>BPUN01000003.1:0-669997 GCA_027923365.1 Zalaria sp. Him3
TCATACCTGCATTTTACGCCTAGCATTGTGCTTTGTTCTAACCCTAACCCTAACCCTAACCCTAACCCTAACCCTAACCCTAACCCTAACCCAATAGCGGCGGGCAAAGGTATTTCTATACCGATAGGTCGACAGAGCGGGTCACAGTACTTTCACGACTTAATATCGCATGTGGTGGGTATGCCGCCATCCTGGCGTCTGGCGCCTCCCGAATCCATCACCATCCCTATAGTACAGACAATTAGCAATCCAGTACTTAAGGAGCGTCACACGTAATGCTTACGGATGCACCAGATGCTGGTCCGATTCGTATCCTGTGCCGTCGATCTTGAGATGCGGCTGGCCGACAATGTAAAACCACCAAAGATATAAGCCTGTGAAGCCTGCGCCACCCACGAGATTGCCCAGGGTCGCTGGTATTAGGCCTGTGCGAGAAGATAAGTCGTGTACAAAGGTGGGGAATAGGTACAGGACAAACCGACCTTTCCATATATAAAGCCCTACACTAAGGCCTGGCGTATGGTGCCAAATGGCAAGGGGAACGTTGAACATGTTGGCGACAACATGATCGAACCCGAGGAAGGCGAAGATGAAGATGGGTCCCCAGACACCGATGATCTTACCGGAGATTGCCTTTGACTGGGCGGCCATGTAACAGGCGAGGCAGACCAACATGTTGCACGGGATGGCGCGGAGGAAGATCTCCCGGAAGTTGGGATGGACTTGTCTCGTCGTGCCGAACGTGACAACTTCGTTCCGTAAGACGGGTGTGTCAAAGACACCGGCATCTGTGGGTAAAGAGGTAAGACTCCTGCTGGTGAGGGGTAGTTGGACTAGAACGGGGCAGGACACTGACATCCAAAGAAAATAGCCATGGAGAAGAGAGACCCTGCCAGGTTCCCCAGCCAGCATAGAGTCCAATGCATCAACATCCTCCACAAGGGTAACCGACCGTGCAGGAACGCTACACCGGTATACTACGCACCATGCAGTCAGTCAACACCTCCATCCGCCGTACATTCAAGACTGAGGTTATCCGTGTCGCGCACCATGTTCGAGGCCGTGAATAGCTCGGCGCCGGTAAGGACGATCAACACCAGCCCCACGGGGAATATGAGCGCCCCAACCACTCTTGGAAAGCCAGGCGCGTTCTCGGCATACCAAGGCTCTGCACTGGCGATCAGCGAACCGGCCGCACCGAAGCTGAGTAGGATGCCACCGTAAATGGCAGCCAAGAAGATCTTGTCGGGACGCATCTTCCCTCTCTGTGTGCCAGCCCGAGACACCACCTCGACGGTCTCGGCTGGGGTGTAGGACAAGCCCAGAACATTAACGCCATGTGTGTTATCCATCTGAAATCACTGCTGACCAGCAAGTTCATTTATTAAAGGGTTTAACTCTAATATAGCTGGACCTGGAACAAGACATGACGATCCACCTGTCATTGATTTCGGTAACTGACAACGGTCCCTTTGGCAGAGGCGTCATAATCATGGCACACCATGCACCAAGCGTGTCGTCATGATGAGCGATAGAGATGCGTAGGATAGAGATGCAGTGGGCGGGACAGAATTGTAACTTACCTACGTACTACACTCGACATCCCCTATCGTGTTATATGTTGCGATACTATTTTTACCATAGCTTCAAAATTCGGTGATGATGTTCTAACGTGCTGCGAATACCGGCGGAGATAGTGGACCATATCTTCGGGTTGCAGTCAGCGCTGACCCAATACTAGCTCCCGCTGACCCAAGAAAGCGCGCTAGCGGGAGCTAGTCAAACCAGCGCTGACCCAGCGCTAATACTAATTAGGCGAGTATATACTAAGCATATACTGAATTGCTTTAATTAAAATTGAGATATTTTTTTTAGTAAACATATGCTTAGTATATACTAGGCCTATACTGAATTTTTCTTAGTTAAAATTAAGGAATTCTTTAGTAAACATATGCCTTATATATACTCTACATATGCCTTGTATATACTCTATATATGCTAAGCATATACTAGGCATAGGTTAGGTTAGACGTTAGGTTAGGAGGTTTAAGGTAGCTAGTAGCTTTAGCTATAATCTATACTACCTAATCCCCTTTGGAATATCCTTAGTATATAGTTAGTATATACGAAGTTAATGCTTAGCATATGTATAGTATATGAAAAGCATATGTATAGCATATGCAAAGCGAATGCGCCAAGCGTTGTAGCTTTTACTAACCCAAAATTTTTAGCGTGCGCTACTGGGTCAGCAGAAGCTAGTGTTGGGTCAGCGCTGACTATATCCCCCCGTATCTTTTCCAACCAGTATTCATCTCATAGTGGCGTCATGCTTGTTAAAGGAGTTGTCGGGATTGAAGGCGACTATTCGCGACGGCACGAAGCACCATAGAAGACGTTCGAAATCTCTGGGGACAATCAAGGACCTGTATCAGTGACGTCATCGGCACTAGTGCCCAGCACCTCCCTATGCCTTAAAAGGAGTAATAATCTGCGAGTCGCATTCCCTTCTCATGCCTGCATGGCCATGCAGGTATCATGAGGTGTGGCGTCTCGTAGGATGCGTTCTTCGAAGACGAGGCCCCCAATTTCTCCCAAACGTCCTGAAGCCCGGCGCAGTGGCCTGGACGTCCCCGGTCCGGCCCCGGTCAGCCACAGTCGCAACGCTCCTTGCCATGTGCAGTTCCTTCCATACAATTCGGCATAATCGTGTCTATCTCATCCACCAATCCGATAAAGTCTACCTAATAGGGGAGCGATCAAGAGCCATTTTCACGTCTGGATATGCCGCAGCGCATCGGACAATCTTCTCAAGATCCTTACAAGCCATGTTGGACACTTTACGCCGCGACATATACGAGCTAGGACGTCCGGGATTCGCAATCGACCAAGTAATAACACCTAACCCCGATCCACTGGCGACCGTGCGCTACGCATGCGTCTACTGGGTTGATCATCTGACCGATTCTACGTTACTCGACCAGTACGACCAGAAACAGATCGATGACTTCTTAAGGCAGAAGTACCTCAACTGGCTCGAGGCTCTCAGCCTTCTCAGAAGCATATCAGAGGGGATACCTTCGATGGCAAAGCTAGACCGTTTGCTTCAGGTTGGACTAGTACACCTACCCGTATAGAAGCTATGCTAACATTGCTCTAGGGAGAGACGTCCCAGTTTGCCCACCTATTCGAGATGGGCGTCGATTCATCCGATACCACAAATGGGCAATCGAGAATAGCCCTCTTCAGGTAGACGCTTCGGCGCTTGTATTCAGCCCGAATCGTAGCATCATAAGGAATCAATTTCGAGAAGAAGAGCCGGGGTGGATCGTCACAAAACCACTCGTCGGAGATAATTGGAGTACATGCCTGCAGACTCTTGAGGGCCACACTGACTCGACCAACTCAGTGGCGTGGTCGCACAGTGCGGCGCGGCTCGCGTCAGCGTCGGACGATGCCACAGTCAAGGTTTGGGATGCGGAGACAGGAAGGTGCGTGTCGACACTTGAGATCCATACTGATCGGATTATGTCAGTGGCCTGGTCGCATGATGTGCGTGGCCACCGGCACCTGGGTCTTCCCGGTCGTCACTGCCTCCATCATTTATTGCCGCAAAGAAATAAATGGTGACAGTAAGTGCTTCGATCGGCCGACCACAAGCATCTCACGGCTCAACCAAGTGGACATTGGCGACTACTATATACCTCTGCCCTCCACAATAACCCTCGGCGATATCTATCGGCTTGTTGCCGACGTGGAGCTTATCGGGGGAGGGGGTTGATTGCAGGGAATGCCCAGGCGCGTCATGCATCCCGCTAATAAAGATTGATCATCGGGCCGACGCACCACGGCAACTTACCACAATGGGAAGGTAAGATAGTGAAAACGACGGCCAAAGGGGACGGATAGCAACGCCTCAGCCTTTATCAGACACGAGGCTGTGTGCCGCAATACAGCGTTCCTGCTGAATGATAGGGCTGTAGGATACTTTCATTAGTGAACGGACACTTATACGGGGGTGCTTGCTTGACGCCCACTTGGAACAAGATGTTATCATTGCAAAAGTTAATGTTCAAGAGGTAGCCTCGATGCTAATCCAGCTCAGGTACTACTGCTACTTTCTCCGTCAGCCTTCACCTTTCACCCCCTCCCCCACCCCCCCGAACCCGTACGTGTGTCTTCAGGATAGACCACACAGGCCGCTCAACCCTGTTGCCACCACCTTAAGCAGAAGTCAGTAACGCGCAAAGAGACAGGCATGAGGAGAGGGGGCTCACCAGTTCTGGAAATGCTTCAGCAGGTTCCAATCCCACGAGTTGGTAAGCCCAAGAAGATCGAGCCTGCCTTCGTCCTCCTTACTGAGCCTCCATCCCATGGCCTGCAAACAATCCTTGACCTGTGCTCCGTTCTTTACCCCGGGTATTGGGATGGCACCTTTGCAGACGACCCAGTTGAGCGCTACCGCGGTTGGAGTCTTGCCCTCTTTTGCGCCGATGCGGCTGAGCTCGTCGACGATAGGCTGGATCTTGGCCCAGGCAAGATCACCAAAGTTGCGGTTACCCCGCGGGGGCTTGGATGAGGAATACTTGCCAGTCAAGCGGCCGACGGCGAGCGGCGAGTAGGCGATGGTGATGATCTGTTTGAAGCCATGTCAGTGTCACTTTTCAGTATGCCTCCGACTAGCGAAACACACCCCTAATTTGTGGCACTTTTCGATAAGTCCAGCCGACCAAGGGTCTTGCCTGAGCAGTGAGAATTCAACTTGATTGGAAACAAGCGGCACATTTCGCTGCGTTGTCCAAAGTCGTGGTTAGTACGACAACTCAAAGAGCGCGATCCCATCCACAAGAAAACTCACCTGCTTCAACCTAGTGTACACGTATTTTACTTTGTCGAACCCGAAGTTGCATGTCCCAATTGCCTTGATGTGGCCCAGAGCATACGCCTTCGCCAGGCTGTCAAGCAACGTATCCAATCTAGGCCATACGCCGAAGTGGGATGGCCCGTGGATCTGATAGATGTCGATGTCCCCCAGCTTGGTTCTCTCCAGACTGCCACGGAAGGCGTTGAGAACAATGTCCGGGTACTGCCACGGATGTCGCCATGGGGTGGGCAAGTATTTTGTCGCGTAGACGATCTTGCTTCGGTCCGCTTTCCCCTCCTCGGTGTCCAAGGCCCAGTTGCGTCCGATGCTCTTCTCCGAGTAGCCGTCGGTGTATCCGTAGTGCTCCGCCGTGTCGAGCATGGCGATCGAGGAATGCTCGAAGATGGTGCGCCACGCGTCTCGCACACTGTCATCGTTCAGATTCTGGTCGTATCCGCCACTGGGCCCCCAGCCGTATGACAGCACGTCGCCCCACGGCCAGCAGCCAAAACCGACAGGTTGTACTTGAGAAGAGGCTTTTCTTTCGGGCCGATGGTGATCAAGGTCTTAGTGGTAGGGACGACATCAGGAGGGAGCGTGAGCCAGTATTCACCGCCAGAGCCATCTTCGCCATGGATACTGGCGATGCGCAAGTCGTAGTCAGTCGGCACTAAGCTCGACTGCGGGCCCTCCATAGAGTGCGGAGGTAGGTAGCCGGACATGGCGCTATTCCTCTCACTAACGGTGCTTCCTCCAGAAGAGAAACAAGTGCCAAGCTCCTTATAATTTGTGCGTGTGACTGGGTTTATGTGTTGTTTCAACATGACACTATACTGACCAGTATACGACGTCAGACCAACGCTAGCCGGCCGCACCTCCACAACACCAAGGTCAGGCCATCCATCTTCCGATCATGATATAGCTGTTACACCACTACAAGTGTGATGACGCTGCAGCTACGTGGGTGATGCGATTCCCACTTCAACTGAAGCACCAGTGAATTCTTGATTCGATCGCCAGAAGCCGAGCCAATTCACTGCTCAAAGCGGTCTCTTGCCGTCTTCTAAGTGTACGGTTACTAAGGTAGTCACCTAGCTCTCGTGAGCAGTGAAGGAATCAATGGGCTGAAAGCTTGAAGGGCAGGACGATGCTTTGATCTTCCGATATGATGCCAATCCTAAATAGTCCCTCTGGGATATTGTTGTCCTTTGATTTGTGAGATACACTCTTAATCCATGACTTGGCTTCCAGTTCGACAGCTTGCGCTTTCGAATAGCGGACTGATTTCTCGCATAGCCGCCCTGGTACTGGATATTCTGGAGACCCGTCATTGCGTATCGCAACAACCCTGGCTATGAAGTGGTAGGACCTTCGCTCCTTGTGACATCAACTGCTTCGACACCAATGATCGCCCTTATATCACGCGAACTGAAACCAATTGCGACGCTATAAAGGCCTCGAGTCACATTCCAGCATGCCGCTCGCTCATCATATCGCTGTACCGCCTGTATGATAATGGTATATCGAAGGGCTTCGTCTCTCCGGGTTCCAGCATTATCTTCGCGAAAACTTGTAATGTTTTGTAGCTCAGCGGTCTTCGTCCGGCCCCCACTGTTGAGGAGTGAGCGACATATACCTGGACCGTCTGCTCACCGGCATAGGTCCCTTCATTTTTGAGCTATCCGGAAACCGTGGCGCCGGTTTGGGAAGATGTGTCCGCAGGCAACGACATCTGAGAGGGAGAAGTTCGTGTAACTCAGACCGAAGCCAAACCCCCACAGCGGCTCGATGTCCTGAGCGAGGAACCAGCGATATCCTACCAGCACATCTTCCTCGACATCCATCTTGTCATCAACAAGTTTTTGGGAACATTTCCCGAAGCTTCCATGATCCTGCAGACACCTTGGAAAGGTTACTAGCAGCTTGCCACTGGGCGGACATTTCCCGAAAAACACGCGTGCAATGACGTTACTTTTTTTCATGCCCCAATAGAAGGTCTGGATGATCGCGGCCGGCTTATCGGCGCACTTGTCCATGCTAATGGGACAGCCAGACTGGTTGATGACGGTTGTGTTCCGGTTGACTACACATGCCCGAAGTATCAGTTCGTCTGCAGGGCTAGGAAGGCTGAGGCATGCCCTATCCATGCCTTCCCGTTGAGGTTGCCGGCATAGTCGACTACGACAGGGGGCATGTGCCATTCGGCACCTTGAACGTCGATGGTCCCGACACCAGCGCCAGACCCGAAATCGCCAGCAAAGGCGCCGAAAGCCACACAGATTAGAATCATGCGTTTCTGAAAGAGCTCCAATTCAAGGGGTCGCCAGAGTCACCGGTTGGTTGAGGTATCAGGATGTTCTAAAGGGTCAGCAAAGGCGAAAACATGCGGAGGGTAGGTGGGTTACATGTTCATCCTTTGCCAACTAGAGTGCCGCGATGTCAGCACCTTTCTCGACATTGGTGTCCAACGTCAACAAGACTTCGCCATTTCCTTGCTCAATGTAAAAATCATTAGTTCATGTTCTGGGGCTCTATGAATTCCTCTACTACCTCTCGTTCATCATGGACAGTGTGCTCGTGCGTGTCACCAATATCACCTGGGCCCTGAGCCCGATGCTCTGGAGTCATTTTATCCATTTCTGCAAGCGTGCTGGTTACTCGGTTCGGATCTGATCTACCGATGAGACAAGGAGCTGCCTTTCATCAACGATCGGTTGAGGGTGGTGCACGGTGCGTTTCTCCACGAATTAGAACCAAGTCTGGGGTAGCGGGATCTCAGCCCGAGCAGCGCGTGGAGACTTCCTGTTCACTCGACCCGAACAGACTCACGTCTTCCCCCACGGGGTTAAATCGCGTTCGTACAGGATAAAAGATGTTTTTGAATTCGGCCCTACCTTTTCAAGGATATTAATCAACAACTCACACAATTCTAATCAACAATCAACGATCAAAATCCGGTTCAACTCGGCGCTTACATATGTACTGAAAGCCTCCAAACCTATAGCTTTTCACCCACTGAGGAGGTTGGTCGACGTAAGAGCCTTCTCCGGTGCGCGAATGTACAACCCAGTCCATTCTACGCGGGAGACGCGACCGGGATGGAGTCGAGAGACGGCATCGCCCTTAGCTGCGAGAGCGCGCTTCAGCGGCGAGAACACGCTCACATCAAGCGGCTGGAAGATGTGCGAACAATGAGGCGGCAGAATAAGGATGTCGATGGCGAGTTCCATGAATATGCGATAACGTGCGCCGTGATGTGACCGCCATGACAATCCATGATGAGAAGACGGCGTGACTCTGGGTCCTCCGGCCTCGTTTCTGGCTCGAAAACAGCTGTCAACCATTCGTATGCATGCCCTATCCGACGTCCACCTGCTGTTACTCGTCTAGAACTAACCCAAGCATTGTTGGTGCGCTTCGCCTTGAATATGATCAGAGGCGGTATCGCCACACCAGCTACACATAAGCACCCGATTCCAGTATCCACTCCTGCCGTTCCGCTATGACCTTACAGCTTGACTTTTCCCGTACATTGACCAATGCTCCTGACAACTGAATTGCTCCGATCGCGAAACCGGACTCATCCATGTTGTAGATGCAATCCGGCCGGTACTGGTGCGCAATCCGAAGCTCTATCATCGTACTGAACCATGTCTCCAACACTCGAGTACTTGTAGCGTTGTGCCTTGAACTCTCGATTTGGCGGGTCTAAACGGTAGAGATCTTGGGATGCCGTGCTCTGGAGCGATCGATCCAATGCTCGCCAATCGGCCGTTGAGGAGGAGGTGGTATCCTCGAAAGCTGGGAGCGCCCACGACGGGTCTCCTCAGCCATTAGTATCGCTAACGCAGGTGAAGCGGGAAATCCAGTGGTAGTCAGACGTGCGAGCCATCATACTAAAGTCGTCTTTTCGGCGTTTGACAGGACTTGCTCAGGTTCACGTGCGTGCGACCGTGAATGTTGTCCAGCAATGCGGTAGGACAGAGTAGCAGGAGGGATGCCGAAAGCGTTCGCAGCGACTCGTTTCGACCTATCTGCCCCATCTGTAGGCCGAAACAGCGGCTTGTATCCTAGACTCAGGAGACGCGCCGCAATCGTATGGGAGTGTCCATTGTTGGTGAGGCAGGATTCAAAAGGGTAAGATACCAGAATCGTGTTCCGCTTCTGCGCGTGCCGCGCTACCCCTCGGATTACGTTATGGATGAAGTACAGGTTCAAGAGGAAAGTGGTAGATGGCACATTATGCAAGGTCAACAGCTTCCTATGCACAGAAGACGACGAGCACCGGACAGGCGGCGCGGCTGAAGCATATTTAACCTATTACAATATTGAGCGGCACCGCACAAAGGCCGAGGTTAGAGTATCCCTTAAAGTTCTCTAGCTAGCCATCGCTGAGGCACGCAAGGATCGGAGTGCCATTCTGACATGGCGCCCAATCTTGAGGCCCTACAGGAGGTGTTCTCCTTATAGAAACCATCCTATAGCAGCTTTAAGTGTAATGTTCCAAGGGTGCCAGCACACAGAGCGATCACTCAATTGCCGGCTTCAGTCTTACGCTTCTTGCGAGCGGGCGTTGGCTTGAACTCCTCGGCATAGACCTTGAAAAATTCAACGGGGTCCTGAGGATGCTGGCCCGTGACGTTGACAAAAGCAGTGGTTGAGATGTAGTTAGTCTTGCCCTCGCGAACCAGGGTGTAGTACTCGAGAAGATACTCCTTCTCAGACTCATCATTATGGGATTGAGTGTGGAGGACCTTCTTGGCTTCGGCCCTAATAGCAGGTTAACTTTCCTGCTGTGTATAGTTGATTCGACGCTGGCTGCGTGAATACATCGCAACGGAGCGCTTTGCGCGCATTGCAACAGTGACAATTACTAGAGGAAATTCGCAGCAACTTACATGGAGATGTCCTCAAACACCACCTCGGTGTCGAGCGCCTTGCTGACAGCAGCAGCGAGCTCATCACCAGTTGCGAGCATCGGACCGGTCAACACCATTAGTTGACCACGGTGCTTGTCATCAAATCCATGCTGGCCCTTGCCAGATAAAACATGTGCAGCAAGCAGAGCGACGTCCTGGACAGAGGTCAGTCTCTCAACACCAAGGAAGCTGAAGGTATGAAGTATTTGGACTCACTCCGAGTGCGACGGGGGCAAACTTGTGATCTCGACCGACCGGGGCTGGAATGATACCATCGTTCTTAGCCTGCGGCGAGTAGAGCAACAAGTTTTCCGCATAAAATCCGGCCCTGAACGATGATTAGCCCTGGCTGAACCAGTGATCGTATCTCGATGAGGTATCATTTGAATCGAGTCAACTTACCGGATGACGCAAGGAGAATGACCAGTACTGGTGCTGGCATCACCCTTCGAAGAGAGAACCAACGTCTCGATGTCTACGAACTCCCGCAGACGCGGCTGCTTGTCGCGCTCTGCAAGGTCACAGCCCGCGGAACTGATCAACAAGACGTTCTGAACGTTCGCCTTCTTCGCCGCATTGACGAGCTCCACGCAGATATCAAACTTTTCATTGTGGGCCGGCGGGACCAGGCAGAGAGTATCAGCGCCAGTCTCCTTGAGCGTCTTGACCATTTCGCGCATGCTACCTGGCTTGTGCGGCACAACGGTGGCGCCCAACTTGCCCAGCTCCTTTGCCTTGGCGACTCCAGGGTGCATGGTCAAGCCGACGACTGAGTCGACCTTGGATGTGAACTTGTGATTCGTGAGGAGCAGCTCGGCGATGAGAAAGCCGGTGTTGCCCTCGGCGGCGGTTACGCATACTTTGCGCGACATAGTGCTTCAGTCGCTGAATGAGTTCGTTGATCTGTTCAGCTACTAAGCTTGTGGAGGAGCTCGTAGTTGCAATTGTAGACAGCATGTCGAGAGAGAAATAGTTTACGTCCCAAGAGTTGTGCGTGAGATGTGTAAGATGACCCGGGATGACGTCTCTTTGATGACGACAAGACGCCACTCTTCCATTCACAAGAGGATACTTGGTCGGAGACAGCGTGTTATTTATGGCATGTCTATAGATTGTTTCGTACTTTAGAGATGGAGCTCTTGGCTGAGGACATAATTCCTGTATTTCACTTGATTTCTCCACGCATGCGGTCTCCGGGGCGAGAGAAAATGCGCGCCAAGACGGCAAGTTCACCGGCCCTGTGGTGACTTTAACTATCGAGAGTGTGTCGAGTTCTCGTGTGTGCTTGCCTGCTCGGCTATACGGGACTTAGTACAAATCGCTCGACCTGCCCACTTCTTGACCAGCTGGATTCGCTTCTCTTCCTCATCAATCTCTATATTTCATCTTACTACCAATCGATCGGTGGCCGTCTCAGAGAGAAAGGGTGGCTGACTACATGCCGACCTCATGCGAGTAAGCATTTAGAGAGGAAGTCCAACGTGGTTCAACCCAGGATGCCACCGGACGTCCCCTACGCAGGATGAGGCGATGGGCCCATCCGACAGGACCGGCCGAAGCACATTCCTACCCCTTAGCTTCATAAAGCTCCTGTGGCAATATAGGTGGCAGCACTTTCCCCGCCATCCTTCCTCGTCCTTAGTGAATAGGAGCCATCATTATCACACTCTTCGTCGCGGCAGCTGTCGACATGAAGATGCAATCTGCTACTGCAGATCCCGGGTTCATCTATGATCTCGAGACCCTAATCACAAACCTCTCCTATCGTCATGCCGTTTGGACTGTGGAGCTGAGACTCTTTGCAATAGTCCTCAGCTTGCCAGGAAGGAATTGTACTCTAGTCAGTCGGCAGACAACGGAGTGTTACGGTCTTGCAAGCCGGCTGTGTCAGAAGCAGGCTTCGCTAGGAGCTATTTTTCTCCTTGGCCTTTTTCCACTCGGTCGCAGCATAGAGGACTAATTCCATAGCAAAATGCCATCTGCAACATATTTGGACTATACCTGTTCGTCGAAGTGGGATAGTCGTTCTGCTAACGATTGCCTGAATGCTCTTGCAGCACTCGATTATGCCTAGTGAATATCACTGTCCCGTAGAGGCGGAGCGTTAGACGGGAGTACTCATGCGGGCTGAATTATAGTTGCAGACAATCCAAGCCTTACCAAGGCACGCTATCCAAGAATGCTTAGTAAGAATGCTTAGGGACCTTTCGCCTACTACGTATAGCGGTATCTCCGTGATTCGTTAGAACGTAGTAAAGGGTAGTAGGAAATAGTAAGGAATGTAGAAGGCTGGATTTCGAAGGGATGACGGACGATAATAACGAACGACGACGACTACGAGGAGAGATGAGGTTAGAGAGAATGCTCTCGTCTAGCAACGGCCACAAAATGTTTATATACACTGAGCCCGCAGACCTAATGATTGTGCTGACTTAGCCTTGTGTCTCCCCGAAAGGGCCCTCCCACCCATAAGCGAGAGCGTGCAATCTCGGCCCTACCTGCACGAGGAAGGCAGGAAGGTAGGTAGGTCAGTGTACTGATTCTATGCGCCAGCGTGGTCCGATAGAGGAAGCCCGGACGGGTAAGGCAGCTTATTAAAGACAGTGTAAGCGCAGGGCAGCTGACATGGGCAAGTTAAAGCGGTGCCGGTAAGGTCTTCGACTAAGAGAGGGATAAGGAAGGGGTTGGCCTAGTGGCGATCTCCTGTTCGGATAGTAGCGGCCTAAGTTGAATGTAGACGTTGCTAGCCTGGAATGTAAGCATTGCGAGCGCTGTCGAGAACAACGTCGGTAAGGAGAGATACAAATTAGCGATGCGCTAAGGTGTGGTGGAGCGTAGAGTTGGCCGGTCGTAGGTATTTCAGGTTGCATATAATAGTAGCATAGCTGGAGGTCGCAGAGGCGACCGCAGGAGCATAAAGCAACGGCTAAGCTCAAGCTTACGACTATTGCCGAAGCCTTTGCACGTGATATAGGGTACGTATAACATCGTTCCCTCACGACGTTCCTCTTAACATAACGTGTGCAGGGATGAAAGGAGACGAGGGTAGTAAGGAGACAACTAAGGCTCTAATTAGCTAATTAAGCGAGCTTGGCGTCGATCACTGCCTAATCCAGTGCGGCCCGCGCTTTCCCGTAGTCACGTGACCTAGTTCGCGCAACTTCATTCTATTAATTCTAGCTATCCGCCCTAGCGGCTATCAGAATCTTGATAAAGCACGCCTGTAGCTGACCCCCATGCCAGAAAGACATCGCCTCCAAAGGCGGCTAAGCCTCCTTCGGCAGCTTTGAGTCCGGGAGTGAGAAGGCTAGGGAGGCAGGCCGTAAAGCGGTTCCAAGTGAGCATAATTAGCGTTCTACTTGGCGGACCGTAGCGGACCGACTTCGATAGTGATCAGGTCCTGTACTGGGCTCTGAACGCGCGTTCTAAGACGCTCCTAGAAGCATAAGGTCGTACCACGTACTTCGACGCCTCTCTCTTGTCTATTACCACGAACGCAAATCGCAACGGCGACACTAGGGACTTTGGCGTTGCGTCTGCTACTCTCTAAGACGACTAGTAGGGGTTAGATGTTTTGCTAAACGATAGAAGTGCGAGATTAGTCGAGCCGTTTCCGCGCGGCATTATAGCAGATAACCCTAACCCTAACCCTAACTCATTAAAATAGAAAGTTATTTAGTAATGGACTAGACAGCTAGGTATTACTTACTAGTAAGGCTAGCATTAGGCCTGACTAGTAGGCGAGAATTATTCTAGTAGAAAAGTATCTCTTTTAATAAATGAAATTGGTTTAATAAGTGTTTCGAGTTTATTAATAAGTGTTTCGAGCTTATTAGCTTAATTATAAGATAGTAGTAGGCTTATAACTTCGTTCTAACCATTTTTAAGAAGGACTTAACTTCCTTTAACTATAGTTAATAAAGCCTACGCTTTATCTCATACTTCTAATTCCTTAAAGGGCGTTCTTTTAACTAGTAGGGTCCTTACTATTAGTAGGATTACCGCGCATATTCGTTATCCGTAATATTAGCGATTATCGCTATTATCTATTACTACTCCAGCGTATTATTTAATCCCTATCCTCTCTGCTCTCTATACTAGCTTACCTATTATATAGTTGCTTCTCCCGAACGTTAAACTATCTTAACTCTAATACTAACCGTACCCTAACGTACTTTATATATATGATTCTAATACTGAAATGGTATAACCTAACTTCTTAATCCTATTTTATACCCTATACCTAATATATCTAGTATAAAAAATATATTTTCTTAATCTAGAAGCTCTAAAGAATACGAATATATTGTTTTTAACCTTAAATACCTACTAGATCTTTTTAACCCCAACCCTTTTTATAGTATGAGAATAAACTAATATATTATTAGAAAGAAGAAAAAGGAGTAATATAAAGGGTAAGCTCTAGAGTAAAGTACTAGCTAAGCCTATACTTTAGTTAAGCTTAGCGCCTATATACTTTTTACTAAACTATATATAGATTTCTTCTCTCTCTATTATTAGACTTATTAAATACTATATCGAGCTCCTATATACACGTTGCTCCCCTATAACACCGGGCACTCTCATTCCTAAGAAAGCTAGGGACGATAAAGCAGTGCAATTGATCGCCCCCAAAGGATTGCTACTGAAGGGTGTATTGTCATGCTCCCGTTATTTACTCCGTTTCTTCTCGACCGTTAGGCAAGAGACCGATAAGGCGACACTTGTTCTCAGATTCATCCGGTAACAAAACCCGTTATGAGTCCGAGGTAAACCCGACAGTTATTCAGTCCGAAGGCGCCACGATATATACACATATGGGTTCTGGAGCCGGGTTGATCAGCCAAAGTTGAGTTCCATCATGCTTGATGCATCTGTCTGTATGCGTATCTGAAGCTTCATATTGTGTGCCTGAGCGCGCTCTCATCATGAACACCACCCCTCAACTTTCAAAGCCCGCGTGAAAAGATTAGGCTACTATGCAACCTATGACAAAGCTAGGAGACTCATCGTTCATGGCTTTTCCTTTCGTCTCTGACTGCGGAAGTGATTTCGCCACACACATGTCCCACACTTCAAGATTCAGTCCCGGAACAGGCCCATCATCTGGACGCTTGAACCCTTCTCGTGTTGGGTAAGGAGATCTGTCAAAGAGTAAACGGAGACCGTATCGATGTCTATAGTCGCCCTCGGACCCAACAAATAGCTTGGGTGCGAAATTTCCCTTCTCGATAGTGATCTTGAAAGTCCTTGACTGAAAGGCAGCTTCGGAAAGGTAGTGCTCGTTAGGACTTGGCCAAACTGGTAGTGGCCCTTTATACGACTTGGCCACGCTTGTGTTTAGCTTGATCTCGAGGTTCATCTTCCCTAGGACCTGAGGCTTTCTACTCCATATGGTCTGAATGCCACCAGCCTCGATGGGTTCATCCGCTTTAGGTGCCGGTAGGCTCTTCCAATCCATGTTAACAGCGAAGATGTACATGAAATCGCGCATACACCATAACTTCTCATTCCAAATAGTAAGCTTTCGTGCACGAAGATATTCAGTAAGTTGAAATTGGGGTCTTGATCTGTACGCACCTCGCCGGTTCCGTCCATATTGAATTTGATGTATTCACAGGTGTAAGTATTGAAGTACCATACGTTTTGGTTGCAAAGGACCGAACGGAGAGTCTCATTCATATTGCCCTGTCTTGGTCGCTATTAATAATACCGGGCCTAAGAACTTGCAAGCCTCTCTACTTAGTAAGGAAAGGAAGGAAGTAGCGATTAAACGATGTTTCTTCGAAAAGAAGAGTAAGGTCGACTTAGTAAGTAACCGCAGGCAACATCGAAGTAGGAGGATACAGGTTGGCTAGAAGGGCGGTGCAATCATGCCAAGGCGCTAAGAAAACGCCTAAATAGCACGTACTATAGAACGCCTCGGCTATTAAGGGCGCAGGTCTCAAGCCTGCTAAAGGAAACGACAAAGAAGAGAAGGTGGGGATAGCCGACTATAGCTCGGT
The DNA here is from genome assembly GCA_027923365.1 of Zalaria sp. Him3. NCBI lineage: Eukaryota > Fungi > Ascomycota > Dothideomycetes > Dothideales > Zalariaceae > Zalaria > Zalaria sp. Him3. Next base: position 15,786 of record BPUN01000003.1, read on the forward strand.
TATTACGACAGAGAGCAGAAAGGTTGTTAATACGAAGTGCATCGGTAGCAGCGATATCTGGATATGTGACAGTCAGGTCGAAAAGACCGGGCACAGCCGCACAGGGCATCAGGGTTCAAGCATTCTGCCCGGTCATCAAAGTGATTTTGAATAGGAAGTCAGACAATGATATGAAAAGGGTCGCCAAGTTTAGCTAGTACTTATCCATCCAACACCAATGGACAAGACAGGAGGATCCACCGTTCAAAGCTATTACAGATACTTAGCGACACGTATGCCGCGATTTTCTACGACTCCCAGCCTTTTTTTACACCGGTTGATCTCACTCTCGTAGCCTTCCCAGCTTTCAAAGACATCGATAACGATCTTAAGCGGTGCAGTAACGACTGCAAGTCCGAGCGTAATCATGTCTTCTTGCATACAATAACCAATCGAACGGCAGACATTGCGCGCTTGTTCCGCATAATCAAGATCATGAATCGTCGGGAGCCGCGCAACACTCTCAAAGTCTTCTGTGCCGCCTGGCAGCTGACAATCAGCATTGATTGGAAGCCCAATGCTCGAAGTAAGCTGGTTGAGATGCGCGATGCCGGACCGCAGCATGGCTAGAGCGGACCAGTATAGAAGCATGATTTGTGCGATCCTGATATCTGGAAAGTGATAGGCGAGATGAGGAAAATCAGTACGACATGTTCCGTTCCCAACCAGCGTCATGCTGTCTCCTTGAGAGATGGGCCAGTATAGCGGACCGTCGAAGTATCCCAATAGGTTCTGGAAAAACTGCTCCAGTCGAGCGTCAAGGTTCCAACAGTCTTGGCAAAGGACCAGGGCGGTTTGCAACACTACTTGGGGTGACTGTAGCCCACTGAGCTTATCAGCCCTGACCTGCAGCTCTGGAGCCTCAAGTAACAGGTCAAGCAAGAGGTCGAGCGGCGTCTTCGATGAAACGGAAAATGGGATCTCTAGCCAATCTTGCGAGCACAAAAATGTCTGTTTCGCCTCCAATGCCTCTAATGCAGCCATGAATCGGAATCCGGCAAAAATGGAGTGCCCTAAGCCGCGAATGTGAGCGTATGGACCTCTCAGTTGGACCAATTTCGCACACCCCTTATGGTGGCTCTGGTACCCAGTACGGCTGCCTGTCGTGCACTCATAGACCTCGTACATGCATAGAAGCATGCAAGCGGCAAGCGTCTCATCCTCGTACTGCAGTCGTGGATCCCACAACGCGATCTGGACCTGTTGCAATCCCCGAACGTATAATTTCATGCTTTCTTGCACCAGACTTGGATTGCTCCATTCCCTTCCGAGCCTCGCAGTGCAGAACGCGTAGGTCGAGCTTTCTAAGGCGCTATCGAGTTTGGGCAGAGTCGGGATAAGGCCGAGCCACGAGCGCTGTCCAAGTATCCTGGAATCCGTTGCTGTGCCGTAACGGGAAATAAACGTGCCCAGTAATTGGTGACGGTAGGCAGCTTCTTGCAACTTGCGTGATTCATTGAGGACTTGCGTTCTGGCTTGGACATCAGGCTGGCCGCTAATGATCTGTACTTGGCGGTCTGCCTCAACCTCTCTTAGAAGACTTCCTTGGTGTGTGGTGATACGGCTCGCTTTGCGCCCAACATCAGGTCCTGACGTTGAGATGAAGACGAGTTCCTTTTGATACCCCAGGCATACACGATTGGACTTGACGCATTGGTAGCAAGAAGGACGCTCAAGACTACACTGATGACGCACCGTGTTAGCTTTGCAAGCAACCACAACGATATCCCGTGCCATTTCCCTTACAGCAATTCTCCTTTCCCGGCACGTTTTACAGCCCTTAGATCTGCCCGCAACTCCAACCATGTTTCGAGTTTCCACTTGTGCAGGAGTATGGAAACGGACAAAGACACTGTTATATCTTCCTAGTAAGGGCACATTGCGCGAGCCACCAATGTCGCCGTACTCACGGCTACATTACAGCTCGACGTCGAATCCTTCCGTCAGGCGTAGAAAGTTTGTGCTAATGATAGTAGGAGTGCCGTCAGCTTGCTGAAATACTAACAAGGCGCTTTGGCGACCGTAGGATTCAAGTGTCAGGCGAGGTACCAGGCTAACCTCTTCCGGAACCATTGCGCGATCACGTGCTCACACATCAACACCACAATCTCAGGGCTCTTTTGAGGTTCAGCTATCCAATGTAATGGATCGCAGGGCTGCAGTTGTCGCTCTGTTTTGCCAATCCTACTTGGGAGTCAATCCGCGAGGGATGGCGTTGACTGGGGGTGGCTTATACGCAGTACGGAAGCTACCCTAGCTCCAGAGTCAGTATAAAGAGGTAGGTTGGTGAGCTGCTCACCATCAGCGACGAGTCCGCAGCCTTTTTTCGACATGTGGGACGCCCATTTAGACGTTGGGGTTGCCCAAGGTAGCTTTCACCTGCCCGTTGTTGTCTTAGCCAGCATTCTCTGTTTCCGCAGACATCGTCGGCCACGGATGGCCTGGACATGTTTACTACTCTTCTCTATTGGCAAGTGATGGGATCGCCATGCACCTGTGCTAGTCGCTAATGCTGCATAGTTCGCGTGACCGGAGGCATTGTTCTCGCCGTCTATGAAGACAATTTGAGCAGCGTAGGGCTCACCATTGCAGTCATTATCTTGCAAGGGACTGGTGTTATACCATTGTTGTTGGTTTTAGTGGGCTTGTTAAGGATCATGTCAATGGGCCACGCCTTCGATTACCTACTCAGTTGCTGACCAAGATATAGCCAAGTCCTTGACTTCCCAAAGGATGCACTCTACCCTAAAGCCATTATTGCCACTCGGGTGTTCTTCCTTGCTGGCATAGCCATCCTTGTCGCCGGAAGTTGCTTGTTAGGCAACTACAAATCCCCCGGGGACACTACAACCGGTATCAAGCTTGTCAGAGCTGGCTATGTTCTCATCGCAGCAGTCTTGGGCATTCTCGTTATGTTCGGAGCTCACATCTGGACGAGACGCACACTGTTGTCCGCTTCGGGTGCCAAGGTCAGTCACAATGGAAAAGTCATCCACTAGATACACAAATGTAACCAAGGAATATAGTGTCTGGGTGGAATGCTTGCCTCAATACCCTTCTTAGCTGTACGCATAAGCTACGCGTGCCTCTCCGCCTTCAACGGGACTCCCAAGTGGAATCCTCTGGTTGGCTCGGTTGCCGCACTTGTTTGTATGCATTCGGTCATGGAGTATATTGTGGTCGTAATTGTCCTTGCTATTGGCTTCGCAATTTCGCCTGTCAACGCATCTCCACCATTGTCATTCCGGGATGAAGAACACGCAAACGTTGCTAGAGCTTGACCGGAGTATTGCGAGGAGGCTCCATCTCACTGACATTGGCATAAGCCCGGGCAAATGTCTGAAACGGGAGATCAAATTGAGTCTATCGACGGAGAGAGAGCGCAGGGCTGCATGAAGCAGGTCGTTTTGAGAAATCCTATACCGATTGCAAAGTGTGTTCTCTGTTAACCACGATTCATCACTATCTTTGTAGATGTAGCGTGCCACATAGGTCTCATTGGGCCTCTGCTCATTCCCGGACAACTTTCGATACGAATGTTCCCTTTTCAGTCATCGAAGGCGCACTCTCTTCATCTCGGCTTACAGGCATTATCCCGTCCAAGACATCTTCTGGTTCCAGATAGTCATTAGGCTCTTGCCATGTCTCCCCAAGCTTAGAACACATCGGTCGGTCGTACCGGCAGAGGGCGTAATAGGATGCGAAACTCAAAACCAGGCCCATTGGATACGCGAAATAGTACATCCGCGTTGCCGCTTGGGAGATGTTGACGCCAAAGACACCAAGGAAGCCAAAGAAGTTAGGGGCGATTCCAATGATGTAAGCAACGAAAGCCCTATAGTTCCAGCCTTTACTATAGTAGTACATGCCGTTCGAATTAGAGGTGTAGAGATCCGGGATGTACAGGTAGCCGCGGCTGACAAGAAAGTATTGACATAGCATGACGCCTGTGATAGACGACAAGAAGATCCTACGCCCGTCTGTTAGTATTGAGTTAATGGATGACTAGGTAGGAGTCGACATACTGGTACGAGGATAACCAGCTGACGAAGCTGGAAGCGGAACCTAGGATATACCAAGGACACATAGCGTACGATATGACGGCGGCGATATAGAACCCACGACGAATGGTGATGAATCTAGGCCAGAGTGCTGCAAGGTCATTGCCTGCGGGGATGGAGTTCTCAAAGATGGACGAGATGGTCGACGCAAAGAGGAAACCGAGAGACAGGAAGAACACAGCGGCGCGAGTGCCAGAGCTGTAATTCTTCGTGAGCAGCATGTCGAGGAGGTCGATTGGATTCCACACCAGCTATCGGATGACAGTTAGCAAAGTTTCATGCCGGTCAACATGTGACGGGAACCATCTTCCAGGAATGCTGGTGTCTGGCAAAGTCACATACCTCCCCGAACGTGATCAAGGAGCTAGACACGATCAAGTTCCCAATCAACCCATAGACGAATGTCGATAGAGGAAAGCCAATGAGCTGTGGCCAAAAGGCATCTTTTGGCTTCTTGGCATACCGCAAGAAATCGGCCGCGTTCGTTGCATATGTCGCGCCATTAGCACAGTAGATGAAGATATACCGCGCAATCGCCCAGGACTTAGTGGCACCATGGATGGTACTACCTTGCCGAGCAACAGGGCCGATGCCTCCAGCCTCAGCCAAAGCCCAAGCCAACAGTCCGATGCTACAGACCACGAAGATGACGAATTTTTGCATACATCCATGGTCTGAGATCCGGAATCTTGATGTGTAACAGAGACGTTGTCACGACCCTGTCCATGAAGTCAGAATGTTGCCAAGCTACCAGAATGGATAGCTCTTACCAGAAAACAAAGAACCCTATCATTCCCCCAGAGGTCAGGGCTGACGCACCTTCTGGGAAGACGTCGGGGATCCGAGCGATTGAGGGAAAGATGGAGTGTAGCAAGACATAGGCGCATTCTCCTCCTTGCACTGCGTTGACTCCCGTCCACACCAGTGTCATGACCACCCTATTCACAACCGGCCAAAAGGCGCCCCAGACGCCGAAGCATGAGCGTGCGATGGCGGGATAAGGAATGTGATAGACTGCACCTGCTCTTCCGTTGAAGCAGAAGACAATGGCGATCAGGACTGTGGACCCTCGTTAGTTCGTCCATATGTTCCACTTGGGTTCTTGCTACGTACTTTGCCCGGCAAGCTGGCAAGCTAGAGCCTCCCAGAGACTGAGACCAGCTGCCAAAGCCGCTGACACCCCGTAGAAAGTTGCCGGCGTCGCATTGGCAGAGAGCCAGAACCAGAAGTAGGCTAACCAGCCATAGGTCCGCTGTGCTGGCGGCACAGGGCGGAGATCCAAGTTATCGAGCCACTGGTTGCGTTCCAGTCCTGTAGCAGTGCGGTATGCTTTGGTCTCCAAACGCTTCAGCAGGCCGCGACCGGAGTAAGTAGTCTCCATCTCAGCAACTCTGAAAAGGTATGGACACGTGAAGGAAAGCGAAGTAGGAATCAAATGAAGCCTGGTAATGTGTCTGATATCTCCATGTCTACAACGCTGTACATATACCGCTGGCCAGCCCCAGCGCGGAGGGCCAGAACGATTGCCAAATTGACAGCTTCATACTGGGATGTGATACCTTGGACCGTCCTGAGATACGCGTGTCTTAGATCCGTCGGTTGACCGGTCTCGTCCGATGGCTCGAGTGATAGCTACCCCAGATCGCCGCGAACAGACACGTGGATTTCCTTATCTCGAACGTGGGGCGCGAGTCAGGGGCTGCGCCAGCCATCTTGAGAAGCCGACTCGTGGCTCGGTCAATCATTATCACGCACTGTCACACGCAGCGGTATCAAACCACAGGGGATCAGGCCACAAAGCCGTCGCATCTCCGCCGGTGGATGCGATGTCTGCGATTTTTTCCAAATCTGTCGCACAGCGGTCAAGCATGGTGGTCCACGTGCCTCCGAGGCGGATATCGTCTCAAACGTATATAGTTATGGTCTTGCGCAGTAGACTGAGTCTGTCAGAAGACCACCCAGGAATCCACCAGTAAAGAGAGGGATTCATACGTTTGTACCCGTAAGAATGTCAGTAACCGAAGTCTTGAAGCAATCGTCAGACCCGGAGTCCGAAGGCCGCACTGTTCTCAAGTTGACAACCGCGTACGGACTGGTCGACCGCTCCATCAAGACATCACCTCCTCGTGATGCGACGCCCGAAGAGATACCAATTATCAACATCAGTCGTATCTTCAGTGATGAACCAGCTGCTCGGCATGCGGTAGCAGAGGAGATCAAAAAGGCTGCAACAACCAGCGGTTTCTTCTATATGAGCGGTCATGGCATTCCAGACGAGGTTATTGGGGCTGCACTTGAAGCCGCGAAAGACTTCTTCCATCAACCTCAAGACATCAAACAGCGGGTCAACCAGGCAGCGTCTAAGTGGTTCAACGGCTGGAATGGTCCCAAGTCACACCGAGCCAATGCTGTGGAGTCTCTAGACCATCGTGAAAGCTTTGGCTTCCGATACGACCCACGCTACGACCCAGCCGTCGAAGACGTTGATACCATACCAGAAGAGATAAAGGCTGGCTTTCGAGCGGAGGAGTACTGTTGGACTCAGACGTCCAACCTTCCACATTTCAAGCAGGACGTCCTCGATTACTGGAGAGCGTGCCTCGCCCTTGCACGCCAGCTGATTCGAATCTTTGCTCTTGCACTAGACTTGCCGGAGAACTACTTCGACGAGAAGACGTCTCACCCTGATGCAGCCGTGGCCCTTAACTACTACCCAACGATCCCAGAGAGTGCCGGGAAGGACACCGGCGTGGAAGCAGTGAGCATCGGCTCACACACAGATCTCCAGTTCTTCACTATGCTGTGGCAGGATCAGAACGGCGGCCTTCAAGTCCTTAATCGCGATGGACAGTGGCTGAACGCCAAGCCTATTGAAGGTACTTTCGTGGTCAACATCGGCGACTATCTCATGCGGATAACAAACGATCGTTTTGTTTCCACCGTCCATCGAGCCAAAAACTTCACGAACAACGAGCGTTTTTCAATGCCATTTTTCTTCGGTATGTATTCCAAGTTCGACGATCAAATCGGCTTGGCTAATTTGAATTCAGGCTTCAATTTCAATGAGACGTGTGGCGTGCTTCCGAGCTGTATTGATGAAAACCACCCAGCCAAGTACGAGCCAGTATCCTGCGCTGAATGGGTCCATCTTAGGTTCAAGGCTTCTAATCTAGAGGGTGGTTCTGGGTGAGGGGAACATCGCATATATCATGAGGTCATTTAGGCATGAAATGTAGCGGTAGCATCCATGTAAATACAAAATGTCAGCATGTCCGGAGGTTATGGGCCTTCATTGTATTTTGCGCATCGCCGTCCTGGAGCACGGTACTCAGTCGTCGTACTGGAGGGAAGTGTCTTGGGGCTGAAGCCTTGATATAGTGTTCTCTAGCGGAGAGACATGCTGGCAGGTGTCAAAGTGATACTTCGTGCTTCCGTCAGACGCAACTAAAGTATCTCGAAGTTTTGATTGTACTACGCCTACTTCCAAATTAGGTAAGCGGCACGATAAGATAAGGTACCTGTAACCGGCGAGCGATAGTCCGTGCTTTCGTGACTAATCCCGTCCTATCATATGCCAAACCATCTCAAGATCGTTGCAGTTAACCTTTGATGCGTGTCTTCCATAAGAATGGGGTGCTATATTGTGTTGCATAATTAATCCTGCGTCGATATGCGCATATCATCGTTATTGCGTACTCAACGCCAAACATACAGGTAGGGTATTACTGGCTTGACTGAGACCTCACTGATACCTCAGTCCGGATGTTGCGACTATACATACATGTACTGAGAGGATACATGCATGCTTGCAGACTCGCGTGACTCGTCACGGACAGCAGGCCGCTAGTTGTTGCCCTTGGGAATTATGGTCGATCACGACGCGAGCAGTTGTAGTGAGAGCCCAGGTCGAGAGGAAGATCCGGGAGAAGAAGCAGCAAGACCTGGAAAAAAGCGTCGTCTCAATCGCATTGTCACTTCTTGTGAGGTTTGCCGAAGGCTGAAGACACGCTGTGAAGTTGTACCTGGCAACAAATCATGTCGGCGATGTATGTCATTGAGGTGTGTCGACAGATATGATTCTTAGGTATAATATGGTACGGGGCTCATCTTGAAGCAGAATTGAGTGCGATAGACCGGTGCCCACAGATGCAGAGCCCAATCGACGGGCTCAGTCTCCCATCGACCTCGAACATAGACTGGTCCGACTAGAAGACCTCGTTACTCGACAACGTCGGGAGACAGCTGGCAGTTCCGTCAACGTCGACACGAGACTGGATAGTATTGAGCGCAGCATCAAGGACCTGACTTCTTTGGTGCGCGGTGCTCTGCAATCTAACCGCGCGCAGAACACATCAAGCCATGTCCGAGTCCGTAGGGAGTCGGACACTACATACTCAACCAATAACAGAGGCTCACCATATAAACCCTCGGATGGAGTCACAAGGCCAGTACTACTATTGCGCAACCTACAAACCCAGTTCTTCGGACCAAAGAGAGACTTCTCAGATGAGGTCCTAGCTCTGGGAAGTGTTGTCTCCAACGGAATAATTTCATCATCTCTCGCAAGGTACCTCATACAACTGTAAGTCCTCCAAGCTGACCTCCTCTCCGTCCATGAGAAGCTAAGTTGGATTTGACAGGTTTGTGAGACATTACGGTGTATGGGTCTCGCTCAAGCACCCAGATGACCTCCCTGATAACCTAGAGACTGAGCAACCCCTTCTCTTTAGTACAGCTTGCCTACTTGCGTCTCGCTTCGTACCCAGTATAAGCAAAACTGTTGGTCACGAGATGTATCTGATGGTCCGCCGTTTAGCAGCCTGCGTCGTGCTCAAACCACCGCCTCTTGACTATGAGTCGCTGCAAAGCCTCTTACTGTTGAGCATGTTCAGTCCAACCGTACAGACAGCCATGCCAATAGACAGTTGGCTGATGAGCGCATTGGCCATAAACCATGCCACTCTTCCCTTCAACATCTCGGGCAGTGAGCAAGCACAGCCAGATTTCAGTGACATGCAACTTAAAAGATTACGCATCTGGAACGGCCTCTGCCTCACGCATATCCAGTAAGCGTTTCCTCAAGCTCCTCACTATCTCAACATACCCGCCGTGGATTTCAACAAAATACTAACTCTTATGTAGGTTCTCCATTGGGAACGGTCGTCAATCGATAGTGCAAAAGGCGTTCGTGGATTACTGTTCCCAAATTCTAAGCTTTCCGGAAGCCATTTGTGAAGACGCACGGCTGTTTGCGGAAGTACTCTTGTACTCCAGAACCGAGAATCTTCTCAACCACAGTGATGTACTCTGCAAAGGGGAGACCATTGTCTTTGATGATCTAGTGCAGTGGAAGACGACGTGGAACCATATTCTCGGTAAGACTTACCCTTCGGATGTGCTTTACGTCCAGCCCAACTGATGCGATGACCAGAGAGCCCCGAATGTGTTACGGCAAAGTTTAGCTACCTATTCTGCTACCTTTTGCTGTACCGCGTCTCTCTTCGAGCGCAATCCTCGTCTGCCACTCTTAGAAATGCGGCGTTGGAGACATCTCGTGGCATTCTCTCCTACTTCTTAGAGCTTGACTTTTCAGTCGTCCTGGATATGCCGGACTACTACTTCTTCATCACGATCTACGCAGCACTCACGCTGTGCAAGTTCGACATTAGCGAACCCTTGATAACGGCGACACAGACCTGTCTCATGGACCTTGCTCCCAATGACGAGCATATCGCTTTTCGGTTCGGGACTGTGCTTGAAGAGATTCGTCGGAAAGCAGCGGCGGCGGGAACACTGACAACTCAATTAGGAGCAGAAGATCAAGTGGAGCCCCTGATGTGGAATTATAATTATGCATGGGACGTGATGATGGCTGGACTTTATCCATTAGATGTGGCTGTGACGGAATGGGAGGATGCACCACCAGATATAGGCGAGACTTTTCATTGAATCGAACTGCTTTGTCAGACAGGGATCGTTTTTAGACATCTCTTCTACCATCGAACACGCGGCCACATGAGAGCACGATTCTACGTCGCTGTCTTTTGTCGCGTGCTAGCCTTCGTAAAGCACCACTAATCGAAAATCATTTCGTACTCCGCCACCTCAGATCTTCATCTCTACATCACCTGTACACTATGTATCTCCCCATTCGACACTCCTTCGAAATATTTTGATCTGATTGATTCCCATCATCTGGCATGCTTATTGTAGGTGCCCGAGAAACGCCCGTCGCCTCCTAAGTTCTAGACAGCGATGCGCAATTTTTGCGCTGATCATCATGAGATCGCATCGCAAGCTCTCCTCCCCGCAGTTTGAAAATCCACCCCACAAGACGATCCTCATGTGCTGCAGACGGTATACTATAAATTGTAATAATACACTCAACAAGATGACGGGAGTTTCGCAGCATTTGCTGTGTGGCTGTTCCTGTGTCTAAGATACTATAATTGGTAACAGACGCACGCGTGGCCTCGCGCTGTCAGGTCGGCCGTTCCTCGCCGAACCCTGGACGGTGCCTGGTGGGGAGCTGATGGAAACTCCGAAAGTTTGTCCTTCGGAAAATGTCCGCAGCGCAAACAGATGTTAAGCTTTGGTTCACCCCTGATAAACAAATACATAACCAGGAGAAAGCACCACCGATTAATGAACTACAAACCCAACACGCATCTCCGTTCACTCGCCATGCATGATCATACGCAAACATACATAGGCTGTAACACAAGCAATCTGAATTTGGACCACGGTGATCAAGCACACAACGGGCCGTTGGATCGGCCGGACACCAAAGCAACGTCGGCTGCGAACATATCTAGTGCGAGAGCATGTGCTACCGAACACTCTGGGCTGGCCGCGTACACCAGCAAACGTCGCCTGGCCGCGTCGCGCTCACGCAACTGTAATTCATTGATTGTATGCATCGCGTTGACCGAAGGCTGGAGTTGTACAGAGGCTCACGTGTCTCTTGGGTGCTGGTGAACCGACCTTGTACAAGTGGTTGAGAGAGCGCAAAGGCGAGATGAAGTAGAAAAGGACTTTTCGGTTGCAGAGACGGTTGGCATGTGCGGTGGAGCAGCAGATCCTTGTTTGACGGAGATTCGATGCAGGCCTCCGCAGCGGCGGAAGACATGGTGGACAATCGTTGGGGAAGCGGCCATGTGAGTCGGCGCTCCACATTGACCGGGGCTACGAAAATCGAGGCGGCTTGCGCGTCTACAGTATTGACCACGAAAGATGTTGAAGTTTTAGGTTCACACGAGTCTACACGATAGGGCATCTGTGGTGAATGTTCGCGACTTCCGAAACAGGACAGACGTATGTGGCAATTGAGCGATTGATGCGAATTAATGATTGGGGCAATCGAATAAGTTATGTGCGACGCCGCTATGGTGATTATTGCGTTGCTTCGAGGCGAAGCAGTGGCTTATCCAAGATATCCTGGTCGATTCTGGTCAGGGATGGCGATAAGTCCCAATGACCTGATGTGAAGTTGGCGCTATTCCAGCCACCGTGTGAATTAACTATATGCTAAGACCGGGCTAGAGCCAACCCGCGTCAGGAACAGGACCTTTAGCGCACGCGCACGGTGGAAACGTGAAACGCACAGTTACAGGGGTGCCAGCGGTTGTCTACCGGCTGTGGAGCGCCCACGCATCTTCCAGGAGTCGCGTACAAAAACCTGAACTCGCCGCATTCCTCACCCACCACCCTGACATTCCAATCTTTCGAACAACTCTTCACGCTCGTTACAGCAGTCTCTCGTTCAATAATCTCGACACCGCAAAACCCCCAGTGACCAAGTTAACAACAACTCACCTTTACCTCAAAACCAATACCCCACAAATCTACCAAAATGCGCACCGCTGCCATCTTCCTCGGCGCTCTCGCCAGCACTGCCTTCGCCCAGGTCGTCACCCAGATCTCCGACGGTCAGATCCAGGCTCCATACACCACCACTGCTGCTGCCGTCTCCTCTGCCGTCGAGACCTCCGTTGCTGAGACCACTGCCGTCGCCTCCTCCGTTGCTGTCGCCAGCTCCGTTGCTGTTGCCAGCTCTGTTGCTACCTCCGCTGTCGAGACCTCCGCCGTCGAGACCTCCGCCGTGGCCACCAGCGTCTACGCCACCAGCGCTGCTGTCACCACTGCCGTCGCCAGCTCTGTCGCCGTTGCCAGCTCCGCCGAGGTCTCCCCAGTCATGGCCAGCAGCGTGAGCAGCGTCCCAGTTGTCGCTCCAGTCCCAGTCAACAGCACCTCCGCCGTCGTTGTCGCCGCCACCTCTACCTACGCCACTTTGGCTACTGGCGGCTCTGTCTCCACCGGCAACTCCACCCTCGCCCCATACGGCACCGGCAAGAGCAGCACCCTCCTCACCGCCACCGCTTCTGGTTCCGGTGCCTCCTCTGCCACTGCTGGCGCCGCCACTGGCTCCTCCTCTGCTGCCGCCTCCGCCTCCGCCGTCTCCACCGGCGCAGCTTCCCTCATCCAGGCCAGCAGCGGCATGATCGGAGCCGCCGTGCTCGGCGCCTTCGCCTTCGCTCTGTAAGCGGAGTAATGATTCAAATTTCGTATCGGGGATGATGACTATTCGGGGAGGACGATTTTTTTCTCTTTCAAGCACATGGGTTCGGAAATGGATTGGGCTGCCTTTAATGGGATGCATGGCCCTCATGTAATGTCAAGACGAAAAGGATGACTACTACCATTCGATGGCGTCTGGCGGTGTGCTACTTTTGCTCATACGTAGACCGGTATATTCGAGAAACACTTTACAGATTTACTTCGGCTGTGCGTATCCCACAAGTGAACATGAGTGTTGCTTACTGTTTGTCTTTTGACAAGGCTTCGACGCATGATACCAGAATTGTTTGTTAGGAGAGCTGACTGAGGTCGTCACCGTAACGGCCAACGCCCCGTGGGGCTCTGCCATTATATGCCTAAGGCACATCAATGTACTGAGGCAGGAACTCGACACCTGAGGGTACGTGTTGTCGTACGTACTTTCCAACACTGATAAGTCGCCGTCTTCACTTGCTCATTCCATATTCGATAGTGGCGGAGTGCTCCTTCCTCAGGCGACTATCACGAGCGTCTTGGCGTGGATGGTGCAATCCGGGGTACAGCCATTCCAGGGAACGCACGTGAAGGTCGCGGTAACACAAGAAAGCAAGGCGCAGCTCCCTCTTGAGCCTTGCCGTTGCTCTCACCGCTGTCCCTCATGTGTGGTTCCCGTCTTCATGCGACTTTGATAACTGATCATCTTCGCACGAGCTGCTGAAAACCTTTCTGATCGGGCCCTGCGTGTTTCACCATATCCGTTAAGCCACCAGAGTCTAGCCAGACCGCCAACACGAACCTCCCTATAACGCGACCCTATAAGCAGTTGCAGCTCCGCCAGGTAAGCATACCATCCACGTTCCTTACTCCAAACCACGCGTAGCAGGCCTAACATGCACTTTTTTAGCATGTTCGACAGCACAGTGACTCTGGATGAGTTCAGTGCTCTCTGGCTTAGCCGCGAACACCCTCTCCTCCAGCGCTACTTCCTTATCTCGACCTCCTTCGTCGGCTTGCTCGTCCTCGCGACGACCATCTTCAGCCTTACATCGCGCCTGATCCACCGACGTGCCCAGCTCGCAGCCGCACGAACCGAGTCCTCGCTCGACCATGCCACCATTTCCTACTTCAACACCTGCATGTCCCGCGCCGATCGCGCCTACTTCTTCTTCGCCCTCGTCACCCTCACCCACGTCCTCTTCGTCTGTCTCCTTGACGGCTACGTCAGCACCCTCGCTCTCTCCGGCGGCAGTACCGAAGATGGCTGGAACCGAACCTTCATCATCGAGGTCGTTCTCATAACCGTTTTCTACGTCGCCCTCCTCATCGCTGCCTTTGTGCTCGTCCCCATGGCCCAGATGGTCGTTGCAACATATCTCTTGGCGCACGCTGCGGCCAGGAATCCGGGCAGGACACTCAGCCACTACCTTCCCCAAGCGCGCAGATTCGCAAGCGGCATGGCGCTGGGGTGGAGTTTGTCCTGCCTTGGCGTTACTGTCGCATGGGCGCCGATCACGAGAGGTGTGTTGCGCTTCGTCGTGCTGGAGGCCATGTGGGGTAGCGCCCTGGCATGGCTTGATGCGAGCTATGCGTTCAACTTCCATGCCAAGAGACTCGCCGATAAGGAGGTTGTGTGTGGCAACAAGGGCGTTAGGAATATTGTGGCCATGTTTGGAGGGACGGCGCTGGTGGCGCATGGTAGTGAGAAGGAGGGTTTACTCCCGTCTTATACTGAGGCAACGATCTCGAATGAGAAATGTGTCGTGGTCGAGGAGCAGGAGACGGATAACGCTGAGGTCTGAAGAAGGTCGCGTCTATTCTCGAAAGTCCACACGGTTTCCACTCGAAACGAGAGGCCTAGGATGATGGATTTCAGCTATACGAATACCGCTTTCATCAATTTTCCGGTCGAACGGGCAGTGGGTTAACACTACAAAGCTAAAACTATCCCAAGCATGGGGCGACTGGGTATTCGATTCGAAGTGCCAAGCGGGTGGCTCAACATTTTACATGATCTATAGCCCTGGTGAGTATACGAAACAAAGACCAAGCTTGAGAATACGGACTGTCCACAGAAACGATAGCAAGCGTCACAGTCCAACGATTTTGATCCATTCGATGTCAACCGCTTTGCGGTGTGCATTTTCCGTCTTGTCGGTCCCTCAGCTTGTTCCATTGCCTGTGTACATTCCACCATTTGCGCCCGCAGCCCCGTTCGTGCCCGTAACACCATTCGTGACCATGAAACCATTCGTGAGCGCAACACCATTCGTGAGCGCACCACCATTCGTGAGCGCACCACCATTCGTGAGCGCACCACCATTCGTACCCGCAGGCGCTTCGCCGTTTTCATAGGCCTCATTGCTGGAGGTGATTCCAGGTGATGGGAGATCAGGGCACACATATCTGTTCCTGCTATTGGACCACCTCAGAGGGATACGACGTCGTGATCGAGCTCCTAAACGATCTGCTCCACCAATGCTGGATCAACTCCAGGCATGCTGTCTGTGACATGGCGTAGCAGCGTGCGACTGTTTTACACGAGCTGTCAGCGATCTCACATACACATGTTTGAGCAGCGGAGGCTCAGTCGTTGACAACTTACACTTGCGCGTACTCTAGCTGGTCCAGCTCATCGAATAGCAGATGATGCTCGTGTGGGAAGTGACGCAATTCATACCGGACCCAAACCGCGAGACTGGCAATACCCATTGCATGGTGTAGCTTCCGAGACCGCGTCATGGCTCCCTCGATTGCATCGCTCCACTGCAAGATCTCGTCGTCGTTAAGGCGTCGTGCGCGCCCACGATGGAACCGGAGGACGCGCACCATCGTGTCGAATTGGCGGCTTCGGTGGGCCAGGTCTATGAGTAAGGTTTGGTCAAGTCCGCGGTAAAACGTCTCTTCTGTGGCGAGGCAGAAATCGACGACATGGTACGTGTCTAGTTGGTCATTGTCTATGAATCTTAGTGCCGTTGCTAGCAAGTGGTGGAACTTTGGGCTTAGTACCAGGACAAGGGGCCATGGTAGTGAGTGTGCTTAGTAGGTCTTGGCGAAAGTGTTGAAAGCGAGCGGTCGCATTTAGCGGTAGAGCCAGATGACTCCCACTGTTCAGTGGCTGAATGCTTCCATATCGGCGTTGACGTCTAGTCCTCAGGAGTGGTGATAGGGGTGGTATGTTCGGCGGGCCACCGTTGGTCGGGTAGCTGTACCCCTCAGGTGGTGGTATACCTCCAAAGGGGTAGTTGTTAGTCGGTGGGTCGCCGTTCTCCTCGTAGCTGTATGCAGGTGGTGGGATTCCTCCAAAAGGGTAGTTGTTAGTCATGCTGGATATAGTTGTGCTAAAGTGAGTGGTTCATCAATATGTCTGTAGAGAAATCGACAATTGATACTGAGTCATCGAGCGAGGCATGGAAATGATTGAGCAAGGTAGGTAAGGTATGTTGTTTTGAGATAGGACCGCACAATCCCGGGAAGGAGAGATCTGTATATGGCAGCTGCCCTTTCGAGAAGGTATGCAGACTGCCTGTCTGGAAAAGCTGAATAAAGAAGGAAGAGGGTCTGCTATGAGAGTACTTTGGGAGGATACCTTATACTGGTACCTGAGGTGTCTGACGAAGCGCTCTCTCTGTGGCTCACAGAGCACAAGGGCAGAAGACAGATCTAAAGTGCTCGCATTTTTCCGAAAAGGCCAATGGTACGGACATAATCTCTATAGAGTTGTTTCATTATGGGTGCATGCTGTATCTGGAGGATGACTGACGTGCTGATGAAAATCTCATCGCACTCGCGGGCACGTACAACCTATAATGTGGAAGTTAGGTCTGTATACGTCAAAGGTGGAAAAGGGTTCTCATAGGGCTGACGATATTGGAACCACAACGCACGGGCCAACACACCGCAAGCTTCTTGGACTTTGCCCGAGAAAATTCATGAGCTTCGACATCCTCCGCCAGGCGACCCACGACACGACCCGACACGAATTAGTTGCTGTCTTTTGCACCAACAGTACTATCCGGTCACCGTAATTCGCGCAACCGCACAGTAGAAATACACGCGCAGCCGAGATGGCGCTCGTTACCAAGGAGGATGCGGACTACCTGATCAAGCCCGAGAACATTTCTCCCACCCTCGATACCAGCAACTGGCCTCTTCTCCTCAAGAACTGGGATCAATGTACGCCCACACAGTAAATGGTGTTCCCGGAATTCTAGCTACGGACAATGGTCCAAGGCTTGAACTCTATCCACCGACATTTTCCTCCACACCGTGCAATACTAATTCGCTCTTGAACAGTGCTTGTCCGTACCGGCCACTTCACACCTATCCCAGCAGGCTCTACCCCTCTCAAGCGCGACCTCAAGTCCTACATTTCCAGCGGTGTCATCAACCTTGACAAGCCTTCGAACCCTTCTTCCCACGAAGTCGTCGCATGGGTTAAGCGCATTCTCAGAGCTGACCGTACCGGTCACTCTGGTACCCTCGACCCAAAGGTCACCGGTTGTTTGATTGTCTGCATTGACCGCGCCACTCGTCTGGTCAAGTCTCAGCAGGGAGCAGGAAAGGAGTATGTGGCAGTCATCAGACTCCACGACAAGCTCCCAGGTGGAGAGGCACAATTCGCGCGCGCTTTGGAGACCCTCACTGGCGCCCTCTTCCAGCGTCCACCTCTCATTTCTGCCGTCAAGAGGCAGCTCCGTATCAGATCCATCTACGAGAGCAAGCTGTACGAGTTCGACAACGAGAGGCAGCTTGGTGTCTTCTGGGTGTCTTGTGAGGCTGGTACCTACATCCGTACCCTGTGTGTGCACTTGGGTCTGCTTTTGGGAGTTGGCGCACACATGCAGGAGCTGAGACGTGTGCGCTCCGGTGCCATGGACGAGAACAAGGGCCTGGTCACCCTGCACGATGTCATGGATGCCCAGTGGCTGTACGACAACCAGCGCGACGAGAGCTACCTCAGGACAGTCATCAGCCCTCTCGAGACTCTTCTCACCAGCTACAAGCGTATCGTGGTCAAGGACTCTGCCGTTAACGCCGTCTGCTACGGTGCTAAGCTCATGATTCCAGGTCTCCTTAGATACGGTGCGTACTTGCTAACATTTCCAAAGCGAGAATTGAGGACTAACAAGCTTTCACAGAGGCCGGCATCGAGGTTCACGAGGAGGTCGTCCTCATCACCACCAAGGGTGAGGCCATCGCCATTGCCATTGCTCAAATGTCCACCGTCGAGCTCTCATCTTGCGACCACGGTGTCGTCGCCAAGGTCAAGCGTTGCATCATGGAGCGTGACCTTTACCCAAGGAGATGGGGTATGGGCCCAGTTGCTACTGAGAAGAAGAAGATGAAGGAGTCTGGCAAGCTGGACAAGTACGGCCGTCCAAACGAGAACACTCCAGCTTCCTGGAACAAGGAGTACCAGGACTACAACCTGACCGTCAACGGCGAGCAGGTCGTCGGACAGACTGAGCAGGCCGCGATCGAGGGCGCCCCAGTCAAGGAGGGTATCCCAGGTCAAGGACAGGAGACCACCAGCCAGGACGAGGTCATGGCCGCACCAGCCGTGGACCCGTCAACCGGTGACGCAGAGACTCCAGTCAAAAGCAAGAAGAGAAAGCACGAGGGCGAGAGTGCTGAGGAGAAGGCTGAGCGCAAGAAGAAGAAGGCGGAGAAGAAGGAGAAGAGGAAGAGCAAGAGCAAGAAGGACGACTCTGACAGCGAGTAAGCTGTCGGTGTTTCTGTTGCTGTTGATCTCCTTGCGATGGTTGTGTGACCGTGGGTGAATGCATTTCTGCGGGTTATCGTATGGTTGAGGAGGCGGAGACTGTTTTACTACCACAAAAGCGCTACTGTACAATACGCGCAGCTGGATTGACGGCGTTAGGTGTGGCGTCAGGGTGTGGTCCCAGAGTATGCATAGGCGCTGTTAGGGAACAGTCAATGTATTTTTCGAATTTTCCAATTTCTCTTCGCGCTTGCCAATCGCCCACTTCACTGCGAAACCTCAGTGCGTCTACTACAGGTACCATGTCGTATACTTCCACATACTATGGGCGTACTCAGCTTGTAAGAGGGAGATTCGACTCCACTCCCCACCGGCTGGGATCCCTCTTCGGGGCTAGCTTGGCTCCCCAATTCCCCGCAGGTCCTCCACCTTCGGTCTGAGCCGAGGATGGCACCACCCACAAGTCATTTGACCAGTCATGCGTATCTCGTCCTTTTTCGCTTGCAGGAGCGCTTTGATCCTTCCGGATCTAAGCGAGGAGAACCATTGATATGGGTCAAGACGTTCCAGGTTGTCTAAAAGAACATTGAAGATAACTTCAATCGCCGCCGTCCAGTGACTTGAATCCATACCCTCGGTCCCCCACCGGAGCTGCTTGATCCTGGACCCCACCGTATGGCCAAGATGGAATTTGAAGCACACCCGTCTCCTGCTCCGGGCAACAAGCGGAAGAGGAGCAGTGCCGCCGTCGCACAGCAGGACGAAGGCGGTCGATTCGTGTGCTCGGAATGTCAACGCTGCTTTGGCCGCATAGAGCATCTCAAGCGACATGCAGCCAGTCACGCTGAGGACCGGCCTTTCAAATGTGCCACATGTGCCAAAGGATTCTATAGAGTGTAAGAGCAGGCGCATCGCAGTCATTCTCCTGTTACGCTTCGGTACGCTTGGCCTGATAAACTGACACAACACACAGAGATACCCTCCAGCGTCATGAATTGACCCACCAGGAAGGTCCCAGCATAGCCAAGTCGAAAGGTGCGCGAGCGTGCCATGAGTGCGCAACAGCAAAGGTCAAATGCACCGGCATGCAACCTTGCGCTCGTTGCAGCAACAGAGCTTTCGAGTGCAAGTATCCCGACGTGTCCAACAAGCCTACCGCTTCCCATGGGTCGAAAGGTGTCGCTTCGTCGTCCAACGATGAAAGGGTTGAAGCGGAGGAAAGTCCCTACCAGCAGCAGCCCGATAGATTATCAGACGTACACATTACCAGCCCTCAACATGGCCCAAGTCCAAATCTAGTGGTTGCAGCAAGCCCTGCTGAATATCAACCATCCAACAGTACGACAACGCTTCAAACACCGGGAGATCATCTCGGGCCGGACAATCATCTCCACGACGAGCCATTTGGGCATGGCAGACGGTCTTTCAGTTTTACCAAGCCTGCTCTCAAGCCACAGACATCGGAAAGTCAGAATGTCGAAGGACTCCCTTTCTCCCCAGGCGCTTGGGACCAAAACACTTTGAACTCCATCAACTGGCTGCCTTCTGGCATGAGTCCAAATTTTGACTCCAATCTCAGTTTCGGCGCAGATTTCAGCAATCATGCCCAGACTCCGGGGATGTTTGATTTTCCATCGCCTCGAGTTTTCACTCATCCGAATGCTTTCATGTCTCGCACGCAAGTGGCACCCCCAGGTCTGGATAGTAGTGGACCCAGTCGCCACTGGCTAGACACTGTGGTTCCGGCTTCGGAAATGGAAATGCAGACACCAAGTGCTAATTCTCAATCTACCACTGGAACGGGTCGCTTCTATGTAGACGGAGATGGTGCGAGATTGGCGAAGGTTAAGCCGCAAAGAAAGTTCATGTCGCGTCAATCACTCCTCTCCCCAGCCTCGACTGGTGCGCCCTCACCGAGAAACACGCCGCTTAGATACGGATTCCCAGCCTTACAACACCCTGTGGACGGACTCGGTGCTGTCACTTTTGGGAAGGCTCACCTCATGGATCACGACACTTACGCCAAGATTTATCAATATTTTGTGGAGGCTTGCACCATGCAGTCTCCGTTCCATTTGCCCTTTGAGACAGGCAACTTTCCTGCATATGAAGTTCTGGACGCGTTCATTCATCTGTACATCGAGCACTTCCAGCCACTCTTTCCCATGTTACATCTGCCTACGTTAGATCTGTCCAGGTCCCATTGGCTACTCTCCCTGGCATTAGCCACCATCGGAAGCCACTTCGCAGACATAGATAATGCGGAGCCGTGCACATTTTCACTGCTTGAATTTCTTCGTCGCGCCATTTCGGGCTTGACAGAGACCACAGACGAGCTGCACGACTTGGTTACGCTCAGTCAGATCAGGCTATTGAGTTGCATTGGCATGGCGTACACGGGAGAGGAGAAATTCCAACAAGCCGCGTGCCAACAACGGAACCATCTTGCCGCATTCTGCACGTCGGACTGGTTCAAGTGGGATGAAGACTTTCAAATGTCCGGCGGGGAGGACCGCGAGTCAGCTTGTCGCGATTGGAAGCGATGGAAGAACATTGAATCTCGAAGACGTACGGGATATGCTATCTGGTTGGTAGACTGCATGTGGGAATACCAGCTTCGTTCACGGCCACGACTTACCCTGGCTAACGCCATAGTACCTCTACCGTGTCAAGAGGTGCTTTGGGAGGCTGACTCTGCGCTGCAATGGCGGCAAGTGTATGAGTACTCGGCTCCCAGTCCGTCACTTGCGGAAGCAGCACGATCTATATACATTGACAAGAAGCTCCAACCTACGATGGGTGAATTCAGCCGGATCTTATTGATTCACGCGCTATATCAGCGAAGCTGGGAAGTGGAGAACTACTTCAGACAACCACTCTCTCGGTGGACACCCACAGCAGAACGACAAGACAGCACCCGACTGATTCCTCAAACCCCAGTCTGGTTACCAGGAATACCGCTATTCTCGCGTTGGCGCAACTCGGCTTGCGATTGCCTTGACATCCTACACTGGTCAGCCAACAGCGTCATCGGCGCCGCCTCAGGGATGGAGCATCCCACAGTCCTGCACCTCCACCTCGCCCGTGTCATCCTCCTCACGCCCTTCCGAAGCATCTGCGACCTCGCCTACGGTCTCACAAACGAGGACGCCTACCTCGCTCGGCCCCCTCAAGTTAGCAACAACCGGCTTGTAGTCTCGCGCTGGGCGAAGGAAGACCAGCACAAAGCGCGGCTGGCCATGATCCACGCCGGCGTCCTGTTCTGGCACGTCCGCCGCTACTCCGCGAGCGGCTTCTACGAACCCAACGCCGTCGTGCTCGCCGCCCTCGCCCTCTGGGCCTACGGCACCTTTGCCGAAAAGGCCACATCCAACCTTCACGACCTGGACCCAGACTTGCAGAACGAGGACGAGCTTAGCTATCCCACCTCTATTAACCTTGATCGGCCTGCGGACGACGAGCTGGTGCAGACGTTCATCCGGAGGGGCGATAGAATGCAGGCGATGGTTACGGGTGTGGGTGATGTGTGTTCTCCCTGGGGACCCGAGAGGGTGTTGAATGAGGGCGCGAAGCTGGCGGGCGCGCTGGCGAATTGGGGCGTTAGTAGGAAGGGGGTTACGCTGCTGACGGAGTTGGCGAGGGTTGCGAGAGGGAAGGGAGAGAGTTGAGGGTTGGCAGTGCGGAGGGTGGAGGAAGAGGAGGAGGACCGTGCTCTAGTCATGGTTTTGGTCTCACTAACCTGACATGCAAGAAGCCGGGGGCAGGAGGAGGGAGAGGACCGTGCTCATTGAACGAACACCCAAAGTCGTCATAAATTTTGGATCGATATTCCCTGGCATTTCATAAAGACGCTCATTGAGCAAACTTGGTTTCCAGCGCACACGTAGGAAGCCATGCCGCCCCATCCAAGTCAGCAACCACCTCCATCTCCGGACGCTTTCGTCTTAGGCAACAACTCTTTTAATGACGCCACGGTGTGCAACTCATGTATAAAGTATCTCTATATATACGCAAGCCCTTCACCACTACAGCGTACCGGTCATACCATATCAGGGAAGCTGTTTTGAAAGCGAATATTTCCTTTTTCATGCAACTGCTTGATGAAATAGATACAGGATCAGGGATACGAAGCAGTAGTGGATGACGAGCGGTACCTATTAATCAAACTTCCCTTACGAATCTGGACCCCTCATAAACCACTATAATCCAGTATGAGCATTTATGATTGGTCAAAGTGCACAAATATAGTAGATAACTTCCCTGCCTGATCAGGTCTGCTGTATAACATGTGCAGAGACGGTCGTGCATCTTAGATCGAAGCATGCTACGATCGACAGGGATCCTTGTCCGATCTGTGTAGGGGATATATAGAAGAGCAGCCCAATTATCAAACACCACCTTTCGCGCCGTAACTAGTCTAATCGCGCACCCACAATGACCTTCCCCACCCCCGACCCGATCTACGCAACAACCTCCGAACTCGCTGAAGTCTCCTCCGTCATCAAAAACCTAGCCCAGATCTTCCAGGCCACGCTCGAGCGGCAAAATGAGCGTCTGACCTATGTAAACAATGTAACCAATGACCTGAGCCGTCGGCTCCAGGTCTTAGAAACCGAGCACGAGCGGCGTCTGGGTAAACCGGAGAGGGAAGTCAGTGATATTACGGTGGATACTTTGGCGCATATCTTGAGAAACGAGAGATCGGGGTTGAAAATGAGGAGATGGAAGGGGAGATCAAGGTTGAAGATGAGGAGCGAGGTGGTGACGATGCGTGGAAAGGCCGTGAGGCGGGGGGTGGCGGCACAAGCGATGGGTGGGTGGAAAGGCGACTCTGTACAGTCGCATAGGATGGGAAGAGAGCTGATGAGGGTTAGCGGACAGCGCGCGACAGAAGCGCCTTGATATGCTGTGTGTGGCAAACCGCCTCCCTGGGCTGACTGGAACAATAGCAAAAGTCCTCTGGGGTCATCTACGATGGTACGATGTTTTACTCGGCGGGACTCAGCTGTGTGTCCAAGGTCAGGCAGCCGGCGAACCCTGGGTACGGTTTATAACGCATGCGTGGGCATAACAGCCTCTCGCAAGAGACGACCGTTTCACCAACACGGTCGCGATGGATTTCTTTCTTGACTTATGGTACACCCGTAACACCAGGCCTGGTCACCAACACTATCTCTTCTTCCTCAGGCCCACCCTCATATGCCCCTTTCCTTGCCTATTCGAGCGAAAGTAGTATGGAATAAACTTCAATTCCTCCACACCCTTGTTCCTCCTCCCGATAACGCTTTCTTCAAGACCCGGGCGTACCTCTAGCGCCGTCGTATCCAGAAATGAATGTTCCCCCTTTGCCCTAAGGTACATGTACTTCTCCCCAGTCTCGCTGTCTGAGGTCTCTAGCGCCTCTTCAATGCTTGCACTGGTGTCAAATAGCAAGGACTTGAAGTGATCATCCACCCAGCTGTTGTCGATGTCTTCGAGACAGTAGATGATGGGTCCGCGTGCCAAGGCTACAACGTCTTGGTTCGTATACGGATGTGGAGAGACCAAGCGAGGCGTCATAGGCAAATGGAGGGTGAATCTTGGGTTCTGTTTCAAGTAGGAGGCGGGTAGATGGAGGTAGCCCTTCGTGGGCGTTGTGCAGGTCGGTTGGGGCGCGACGGTCCAGCCGCTGGCCCAAGACGGTATACGAATGTTGATAGAGGTTTCCACAGCCTCGGCGCCAGAGAGCGAATATGCGACCTCGCCGTGCCAAGGGAAGTCTGAAGTCTGGGACAGCTCTAAACTCTGTCCACCGACATCGAATCGCAGCGTCGTGGAGCCGAAGAGGTGAACGTTGATGTTCGCAGCTTTCTTTTCGTCGTCGGCGGAAAAGGTCCAGAAGTAGCCGCCCAGGAACCCTAGAGTGCGTGTCATGTTTGGTGGACAACAGGCGCAGGTGAACCACTCTGCACGCTTAGAAAGATCGCTGTCAGAAGAAGCTAGCTGGTTGACATAGGTGAACTTCTTGCCATCGCATGACATGCCGGTCAGAACTGCGTTGTAGAGACAGAGTTCCATTATGTCGCTGTAGCGGCTGTCTAAATCTACCTGGAGGACGTCAATTTCCGGGGTGTCATATTGAGGGGGCGGTTAAAGGAACAGGGTTACGTACCTGCAGCATTCTTTCAGCAAGCATCATGACCCCAATTCCGGCACACGTCTCTGCATAACACCCACCCTCATCCGTACTCTGCGGAAGGAAATAGTCGCCTCCGAAACCTTCATACTGCTTGATCGCGCCAATGCCGCCAGTCAGGTACATCTTCTTTCCGACCATGTTGTCCCACAACCTCCTCACTGCCGACGAATAGCCCTCGCGGTCTATCGCTTCGTCGATCCTCACTAAATCTGCCACGGCCGTAAGGAGGTACATCGCCCGTACGGAATGACCTTCGATACTGTCCTGCTCTAAAAGAGGCCTGTGCGCTTGCTGGTATTCGTAAAATCTTCGGACAGGGTAGTAGTTCGGTCGCTCAAAAGGCCTTTCGCCCCGCTCTTCGGCTTCGATGTCGTAGTAATGGCGCCCACTCGCCCCAGTAGCGTTTCCGCGTTCGGTGATGAAATACCGCGCCAGTGTCAGATGTTTCGGGTCATTTGTCACTTCATAAAGTCGGATCAGGGCAAGTTCAATCTCCGGATGGCCAGGATACCCGTGCCTCTGGTTTTCTTCTGGTCCAAAAGTCCTACATAGCAGATTCACATACTTCACGACCGGCTCTAGAAGCTGGTCATTCTTGTAGAGCTGGTGATGCGCGAGCGCTGCCTCGATAAGGTGGCCGAGATTGTACAGCTCGTGTAGGTCACGCAGGTTCGTGAAGCGCTGGCCAGGCGCTACGACTGTAAAGTGAATGTTAAGATAGCCATCGGGAAGCTGAGCCGCACGGATCATTTCCACCAGCTTATCAATGGCGGCGGAGATGGTGGCATCTTCCTGAGTGTGTAGTAGGTAGCAGGCTCCCTCAATCCATTTGGCGACATCGGAATCCCAGAAGAGGTGATTCGGTACGGGCCAGTGGTCCATAGAATCGTCATAAGTTGGGTGATGCTGTAGCCTGAAAGCATCGTAACGGCCCGTCTCTTTTAAAACAGAGAGCTGGTAAGGAAGAGTGTTCCTGAAGACAACGTCCCTTTTCTTTGCAAAAAAGCAATTGTTGGCAAAGGTGGTATAGATGAAAGAGGTCTGAGGATTCGCCATGACGGGTGGCGGCGTCGTGGGGAGGAGGGGCGAGGCGGAGAGGATGCACAAGAGAGGGAAGAGGCAAAGGTATGGTTATTGTTTAGGAAGTGTGCCGAGTCACTATATGTATGTAGGCGCGGCTAAAGTACTTACTGGTGCTTTTCAAACGCCGTTGAAGGCCTCTATTCGACCACTGAGCGACAATTGCATGTTGTTGGATTTGTCGTCGGGCTATGCGTTATGCTCCGGTGGGGGGCCACCGGAAATTGAACGTCAGTGGTGGAGCCAAGACTGGAGAAGCACCGAGTGGAGTCTTGTCAATCGTGTGGAGAAGACAGCGCGGGGATGACTTGAATCACCACCGGATTGTCAACTACTAATGATCGAATGATTGAGGGTCATTGATACCACAGTAGCTGTCTCCGGTACTGGTATGAGCGATAGGCGATGTACAGCGTACCAATTCAGACGCATCTATCAGCTTCCAAGAGCCTTTCCGGTTACTCTTTCCTATATCTCCTCAGCACCAAAGCTGATTCGAGTGCGGCCGAAGTTTACTGGGTGCAACGTACGAGCATGGTAGAAACTGGAGATGCAATGCCAGAGCATGCACACAGTGTCGGCAACATTGTAGACTTCATCAATTGAGACACCATGCAGGGCAATAGTAGGCGGGAGGAAAACTTCAAGTGGCAATCAAGCTTTTATTTGCTTGGGAAGTCCCGAAGCCAACCATTTGCTCTTGGAAGAGAAATTTGTTCCCGTTTTGATGATTGTACATGTATACAACTATACATGTATAACGTTGGTAAGGTACCTGTGTAAGGTGTGGCGCAAAATTGAAGATGACGGAATCGGCATAGGAACGGTGACGGGACGCATGTCAGGGTCTGGCCGGATCTAGCCGGGATCGGAAGGCGCTGCCTCCCCAAAGCAGGTGCGCAATCGCCCGCCCCGCGCTTGTCATCGGGTCTGGATCCATCCCATCTCAGGTCGTCACCAACCTTGAACAACATAACGCGCGTGAACGGCATAGCCGGCTGATTACGATCACTTCACAAAGTCTATTACAGATCTTTTCTATCCTTACTCCTACACACGCCCGCTTCACCTCACACTATTCACTTATTGCGACAATAGCATCAGCTCCTGCGTCTCAAAGCCGTCTACAGCACACCTTCCGAAAGCAGGCCACCCTTCTACCCCTTCGCAACCTCCATTCGCCGACACTGCACTGTCCGGCAGCTCGAACAGCAACGACGTGACGCCATCTTACCGCTCGTATCCAACTCATATAGCCCACTACACGCTCGTTTCCCGGTATAGAAGGCCACAGTCACGACAAGATGGCGGAGAAGATCTTGATGGGCGAGTACAAACAGCTGTCGAAGGAGCCATGGACGAACATTGAAGTGAGCCAATACGGGCGATTCTCTCAAGCAGCAGATGCTGATATACAGTTGTAGCTGGTCAACGAGAACATCTTCGAGTGGATTGTCGCCCTCATCGTGATCAACCCAGACTCGGTCTACAACGGAGGCTACTTTAAAGCGAAGATGACCTTTCCGAGAGACTACCCCTTCCGCCCTCCAGGTATGCTTCCACAAGTCCACCGTCGCATTGCTCTGTCTAATCCCCTTGCAGAGTTTAGGTTTCTCCGCCCGCTGTTCCACCCTAACATCTACCCTGACGGCAAGCTCTGCATTTCCATTCTGCACCAACCAGGTGAGGATGTCATGTCCGGCGAGCTAGCATCGGAGCGTTGGTCGCCAGCCCAGCGCGTCGAGTCCGTCCTCATCAGTATCCTCTCTCTCCTCGACGATGCTGAAGTCAACTCACCTGCGAACGTCGACGCTGGAGTTATGCTACGGAACTACCCAGAGAAGTACAAGGAGCGCGTCAAACAAGATCTGGAAGCGAGCAAAAAGGACATCCCTGTGGACTTCGTCATGCCGACAACACAGGTAGTGGCACAGAAGAAAGAGATTGAGGATCATGGATTCAGCTGGAGCGACTCCGAGGCGGAGGACGATTTCGGAGCCAGCGACAGCGATGAGGAGATGATGGAGGACGACGATGAGGAGCCAGGGGATGGGTCACCCAGTGACAGCGACGATGAGAAGGATGAATAAGCAGCCCAGCCTTGATTTTCTTGGTTCGCACTGCTTGTCGCACCATCTCTCACTCGCATGACTTAAGGCTAGCGACCGAATACGACATTGATTCAGCGAGGCGCAAGGGCGAGGTGGGATACTTGCTTTTATGGTTAGGGGACATAGGGATCAGTGGCTATGGCATGGCGTTGCGTGCATGAGCAAGGACTCTGCCAAACATGGGCGTTTACCGCATAGGCATATTTTAAGCATTGATATAGACTTGTCATGCTAAATCTACCACGGACCGATTGATCTTTGGCTGCCCTCTCACGTATGCTGAAGCTCTACAGTTAACCTGGCGGCTTGGTCACAAGGCTCCACAAAGGAGTGCTTCTAGTCTAATTCTTATTGCGCTGATAGTCCTCACGCTTGCTGCTGTACCTCTATCACAATAGTCCTTGAATAAACTTTCCAGTGCGATTCATTTCTTTGCGGCTCCTTTCACATGTGAATGTCAATGCAGTGACGCCCTTGGCACCTTCCTGCGCAATGACGATTGCCGTTTGCTTCGTTTGCTTGCGCGTCCCCAGATTGCTGTCTCGAGGTCATCTCAATACATACAAATACACAACGTACAAGTATAGAGAGTAACGTTCTGATAGACCGTGCCGCCTCTACCGTCGTCCAGTCTTCTCTAGCCCATTGCTGGGCGCCCGCTGTAACAACCGACCATGGCGAGCAACGATGACATCCAGCAGCTTGTTGGCATCACAGGCTGCGATCCCGAAACAGCGGCTCGTTACTTAAAGGTGCGTCCTAACACATTCAAGCTCACACACAGCGTTTCAGCTGACTTACGAAGATATAAGGCCAAAAACAATAATCTCGAGGCAGCTGTCGGCGCTTACTTTGACCAAGAAGACATCTCGCAGTGGGAGGTGAGGTGGAGTTCCGTACTCAAGGCTGCATACGAAGAAGCTTATGCGTAAACTAGAAACAGAATACAACTTGGGATGAGTCTGGCTTTAGTGCCGACAGAGAAGGAAACAACGCGCCTGGCCGTCCAGACTACTGTACGTTCTACCCGAGCGGGAAGAAGAGGCTCCAGATCTGGCGTCTCCATATTGAGTGCGCTCCCGTAGCCCAGCAGCTGACCCAAACTCTCTTGTAGCGTACAATGAAGCGAACTTACGTCCCCTCGGTCGAAGCGCCGCTCCCACCCGCGGTAATTCGCCAGTGCCCTCTCTCAGACAACCTGCGACACAGAACGAAGCGGATGCGGAACTTGAGCAAGCCCTCGCCGCCTCTCGTCAGGACCTACGTTACGAAGGACAAGAGACGGGTGTCATAGGTGCAGTTGGACCCAACATGGCTTTCGGTCCTGCTACAAGAGATGACTACGACCCTAGCAAATGGGGCATGGTAACGGCGACAAGACCACTCGACAGTCATGAAGCGAGCGAAATCATTCCCGATCTTGATTCAGCGGACAGGAGACATCAAGAGGGTGAGCCAAGGTTCCTGAAGCATCTCCCCTCTGGCGACTATACGCCAAATCTCCTCACGATTGCACATTCTATCCCACTTGCGCGGGAGGCACTTCTTGCTCGCTCGGCTGTCCGTCCAAACTATGGCGATGATTCGAACTGGTGGAATGGTCATGAGATTGTGATGCCAAAGATAGTGCACACTGCGGACCTCAGTCTCGCTGAACCAGCACCTTCTCAGGGTGAAGAGATTGTCTCCGAAATGCAACGCTTGATGGCCTTGCTGGATGCCAGCCACCGATCTTACGGAAGCGCAGATCTGCTGGTGAAGATGGCTGAAGGAGTGGAGAGATCTGGTGTACTTTCTGAAACGACCCTTGATTGGGTTCTTCAGACTTGGGAGGCAGCTGCAGAGAAGGCGGAGCCCGGCGAGTGGGGCAAGCATGGAATCTTCCATTCTCTCGTTGGGACTAGTAATCCTGAGGGCATGCGGTCTCCACATATGCGATCAATCCCGCTGGACGTAACTTTGGAAGGGTACGTATGCTTGAGTTTGTATAACAGGCACAGAGACTAATCATTACCAGCCCTACTTCTGAAGACTCTACGATGCATCTGTACGAAGTCATAGACCACACGCTTTGGGATACGGATCCAGACGAGGCCGGTTTTACTGACAACTACATCGAACACTGCGCTGATATCCTTCTAATGCGACTAAACCAGTCAACCGTTGGAAAGTCTAAGCTGGGGGTGGAGGTTCCACCTACGCTCTATGTTGACAAGTATCTCCGCGAGAACATTGATCATACCAGAAATGTCCGCAAACAGATGGTTGAGACGAAGGGACGGATCGCTACAATGGACACCATCCAATCCAATCTGAAGTCTTTCCAAACGCTGAGCAGCCAAAAGTTAATAGACACTACCTCCCTACTGGAGCATGCTATTGGTCATTTCTCCGGTGCTAGGCGGAAAAGAGTCTTGGTCGAAAAGGAAGAGAACGGCATCGATGTCGATTTCGATGACAGCGAACCGCAACCCCACCATGATGCCATCGCGGAGAAATTGCGCGCAGTCTACGATAGCGTACAAAGCAAGCTGCAGCTGCTAGAAGAGGGAAAGGCCAAGGCCCGCGATCTTCTCACGCGGCTCTCGAAAGAGGATCCGCCAGACCTTCCGGAGCCACTCAAGCATCGCTACACACTTCGTGGCGTCTCCACCAAGCCCAATGTCACCTACGTTCTTCGACCGCGCTCTGAGAATGATGAAGGTATGGCCATCGACGGCGATGATGCACCGCCTGGCATGCAGTGGTGGCGTATCGACTACGACGTTTCAGCCAGTGGCGCACGCGTCATCAAGACGAAGCTTCCACAGTACGAAGTCATCCAAGCCGTAGAGGTCGAGAGCAACTCCGCTCTACTCGTCTACGCCTCAGATGCTGCTCTCAACTTCGAAGCAAATCCAGAACTACCGGAACCGTTACAGGAATTTATCCGAGCAGACAACGAGCACTTTGAAAGCGAATTGACTCACCTCGACGCTGGCAGGGCTGTAGGCGGCAATGTCCGTGCATCACCTGAGCCTGAACCTCGTTTGAGCATAGAGAGTACAGCTGTCAATCTCGATGACGAAGACTTGGATCCACCTGGATATTACAGTCTCGATGGCACCTACGCACCCCAAGCCACTGGTGTAGAGTACGCAGGTATGGCAGGAGTGAGTCCGCCGGCCCATGAGATCAGAATCAACACGCCCGATGAGGTGCTTGTTGGGCGTGAGGAGAGTATTGAGCCGGAGGGGAAGGGCGTGGAGATGGTCGAGAAGGCGGGTGATGGGCTGTTGAGTCAAATGCAAGGGGTAGAGATACCGAGGAGGGGGAGTGATGATACCATGGCGGACGTGGAGATGTTGGAGAAAATGGAGGACGAGAAGAGGAAGGTGGAGTAATCTTGTTGTAGGCATGTGGCGAGTTGATAGATTGGTAGGTAGAGATCCCTCGGGAAGGCATGCGCACGACCCGTGCCATCTGGGAGAAGAATCGCACCTGAAGTCTACCTCAGCGTGTACTATCCGTTGAAAGAGAAACATCTCCAAGTTCTGCATACAGTGCACCGTAAAGACCACTAAAGAGTACGATATCGTCCACCTTATCGTTGTTTTTCGGGGGGCGGAGATGGCCGGTCAGCCGTCGGTCCTCCGACAGCGCGGCCATGGACGACGCCGACGTGCAGACCTCAAGCTTCGCAGTCTGATAGTGTCGCACGGAATAGCAGTTGAATAGATCGAAACATTGTTTAACTTGGCAGTTGTATTATAGCTTAGGGCCCGCCGTCACTCAAATACTTACAACCAGTCTCACGTCTACCTGCCACACAATCCACACCATTCCATCTTATCCATCGTCCAGAAAGCTATCTAACACTGGCCGACCCATCTATCTCGCACCCGCTCTAATCCCAACAATGACGGATCCCTTGACACTCCATCCCTCTGCCGCGCTTCTGAACGCCTTCTGCACATGTATCGAGAAGGACATCCACCCCCTCTCCGCCGCCGCCGTAGCCGCCGGCTCCAAACTCTTCGGCGCCGCCATCCTGCTCAAATCCGACCTCTCGCTTGTCCTCGCCGAGACGAACCGCGAAGGCTCCTCACCCCTCTGGCACGGCGAGACCTGGACATTATCCAAATTCTTCGAAATCCCGGTTGACAAGCGGCCAGAGGTGAAGGACTGTCTGTTCCTGACGACGCACGAGCCGTGCTCGCTTTGCCTGTCGGCTATCACGTGGGCCGGGTTCGATAATTTTGTTTACATGTATACGTACGAGGAGACGCATCACGTGTTCGAGTGCAGGGGCGATCTGGATATTTTCGAGGCCGTTTTTTATGCGAATGAGGGGGAGACGGCGACGCAGGCGAGTGTGGATGGGAAGCAGAAGCAGGTGCGGCCGCAGTATAAACTAAGGAATCGGTATTTTGTGGCACGCAGTTTTGCGGAGTTGGTTGCTGCGGTCGAGGATGAGGGGGAGAGGGAGGCGTGGAAGGAGAAGGTGGAGGGGGTTAAGAGGAGTTATGGGAGGTTGGCGGAGGCGTATAGGAGGAATATGGGGGTTGAGTGATGCTGGCCGGACAGAGCTATGCGAGCTATATCGAATGAAAAGGATTACTCTCGCTCCACCTTCGCTTTTCTAGCCGTGCTTTGCTAGGTCGGAGTTGAACTGAGAAACGACTCAGCAATGGAATACTGTCGATTCTACTACGCGCCTCCTCTAGTTTGATTGGGCTGGACCAACCCTTGAGCTTTCATCGTTAGGACAGAGGAGACTCCATCGCATAAATACGTCTAAGAGGCTTGTCACGCTTGTACTGACGGCGTGTAGTGGGACGCTGATTTGGCGGTTGTGCAGGTGATCAAAAACCAAGATCATAGACATGTGGGCAAGTCGTCAAATAATTCGGCTTGTGAAAGCCACAGAGGTCTTTCACTTCATTCACTCAAAGTAAAAGATGTGCGTGACTTCCTAAACGGGCTAGTAGGTTCTGTAACTCAGTAACAATCATGTAAATGTACGATATGGTAGCATTGTCTGCGACTCATAGGCGCTTTCTAAGCGTGCAGCTCTTGTCCTGACACTTGTTGCTGACCCTTACGACCAACGCAATGCAGGGAGCACGGTGACACGCAGGGGGTCGTAGAAATAACACAACACGAAAGCAAAAGTGCTATTTTAGGGCAATAGATGGGACATCTGGTCCGCTGGAAGAGCAGCTAGAGCAGCGAAAATGCTTGTGGTTAGCGATACAGATGGTTTGCGCGGGCTTACTGTGGAAAACGAACACGGTTTGCTCGGAGCCCAGATCTGGAACATACAACAGTATATACCCAAACCAACAGAACAATCAATGAGCTCTTTAAGCGCCTCTCCCTATATAGAGTCCGCTAGTGACTGACTCCAAGGATGTCAGGTCTACAAACCCATTGCGCCGTTATGGCATCTCCAACATCTCCTTACGCACTACAATCTGAGGTCTTAGAGCTGAGGGTATCTTTGGAGAAACTCGCCGATGATTTACGTACACAGAACAGGATGATCACGAACAATCAAGCCCGGCTGGACATGTTCACGGCGGACGAACTGATGAGCGCGCTGTGTGACAGGATTAACAAGGGAGAAGAGCCGTCTGCGGATGCAGCAGCGAAGCTCAGCAATGCACTTTTCCACGTACAGCAAAGACATGGCCAGGAAGACGGCCTGATAGCCAACGAGGAAGATATCGACGATCAAACTGGCGCGTTCGAGGAAAACCAGGAAGCGCCACCGCAGAATAACGATGACACAGTTGAGCAGTTACGGCAGGTTTTAGCTGAACATGATGTGTGCGTAGTGGAAAGAACATTCGCAATCTACGGCCGCGAGTGAAGAAGCATGTTTCAAGGGAGACAATGTGCTTGAGAGCATGAAGAAACAGGTCAAGGCTGGACACAATCACCTATGGAGATAGTTCGATCGCTTTTCAACGAACTGATAAAACTGAATCATCTCTTCCGCCCTGCCGTATGTACTCGCCCGATGTGCAACACATCGTTGCCATGCGCTCCGTTACGAAACCCACTGCCTGGTTCACCTTCCCATTCTACCATGCACAGTACTCACCCAGTTCTACCGCGAACGGGTCTCGCTCTTCCGCCACTCGGTCGGCCACAGTTGGAACACCCTCTGACACAGCGTCGGAGTCTTGCTCTCCTTCCCCGCCTCTGAGTACAGTTGCCTCACCTTGACTTCTCCCCTCCGCATCAGGATCATGCTCACCACGCACTACGTCCGCCGCCACCGTCTGAGGAGCAAGAGCACGAAAATACGGGGCGCGTCCACCAATCCGCGCCATACGCTCAAGACCTTCTATGCGGGCGTGGAGTTCAGCAACAGCCATATCCGACGCGGACGGCCCGTAGCGCTGATCGATAGCCTGGACGTGTCGCTCGAGGTCATTGAGCTGGCATTCGATACGCGTCAGTTGGCCCTCTAGGGAGGTGACGCGTAGTATTTGGTGGTGGAGGGGCGAGCAGCGACAGCGCTGGCTTTCTAGTTCGTCTAGTCTTACGCGGATCCAGTGGTAGGGATTGAATACGTGGGCTGTTAGGCGTTGGGTTTCCTCGGACATGGGGGGTTCGGATGGAGTGGATTCGGACATGGTGAATCCAGATATGGTGGATCCAGATGTGGTGGACTCAGGCGTGGGAGACTCGGACATGGTGGAATGATGTTGAGCAGAGTTTGAAACTTTCTTGGTGTAGACATACATGACTGGGGGATCCCCACCTACTTTTATATATATAGTTTGCGCGGTAATATTCTGCGAGCGCCAGATTCATCTCATACCAGAGATGGGTTCAGGTCGTTGTGAGGAGTACGATCGATCTTCTGGTCACTCCCACCGATGGGTAGGATCAGACTCGATGACAAAAGCCAACACACTCCCGATCCTGTCCATCTCAGATGCGACATCTACAACTCCTTCCTCTCATGCGGCATAACCTTCCACTGCTTCGTGACCGGGTCCAACTGCTCAGCCTCCACCTCCCTCCACTCACGCTCCACAATCTCCGCCCTCTCCTTACTTCTTGGCGTGATTGTTGCCGGAAACTCTTCGGGACAGCAATCGAAGCCCTGCGTGAGTTTGCTACTGTCCGGCCTGATAGGTTTGCCGCTAGCATCCAATGCAGGCGTGATGTCGAACGCCCACAGCATCCTAGAGATACCCAGAAAAAGCGATCGTTCCGCAACGTGCATGCCTGGACAGATCCTCCTGCCGGCGCCAAAGGTAAAGTTATCCCTCTTCGTCGGATCCGGGTTCGTGGCGCTATCGTGCACGCTGAGCTGGTCATCCTTGTAGCGATCGGGGTTGAACCGTCTGGGCTCAGGATGGCGAACCGGATCCATATTGATCGCCCAAACGTTATTCATAACGCCCGCGCCCTTCGGAATCGTATAACCCATATACTCATCGTCCTTCGTGACTGCGTGAGGGACAGCGCCAAGGATCGTGGCCGGCATCCAGCGCAAGCTCTCTTTGACACAGCACCGCACATAATGCAAATCGCTCTCATCCCTCATAGTCGGCAGTCTGCCCTTTCCAACAACCCTCTCAATCTCCTCCTGCGCTTTCCGCTGCACCTCCGGAAACAACACCATAGCCTGAACGAACCCATACAGCGTACTCGCCGTGGTATCACTGCCAGCCTCCAATAAAGTGCCAGAGATATACGCCGCCTGATCATCACTGAACCCATCCTTCTCCTGCGCCGCCGCCAAGCCAACGCAGAAACAGGGCCGAATGGAGCCGTCGCGCACCTGCTCTTTCGCACGCAGCCAGTGGCCCACATACAGCCGTCGCTCGCGCGCGAAGAGCCGTTTCGCCTCGCGCTGCGCATGCAGCATCCAATCCGGCAGCCGTCGCAACCAGGGGTAGAAGTCCACAAAGGCGGCGGTGCCGGTGTTGGCGAGGGCGGCGAACTCGGCAAAGCCGTCGTACAGCTGCTGCATCTTGGGGTCCTCGTAGGTCGGGGTGCGCCAGCCGAACACCATGGTCGTGGTCAGCGCGTTTGAGTAGCGGCGGATGTGGTGCAGGAAGTCTTGGGGCGAGTGCAGGAGTTCGTAAAGCATCTGCCGGTTTTCTAGCATTTGGTAGGGCTCGTAGGATCGGCTGACGGTGATGTTGAGGAGGTTGTGGACGTGTTTGCGGAAGGTGCGCCAGGTTGGGGTGTAGCCCTGCATTTTGTTAGAACTCTGCTTCTGCCTTGCTTCTCTGCGAGGTAGGGGAAGAGACTCGCCATCATCAACATGCGTAACCCGCCCGATCCCAGCGTCTGCGCAATGTACATGTCCTGCCGATCCGAGTAGATGGCGCTGCGCTTGTCAAGCAACTCTTTGACAGCAACATCACTGGAGAGCACAACCAAGACCTTTGTACCCAGCATGAGCGAGTAGACAGGTCCGTATTCGCGAGCCCATTTCTCGAACTGCAGATGGGCGTCCCATGAGGGCATCTAAAAAAGGTTGGTATGTTACTACATTGTATCCTCTCTAATATGAAGGCCTGGTCGCTACCTGGTGAATGTTCCCAAGCAACGGAAGCGTAGGCGGCCCTGGAGGGTACCCTTTTGGACGACTGCCGATACGCAAGACCCTGATCGTCAGGGCAAGCAACCCCACGATCGCCAGCCCGAGCATGTAATAGTGCTGGCCCATGATGCTGGTAATCCCGAAATATTTCCTATGACTTTCCTCGAGCCAAGATCAACTCAGGTTGGAGATGCAAAGAGTCGGCAGTTACGGAGGCCAGCTGCAAACGAATCTGTGTTCTCGGTTTACAGACGTCTGGCAAAATGCAGTCATGGGCTGCAGCCAAGATTGATATGTCCTGAAGCAGAAGGCCGATTGCATCCTTCCCAAGTCTTTCCCCATCCTCAGGATAAGGCTGGTTATCAAGGGTGGGGTCAGGGTTGGAGGTTCAGGTACGAAACCTGGGGGAGCGCAACGCCACACCAGCCCACTTGTTCTCCAGATCCAAGAGCCGAAGAATGGGAACGTGATCGATCCGGTTGGTGGGAATAGGTAGACATGAGACGGAAATAATAGAGATATTGATATTGATACAAGAGTCTAATACACGCTAAATGATCAAATGGTTGTTTTCTTGCTCACCATGTCTTGCTTTGTTCGATCTGCCCGACGGAAGCCTGGTCATTCTATTTCGCAAAGTGCAGGTCATAGTTGAGCCATTTCCTCGCTACAACCTGATCAACGCTAAGACCCGGCTTGCCGTAGGTCAAAGGCGCAAAGTAAAAGAAGGACCAGAGGACGACCGACAGGATGGCAATGGTAGCAGCCCAGGTACCAAGAAGGCTCTGGGTCGCGATACGTTCCCTGACAGGCTTGCTTCCACGACCATTCTGACCCTTGGCCTTCTTCTTCGAACCGGTGATGGTCTTGTCGCCGTGCTCAAGCTCGTCAAGACTGGCTGGCTCGATGTTGAAGACGAACTCGACTAGGGCACCAGTGACCAACGCCGACGCAAGGTGCGCTGGCAGGTAGTGGTGAAGGAAAAGCTGACGTCCCATGATGAAGAATGGCAGATAGTGTGCTGCCCACGTAAGGAAGAAGAAGCCAGTGGAGTTGTATAGACGAGCACGGGTGCCTGAGTTGAATGTTAGCATGAATCTTGACATAAACTTGTGGTTCGCGATACTTACGCTGATCAAGAGCATCGACACCACGACGCTGAGAAAGCTGGTCCGCGCCGATAATACCAGCAAAGACAGCGAGCAGACTGCTGACCAACCACCAGCCAACCGGGTTGCCCAGGAAGTAGATCTGTTGCCTAGTCTCATTCTCGGTCCAGAAGCTGACACCACGAAGAAGGAAAGGCCACTGAATTGGGGAACTGGAGTAAGGGTGGCTGCTGGTAAGAGCGTTGTTGTGGTAGAACATGGCCCTCTGCAGTTCGAAGTACTTCTTCAGGAATGGAACATGCTTGGTCTTGCGAGGCTCATGCTTAAGGCGCTCACTGTCGGCTGGCAGAGACGGAATATCCTCGGCGTACCAAATGTTGCTGGTCTGCTGAATGTTCTTGTTACCGTTAATCTCAGCCTGCTTGTATGCCCAGTCGGGCAGTGGCGTAGTATGCGTCCACATTGCCACCTTAGTGGGGTAGTGAATCAGCTTGAAGTGGGACGACATGGTCTTGAAGTCCATGCCAGGCTTTCCACCCTCAACCTTGATTTCGAACAAGGTGTCATTGTAGCGCTCGCCGTCTGCGTCAACAAGTGGGACGGTAGTGAACTCTTGGTTGGTAGGGTGATAAGGAGAAGCAACGTCGTGAGACAGGAGCCAGGTGTCGGTCACCAAGTGGCGAAGCCTGACAACGTCACCGTTCTTGACTCGGTGACCTGGTTCCTTTGGAATGGGCTTCATTGGGAAGACCTGCCAGACATTGTTCGTGTCATTGTGAGGGTATCCGGTAACTTGCTGTCCCTGACTGGAAATCCTGCCATCGTCGTAGCGGAGAGGGTACTTATCCGCGTGACTGTGAAGGTAGACCTTGGTATCCTTGTGCTTGATGGTGATGCTGTCGTAGTAGTCCACGCTGACTGCTTGCTGGGTCATGATGTTGTCGCTCAGCGTCTCCTGAAATTCCGGGCTCATGAAATCGTCACCTGGACCCGACCTGGTCAAGATGGAGAAGTGGACTTGGAACCAGAAGAGGTAGAACAGGAATGGGACGACAATAAGGCCAATGATGCGAGCGGCGAGGTGCTTGCCAAAAGTAGGAAGAGACAATGGGCCTTGTCTCCTGTTGACGTCCAGCAGGTCCCAGAGATCAATGGCGACTGGGACTCCGATAGAGAAAAAGGTGAATGCGCCGACATACTTGGTCGAGATGACACAGCTCAAGCAGAAACCGGTAAGCAGGAGCCATTTCCACCACTTGCGACTGAAAGCAGCGTGACGCAGCTTGTAGAAGCGAACGTAGCACAGCACTGAAAGTGCCATGAACAATACGAGAGTAGCATCCAACAGAATCAGCCTGGTCTGCCCAATGTGTGCGTTGTCGAAGAGAACCAATCCGGCGGCGAGGACACATGCTGGTAGAGAGTAACCGGACTCCCACATGATCCAGAATACAACCGATACGGTAAGCGCGCCCATGCTGGCCGGCATGGCACGGTAGGCGACGTAAGGAACCTTGTTTGCGATGTACGAGTCACCGATGTTTTCGAAGAGGAACTCTCCATTGTAGCCCACAAGCCAGCCTGCGAATGCGAAGAGAAGCTTTCCGAACGGAGGGTGGACGTCGAAGAAATAGGTCCTTTGGAGGTAATAAGAAGCGAACTGGTGGATCGGTCAGTGCTCGCTCTCGAGTTATCAGCACAGAAGGCTCTATCTACCTTGCCGAAATGGACCTCATCGAAGACGACCTGGTTAGGGTGTGTGATACCCCAGAAGCGCGTCACGAAGGCCAGGACAGTGATGATGGCCAAAGCAACTTTGTACTCCCAGTCGTTTGAAGCAGCTGCCTTTGTCTCTTGCTGAATCTGGGTCAAAATGTCCCCAGCCTTGTCTGCTACTTCATCGACCTTCTTCTTGCTCCCCTGACCCCTCTGCTTGAGGGTTCCTTGTGGGGTGCCAGACATGATGGGTGTCTGCCAGTTGTCGCCGCAGTACGATGTGATTGAATGGAATCTGGAGGTGACCTAACACTCCAGTAAAGCCTGATCGACGGCTTTAGAAGAAGAGCAGTGCAGTCCTGTGCACACTGCGACAGAAGACAGAATTGTGGGACGAATGGACAGCTGTCGCGAGCAGCTCGGCCTGAGAGACCTCCTCCTGACAGGGCTGAGACCCCTGATTGCGGGTGCTCCCGCTCCCGCCTTGGCGGTGCATCCCACCCCGCTGACGTGGCCAGTCTGTGCCCAACACCTTCGAGTCTCGCACCTGTCCCTATACCACCGTTCTATCTCTCCATAACATGGTTCTGTCTCCCTATAACGTAGTATTGTCTCGTTATTACATACCTCTGTCTCTCACTCCGTCGCCTATTCAGCCTTTACCCCCCAACTTCCGTACCATGAAGAACTTGTATGGTATACGCTGCACTGATGTACGGGCGACTTATCGTTGCAATGGTATAATGCTTGCTGTGCTTCCGACGGCCTGTTGTTGATTCCAAGCATCGATCCTGTATCTCAAGTGTGCGAAGCCACGACAATGTGCATTCGCTACAGAAGCTCCTGTGCAAGAGTGGGCTTCTCGACATGTGTTGAATGCCGACTCATGTCCAAGAGCACACCACACTGGTATCGGGTGTATTCGCGATCAATACCAAAAGTGCAGTGGCAACTCATCGCCACAAGCGGCTATCAGTACATCTCCAGACTCAAGACTTGAGCAAACGTCTCCGTCGCGGTCACGGAATCTGAGTATACTGTAGTGGTTCACTTCATGCCCTTGCCGAAAGGGGCAGCCAAGACTCATTGATTCCTGCGGACCTACCTAGATTTGAACGAATAAAATGGCCCCTCAAAAGATACGCTCTCTATATCATGTCTATTAGTAAGTGATATCCTTCTATATCGCTATCAGTTGACTGGGCCGGCGGGTTCCAGACGTGGTGGTTCGCACTAGTTCTGAGCTTATCCCCCCCACTCTAGGCATTGCGGGCACAATCGCCTGAATGCCCCGCCATACAGCACTTCAAAGTATTGTATATTGAGTTGGACACGTATAAGTACATATATGAACAACTGTCCACTCTGAAACTCTGAAACTCAGACTCAACATACAAAGTACGCTCATTCAGGTTCCATTACTGCTCTCCTTTCTTCGAGCCAATACTTCACAATGGCCGCCGCAGTAGCATCCCCATCCCCAGCTCCATCCATGAGCCTGGAGGCCCTCGAAGCCCGCAAAGGCGTCCAAAGCTACCTCCAAGGCCGTGTCGGAAACAAATCCAGCTCCTCCGCAAAGCCCTTCACCGTCCCCGTGATCGACCTAACCCGGTCCTTCTCCTCCAACCTCGAAGACCGCAAAGCCGTAGCGGCCCAGATCCGCGACGCGTGCGAGAACAGCGGCTTCTTCCAGATCACCGGCCACGGCGTGCCAGAGGAGGTCCGCCAGAACATCCTCAAGCAAGCCGAGCGCTTCTTCCACCTCCCCGTCGAGAAGAAGGAGGCCCTGCACGTCAAGTACTCGAACATGATGCGCGGCTGGGAGCCCGCGGACTACAGCTACGTGGACCCGGAGGACTGGGCGCGCGGCGGCGCGCCAGAGAACAAGGAAGGCTTCAACTGGAACTACGAAGAGGCGTTCGACCGCAGCGGTGGCGACGGCAAGTACGTCGAGCTCGACGGCAGCCAGAAGAACGGCAACGTGTGGCCGGCCGAGGAGGACCTGCCGGGCTTCTACGACGGCATCAAGGAGTACTACGGCGTCTTGATGGACCTGTCTAGGCATCTGTTCCGCGTCATTGCGCTCTCGTTGGACCTCGAGGAGAACTACTTTGACAACATGATGACGCACCCGGGCGCGATTGCGAGGCTGATGTACTACCCGCCGAACAAGGACCCGAAGCCGCTGTCGACGGAGAAGGATAAGGAGATTGGGCTTGGTGCGCACACGGATTACGAGTGCTTCACTCTGCTTCTCGTCTCGTCTCCACCGGGCTTGGAGATCCTGTCGCCGGACAACGAGTGGGTTCCTGCTCCGGCCGTGGAGGGCGGTTTCATTGTCAACATCGCCGACTTCTTGATGAGGTGGACTAATGACAGGTGAGTCTACCCAACCATTAACCTTTCCGTTCCACATCCAAGTACACAGCTCACATTCCCACAGATACAAGAGCACCATCCACCGTGTGGTCAACAGGACCCCTGCGTCCAGGTACAGCGTGCCGTTCTTCTTCTCCGTCAACTACGAGGAAGTCATCACCACGCTGCCAACCTGCATCACGCCTGAGAACCCAGAGAAGTACGCGCCCATCCAGGCCGGAAAGTACGTGCTCGAGCGTCTCCTTGCCACGACTAAGGATGGCAAGGACGAGGAGAGGAGCTGAAAAAGTCGTTGCTGTGTTTCCCTAGAGGTAGTCTGAATGCTGCAGATTCTTTTCTTTTTCGTGTATTTAGCGCTTGCATAACCACCAATCCAACAAATATCTCCTCTTCCAACAACAACAACAACACACCCCCATGCTCCACCTTCCCTCTCCACCACATTCTCCATCATAACCACACCCCCAAAACCCATCATTCCCCTCTAAACCTTATACGGAAACTCGCACACCCAACTACTCGCCTCATCCACATCCCCCCTGCCCCTATAAACCGCCCGTTTCGGGTACACACACAGCGTCCGCTGCCTCAGGACCCGATCCTGCAGCGTATCATTGCGCCACTTGGTCGCCACGATGCTCTCCGGCGCTGTGCCGTGCTCGACCCACGCCATGAGCGCGAGCAGGACGTCGTGGCGGGCGTCGCTGAAGCCGGGTACGCTGTGGAGCGAGGTGCTGATGCTGCCGGCTTGGTTTGGGCCGGCGAAGTACCAGGGCGCGTTCGCGAGGGAAGAGGTGCCGGTGCAGTGGCTGTTGTTCACCATCAGTATCGCATCAGCATCAGTATCCGAGTCGAGCTGTACAGATGATTGACTCGGCTCTGGTGGTACCAGGGAAAGGGAAAGGGAACGGGAACGCGGATGGGAACGGGAACGGGGATGGGAACGGGGATGGGGAAGGTAAAAGAGAATAACTAAACTTACCCCATGCCCGGGACCAAAAAGAAGCGATAGAAATCACCGACATTGATGCCTCTGGGCACCAACGTCCTTAGCACGTGCCGGTAGTAGTACAGACTACTATGCGTCGCGATCAACGCATCAGCATACCCATGATAATGCAACAACTTCCCGCCCCTCTTCATAAACGGCTCGAGATCGAAATCCCCCGCCGTCGCGTTCCCCGGATCCAGCTTATCTGCCAACTGCACAGTGGCGTAGTCGAAGTCGTGATAGGTCCAGTTGGCGCCGAGCCCGAGGAAGTACTGCGGGTACTGGACGCCGAGGGAGGCGGGCTCGGAGCCGCCGAGCAGGACGGGCCACAGGGACTCGGCGCCCTTGGAGATGGCCGGGAAGACGAAGGTCTGGTTCACGTCGACGTAGTCCTGCCAGATGTTATACAGCGTGCTGATCTGCGGGGACGTGAGGCACTTCGCCGCCGTCTGGTTCGTGACCCCGGGCCCGCAGAGCAGGGTCTCGGGGAGGAAGTCGCAGGCGTCCGGGTCGGAGATGATGGTGTCTACGAGCCCGTCTTGTGGGTCGCATTGGCGGAGCACTTCGGCTTCGATGATGGGGAAGAGCGAGGGCGGGATGTGGTAGGCGGCTGTCACGGGCAGGTTGTAGCTGCTCACTTTCACGGTCCAGGGCTGCAGGTGGTCGGTCCACCAGGCTGGGGCGCCGGCGACAACGCCGTCGAAGGTTTCGGGGTGCAGCTGGAGTTCCTTCAGGCCTTGACGGCCGCCGGTGCTGCAGCCGCTGTAGTAGGAATAGGAGATGTTGCAGCCGTAGTAGGACTGGGTGACGGCTTTGGAGAGGACGATGGAGCCGTGCATGGCGCGGTAGCCCCAGTCGATCACTTCTTCTGGGTTCGTGGCCCAGGTGCCGTCGCCACTGGTGGAGTTGTGGCCGGTGTCGGTGGACATTACTGCGAAGCCGTAGCCTAGGCCGGCGCCCTATGGGTTGGTAGGTTAGATAGGGTGGGGATGAGGTTGGGACGAGAGCTTTACCATGTCCAGCCAATTAATACCGCCGGCGAAACCTCCATTGCCTACTGCACTGGATAGGGTCAACGAAGTCATCCTGACAATGTAAGGTAGGTATGAGTACTGACAGATAGCGACCGTTCCAGTCTTCCGGGAGAAACAGGCCAAAGCTGTACGCAGAGGTGGCACTAGACGGGACCTTGACTTGAATTGCACATGCTGCACGAAGGCCTGTGGGAGACGTAGGGTACGCAATGTCAGAGACAGGGACCTGGAAGGTATTACCCTGAGCGATGGGGTAGGCGAAAGTAACACTGGCGTTGGAAGGCAA
This sequence comes from Zalaria sp. Him3, assembly GCA_027923365.1. NCBI lineage: Eukaryota > Fungi > Ascomycota > Dothideomycetes > Dothideales > Zalariaceae > Zalaria > Zalaria sp. Him3. The sequence goes on from BPUN01000003.1 coordinate 59,605, forward strand.
GATAGACTGGAAGGAAGCAGGACTACAATTGAAAGCCCCGACAGTACCAAGCAAGGAGGCAACGAATGGTAGAGTATCGAGCTTCATGGTCATGCCCTTGACGAAAGAAATGGCTAGAGCAAGAAATACAATGCAATATTTGCTGTTCGGCGATTTCCCTTAGTTTATCGATTGTTGATTGTCGATCTCAGGTACAGGAGACCCAGCAGGACGGAACATTGAGAGACGAGCACCAGTGTGTGTATATATATACATTGTACAAGCAGCCCGAAGCATTGGACACTTTTTATTGCCCCGCAGTATGGCTGGGGAAGAGAGGAGACAGCTCATTTGCCGCTTGCCGCTGGCCGCTTGCCGAATGGGCTAATGTGTGGGGTGAAAGACAAAAGCGGAGGTGAAGTGATGCAAGACGGAGTGCCAAGACCGTGCCGACACTCTCTGCCGAATCACCACAAGGGAACTTTTTCCAAGGTAATCCCTACCGACTTGTACTGCGCCCACGCCACATGCAAGTCTCGACCGTGAAACGCGGAATGAAAAGGCGGTATCACTTGCCATGTATGTGTGGTGGTCGCTCTCTGCTACATTTCGATCCGACGACTTTGACGGGGAATGGTCGGATGTAGCATACCACTGTACGAGTTACCTACCCATGTGGGACGCAGCATGCCGTCAGAATGCCGAGATCCTCACAAAAGCGACCGAATGGCATTCGGATCCTTGTTGCCCAAACAACGCAGACAACAATCGAGTCGTTCCTCGTCTGCTTCCGAACAAACCTCTCCTGTCGCGTACCGGTGCCATGCAAGCGTGCATATCCTGAGTTGTGTCGTTGGTAGCGTTGGAGCGTTCTTCTCTGGTGGCGTCTCCTTCTCCGGCAATATATACCGATTGCAGTATCCAGTCGCTTCTCACAGAGCTTCCATATCGTCCCTAGCCCACAACTTGACCGTCCGATCCTGACTGGAGCTGACAATCCACTTCGCATCACGTGTGACATCACAGCTGAGAACGGTGCCGCTGTGTCCACTAAGACTTTTACACAGCGCCCAGTCATCCGCCGAGAAGACGTTAACATTCTTGTCAAGTCCGCAGCTCACGAAGAAAGTCCCGCTCTTCTTTGGCTGGAGGTCCTCAGCAGACAAGTCAGGATTCAGCAAAGCGCCGCTTTCAGGTCCATCGGTGCCCTTGAACCATTGCAGATCGGTGACACCGCCCTTTTGGGCAGGGATACTCGCCGTCTCCTTCGTTGAGCGAATGTCCCAGCACTTTGCAAAACCATCTGCGGAGCCAGTCAGGATGCGATGGCCGTCTGGACTCCAATCAAGTCCGTAGATTGGTTGGATGTGGCCTTCAAAATAGAGTACTCTGCGGCCGGTTCGAAGATCCCAGATACTAGCAATACTGTCGAGACCGCCGGATGCGAGAAGTGAGCCATCGGTGTTGTAGGAAACGGTGAAGGCTTCACGGGAGTGCCCTTCTTGGAGTAGAAGCTCGGTCGTCGTCTCGACATCCCATAGACGCCAGGTAGTGTCGTAGGAAGCGGAAGCGAGGTAGCGGCCCGAGGGATGAAACTCGGTCCGACAGACACGACCCGAGTGTCCTGATAGGGTGGAGATTGGTGTGTCTTGGGTGAGGGACCAGAGATGTATGTTGCCCTCCTCGCCGCCAGAGGCGATATTAACACTGTCCTCGGAAACAGTGGTGCCCGGGAGCGTAGAGCCAGGGAACCAAGACAAGCCCCCTATGCGTCCTGTATGACCTCTGAGTAGCGCTTTCTCCTCCAGATTCGGTACATCCAATATCCTGATAGAGCCTCCCCAATTACCAGCAGCAATCCTCTCTCCATTCGGCGAAAACCTCGCCATGCTCACCGGTCTATCTCCCGCAACCTGACTACCAAACAACTCAAAACCGCCCAACCTCTCCTTGACATATTTCCTATGCTCCACATGTCTCTTCAGCGGAATCGTGCTCTCGACCTTCTGATACTGAATCCTCCTCTTCGCCCTCGGAAGACTATACTTCGCAATCGCCTTCCTCGCCTCGACAAGCTCCTCCACCCCCGTAGTATAGAACTCCTGGTTCTCCTCATCATCTGGCGCCGGCGTCTCCTCCGCCATCGCAATATCCTCCCCTCCCTCCTGCGCAACATACATCAACTCCCTCAGCCTGTCCCTCCTGTCCTCCGGCCTCTCTCCAAACAACGTCATCGGTTCGCCAATCTCCCTCAACCGTGCCCTTACCCGCGCGTCATCCGTAGGCACGGCTATGGCGGCGGCGGCCCGCTTGCGCGCGAATTGTGACATTAGGGCCGATGCTGCCATGGAGTTTTCGCCGTCGCCAGAAGGCATTTGGTAGTCTGTGTCCAGGGGGACGGTGCTGAGGTCGTAGGTCATTTCTGCGTCTTCGTCGTGGGCCTCCTCCACGTAGGCCTGGCGGGCCGGGTGCATCGCCATGGTTGCGACTTGCGGGAGACGTTGCTCGCGCTCTCGGATTTTGTGCTTGGTATTTTCCAGGAACTGGGCGATCGTCGCGACTTGTAGTCACACGGAGGAAAGAGCGATTGCGTTCGGGAACGTGAAGGAGTGGATTGAGGCGCGCCTCGTGGTAACTTATTAAGGTCTCGTCGGCAACAATCTTCTCGGAAGCTCCAAAAGTTGAAGCTCACATGCAGAAGGCCTCCAGGCTCTTGGCTGCCCAGGGTCGCGCCAAGGCTGACGACACAGTACAGTCGGGTACGTACCCCAGACCCTCGACATAATCCACCTGCAGTCCCGATCCCAAACACGAAAGTTTCACTTCCCCAAAAACTAATTACCACAACTCTCTCCGCGTGTTACAACAGTTGTGTCTACAATGCATCCAGGACCGCACTAGCCCCGTCTATGATAATCCCCTGGATCCTCCTCGCGCTCGTCCTAGGAATGCTCCGCCGTCTCCCCCAAACCCTCCCGCAAAATGCTGGCGGCCACAGCTCAATAACGAAACCGCGCTCTTCAGTACCCATGTTCCAGCACCTGTTCTCGCGGCCGTACTCACAGTCGGAAACGCAAACAACGCCGTTCATATACCGGCTCGGCGCCTCCTCCAGCGGCAAAATAACCCCATTACAAGAGCCGAAACACGGCCTCAACTACTTCACCTCAAGCGTGATCGAGAGCGCAGCCGAGGGCTACTTTTCCTCGATCAAGAAGTACTCGGGCGAGGATGCGTTTTTCATGAGCCATGTGGCCAGCAGCAACAGATATGCGATCTTCGGCATTGCGGACGGAGTGGGCGGGTGGCAGAATCAGGGTATCGATCCCAGCAAGTTTTCGCACGGGCTGTGCAGGTATATGGCTGAAGGCACGGGCAGGCCGGAGAAGGAGGGGGATCTTGCGCCCGTGAATCTGCTGCAGAGGGCGTACGACTTGGTGCTGGGGGACAAGAAAGTGCATGCTGGTGGCAGCACGGCGGTCGTGGCGCGCATGGAGCCGCAGGGGACCATGGAGGTTGCGAAGTAAGTTTGCAATGAAATTTACCACGGCCAATGGGGGAACCGTATCACTGACAGAGGTTACTTTAATTACGCATAGTCTCGGCGACTCCGGCTTCGTGATCCTGCAACCGGGCAAGATCGCATTCGCGTCCGAACCCCAAACCCACGCCTTCAACACGCCGTACCAACTCGCCAAGCTCCCGCCGCGCGACCAGCAACAGCACGCCATCTTCGGCGGCGGCAAGCACTACTCCGAGCTGCCCGCCCAGTCCGACGTCACCACCCACGCGATGAAGACCGGCGACGTGACCGTCCTGTTCTCCGACGGCGTCGGCGACAATCTCAGCGCAATGGACATCCTCGCCGTCGTGGGCCCGATCATGGAGAAGCAGGGATTCTGGAAGAAAGGCGCGGAAGCCAGGGTCGACGAAGTGGAGGTCGTGGCGGCTCTAGGCGCGGCCGCACCGCAGAGCGGCAAGGAGTTCGCGGCCCAGCTCGCGTACGCGGTCATGCGTGAGGCGAAACTGGCTAGTGTTAACCCGAAAAGGGATGGGCCGTTTGCGAAGGAGGTGCAGAAGTATTATCCACGGGAAGGCTGGCATGGGGGGAAGGAGGATGATATTGCTGTTGTTGTCGCTGTTGCGGTGCAGGATGGCGCTGAGCCGGCGCCGAAGGCGAAGTTGTAAGATGGAACAGTATATGTTTTCGGGGTGCCAGTCCGCGGAGAGTCGGCCGTCGAGGCTTGCGAGTCTGGGCCGGACGGGAGCATAGACAGGAGTTGGTGTTGATGGAGTAGAATATGGTACAAGTTACACGGCGCAAGGGCATAGATGGGGCGCTTTCGCTGGTTTGGAGCTAGCGGTCTTCAGTGCGAGATTTGTATGAATATAGGTAGTGCAGAAGTAATCATTGCAACTGTAGTCCTAGATCTATGTCATTACATACATGTACACCTATATCTACAGTACCCACCTTGTATGCATGTAGGATGGTTCACTTGCTAGGTCTTGGCAATGTTTCTGCAGCAACGTTAGCGCGTCCTGGTACAACGGACGAGTCGCGAAGCCCTTGGCTGCATCTTCCACTAACCACTTGAACCGCCATAGCCATAGATTGGATGTAAGAATTGTACAATACCGAGTGCTCTACTACACGCCCAGCATACTTAGAGCATTCGACGACGACATGAAGCGCGACGCTCTTTGACACGACATACGACACGAACACCAAAGACTACTGTTTTACTACGAGCAACAACAACACACCCGCGCTGGCAGCCAGTATCGATTCTATACCCAGCAATGACCAGCACCCAATATCCCCCGTCCTCGCGACCATATCTCAGGCGCAATTCGCCTCTCTCGGTATTCAACCACTCGCATGGCTTTTCTGCAGATGCGCCGGCGCTTCAGAGCATTGATGTGGGCGACTCTTCCGACGACGAGATCCCTCAACCCATGAAGTTCAGCGCGCTCACCAAGGCCTTGCTGGAACAAGAGGCGCCTGGGCAACTGTCGCCACCAAAGGAACCGCATAGCTACGAAGAAAGCAGAAGATACGAAGGAGCAAGAAGCGTGGGAAAAGCAGGCCTCGACACACCCAGCCGGGCACCGCTTCCAAAAATTGTGCGCAAGACTTCCCCAGCAGCGTTAGGTGGTAGTCCCACCGATGGCCGCGGCAAGTCCCCGGCGCGTATTGTACATGTAGGAAGTAATCGCACCGGTTCGGCGCGCAGGACTATTAGCATTTCAGGGCCCTATCCGCAGAGTTTCCGCAGCAGAGAAACTACCCCCGTACCGGACTATAATACCCCGGCGCCTGTACCGCGAGCTGTCAGGGTCAGCAGGACACGAGCTGGCAGCAATGCCTCGATAGGAAGGGGCAGCGAAGGATCGGCGAGCAGGCCTGGATCGAGCAATGGCCACAAACGCGATGAGCCCGATGATCTGCGCAACCTGCCTCTTGCTCTGGACGGAAACCGATCTGTATCTCAACCATATGATTCCGGAACACGCTATGTACCATCAACTATTGCAAGGCCTCGAAACGCATCCGCTGAAGTTGGTGCCCCTGCAAGCTCACTGAGAGTGAAGCGAGCTGCTGTTGGAACTGGATCTTTCCTGCGTGGAGCACCTGTAAGGAGAGGCTTCAGGAGGAGAGACAGCGAGGACCACCCAAGCCCGAATGAGGAATACCCAAACAGTGCGCCTCAAACCGGATATGTACACCAAGATCCTAGCGGAACTGAATCTGCAAGCCGAAGCAGGTCTGGCAGTCTCAACCGCTCGAATGAACCCGTATCGACTCACGACTTCGCACAGCAGAGGCAGCCTAGTCAAGAGATCGGACCACCGTCTAGACAAGCAGAGTTGGTTGACCGTTCGCGCGTCCAGACACGAGTGGACTCGGCCACCTCAACTAGGAAGCAGAGTGTCGAACGACCTATCAGGCAACCAAGTGTAGACCGGCAGGTCTCCCACGAATCTAGAGAACATTCCCAATCACATGGTTCTGTAGACCTTGGAAGGAGACGACCAAGCAACGACCATATGCATACGCGACCTGCCATTCCACAGCCATTACAGCCACGTCAGCACAACTATGACCGTCCAGCACCACTTCCAATCAAAGCTGAAATCCCGGATGTTCTCCAGGAGAGGGCACGTCGGCCATCAGTTGCGTCGGTGGACCAAGAAAACATGCCACCACCAGACACCTTCAAGCGTAAGCCACGCATTGTAGCAGAAACACCCGTCCCTATTCCGGCACACCAATCACCCAGAAAAGCGCTCACGGCGCTGAGTGGAAACACACCCCATCGTGCAGCGCCACCCCCACCGCCAAAGATGAGTGTCCTAGACGCAGCTACAAAGACCGCCGGCGCCAGCACGACGAAAAGCAAGAAGCGACGCCAGCACATTCTCGTCAACGGCAAGCTATTCACCCAGATGAACAAGCTCGGCAAAGGTGGTAGCAGCGACGTCTACTGCGTCATGGCGGAAAACTACAAACTCTTCGCGCTCAAAAAGGTCAAGCTCGAGGACTGCGACGAGAGCGCCGTAATCGGGTACAAAGGCGAGATCGACCTCCTCCGCAAACTCGTCGACGTCGACCGCGTCGTCCGCCTCTTCGACTGGGAGCTCGACGAGGCCAAACAAACCCTCTCCGTGCTGATGGAAAAAGGCGACAACGACCTCAACCGGGTCCTGACGACGGCCCTGAACGGCACGGACCCGAAATTCGACCCCGTGCTAACGCGCTTCTACTGGAAAGAAATGCTCGAGTGCGTGCAAGCGGTGCACGAGCACGACATCGTGCACTCGGACCTCAAACCCGCAAACTTCCTCTCCGTCCAGGGCAAGCTCAAACTCATCGACTTCGGCATCGCAAACGCTATCGACACCGACAACACGGTAAACGTGCACCGCGACTCCCACATCGGCACCCCCAACTACATGTCCCCCGAGTCCATCACAGACACCAACGCCATGGCGCCCGGCGCCGCCCACGACCCGCGCGCAGGCCGCATGATGAAACTCGGCAAGCCCTCCGATGTGTGGTCCCTGGGCTGTATTCTGTATCAGATGACGTACGGCCGGCCGCCGTTCGCGCATATCCCCAACCAGATCTCGCGTATCATGGCCATCACGAACCACCGCGTGATAATCGAGTTCCCGGACCGCGGCGTCGGCGGCGTGGCCGTGCCGGCCGCGCTCAAGGGCACGTTGCGCAAGTGTCTGCAGCGTGACGCGTCTGCCCGTCCCACTGTCGCGGATTTGCTGAGTCCGAATGATCAGTGGCTGCACCCCGAGGCGGGCAATGCGGTGAGTATGAGTGAGGAGCTGCTGGCGCAGATTATTGGGAAGGTGGTGGAGAGGTGTAGGGATCCGAAACGGGGCGTGCCGTCGAATGAGGAGGTGAGGCAGTATCCGGCGAGCTTTATGGCGAAGATTAGGGAGATGGTGGAGAGGGAGGGGGTTAGGGAGGGGCCGTTGGCTAAGTGATGGGTGTTGGAGGGGATGGGGTTTCTAACTTGGTGCTTTTTTCTCGGTTGCCGGGTTGGGCTGGTTTGGTTTGGTTTTGGGGTTTTTGCTTGTTGTTGGATTGTTGGATTAGGGATACCTTCTGAGCGTGGCGTTCCTTCTGGATTGTATTGGTTTTCTGATTCTGGGTGAGAGGGGTTCTCTTCCCCGTTTTTGGATAGCGAAAAAGCACGAGCGTTGCATGATGAGCCGGGGGTTGCAAACATTGAAGGTAGAGATTACGATCTTTTATTGAGCGTTATACCAGAGCATACTTTATCTTTCTCAAGCAGCATATTTCCGTTATCATCGTCATTCAATGTGCTTGGGTACACTTGATGTAGACTTCGATATCGAGTGCACACCAGTCAAAGGTTCGAACGACAGCAAACCCCAGACAGACACGATATGCGGTTACGGAAACTCATAGCTCCGGGGCTGCATTCGCGAGCGACTAGCTGACTTCCGCCCTCATCCAACCCCGCCACAGTCCCTTCCTCCACGACGCTCACAGTAGCCACCACCTCCAGGACTCCCGATCCGCTTCCACCTCACCATAACCTTTCACCCCACCACCCCACCCCCCCTCGTCTCCTTGCCTTCCCTCCATCCCTCTATACCTCCCCATCCCCCACCAAATCTCCTCCAAGCTCCACACCCCCTACTCCCCCTCACCACCGCGCCACCATCTCATCAAGCGCCCCCATAAGAGCAGGAGTATTCGTCACCAGCGACACCACAGCGGCGTCGGGACCCCACTCGTCGACCCGGGCGCCCACGCACACGTCGGCGGCATCTTGCAGCGACGCCAGCATGCCGGCCCACTCCGCGCGGTTCTGGTCTGTGGGAGGCGCTTCGGGGCTGGGGGTGGATGCGGGTGCCGTGGCGCCTGAGACTGCATTGCGGCGGCGTGGTGGAGATTCCCTCATGATCGCTTGTTGAGTGATTGCGTGCGGGTTGGGAGTCCTGCGGGGTCTAGCCGGGGACGCGAGGGAGGAGAGGGGGGAGAGGGACAGGTTGGAGGTCGGCCTTGGTGACGTCGGCATCGGGGTCCCGAGGCGGTTGTGGACGGAGCGGCTGGGTTTGCTGGGAAGGCAACCCATTGCTGGACTGGGTCCGTCGAGGAGGGTAGGTGAGGTTAGGGGTGAGTGGGTTTGCTTGGGAATGGTTTATGCTGGGGCTTCGCTGGCGTGGTTGCAATCGTGGTTTGTTCCAGGGAAGGGCGATGGGCGCGGTTTGGATGGTGGGGAGTCGTCCATGTATATAACTGCCCCCAATGTTAGGTTTGGGTATCTCGAAATAGCCTTTGGTATCTCGAACCTTATTCGCCGGTGACTGAACTCTGTTGTGGTAAGCAATCATTAAGGTTCTGGATTTTGCTGCGACACCAGAGCTGCAGATAGTCACCTGTCTAGCGCGACTAGGGCTGGGGAGGAAAGAGGACCGTAAGAGATACTGATATTAGGGGTGATAAGGGCCGTAGGATATACTGATATCATCAGGACCGAGCCATGGCCATCGCTATAACGCTTACACTCGTGTAGCGCATCAAACCAACCCACCTCGCATCGCCAGCGATGCATCAACTTCTCAGCGCCCCAGTAACCAACATTCTGAACATTCAAGTATCGATTACCCCAATCCGCCCGTCGCGCCTCGCCCGCCATCAACTCCCGTTCTTCCCTTCCTCTTCGTCAAATTTCTCAGCCTTCTCCTCCCTCGCCGCCACATTCTCTTTGGCTTTCTTAACGAGCCCCGCAAAGCCGCCCAGCGACCCGTCCCCGTCCGTCGTCGCTCTTCTGCCGCTAATGATACTCTCATGCTCCCTGATATCCCTGTTACCCTCGACCCTTCTCGTCAGATACATAGTCGCACTCTTTCCCCTCTTCTCGAGGATCCGTTTCATCTCTTCCTGGTACGCGACTTCGTAGACATCGATGTCGACGGCGCCGGGGGACTCGCTGATCACATGTTCTATGCCGGCTCCGTCTTCTGCGCCGTCAGGAACCATAGAGGGGTTAGGGTCATCGCCGGTACCGATGTCGAGAAAGAGGGTATCGGAGAGCGGATCGTGTGCGTGGCCCTTAGCGTGCTCGCGGTCGTGCGAGATGCCTGTTCGGCGGGGCGCGGGGTGATGTGCCGCGGTTTCTTGCTGTTGCTTTTGGCGGCCTGAACTTTGGCGGTGTTCGCTTGAGCCGGAGCTTGACTGAGAAGATTTAGGGCTTGGAAGCCAGATTGGCGCTCGCTGGGTTTTGAGATCTTCGGGCGAGACGAAGACGGCTAGACGATCCATACCTTGTGGTAATCGTCGAGCGTCGTCAGTTATCATTTGGTCATAATGGATACCCTCTGCCGCAAGCGCACCCGCGATGGGTCGTCTATCTTCTGTATCGATACTCCGGGCCTTGTGATGATGGCTAGGTGGGTCGGAGAAGCTCTGTGGCGGTGACACTATTCGTGATGCTCGGCCGAATATGCCCTCCATAAGTTCCGGTCGCTTTCTGTGGAGCAGCTTTTTGAAGCGCTTGACAGCTCTCATCTGCGTGGAAGTCAGCAATGGATGGTATGCAGGGATTTCGAGCTTCTCACCACTACGAATAATGAACCCATGTTACCGGTGATGGCATGGTTCTTCTCAACTTCAGTGGGCGGCTCTATAATATCCGCGCAATTCTCGCCGGCCGGAAGTAATGGGTCTTTGCCGCCCTTCGTCACCCACGGATGGTTCTGCGCTCAAATTAGCGAGCTCATGGCACATTCGAATAGATCTCCATACCCTCAATTCTGCCATCGTGATTCTCTTCGCCGGATCCTTCTCCAGTAAACGGTGCATAAGGTCTTTGAAATGGTCATCCTGCTCATTAGGCAGCGGTACGTCGTCATTTCTAATGGCCTCGTACAATTCAAGCATTCCGTGCTTCTCAAACGGGATTTTGCCATACCGCAGGCAATAAAGCGTCACTCCCATAGACCAGATGTCTGCTGCCCGACCAGAGACTTGTCCGTGTCTGGCAACGCACAATTCTGGAGGCATGAAAGCTGGCGAACCAGCAGATTTGGCTGTTGCCATATCAGATTGTTTCTCGAACATCTCTGACACGCCGAAATCCACAATCTTCAGCACGTCGTCGTTGGTAATCAAGCAGTTGTCGGGTTTGATGTCCCGATGTACGATACCCTGCGCATGCACTACGAAGCGTCAATCTGGTGTCCCTGCCTTGATACTCTGAAAGCTGCACTCACAGTATTCAATGCCGAGTATCATGTCGCGGAACCAGCATCTGCACGTTTCTTCATCATATGGGTCTGCTGTTTCCTCCAGCCCAACCTTCATCACGACTCCTTTCTTGCAGATTTCGAGTACCATATAAAGCGAGTCCTCGTCTGGGTCATCCAAGACCTCAATTAGCGAAACGAGGTTGTTGTGGTTCAGTTTCTTCATGATCGCGATCTCTTCCTTGATCAGATCTAAGGAGTTGTTCTCCGCTTGCTCCTTATCCGAGGATGACTGCCGATGAAGTGGTGAATTGAAACCAATTCCGGCTGATAAATGGCGGGTATGTTGTTTCTGGTTCGGTCTCCGGAGGAGATTTGACTGAGCGCGCTTTCGCAATCGTGACTTTGAGAACTCTTTGACCGCCTATTCCAATGCACCCAGTCAGCATGTATATCTCGCCAATTGCGCATGCCCTCCAACTTTGCGCCTGATGCTGCGGGGCATTCTCACATATTCCTCCCCATACTGATCGACTGCTAGGTGTACAGCTCCGAATGAGCCTCGCCCAATCTCTTGCTTGATTATGTACTGGTTTATCCTGTGTATCGCCGCGCCGTCATCGTCGCTACTTCCGTAGTGTGATCGCGCATTAAGCGTTTCCTGTTCGCATGGAGTCAGGTCTAACACTGCGACAATACGTGCTGCGACCCTGGTATACTGACTTTTACGTGCTTCGTTCTCGAGGGTGTACGCTTGTGGTGCCGTATCGGGGAGTGGTATGCAGGCATGGACCTGAGTGGAAAGCAGAACTTATCAGCTTATCGCAGCTCATGACTTATAGTCCACACATGGAGGTCTCACATGTGCTTCACTGCGGGCGGCCTGCCGTCACCGCTGACCGGCGGAAGATTTAGGGATATGCCATGTGAGGGAAGGATACCGGCGGCCCCTGCTTTCGCATCGTCCGAGAGTTCGTGGTGAGCCATTTCCAATCAGCGCATAGAAGAAGTCGGCTGAGCTGGTGGATTGAAGTGAATCTTAGGAGCTGTAGAGTATACCAGTACGTAGGAAGGGGAACCGGTCTGTACAGTGGAAACGAAGGAAGAATTACAAGGGACCCAGGGACGGCTCAGCCGTTAATCGAAGGATTAGGTAGAACAAGGGTCGGCGGCCGCACGTGGAAGTTGACTTAGAGGGTAAGTTCACGGCGGCAGGCACGACCAGTCAGACGAGCGCGGCTTCCATTTCAGTTGCGCGCAATCAGTCCGATCGGCGCAGCCTGTTCGTCATGCGGGGCGTAGCGAGAAGCTTGGCCTCTTGGCTCGAACCTTCGTCCAACGGCCGTGCTGCGATGCCCACGCGATCGCGACAGCCCACCTGGCACCTGCAGGCCCTGGGCACTTCCAACGCTTCGTCCCGGTCTATATCAACCGAGTCAATCCTTCAACCCCAAGAGACCAACCATACTTGACCAGCTGGTAACCATGGGTGTCTATTCTTTCTACATCTTCGACAGGCATAGTAGGTCTAGTGAGCGCAGCGCTGAGGGCTAGAGATCACCTACTAACTCAGGGGCTCAGCCGAATGCATCTACACCAAGAAATGGACCCAGTCACCCGCCAACAAGGCTCTCCAGCGACAATCAGGTGCCAGTGCAATGAGCAACGGGACCGATCTTCCCGGTGTCAACCGCAAAGCCCTGTCCTCGGAGGATGATGCAAAACTCATCTTTGGTACCATCTTCTCCTTGCGACGCATGGTTCGCCAGCTGGGAGGCGAAGATGACAGGTTGGTCGCAGCTGTGCTCCGAGACTGCGGAAGGTGCAACTGACAACCCACCAGCTTCCTCTCCTACCGCACCGGGGAATACAAACTCCATTACTTTGAAACGCCGACGAACCTCAAGTTCGTCATGCTCACCGATACCCGTGTTGGCAGCATGCGCACCGTCTTGTACCAAATCTGGGCAAACCTCTACGTTGAGTTTGTTGTCAAGAGCCCTATCTCGCCTGTCGATCATCCAGGTGGTATTGGAGTGGCGAATGAACTCTTTGAGGGTGCGCTTGAGGCTTTCATCGTACGTACTGCACATATGAGCCGAGTGTGACCATTACCGATCAATTGCACTAGAATTCGGTTCTGCCGCCTTGAGCGTCGCAGTGGCTTCTATGAAGACCTTTGACGACAAGCGAGAATCACTGCCGCCCAGGCATGGCATGGCCGGTAAGGTCGTTTAATTATCAACTCACGCTCAAGAGCGTGCCAGACATCTCCTTGCGGCAGCGGTTCCCGGAGGTACCGCGACGGGTCTGGTGAGGCAGATGTACCTTATATCTTGGTCGCACTGTCAGGCTACCAGGTATCATAAGGTGCTGCGGCTCTGAACAAGCCGCTGCTGAAGACCAAAGCGTTCCGTCGGGATGCACATTCCATAGCGCTCCCTTGGCTATAGCAATGTTACAATCAACGCTTTGGTCAATGAAGACCTGCGATGAAGGGAGATGGTCGAGGCATGATCTTTGTTGCTCGGCAGGTTCCAGTTACCATTGCTCGAGATGCAGTCTCCGAAGGCAGTTGCAACGACATTGAACAGAGGCATCTACAATGGCAAAGCTCTCATAGGGTTGGCGCTCTTCCATCCACTACAACCCCATCACGCAGTCTTCACAATAGAACGCGGTCTAGCCTCAACCAGAAATGCATACACTACTCATTCACTCACAGTCTCCTTCCGTTCGTCCTTCTCACTGAAGAGCCTTATGTACGGTAAATGGATGTATGCATGTCACCACGCTGCCCCAAACCCGGGCGAGTCCGGAGGGGCATAACTCACTCATCTCAATCTCGCATCCCGCCATCGCCCATCGCCCTCACCCCTCGGTGAAACCAAACCCGGTATCCCTCCCACCCACCCACCCATCCATACATCCTCGGGAACCACCTTCCAAACCCCGACGGCCAAAAGCCGACAGCTACCAAGACAGCGATTTCCACTTGTAACGACTTAACTTATACCTTGCTTGCCTTTCTGCATGAAGCCTGTCCGTTAAGTAACGCCTCCACCCCCACGTTCCACAGAACCACCCCACGGTAATCCTGCGCTGTGCCTCAAAGTAAGATAGACCGTCCGTCCATGGTGCTGGCAGGTGCACATCTCACCGGTGGCGGGTAGGGTACGTAAGGCAGCTTAACTTCCATGACTTGTACGAGGGTAAAGGGCGGAGGGCAGAGTGGCTGGGGCTGGACAAACGACCGGGTTATATAGGTAAGGTAGGTTCCCGAAGCACAGCCGGTTCACCGCATCAGGACTCTGTGGTCCGATCTTTACGTTGGATTTCGTGCGTCCCGAAGCCTGGATCCTACCTACCTACATACATGTTGTTTCTTATATGAAACAAGTCTTGGCGTAGAAGCCAGGGGGGCGGGCGAGTCTGGAACGTCTCCACGAAAGAAGACTGGGGAGGACGTCGGTTGCTGTGGAGGTTAACGTAAGTGCTGGAGTTCCCCGGATTGCGTGTGCGCACAGGATCATGGAGGGGGATTGAGATTTGCGGGTTTTCTGATTCAGCTGTAACTCAGGGTTCAGCGATTCAGAAACCTGGTTGAGCAAGGGTTCGAGGAGGGATAGGAATACAAGAGGATGGGGTTTGGCGCCCATCCCACGTTTCCCTGGCTGGGGTTCCCCTAGGTTGCAGTGTGGTGTTCGGAGTCAGAGTCCGCTGCTGACAGGGGCAGGCGCAGGCGCAGATAAGGTGATGTTTGCATTTGGTACTGTATTGGCACGGGAAGATGAGGCACAGGTATGTCCGGGGCGGGGAGGGAAGGCTGGAGTTGGAAACCCGGGAGACAATGGGCAGTGGGCAGTGGGCAGTGGGCAGTCGACAGCAAACCAACCACCATGATGGTACCATAAGGCACCTACCCCCTACATCCTGTGCATGTAATCTGCAAAGCATAGAGAATCACACAAACCCTACCTACAAATCGCTCTTCACATGCGCTCGATCCATTGGCCCTTATGAACCGCCTCCAATCGCCATGAATCGCCAATCCCGCCTATCTCGCAATCTCCATACAATTCGCTCCACCTCATCCACCAGCCATGAGTTGCAGATGGATGAGGTGCGCAGGCAGGCCAAGCAAAACCGCCTGCAAGCCACGGGCCCACGTGCAAGGGCGTCGAGATCGTCGGGATATGGTTGTATTTGTAAAAGTACTCTAACGGACATAAGATATATGCAGTATCTCCAACTCGCCGTGGACCCATAACCAAAATTACTAACAGTACCTGCTGCACCGCATGCGCGCTTAAGCGGGCTCATGAGCCGGCAGACAGAGAGATTCTATTGCGTGTAGCCTGATAGCCATACCCGCGATATGTACAGTATTGTAAGGTACCTAGGTAGCGCTGATCTCCCGGTTGGACTGTCCCGCCACCTCCCCTGCCATCAGCGGCGCGGCCATCCTAGCGCTCGCCGAGAATTGAGGCTGAAAAGGCTCCTTCAGGGATGGGATGGGATGCAGCAGAGGCCCATAAAATTGCTGCACTGTACTTACAACTTGTCTTTGCCGGATTCCGTCGGCTGGAGCCGTAGCGTATGCAGGGTAGTTGTGGGCCTGGCGCATGGTGGCGGAGGAGGGGTTTGAGGGTGGTGGAGAATGAGGGCAGGTGCTTGCGGTGGGGAGACCTGGTAGGGTGGGGCCTGGGGATACTTGCATGTAACTTAGTTACTACCTAGGTATGTGGAGTGCTACTGTGATGACACGAGAATGGCGAGCGATGGCGATGGCGATGGCTGGCTGCGTATCTGGCTGGGCTTGGGCTTGGGCTTGGGCTTGCATCTGTATGTGCGGTGGTGGAGGATGTCAGATTCGAGTCAGTGGGAACTTGAAATCTGGCTTGCAGTTGTGGAGGAGCACGCCACACATGTGAGATGGCGTCCGGGTACAGATCGTTTAAGGTTGTTGCTGCCAAGCTGTGTCTGCTGCAGTCCGTATTCGTAGTGCTGCTTGAGTGTGTTGAAACACATGAATGGCCCATGGGGCTGGATGGGATGCAGTGGTGTTGGGTAGAATTTATGATAGTGTCCCGTCCGCCGAAGTGTAAGCTGATTGATACGCTATCTCGTAGGCATTGCAGGAAACAGCTGTTTTCTTTAGACTGTCGTTTCTCGGGATGTGGTGGTGGTTGTTTGCTCGGTAATTGAACAATTAGTTAGGTATAGAGTCTACGGGTATTGGGGGTATTATATTATCCCACAAAACAGACGAGCCGCTGCTATATTGCCCCAAAGAGTAGGTACGAAGATCAAGGTTAGACGCGATCAGAGATCCTTATTCAACGTTTAGATTTCAGCACGCTTGAGTTGCAGCTTATGCGATTGAGGAGTGGCTTGCGGCACCGAAACATGCTGTGTGACCTGCGCACACCAGTAGATCATGACAACATACCCTGCGCACCTGTCGAGGACCAGGACGTTGCAGATGCTGACCGGAGGTTTTAGGGAGCAATTGTGTCCATTGGCCAAGCCTACCGAATGACCGATCGGGCAAAGGGCAAATTCTCGGGAGAACAAAGGGCGGATTTCCCTTTTCCCTTTTTCCAGCACGCTTGCCTACGCACGGCTTAGCGGACCCTGGGCAGTCAGAATCCAGACACGGCCCGAATATCCAAAGCATCGATTGAACCTGTCCTGACTGCCTACGACAGCGGATTCCTGCCGATCTGCCGCCCGCAACTCAGGGTAAAGGAATATGGGATGTTGCGAGAGTCACGGAAAGCCGGAAAGCTGGAGGCGGATTGGGCAGGCTCTGCACATTCGTGGATGGACAATCGTGGGTCCAGCGCCCTGCAGGGATGGCGGTGATTGCCTGCGTCTGTACAACCCGACGCCTGCAGATACATGTCCATGTACCCTGATAAGCACGCCGAGATAGAGAGGCTACCGGGCAGGTACTTGATACTTGCAGCTTGTATAACTACATGTATACTCAACGTACATTGCTGTGACGTAACAACAAATGCGGCGATGTGAGTGCTTGGCAGACAGCGTCGAGACAAGGGATGTCCGTCCTTGATCGTTATGAGAATGCCCAGATGAAGCTGCGGATGTGAGCAGGTGACCAGCAGAGGCAGACGTCAAAGGCCTCGACTGAAGACGGCGGATTGGCAAGATCTGGAGTGTATTGGGCCATCGCTACGACGAGTAGTAAGGGGGATTGACGTGTTCCGCGGTGCCGAATTGTGCTAGAGTGGTAGCATTGTACCTAACGTTAGTTACCGTACCTTCTACAGTACCCGACAGCACCCTGTAAGTTGCTTCTCCAGGCCCAGAAGGCATGGCCTGCAGATCCTTCCTGCTTCTGCCGACTACGCTTGGCGGACGCGGCGACCACCACAATCGACACCCCACAGTAAAAGCGGGATGCTGCTGCGAGCACGACCGCACTCTCTTAACCCATTCGACACTCGCCCCGTCCTTGCAGCATTGACATAGACACCGAAACGTATTCCTACCGCTGCCTCTCGACAACACCAGCACTTGTGGCGACCGCTCACGAATTGTCCTGCGATTCTGCCGCTTGCCGAGGCAGCAATAAAGCTAACGCCCGAGCCACCGTGGGCGCCGTTGATAGACCGCCTGCACCAGCTTCTGCTCTCCGCTAAGCCTCTAGCATTGCTCAGGCTTGCCCTCTCCCTCAAAGTCTGGCCGGTCTCCACACGTCAAAGGCCATAGCGCGACCGACTACTGCGGGATTTGCTCCTACACCTCTACACTATCCTCCCACACAACACCTGCTCTGGAACGCCCACCTACGCCCACGGCCGCCATGTCTCCTGCACGATAGCAGTTGACGGCTCGACAGTCTCTACCACACACCCTAGCATCCCATCTCACGCCCAGCAGCAGCGATAACAGCGCCATTGCTGCCCGGCTATTCGCGGCACCATGGCCGAAGTCCTCTCAGTACCCAGGGAGCCTAATGGGCAGTCCTACTACTCCTCACAATCATCTCTCAAACGCTCTTCGCCCTCGCAAATCTCATTACCCGCCGCAGCAAGCTCTTCCTACTCTTCTGCACGACGAACATCCCCTCCCGGCGCTACCGCGGAGCACAATGAGCACGTTTCTCGTTCCCTCCCCTCCTCCACATCGACCTCCCCACGGGCATCATATACCGATTTTTCGCAAATACCCTCCTCCTCGTCCACTCCGGCGAGCAGTATTTCCTTCGGCTCGAATATTGAAGAGGACGACGGCGAGGAAATCGCCTTCCCCTCGTATGATGGAGTCCAATTCTTCACATCAGACGAGCCTCTTGACCTCCCACCAAGTCCTCGACCAGACGAGGAACGGATAGAAGAGCGGATAGAGAATTGTGAGGTTGAGAGTGCAACTACTGCCACCACCGAATCTGAAGAGCCATTACCCACACCCACGGTTGCGGACGATACCGCAATCAAACAAGAGCCGTCAAGACATGTAGACTATCTGTCGCACGAGTGGCGGGAAGAAGATATTTGGTCGTCTTGGCGGCATATTGTGTCGCAACGCAGCGTGTACGGACAGCGGTCACGACTTGAGAACGCATCATGGAGGACATGGGCAAAAACGAAGAACCATCTTGCTACTGTTTCGCCTGAGACTTTGAACTGGTATGTACATACTGAACTTAGCGAGCAGATACGCACTCTGACTGTTATTCCAGGCTCAAGGAGAGCGATGTGACTTGGCTATACGGACCTCTACAGCCAGCACAAACGCACATGGTAACGCAAGCTGCGTCAGAGCCTGCAAGCAACCTATCCAAGAAAGGCTCTTTCGCGACGAAGAAGCCAATCCTTAAAAAGCGGAGCATGTCCGAAGTTATGCTTCAGCGATCAATTTCCGCATCATCACTAGTTCAGCAAGCAGCAGCATCAGTCCAGGCTCAACGGACACACGTACTTCCCCCCAGACGACCTATGCTTAGCCGAGCAGGTTCAGCATATGTTGGGTCCACAGCATCCTCAGAGATGATCAGCAGGGACCAGCTGGATTACTTCTCGACTCGGGCTTCGTCATCCGGCAACGACACTCCAAACGAAGCGGCGAAGAGACACATTCGCTTTGATGACAAGGTCGAGCAATGTATCGCAGTGGAATCAAAAGACGAAGAATACGACGATGGAAGCGATTCGGAAGATGAGACTCATCACGCGGATGACTCGGATTCGGATTCTTCGGATGACGGACTGGTGATGATGAAGCGGGCAAGGAAAAAGAGGCCCGCTCTCAAGCCAAGCTCAAGGACCAACTCAACGGGGCGGACAATCGAAAAACTACCAGCAACGACACTGAAGTACCGAAAAGACAGTATCGAGCCAAGCGGGCAACCGCAGTCACCCTTCGGCCGGTCATGGAGCTCCAGCAAACTCTCACCATCGCCCTCATCAGAGACCCTCCGGCCCTCACACCCATCTAGGAACTTCCTTCTCCACGATGACGACGACGAAGACGAAGACGAAGACGACATCGACTCGCAATGGGCGTCCTCCGGCGCCTTCGCGAACCGCAGAGACAGCGTGTCCGTGACCAAAGCCCGCTCCATGAGCATCCCGTCGGACGAGTCGTCGGCGTCGACAAGCGACATTGGATTACGGCGCACGCCATCGGGTATGTTCATGCCGTACGAGGAAGATGAAGACGACATCGTTGCTGCAGGCTTATTCGGAAAAGTTAGCGATACCATAAACACGGCTAAGGATATTGCGCACGTTATTTGGAATGTGGGCTGGAGGAAGTAATACGAAGGTGCTACAACTGTACAGATGTGACAGAAGGAAACGACATATTAGAGTGAGGGCGTGTGTGCCGGAGGGAAACGCAACGAGGAGGGAGGGCACTGCATTATCTCGGGGACCTGGACGGGCTTTTTTCTCCCCGGCAAAACCAGTGAACCAGCATTGGCGCATCTTTCTGTGGGATAGGGATATTGGGAACGCCGTGACCTTACGAGGGCGGGAATACGTGCATAGGGTTTAGCGTTTTTGAGTCGTTTTTGAGGGCTTCTGTTCCGGTACCATTGTCATATAGGGAAGTTCTTCCTCTCCTTGCCGGTGTTAATAGGGGGAGAGACACCTTTTGTCTATAGATGGGAGAGCCCTTTGCGGCGGACGGTTCGCGTACAGATGGGGACCGGCTTAATAGGCACTGAAACAAACCCACAATCTTCATACATGGCTTTTCCATTTGCTTCCTATATTATATCTCTCGGTTCCTGGGATGACTCGCTTGAAGGCTACGCTATGTATAGTTATATCCACGAGCATAATGACTTCCAAAGATCTGCAGTTTGACTTTTTGATCTTGTAATACGCTTGATGTATTTCATTGGATTGGTTATAATATTGGACGTGGTCACAATGGTTCGTTGCGTTTGCTTTCTTTTCTGAGGTATAACACTCTGTGGTCTCGAGTACCAATTATCTAGGTAATTGATACCGATCTTGGTTCCTTGGTTGGTGACTGAGGTATATACATTAACGTCTTATCCGGACAAAGTTATGTTTCTTAGCAGTGGCCAGCGCCGGACGCACAATTGGAGGGGCAAGCCCCCAATCTTCCCCAGCATGCAGGGCCGCCGTTTCAGATCCGACAACAGCTGCCCGCGTCCCTGACGCCAGTACCGTTCATCCCACTTTCTCTCTATACCGTTACTACATTCTCTCTTTCTACATTCGCTCCATATCCGAACATGTATTGACTACAGGCATCTCTTATTCTGCTCCAGACAACCAAGACCTACTATCCTTAAGATCCTCAGCCTTCACCTCCTATGACGGATCCTCGTTCAACGGCAGCCATGGACTCCAACGGCGCTCCCGACGTCGCGACAATTGTCCAAGGCATGCTGGCCGAGCACGAATCCCCCCGCAAACTCGCCGTCTACCACCTCCAGTCTCTTCTCGCGGATCCAGGCTTCGCAGAAGCGTTCATTCAGGGACAGGGTTTGGGGGTCCTGAGGCAGGTGGTGTTGTACGAGGAGGGGAATACGCTGGCGTATGCATTGGGGAGTCTGAACCGGCTTTTGGAGATGGATCTGGGGTGGGAGGGGGTCGGTGGGGAGGTTGTTGGACGGGTGAGTTTGAGCCCGGATTTCGGTTCGCCCATCGCCGTTTATGAGAGAGCTGTGGTAACTGAGAAGGAAGCATTGACAGGCAGTCGAGCTGACGATAACCCGCCCCGTAATCAACATCCTCCGCAACGCCCTCCGCCTCCTCGTCCTCATCGTTTCCCGTCCCCTCGACACAACGCGTGAGTCGACCGCAACCGCAGACTCACCCAGCTCCCCCTCCCTCCCAATGAGCCAGTTCACTGCATCACCGACGGGTTTCAGAGCCCTGAAACCCCACCTCCAAAACCACCCTGCCTTCCTCGACGCCCTCGTCCTGCGCCTCAGCTCCGCCGACCACGCCCTCTGCGCCAATGCATTGCACCTCATCAACGCGCTAATGCGCGACGCCATCGCCTCCGACGGCGAAGAGGAATGGCCCCGGTTCGTCAACCGCTTGCAAGAGCTCGGTGTTATCGCCGGAGTGGAGAAATTGATGCGCGGAGAGGGTGTTGCTGAAGTCGGAGGGGCCGTGGTCGAGTTCCAGGAGTTGACTAAGGTGCTGCTCAGAAGATGGAGGGGGGTGGGTGTGGATGGGGAAGGGGAAGGGAGGCATTGGCAGGCTTTGAGGGGGTTGTGGGTCTCGAGCTATCCGAGCAGTTATTGGCGGTCTGAGGAGGGTAAGGAGGCTGGGTCTGGCAAGGAGGGGAATGGGGAAAGGTGGAGACGCTTGGGCTTTCAGACTGAGAGGCCGGCTGAGGAGTTCAGGGAGACGGGGGTTTTGGGACTCATGGATTTGGCCGAGTGGGTTAGGCGTAATCCGGATCTTTGGCAGAAGACGCTGCTGGAGCAGAGTGTTATGCCTGAGCAGAAACGGTGTCCGGTCGCGAGGGCGAGTCTTAGCGTCACGGCTATGTTATACGAGCATTTTGAAATCGACGAGGGAGGTGAGGAGGAAGGGTATGTACGGACTAGCGAACTCAGAGATGGGTTGGATCTGGAGAGAGCGGTCCAGCCTCTGTTGTTAAGGTGGGAGGGCATGCATTCTGCGTGTCTGAATGCGCTCTTGCGGCTGTGGAAAGTGGCGGGTGCGAGGGTGGATGAGTATCACAAGATTGAGGATTTGCTCCGACTTGTTATTGCGAGGATTATTGGGACTGCGGAGCGTAAGGCGCCGACGGAGCAGGTGCAGAGGGCGCTCGATACCGTGACCTTGGAGACGGCGCGGCAGTGGCAGCTGGAGGATCTCGATCTGGCGTACGAGCAGGCGTGGGGTTCGCATCTCAGGTACATATCACTTCCGTCCTCCCTCCCGTTCCCTGCCCTTCGCACATTTCTATGCAGCAGCTATACTCACACCCCCCACCCCAGCCACGTCCGCGAACAAACCCACCTCGAGTCCCTCCACTTCATGCGCGAACAGCGCATCCGCATCCTCCTCTCCGGCTCCTGGTTCCCGATTCCCCCACAGACCGCCATCCACCCCCACCCAGACCCGACATCCGCGAGCCCTCCCAGCCGCCCTTCAAACCTCAGAATTACGGACTGGCGCTTCGTCCGCCTGGCCCCGAATAGGCGCCACCTCCACCACGGCGTGTTTACGAGCCGGCCGGACCGCGATCCGCAGCTGATGGAATTGGGAGAGAAGCTGGATTTGGATAAGGTGACTAGTGTTGTTTCTAACGTCACGGCGTCGGATGTCCTAGCTTCTACTTCTACTTCCACTTCTACCCCTGCCACGGCCACAGCCACAGCAACAGCCACAGGCAGACAAACCCCTAACCCCTTAGACAAGCAACCCCACCGTCCCACCACCACCACCACCACCTTCCCCTCAAAACCCGCATCCCCAACTGGGAAATCCCACACAGTAACCACGCTCAGCATCCGCGGCTCCTCTCTAACCTCGACCACAGACCCCGTGCTCCTGTCCCTGCACACGGCCTCGTCCTCGCTGGCCTCGGAGTGGCTGGATGGCTTGCTGATGTTGCTAGATCAGCAGCCCATTACGGCTGAGACGGGCAGGCTGGTCAATGTGTTGGAGAATTGGAGTCTTAGGGTTAGGATGTTGGGGCTTAGGTGGGAGGATGTGGAGGGGGAGGGGGGTGAGGAGGGGGAGGGGGAGGTGGGGATGGTATTGGGGAAGGAGGTCCCGAGTAGGGAGGGCACAGAGGGGGGGTTTTGGTATGCTATGGGTGAGGAGTGAGAGGGGGTGGGAAGACTGGGTTTTCTAGGTTGGGTTATTAGGGTGAAGTCTCTGTCGTGGAACTCCTTACCCAACGTCCGCGCCATCGATGGATTAACGTAGCCGTCGAAGCTCCAGCCTTGCAGTCTACGCCTCACTCAAAGCACCATCAAAACCGCGCTTCTCGCCCGCCCGCCTCCCTCCCTCCCCCCCACTCCACCCCTCCTCCATCAGTCCCGTCAACACCCTCACAAACTTCCTCCCCACCGCCCCATCCTCGCTTCTCGCGGAACCGCTCTCTGGCACCTTGCAACTCCTCCACCGAAGCGCGAGCCGCGCCCCAGCGGAAAAAGCAGCCACTCCACCCTCCCGTCGCCCAGCGCGCGCTTCAGCTGCTTATTCAAGTCGATCAAAAGCATAGTCTCCAACCCCATCGCTCTGGTCTCAGCGCGCCGCTGTTCGAACCGGCGCCGCACTCGCGTCTCGAATCCGGATTCTGGCAGGCGGTGGTACAGGTCGCGGAGATGGCTGCGATGCGGCCGCGGCGGATCGTGACGGTGGTATTGGGGGTGGCAGTGGCAGTGGTGTTGGGGGTGAGGTGGGGGTTGCTGAGGGCCCATTCGCAGAGCTGGGTCCAGTCGGGGCTGGGGTGGGGGAGGCCGTCCCAGAGGTAGGCCCAGGTGAAGAGGAGGAGGGTTTCTAGGGTCGTGACTGTTAAGGGGGCGGTGTCTGATTGTTGGGCGGTTAGCTTGTTGGTGGTTGAGGTGCGGAAAGGGAACGGGGTTCCTTGGTCTTGCTGGGGAGGGGTCCCAAAGGGGTCGAAGGAGACCATGGCGCGGATTCAGCCTGACTGGTACGCGTGAGAATGGAACTCGAGACACCCGAATGAGAAGATCCGGCGTCTCTCTCGGACGCGATGGTTGGGAAAACAAAAAGAGGATTTTGACGCAGGTGGAGTGAAGCGTCCACTTCATGCCTCCGCAGTAGCGATGATTTATGCGCTTATCAACGAGACTCTGTATAGAGTGTTTGCCACTAGGGGTTTCCCTTTCCAAACAACACTCAAGACAGATCAGTCCGCCTCGGTGTATGTTCACAAACACCGTCGTGAAGCCAGATATCAGGGTCCAACAAACTCACAAACCCAGGCCCATCATCCAACGCACACCCAAGCTCGAATTATAACAAACCAGGAGCCTAGAAGTGACACAGGAAAAGTTATCGAATCTAAAGCGCATCTTCATCAATAACAGCCCTCAAGATCGGAAAATTCTTCTCCCACATCTCCACCTCTCCAACCCGTCTCCTCTGCTCCGCCAAACTCCTCCTCTGCACCTCCCTCCTTTCCGAATCCTTCTCCATCGCTTCCCTCGACGCCCACCCCTCCCGCCTCAGCCATTTCTGGGTCCACAAGAAATTCGACATGGTCTTCCGCGCGCCCTCGAAGCCCGCGTAGCTGGTGACGCGCGCGATCTGCATCATGCTGCGGTACATGAAGGCTTTGGAGCGGAAGTCTAGGCCCGCGGCGGCGAGGATGAGGAGGACCCAGAGGACTAGGAAGGGTGCGATGTCGATGAGGGAGTCGAGGTGGATGTGGCGTATCAGATGCGTGACGGTGGAGGCGTCTTGATGGTTGGAGGGGTGCGAGAAGCGGAGGCGCTGGGTTAGTGAGCGCGAGTAGATTGAGGCTGTGTGCTGGAAGATTGAGGCGATACGGTCTTCTTCCGTCACGCATGCGTGGTTGATGGAGGCTGTGTGGGCTTCTCTCCCATTGACGAAGTCTCGCCACGCTGTGTAAGAGCTGTACTTTTTCTGGTAGAGGAAGAATTGTGCAGTAAGGCCTTGCATGGAGCGCAGCAACTGGACTGTCTGTTCTGAGAAGACTGGACCCACTGGCAGGGGATATTCCGAGCGCAGCAATGGTGAGAATCGAGAAAAATGACTGTTCAGCTTCCAGAACCGTTCCAGTTGTATCCTCTCGAGCAGGGACGAACTGGCTTCTTCCGGCACAGGCACCATATCTGGCTCATCCAAGATCGTGTACAACGCGTCGCAATCGTGCAGCACCGCGTAGCCGACATACATATATGTGAGACACACCTGAACACACCCCTCTCCACCGAGTTTCTCAACACCGCCACGTAAGGCGAGGATCTGGCCGATAGCTTGGAGATGTATCTTTGCTTCGGCGGTCCCCCTGAACAACTCAAATGTGGCTAGATGTGCGATCTGTCTGAGTAGTAAATCTGACACACCGAGTGTGGGATCGGCTATATATTCTTTGATCTGTGCCAGTGCCGTCTGTTTGAAGACGACGGCTTCCGGCAATACCATAGTGGGATGACTTACTTCCATGATGCCCACA
This sequence comes from Zalaria sp. Him3, assembly GCA_027923365.1. Taxonomy (NCBI): domain Eukaryota; kingdom Fungi; phylum Ascomycota; class Dothideomycetes; order Dothideales; family Zalariaceae; genus Zalaria; species Zalaria sp. Him3. The sequence goes on from BPUN01000003.1 coordinate 84,970, forward strand.
GCTGTCAGACATACCGAAGCGGAGAATTGGCCCTGAAGGAAGAAGTGGTCCAGCTGGAGACGCTTCCCTGTTAGATTCGCGAATAGCTCAATCATAGTATCTGCTTCGGAGAAGGAGAGAGGGCCTGGGATGGCTGGGGAGTACGACCATTGCCCTGGGTGGTACGCTTTCAAGATCTTTCGAGAATTGGTCAGCCTCGGCCATTGACACCAATTGATTTTTGAATCTGGTCTGCCAGATTGTGCCGTAACCAGAGCCAGCGTAGTGTCAGATGTGGCAAGCGACTCCATTTGCTCATCGCTGATTTGGACGCTACAATGCTGGAGGACTTCATCTTGTGCCTTGTCTAATGCATCGCCACGAATCATGTGCCCATGACTAGTATCAGAAGGCGCAGAGCAGCAAGGGGCTTCGATTCCAGGTTGGCGGTTCTGAAGACCAGCGCCATTATGCGGAATCCTACGTAGAGATCTTCGCTGTCCCGCTATGCTCTTTGCAGTCGAAGGGCGCGATTCTGTATTACAGCATCAGTGAAGCTTGTTCACACAGATAACACAAATATGCTCACCGTTGCTACTTCTACGTGCATAATTTCCAGAGCGGCCGCCTCGCTGCTTCTCTAGAAAGTTTTGCATGACCTTGATCCTCACTAGTCTGCGCGTTTCTGTCTCCAGCGTCTTGCCCCCATTACGGGCATCGGTGACTTGAATGAATTCCAGCATGGTTGCATGGGGCGAATGTTGTCCTTACTCGAACGAATAGCAGTACGAGGTGTGGACTACTGTACCATCAAGGATACTGCTGTAAGCAGAACTGTGGTAGGTATATATCCTAAGGATCACTCTGTACTATCTCACTTGGTGAGAGTCTCTCCCTCAGTAAGCAGCCAAGTCTCGACTTTCAAATATGGCTCATTCACTGTCGCCGAAATGGAACACGTCAATCAATTTTTGACTCTTTCTATGCAGAAACGGAATAGAATTGTACTTTTTGGAGAACACTCGGTCTTCGAGTCAGATGGGAGGTTCCTGAAGGAAGGTGGGCTGAGCTTACCCTTTGCCCTCTTTGGGACTAGGGCGATGTATTGTCAGCAACGCAGCTAGGTACGACCTACGGCAGGTTCGAGAACGCCTTTGAGTATGTAAGCGTAGCATCTACTGCGCATGTTTAGGGTACTCCGGTTGAGGCATGACGTGTGAGCGACCTCTGTACAAGTAACGGCTTCCCCATTTAGGCATGATGTAGAGCGCAAAGTCAAGCTCGCAGAAAACGGGGCAGCCCTGTACCGACAGCGAGGAAGGTGTCGTATATTCCAATTGCTCTCTAATCCGATTACCTTACGATGCTGTGTTCAACCTGGCGTGACGCTCTTTCTGACATAATACAAATGTATGCTCGCTGGACATGCTCAAGGTGAAGAGATATAAGTACTGAAACATTCACCCTCAGCGGACCAAAGAAGTCCGAGACATCCAATACCAAGAGTGATTCCCAGTAAAGTTCCATCATTTCGCACTCAAAATTAATACACAATGCATGCATACGCAAACCTGCCCAACGGAGTCCGGTGCTTCTACCGCGAAGCCGGAAGTGCTTCAAACCCAGTACTACTGCTTCTGCACGGCTTCCCATCCTCTTCAAACCAATATCGCAATCTGATACCACTCCTATCCAAGAAGTATCATGTCATCGCCCCCGACCTTCCAGGCTTTGGCTTCACGACCACCGCAGCCGATCACGAGCATACATTCGCCAACATGGCCATCACGATCATGCACTTGCTAGATCAGCTTCAAATCAGGAAGTTTGCCGCCTACGTATTCGACTACGGCGCGCCAACCCTCTGGCGTATAGCGCTGCAGCGTCCCGATGCCATCACTGCCGTCATCAGCCAGAACGGCAGCGCCTATGAGGAAGCGCTCGGTGAAGATTTCTGGGCTCCTCTAAGGACCTACTGGGCGGATCCAACCAACCAGGACAAGCGCAACGCGCTCAGATCCGCCGCGCTGACTTTCGAAGCTACCAAATGGCAGTACGAGAACGGCGAACCGGATGCAGAAGATACCGTGGATCCGGCTGCATATCATCTCGATTGGGCATTGCTCAGCCGGCCGGGAAACATGGAGATCCAGTTGGACCTGTTCAGAGACTATGGGAATAATGTCGCGCTTTATCCTGAACTTCATACGTGGTTCCGGAAGACGAGAGTGCCGCTTCTGGCTGTTTGGGGCAAGAACGACGTTATCTTTGTGCCGGAGGGTGCTGAGGCTTTCAAGAGGGATTTGCCGAATGCCGTGATCCATTTCTTGGATGCGGGTCATTTTGCAGTCGAGACGCATACGGAGGAGGTAGCGACTAAGGTCTTGGAGTTTCTAGATGGACTTCGGATTTGAGGGCGGAGCTGGCCGTCTTGGTCGCGGCGCACCATGGCAACCTAGACGATGTTGTTCCAGGGAATCGTATTTTTATCCGGACAGTACCAGCTCTGAAATTTCCATGTATTGATCGAATGCCTCGTCGCGCTTTTTTGTGCTACGCGTATCTGTTATTGCTTGCCTAACTGCCTACCATCGCTGGTTTCAGCATCTGTGTCTGCAAAGGAGAAGAGCAACCCTTTTCTTACTCAACTTGAGACCGTCTTTACATATGACTGGGCCGCACATGCCACGTCGACTGTTCAGTCCGATTTAACAAACATAGATCAGTCCATACAAATGACAATGAAGGAAGACGACGCCGGAGAGATCGAAGAGTGTAGTATAATCACCATAAAGCATCTACGAAAACACGTAGGGCGGTAGAATGGGAACATAGACATGTTCTAGTACGGAGAAGAGGTGCTCAACGCAAGGAGTGCAAGATTCAGGTCTTTTTCCAGCGAGGTTGAAGGCATGATGGTGATTGCGGCACTATGCACCAACACCATCAGTGTGGAGCGGACGCGGTGATCTGGTTTGCATCGACTCGGCCGCAGATGGAATGATTTGGACAGACATACTCGATCGCTTAGATTCGGTCGCGATCCAGTCTACATTCGGAGATACAATAGTTGCTAAGAGTGCGCTGCCATATGCGGAAGGGATACGCCATGCCTTACGCGTATAGGGGCGCAGTGGGATCAAAGACAGCCTCCTTATAGCTGGTCCACGTAGCGGGAGTCTTTTGTGGGAGCTGATGTGGATCAGTCTCCTGTACTACCTCCAAGTCACCGTTTCTGGCTGGAGAAGGACTACGACGTTTTCGCCTTGCGGCATTTAGGGTTCGTATTGTAGGTCGTAATCGTACTGGTAGACTCACCGGGCAGAGTGAAACGGTAAGCTGTATGCGAGCACTCCTGTACAAAAGTAACTTGTGCGGTACATGTACGTACAGCCGGCCAGAAATAGTATAACCTCGTGGTTGCATGTGGACGTTCGTTGCCGTGCTCGCCAAGCAACACGGCCCGTTTCAGGGCGTGCGAAGCTTGGATGCTCGTTGCACAGGAGAACAGCCAGTGGCTGAGCAAGTTTCTAGACGTCGTCTTCTTTCCTCTTGGCTGTGAGAAGACACGAGACCTGCGGCAGTAGAAGCACTTTCACTACAAATCACAGAGGCCTGGAATCTCCTTTCCGACACTCATAGTGTTTCGAGGTCTGGGACTCAAACTAAGCGCTGGCCAATGGTAGGGCTGTCCCTGAAGCGAGCTGCGACAGGGGTGCATGGTGCCAAGACGGGAGAGATCTAAGCGGCTGCCGCGCGGTGGTGACGCCAGCTGCTAACGGGAGACAACCGAGAACGCCTCTCAAGATTCCTCCACCTGCCCCGTTGCTATGGGGAAGCCTCCCATGCCAGTCTCGAGGCGCAACCACCTGTTCTATTCCCTTAGACAGCTGAGCCTAGAACGAATTGCTCCAGCGACACACCTGATCGGGCAACGGTGTACAGTTCTGCTTGCGATGCTGGACTGACTTGGCCCCGTGCGCCCGTATAAGCTGCCTATAGTGAACCAATCTCGGCCAAAGGCATACGAGACGCGCCGCAGGACGACGCCATAGATCGAGGCGCAGCAACACGGACCACGGGCCAGTTCGACCAGTAGGACCAGTACTGGTAGTCGGTCGTAGTCACTGGGGCGCCAGACAGGCTACCTGGAACGGTCGACTGTAGCAGACCCGGCTCTGGTCGCCCTGTCACCCTCCCCCTCACCAACCTCGTAAGCATGTGCCCAGATCTGGAAAGGCCGAGTAGCCGCCTCCCTACAAAGACATCTGTCTCCCATTCGATCTGCACCTCTCATACCTCATACCTCATCCTCATACATCTTCTCACCCTCACACATACTATTACCTCGCTTGAGCCACTTCACTTCACAGTCTTACCACTTGTTTCACTTGCACATTAATACTTATTCAGCTCTAACCACAGTCAATCTTTACATATCGTTCTCTTTTCTTTATTCTCTTTTCTTTCTTAAACACTTACAGCATAAGGCTGCCTTGACGGTTGCTTATTAGCTCACCCACATCTCACCCACAACCCGACCGTAACTATGCGTTACTCCAAGGGTGCTCTCGCCACTCTGATGGCCCTTCCAGCTGTGCTTGCTCAGACCTACACTGACTGTAACCCAACCGAGAAGACTTGCCCTGCCGACACCGGTATGGAGGCCGACAGCTTCACCACCGACTTCACCAAGGGCTCCTCCGTCTTCAACGGCACTTGGACTGCTGCCGATGGCACCACCATCACCTATGGTGATAAGGGCGCCGAATTCACTATCAGCAAGGAGGGTCAGGCACCAACAATCTCCACCGACTTCTACTTCTTCTTCGGCACTGTCGAGGTGAAGATGCAGGCCGCTCCCGGTACCGGTATTGTCAGCTCCCTCGTTCTTGAGTCTGACGACCTCGACGAGATCGACTGGGAGTGGCTCGGCGGCGACACCACCCAGGTCGAGACCAACTACTTCGGCAAGGGTAACACCACCACCTACGACCGTGCCATCTACTACACCGTCGACAGCCCCCAGACTACCATGCACACCTACCTCCTCGACTGGACCGCCGAGAGGATCGAGTTCAGCGTTGATGGTACCGTTGTCAGGACTCTCGCGTACGAGGATGCCAACTCCGGATCAAACTACCCACAGACGCCTATGAGGCTGAAGATCGGCTCGTGGTGCGGTGGCTGCTCTGGAGTGGCTGCGGGTACCGTTGAGTGGGCTGGTGGTGCAACTGACATGAGTGACGGCCCATTCGTGATGTACGTCGAGTCTGTCACTGTCACCAACAATAACCCAGCCTCCTACTACGAGTACAGCGACGAGACTGGGTCCTACACTAGCATTAAGCTCATCAACAACGGCACCGACTCTGACTCCACCAGCTCTAGCTCCAGCGCCGCTGCTACCTCCAGCACCAAGAGCAGCGCTAAGAGCAGCACCAAGAGCAGCATCGAGAGCATCATCGCTTCCTACACTAAGAAGGCTGCTGCTACCTACGCCTCTGAGTCTGTTGCTGCCATCAGCGAGACCGCCGCTGCTGTCTCGAAGACTGTGACTGGCTCCGGTGCCAGTGCCAGTGCCTCTGGCAGCGCTGTACACAGCTCTGGATCTACCCTTGCCACCTCCACTGCGTCTGCCAGCAGCAACTCAACCCGTAACTCTACTGCCACTAGCAGCTCCTCGATCGCCGTGCAGACCACCAACGGCGCGTCGACTTACACCAGCATGACCCTCGGCTCGGTATTCGGCCTTGTCTTGGCGTACTTCGCTCTTTAGATGAACAATATCCACCGTCACAAAATGCAGGACAGGATGGAGGAGGGATATTGGATTGGTTAGGAATGGACTTTGGACTTTGCATGAGCATAGCGACAGGCGCTTTGGATTCGGTTATCGACACTTTTGTTGGACGATGGGCATGATGGATACGGCTTCTTGAATACAGGGCCCCTTGACAGATACACACATGTAGCTTAGAGATACCACAAATGCAAATCACAACATAACCTTACTACTGGGTACATGGTGACCTACCTTATCACCACCAATGAAAGTCATACTAGGCGTCACATGCATCCTTTGCGGTTACAAAAGTTCCAGGGTCCACCCGCTTTGTGCCTGCGCGACCGTGACGCGACTCGCTGACTGCATGGCATGGAAGGAAATCCACGCCAACTCTTACTGCCATTTTCTTACTCTCAGCGCTAATACGCGATTGATATACAAATATTCTATATCCATTGATACCCTTGTTGCTAAAGGTGTTCGAATCGCGTTTCAGTACCCCACAATAAACTAAAGGTTTCTCCAGAGCTTGCGTCACAGCTTCAGAACAAGCACTTCGAAGCATCGACCTGGAAGCTTCAAAAGATCTCAAACAATAGTAGGACTGCAGAATTAGCATCCTACAGCTGCCTACACTGTCCAACATGGCGCCGCCAGGGACAACCTTCCAGACTCACGTCTCGGACGACGACGAAAGCGACTACGGCGTCCTCGAATCAAGCCCCGAGCACAGCGAAGCAGACCCCTCCCACGACGACGACGAATTGACCGCCTCCCAATACGGCGCCATGTCGCTCTCCCGCAGCATGACAGCCGAAGACAATGAGATGAACGGCAGCACGGCCAGCCTGAACCAAGACGACGACGTGGCGATGCAGGGCATGCTGCCCCGCGATAAGCAGCGGAGGACTACACACTACAACTCCGCGCTGGAGAAGGCCATGTCGCACTCCGAAGCGAAGCAATTCTATCAACGCCGGGTGGCAGAAACAGTCGGTGCGGGCGGCAGCCAGGACGGCAAAAGCCCCGTTGCGAAGGCCAGGACATTCAGCAGCCACGTCGGCGGCGATGCGAATCTGTTCAGTCAAGCGGGCAGCATGCGGAGCAAGAACAGTAATCTCAGTCTGGCGAATGCCGCGGGCTACAAATCTGCGCTCCCGGTCGGGCTGGTGAACCCGGATAAGCCGCCTGAGAAGGCCGAGGTGCAGACGCCGGGGTTGGCCAAGTTTGATGCTGCGAGGCTGGGCGGTCAGGCGGTGGAGGAGGATCCGCTGCTAGATGCGGATATCCAGGCGCAGAGTCATCAGAAACATCCGCAGTTGCCGCATGAGTCGAAGCCGTTGCTTGAGCGGGAGGGGATTCATGGTGCGGGTGCTGGTGTTGGGCTTGGAGGCGGCGCGGGAGGGTTCGCGGCGAATGATGCGAATGTCACGACGGAGCTCAGTGCTATCTACACCAATATCCAGAAGATCTTGGATATTAGGCACAAGTACATGCGATTGTCCCTGCAGGGACCTTCGGATAACCCAAGGGACGAGCCGGGCTGGAAGATATACCCTCCCATGCCTAACCCAGTGTGGCAGGAGGACAAAGGACGCTCTAACGGTGCGTCTGTGTCAGTGAGCCAAGAGTTGCCGCCGAAGAAACCTAGGAAGATGGGGCAGGATATTGGAGAGGATTTCGATATGGCCGACTTGACCCCGCTGCCCGATACTTCTGAGATGACGTTTAAGTTTGATGACAACAGCGTCTATCAAGTCTACGAGAATTCCAAGTCGATGGAGATGGACACGCCAATTGTGAATATTCCCACCATTCGGGAATTTTACATTGATTTGGACCTGCTTCTCGGTGTTTCGTCAGACGGCCCAAGCAAGAGTTTTGCCTTCCGGAGATTGCAGTACCTGGAGGGCAAATTCAACCTGTATGTGTTGTTGAACGAGTACCAGGAGATTGCAGACACGAAGGCGGTACCGCACAGAGATTTCTACAATGTGAGGAAGGTAGATACTCACGTTCACCATTCCGCTTGCATGAACCAGAAGCATCTACTGCGTTTCATCAAGAGTAAGATGAAGAAGAGTCCGGACGAGGTTGTCTTGTTCAGGGATGGCAAGCATTTGACGCTCAGGGAGGTGTTTGAGAGTATCAACTTGACTGCTTATGATTTGAGTATTGATACGCTGGATATGCACGCTCACACCGACTCGTTCCATCGCTTCGACAAGTTCAACCTTAAGTATAACCCCATTGGCGAATCCCGGCTGCGTACCATTTTCTTGAAGACGGACAACTACATTCACGGCCGATACCTAGCAGAAATCACCAAGGAGGTCATGACAGATCTCGAAGCAAGCAAGTACCAGATGGTGGAGTGGCGCATTTCCATCTATGGTCGATCGCTAGACGAATGGGACAAGCTCGCTGCTTGGGTTGTCGATAACAAGCTCTTCTCGCCGAATGTCCGGTGGTTGATCCAAGTCCCGCGGCTCTTTGACGTCTACAAGAGCAGTGGTCTCATGGAAAACTTCCAGGAAGTCATCAGAAATGTCTTTGAGCCGCTTTTTGAAGTGACCAAGGACCCACAGTCGCACCCCAAGCTGCACATCTTCCTCCAGCGTGTTATTGGATTCGATTCTGTCGATGATGAGAGTAAGACGGAGCGCAGGATTTACCGAAAGTTCCCATTGCCTAAAGACTGGAACACGCAGCAGAACCCGCCGTACAGTTACTGGATCTACTACTTGTTCTCGAACATCGCATCTCTGAATGTATGGCGCAAACAGCGTGGCTTCAACACCTTCGTCCTGCGTCCTCACTGCGGTGAAGCAGGCGATACCGACCATCTCGCCGCCGCCGCATTATGCTGTCACAGCATCTCTCACGGCCTCCTCCTCCGCAAAGTGCCACTGCTGCAATACATCTTCTACCTCGAACAGATCGGCATCGCAATGTCCCCATTGTCCAACAACGCCCTCTTCCTTGCATACGAACGGAACCCCTTCCTCCAATATTTCCGTCGCGGCCTTAACGTCTCCCTCTCCACCGACGACCCTCTACAATTTGCCTTCACCAAAGAACCACTCATCGAAGAATACGCCGTCGCGGCTCAGATCTACAAACTCAGCGCCGTCGATATGTGCGAGTTGGCCAAGCACTCTGTACATCAATCCGGGTTCGAGCACGCGGTGAAGCAGAGATGGCTAGGAAACAACTGCCATCTGCCCGGTGTGGCCGGGAACGACATGGCGAAGGTCAACGTGCCGAACATCCGCGAAGCCTTCCGACACGAGACCTGGCTACAAGAACTGGCCATGATCGACCGCTACACCTCCGCGGCGCAGACCTCCAAACTCTCCACCACCAACCTGTCGCCGCAGCAGAGCCAGGACCCCGCCGCTACCGCAGCGGGAGGGCCAAGACTAGGCCTCCACCCGCCCAGCCCCTCAGCGTCCATGAAGACAAACCCCAGCGCCACCAACCCCCTCCACATTAACACCGAAGCCTACAGGGCACAGAACAGCCTTCCACCTTCGGCGATCTCACACACCTACACCCCCAACGCGCACGCCGCCCGCGTCTCCTCCCACCCCAACATCCCCGCCCTCAACACCAGCGACGCGCTGCGCAGCCCGCGCAGCGCCATGCACTCGCCCTCGGCCCACTTCGACGGCGCAAGCTCCAACAGTGCCGGTGCAGGTGCGGGTGCGGGTGCAGCGCCAGCTCCGACCTCAGTGCCGCCGGATATGGCGCTCGCGCCGCCGGTGCCGCTGAGCGCGCTCGATGCGGCCGAGCCCAGGCTTTTCCCGGGCGTGATTGGCAGCAGGAGGCGGAGTAGTGTGGCGAGGGAGAGCGAGTTGGAGGCTATGACGCAGAGTTTGCCGAATCTGGGGCTCGCGGATAGGGTTAGGGGATATGGGCATGAGGCTGCTATTGAGGAGAGGGAGGATAGTGATGTGTGAGAGAGAGAGGGGGGGGATGGGTAAGGTGGTGGTGATGGTGACGGTTGGGGCTGGTTGGGGCTGGCGCTGGGGCTGGGGTTTTGGGGATTGAAGGAGGAGTGTGGTTAGTCAGGCCGGCCTGCACGCGTCCCTAAGACCGGGGAGCATGGCTTCAAGACAGCTGCGTAGATATCCCAGGAGCCATGTTTCCGCAAGAGCGCATCAAATCGCCCGACTACTGTCTCTATATAGGGAATGCTGTGCGGTAGTGACGGCCTCGAGAATAAAAGGAATAGACTGGGGTGCGCTTGCTCCTTGTTCGTCGTCTCACACACCTAGTCTGTCTTCAGTAATATAGCATAAGGCAGTTTTATACGATGGTAGCTAGCATTTTCGTCCGCTGCCAGTTGGCGGACCGGGAGCCCGACGTTGTTGATGCGACTGCCAAGAAATCTCCTCCCGTCGCGCCAACTGCACCTCCGACAACTCCAGACCGTTACCGTCGCACTCTTCCTCTATAAATGGAGCCTATAGACTATTCCAGGTACGATTGCTTGTATAGTTTCGTTCATTGCATGCGGTCTTATCCAAGCATAAAATCATAGGTCGTGAAAGCCTTTCGTTACAAGACTGTCAGGCGCTCTCACCACCAGCCTTCCCTTCGGGACCTGATCCACGCAAAGCGACTACGTTGAGCGCCACATCCATTTGCAACCCAGCCCATTAAGCGCTTAGTGGAAACGATCAATCGTTGTGAGTCTATCTTCTGTTCTCTAGTAATCAGGAAAAGCGTCGTCCATGTGTGTATACGATCATTTTCTGTGCCTCCACGCACAAGTTTCCAGTATCGTTTCCAGCGCCCCGTAGTTGGCCCGTCACAGTCAGAGACGGGAATCGTAGAACACGAACATGAACTGACGGCATGCTGACGACCTAACCCAGAGGACCAACACTCCATCAACCATGGCATCACCCCTCCACGCCCTCCTGCTCCTCTCCGACTCCGCCTTGCCCCTCGGCTCCTTCGCCTTCAGCAGCGGTCTAGAATCCTACCTAGCCCACCACAAAACCACCCCATCGCACAGCAACAAAGACACCTCGATAGCCCCTTTCAACGCCTTCCTTCACCTCTCTCTCAGCAACCTCGCCAGCACCGCGCTGCCTTACGTCCTCACTGCTCACTCCGACCCCAATCAGCTCGCTGACCTCGACAACGCCATGGACGCCAGTACGCCCTGCACAGTCGCGCGACGGGCCAGTACAGCCCAAGGCCGCGCCCTTCTCGCCGTCTGGGATCGGGCCCTCGTTTCATCCTCAACCGACTCTTGCGCGCTGGCCGCCGTAACCGACTTCACGACGCTGCTGAAGTCCGGTCCCGACGCCTTCGGCATGCGACCCAGTGCGCATTTCGCGCCGCTGTTCGGCGCCGTCTGTGCCGCGTTGGGGCTGTCGCGGGACGGTGCGGCTTACCTGTTTCTGCTGAACCATGCTAAAGCGCTGTTGAGCGCGGCGGTGCGGGCGAGTGTCATGGGGCCGTATCAATCGCAGGCCGTGCTTGCGAGCGGAGAGCTACAGACCAGTATCAAGGCCTGCATCGCACGGGAGCGGCAGACGCGGGTTGAGGAAGCGGCGGTAGTGGTGCCGGTGATGGATTTGTGGGCAGGCCGACACGAACTCCTCTACTCGCGAATCTTCAACTCATGATTCGACTACAGTACCTTATCTGCCTCGAGTCTACAACCTCGCCCTTTCTGGACACGCCAAACCCTCATCGAGCAACCCTTCCATCCTCTTCTTCCACTCTCCCGCCATACTCTCATCAACCGCACACCCATCAAAACTCACATTCGCACCCACACCCTCATCATCGCCCCCAATCCCGACCAAGAACTCCCCATCCCTGGCTCGGACACCCATATCCAGGCGTCTAAAATCCGCCACGAACGCGTCCTCGCCCTCGCCAAGCGGCGCATCGAGGTCGTACTGGCCGGCACCCCAGCCCGGGTCGCGGCGTCCCGTCGACGAAACCCCACACGTCGCCATGGTCGGGTTTGGCGTCACGGCCAGCTCGCCTTGCGGGTTCAATCCCGTCTTCGCGTGCGGTGGCAACTTCGCTTCCAGCCGCTCCAACGCCGCGATATAGTTCATCGCGATTATCCTCCCCGCCCCTCTCGAGCTCATGTACTCCCTTTCCCTTTCCTTGTCCTGTTCCCCTGCCCCATCCCTGCCCCCGCCACGTCTCCGCTTCTGATACCTCGCCAATTGCCGATGTGCCAAGCGCGCAAGGACCTTAATCCGCCCCTCCAGCGGCAGCTCAGACGGCAGGAACGGCAGCACCACGCCGTCGGAGAACGCGAGCATGAGGCTGTCGGGCTCCTCGTGGTGATTGAAGAACGCGCGCGGGTTGATGGGGAAGCTGCCGATGAACGGCCGCCGCTCCTCGAGCGGAACACCCGGGTGCTGGGACTGGTGCAGCGACATCATGACGATAGCGACGAGGGCGAACAGGCCGGCGCCGACCGAGGCGTGCGCTTCGCGGCATAGACGGTGCAGCCGCTTTGTCGGCGCGGAGGCAATGTGCGCGCGAACGGTGAAGGTGTTCAGCGGCGGCGTGCGGCTGTAGTCGAGGACTTTGGCGTAGGTGGGCGGCAGCGGCTGCGCTCTGGGCAGGGGGGTGGCGCGGTACAGCGGGTTTGGGAAGGCGGCGGGTTGGGGCTTGCGCACGTGTCGGAGGACTAATGTGAGCACCCAGAACCAGCGTCTCCGGGCCAGGCTGCCGGAGATGGGCGGGTAGAGGTCTTCTTGGGGCGCAGGGAGGCGTTGGGCCAGGGCTGAGGGGTCCAGGGCGGTGGCGATGGCGGCGCGGAGGGAGGATAAGGGCGTGTTTAGGAGCGTCCGGAAGTGGCGGAACCAGGTGTAGCAGGCCATGCCGTCGGCGATTTCGTGGCCGATGACCAGTAGCATGCGGAGGGTCGCCCTCCCTCCATCTCCTCCCCTCCCTCTCCCCCTTCCGTTCCCTTTCCCGCCATCCAACGGCTCGCACGGTAGAACGAACAGCCTCGCCAGTGCCCTCTCCGCCTCAACAACCCTCCCACAATTCTGCGCATGCCTATAAAACACCCCCGCATCCACTTTTCCCCCATAGTGGTCGCCAACCCAAACAACCGTCTCCCCCGCCTCCCCCACACACTCCTCCACCCCCCGTCCCGGACTAACAACAAAATACCTCTCCCCCTCCCCAACCCCAACCCTCTGCGCGCTCCTCCGGTCCGCCATCCAGCTCTGCCTGTCCGTCGCCCGCGCCAGCAATAGCACATGGTGTAACCTTAGCGCCGTCCAGGCCAGCAGGATCCTTTCGCGCAGTTGTGCGGGGGAGGCGCGGGTGGCGATTTCGAGTTCCCAGAGGGCGTTGATGTCGGCTCGCCCCTCATAGTGCTGGCCGTCGGTGTTGAACGCGTATTCGATGATGCCGAGGGGGCGGTAGTAGAGGGGTCGTTCGGGGCCGGGGCCGGAGGGGGAGGGGAAGGGGGAGGCGTGGCGCCAGGTGTGGAAGGCGCTGGCGTATTGGTCTAGCCAGGGTAGAGATGGGCTTGGGGTTGGGGGTTCCATGAGGCAATGGAATGTGCGTAGGAGAGGGGATCGACCCGGGGATGTGTGCTTATTCGCAGTTAATTAATTTCAATGGTGGGATGCTACTGTGTTCGGTCGGGGCCGTGGCGAGTAGGCGGATACGGGGAAGTAAAAGACGTGTGTAGGTAGGTAATTACAATGGCTGTAATGAAACAGAACAGCAGTCAGTCGAGAGGGTTTAATCTATAAAGAATGATTAGAAGCATTAGATGGCATCGATCTCACGCTCTGTGCTTCGGGGGGGTGATTTATATGGCGAGATACTTATTTCGAGCTGTACAGTATGACGCTCAATCGGTCAAAGCTGCCGAGGCTCCACCCACGGCACGGCCAACTGCATTTATATGCAGTACATGTATCATGTGGTGCGCCATTACTTTCAACCCCCTTAAGAGACTGTTGCAGCCGAGTACGCTACATCTAGAGGTATCAGAGACTTTTCATAAAATATAAGCACTCGTCTATGTACAGCGATAGAAACATACGGTTCCCACAAGTTTGGGCGGCCAATCATAGCAGCGAATCTTCAGCCTCATTTCACCGCACAGATAACGAATACACAGCATAGCGATAATACACAAGGTATCTCAGGTCATCAAGAAAAGCTAATAATGTACACTATCTATCCCCCCACATCCTATTCCGCCCCTCCAATACCTCCATCTGCCCTCCTTACACCTGCTCCTCCTCATCCTCACTCTCCCCCAACAACTCCCCCTCATCCGGATCCACGACCGCATAATCGCCCCTCCCTCTCTGGAAGCTACTGCGACTAGTATACGGCCTCGCATAACCACCGCCACCACCGCCTCTTCCAAACCTCGAACTCACACTCCTGTACAAACTGCCCACCAGCATCGGCACCGCAGCGACGACAGCGACAAGCGCAGACACAGCAGCAACCGGCCACTTGATCCACGGCTGATCGCTATCGAACGCGCCACCGGCGCCCGTGCCAATAGCACTGTACCCATCGCCCAAGCGGATGCGGCCAAACTTGCCGTCCCAGTTCTTCCAGACCCACCAGCCGGCGGCCGCGGCGACGGCGATGGGGATGGTGATTGCGAAGAACAGGCCCGCGCCGCTGATGCCGTGTTTCTTCTCGTACTCTGGCTCGCGGCCGGGACAGGGGTGCGAGGTGGAGGTGTAGTCCATTTCCTTGCCGCCTTGGCAGGTGGTGAGCGGGATGCGGCGGTAGCCGGTCGGCTCATAGTATTCGACTGCGTCGGTGGTGGCGCAGATGGCCATTGGGTCGGCGGGGGAGAGGCCGGGGACGAGTTTGCAGGAGCCGTCGGTTTGGCGTTCGTAGTTGTAGTCGCTGGGGAAGGGTTAGCAATGATTGATGTTAGGTGTGGCGGGGTGGGTACGTACCATTCAAAGTCCTGCCTGGAACAGGTGCAATTGCGGGCGATGTTGTGCAGGTGATCGATGCTACGGCCGTTGTAGCAGACGCTGTCAAGCTTCTTGCGGTGGTATTGCGCGACGTGGCCGAAGAGGCAGTTGGAGTCTGAGAGTGGGTGCTTGGGCTCCCACAGGTAGTAGTCGCTGTCTGAAGCCTCTGGATTTACTTCGTCGAGCTTGCATGGTTTGTCAGTGAGACCGGTGAAGTCAAGGTTGATGGTGACGAGGCCACCCTTTCCGCTACCGTCTCGGCCCCAGAGGAGGAAGTTGCGGGAGGTGTCAGAAGGTACGGTGGAGATGTCGTCGATCAGGACCTTGTCCTTGCTGAACTCATACTCTCGCCAATTGTTGCCCTCGTCAAGAGTATAGTACACAACGTTTGTGGGTGTATCTTCCTGGACTATGACAATGATCGAACCCTGATCGCCGTACTCCCACATGTAGGTGCCCTTAAAGACTTCAGTCCAGGTGACACCGCCGTCACGGGTGATGAAGGTATCACCCTCCTTATACTGGCCAAGGTATGGTCCGACATTGCCAACACCCATCATGAGGCCAACGGCCGATGGAGACGAAAAGGTGTCGCGAGGATCCCTGCGCTCGGTATAGCCGTGGAGATGCAGGGAGCACTTCTCGAGGACACTGTCTTCGCACTTGTAAGACTTGCCCTCTGAATCTTTCTCTGGAGGAGTGATATAACCCCATTCGGCACCGTCGTTGTGGGTAATCATGGTCTTCAACTTCTTCTTAGCACCACCATCAGCTTCCTCAACGTTGGCGACAACATTGACCACAGCAACGCCCTCCAGACCTTGCATTTTCTCAAAATCAACGTAACCAGGAGTGTTGCGGTTAACTTCGCCGATGCTGAGGACGTAGGATGTACCGTTGCTGTTCGACTTGACTATAGAGCCGTATTCTTGCTCCTCTCTGTTGTTTACTGTGACGTGTAGGAAGACAGCATGCGTCGAACTGTCCAGAACAGTGTAAGCTTGCTGGTGCGGGACCTGGAAGTTCTTTGGGAACATGGCGTTTGCGAAAGTCGTGCCATCAATACTGGTGTCGACGCGCAAAGACTTCTGGTCTTCGTCACGAGTCGCAACAATAATGAACTCAGACATGGTCGCGAAGTTGATGACGTTGTCAATAAGGACCTTCTTGTGCTCGAACCAATCATCACTAGAAATGAGCTGTAATGGGTTGGCTGGGTCCTCGTTTTGGTACTGCTCGCAGTAGACGAGCTGTTCGCTGTCTTTGCGGTCCTCCCTGGAGATGAACTGGCATTTGCGAACATATGGCAGGAGGATCTCCCACTCCTCGCCACCCTTCCTGGACACATGCGCAACGGAGTGACAGTCCGTACCGAAACCTGTGCAGTCCTTGCCACCAGTCCAAATGAGCCAATCTTGCTCATGAGGGTGGAAGCCAAGAATCTGAAGCCTGTCCTGATTTGGCGCTTCTGGCGCATTGAAGTGGCTGAAGTGCTTGCCACGGTTCTTGGAGTA
The DNA here is from genome assembly GCA_027923365.1 of Zalaria sp. Him3. Lineage (NCBI taxonomy): Eukaryota > Fungi > Ascomycota > Dothideomycetes > Dothideales > Zalariaceae > Zalaria > Zalaria sp. Him3. Next base: position 101,214 of record BPUN01000003.1, read on the forward strand.
GTATACTCGCTTAGATGCGGTCACCAGGTAGACTATGTCGTTGAAGTACTGGTGCGGGTAGATTGAAACAATCTCATCATCTGGCACAGCTTCCTCCCAGGTCTTGCCATGGTCATGCGTGATGTAGGTCTCGCGTCTGTCTGTACGCAAGATGATTGTCTCGTCGTCTCCTTGTGCACTTTCGGCCCGCTCCAGGTAGTAATACTCCTTGAAAGAGCTTCCCTTGAAGTTGGTAACTTCGTGTGTGACTTGTCCGCTCGCGGGTGGCCTGAGAGTGTCCTTGCATGGGCGCTCGATGGGTTCGTCTTTGACAACGCCTCCCTTCTTAACACAGGTGTTACCAGGGATGAGGCGATAGCCGGAGCTACCCTCAAATGTGTCCTCAGGGTCCTTGCAACCACCTTCGGGTGCGTCAAAGCTGGCAACCGGGATACATTCTTTGCCGTCCTCGCTCTTGACGAAGTTGAAGTCGCACTCGTAATCGGCGTCTGTGCATTTACAGTCCTCAAACTGCGGTTCTGGGTCCTTGAACTCCTCGTCCACAAAGCAGTCCGCATCAGCCTTGCGCCTGCGGAAGAATTGAGTGTGGCCCATCAGACATGACGGCTTTCCGTCTTCATCAACCCGAGCAGGCCACTTCTCAAAGTCCGAGTCCTTGCACTTGCGCTCATGCAAACCATCAAAGTCAATAGAGTAGATGAAGTATTCAAGCTTAGCACCCTTGCCCTTAGTCGCCGCAAGGATGAACTGGAGACTGGTAGAGTCCGGAACAGTAGTCAATTGCATCGCTGTGATCTCGTCGTCGAGTTTAAGAGAGTCCCAGTCTTTGCCATGGTTGATACTCCACTTGATCTCCTTTGTTGCTCCTGTCTCGACGGCTACTAGCACGGCGCCTTGGTCGCCGACCTCGTACATATGTGGGCCTTTGAGCGCTCGCGTCCAGGTAAGTCCGGCGTCGTCGGAAACGTAGGTGTCACCCTTGGAAATGTCGTCCAGATACTTTCCAGTATTTCCTACACCCATCACAATACCAGGAGCAGGGCTGGAGAAGATGCGACCTGTGTTGATCTGCTCGCTCACGGAGTGCAAATGCAGGTCGTCTTTCCCAACTTTAAGAGGTTGCCATGTCCGGCCATCGTCGAAACTAATGCTCGTCTTAATCTGCTTCTCCGCCGTCCATGATGTCTCAACTTCTTCCCAGTTATCCACTGTATTGACAAGTACGATACCCTGAATGTTCTGGACCTTTTCAAAGTCGACGAAGCCGCGGAAGTTTCTGTTGGTGTGTTTGATGTTCTCCGTGAAGTACGTGCCGTTGGAGTTGCTAGTGAAGAGGACACCCATGGGATCCATGACACCTCTTGTTGTCATGACATCGATCTGCATGCTGTAGTTTGTAGACTCTAGTAGGGTGAAAGCGTCCTGTTCCAGCTTGTGTTCGCCGAACTCTGCGCGGTGCCACGTTGTCCCATCGTGAGTGACATAGAGTGCCAATTCGCTGGTTCCTTCCGACTTTGCGGCAAGTGCGATGTATCCCTTGACTGCAGCCATGCTGACAATGCCCTGCACCGTCCGCCCATCCGCGACCAAGGGTTCCACCTCTTTGGTCTCAAAGAAGTCATCTGTGACGACAATGCGGTAGTCCTTAGAGAATGGAGAGTATTTGCCCTCGACGATGCACATGATCTCATTCTTATCCTTTTTCTCATCGCCGGTAGTAAACAGATCCTGGCTCTTCGACCACAGACACTGGATAACGTTCTCGTGAAGGGACTCGAGGGTGTCGAATCCGTCGAGGGTGTAGAATGCCTGTCTTCCATAAGCTTGGTTTGACTAGTGCCATGTTCCAACCTACCTTCTGCGTGCAGTCCCAGCCCAAGCAGTCACCACCAATGAACAACATCCGGTCCGGATCGCTTGCATGGAAGAGGATTGGTGGCCTACCCATGACTGGGTTGTACTTTGTCCTGAAGCTTGTCCATGTCTTGCCCTGATCCTTGGTGATCCAGTGTGTCTTGTCTGAACCCAAAGTGATCGCGACCTGATTGTTGAAAGGATGCCTTAAGGTCTCGACAGCTTGCTGGTTATTGATATCCTTGATAGCTGACCATGATTCACCCGCAGTCGCAGATCTGTAAACCGTTCCCGGCGAGCCCTCTTGTAGCAATACGACCTCACTATCGTCGAAGTAGAAGAGGTTCGTGGGCAGGAACTTGAACTGCGTCTCCTCGAGATCGGGCTTGTCCTTCTTCGCGCTGACTGCAGTCAAGCTGCAGCACAATAGCAATAAGCCCAGGAATATGCTGAGCCTGGTCTTCATGATTACCGACAGCAGCTTGGTCGCTGTGAAAGAATCATAGGGAGGTGTTGACAGGTGTCGAAGGCGAACAGCGATAACTCCAAGCTGATGGCTGATGCCCGCGGCTGCCAGCAGTGACGAATGATGTCGCGCGACACGCCAAGCCGCGTGGCGGGCCGGCAGCCCTGCATCAAGCAAGCAACTGGAAGAGTCCACGACTCATACATGAGACACCACTGCCACAGACATGGAGATAATTAAGGACACCCTGACACGGGCATACTTATCAGATGCAAATTCGGAATACAGGGATATCTCGCCAGACTTTGCGGTGCTAAAGCTTCCACGTTCAAGACCGCTGGCGACGGCCGGTCAGCAGCAACTCCAGATATTTGGCAGCCTAGAAGTGCTTCCGAAACCCCCGCGGACTTTAAACCAGGACCTTCATGTTATCTACGACTGCGTATCGAGATTGACTGAAGTCTTACTATAACTACCTTATGCGAAGGTGCATAACGGTAGAGACAGGTCCTTTGCATAAGGTAAGTGTAAGGAGTGATCGGCTTCTGACCCGGCATAAGGAGCCCCATCCAGGTACCGAGACCCCTTCTCCAACCTAGTTCCCCATAGTGGGATGTGGGGTCAAATGGGCTGGTATGAGATCTTATGCGTACCACTGCCTGTAAACCAACGCCTTCGTGTATGATAAGTATTGCTCTGCTCATTTTCATATCTGCTCTGCTTCTATAACATCGCTGTCTCGGCACGATGGCTACGCTTAAGCACAGCTCGATTGGGCACATACAGGGCAAGCAGGGCGATGGCGTGATTCAATATCTGGGTATCCCATATGCAACACTGAAAGATCGGTTTGCAGAGGCTCAGCTCGCCCAGTATCCTTTGGAGGGCACAGTCGACGCCACCAAGCTTGGGTATGAGAAATTCTCTCTTACATATACTCCTGACTGAGACCATTGCGTCTAGGCCATCAGTACTCTCACCACCCAGCGCCGTCGATTTTGAACAGGCCCTAATTCAGAAAACACTTCCCTACGAGGGACTTTCGGTATCCGACCTCGAAGGCCTCATCGTTAACATCACAGTACCAGAAGGCGTACAAGCTCACAGCAAACTCCCCGTCTTCGTCTTTATTTACGGTGGCGGCTTCAACATCGGTTCAAGCAGCTGGCCCGAATACGACTTCGCTCGTATCATCAAGCTCTCCGCCGATATTGGATCTCCAGTCATCGGTGTGTCCTTCAAGTAAGTGCAATGGAAACACCTCACGCTGTCAATGCTTGCTAGAAACTGACAAAATTCGAGCTACCGTCTCGGTCTCCCCGGCTTCCTCACCTCATCTGACCTCCGCGCGGCCGGCTACAAGCCCAACAATGGTCTCCGCGACCAACGAACCGCGCTGCTCTGGGTGCAAAAGCACATCGCGGGCTTCGGCGGCGATCCGGCGAACGTGACCTGCGCGGGCGAATCCGCGGGCGGGGCATCCGTGGCGTACCATCTGCAGTCCGAGCAGCCGCTGTTCAGACGTGCGGTGCCGATGAGCGGGACGCCACTGCTGGTTAAGCCGATGCCGTTGCAGGCTGCGGAAGGTGGGTATTCTGGGGCGCTGAAGGCGCTAGGGTTGGAGTCTACGTCCACGGAGGAGCAAATTGAGGCGCTTTTGAGCATTCCTGGAGAACAGCTGCTTGAGAAGACGGGCCGCAGTGTGCACGTTGGACCTGTGGAGGACGGCGAGATCCTCAGAGGCACGCCTTCGTTCGATGTCATCTCTCGGCCGGTCGCGACGTCGGAATTTCCGCTACCGGGTCGTCTTTGGTGCGAGTCTCTTATGATTGGAGATTGTGCCTTCGATGGCAATATCATGTCACTCCAGTTTGGGCCCAGGAAGGCTGGTATCGGGGCGGCATTTCGGAAACACTTCGAGACGGTGCTGCCTGAACACGCTGCCGAGCTTTTTGAGGCGTACGGTATCGGTCCAGAGACGTCGGATGACGAAGCATTTGTGGCGGTCTTACGCTTCACCAATGATATCGGGTTCTATGCGCCCACTATTGCGTACGCTAGTGGGTTCGCAGAAAGTAGGAGTGTGTACCAGTATCGGTTCAATGAACTAAACGAGTATGTGTCGACAGCCAGCCACTCGAACCCTCATGCTAACGGTTCCACAGATGGGAAGGACCGTGGAAGGGCGAGTCGACTCACATCCTAGATGTTGCGTTCCTGTTCCAAAATTACAACGAGCACTTGTCCACCGAACAAAGGACGGTAGCAATGGAATTCGCGAAGCTGTTCATCACGTTCGTCAGTGGCAAGGCGCCTTGGCAGCCATGGAAGCTCCACGACAGTGTGGCTATGGTGATGGAAGGGGGTAAGCTGGCGGTGACGAAGGATGTGCCTGCCGAAACGGGAAGACGAGCTGTCTTCATCGATCTAGCTAAGGAGGCTGGATTCGACAGCCTTTCGGCTGCATGGTCGCAGTTCTTGCACGGTTAAACGATTTAGCATATATGTACTCATTCGAACATGTCATGGTGGCTCTTGCAGCCGTCTATTCTACCTTTATAGCCAGATCTTCCGGTTTATGATCCACAGTACCCTCAACCCCCTTCCCCTTCAACACAGCCTTCATAAGCTTCTCCAGCCTCCGAACCGCTTCATCACCAATCTGATAGTGCACCACCAACCGCCCACCCAGCAGCCTCAACCCCACCTTCTCACCCTCAGCAATGAACTCCTCCTTACTGATCCCCGCAGCCTCAAGATCGAACCACACCATATTCGTCTCAACCGGGTTCGTGGTCTTGCCGCCCATACTCTCCCACATCTGTGCCATCTGCCTCGCCCTGTCATGACTAGCGGCCAACTTGCCACCAAGGAAAGTGTCCTCAACCGCCACTCTCGCCGCTGCAGTCACTACGCCAGCCTGTCTCAGCCCGCCACCAATGCTCTTCCTGATCCACCTTGCCCGCTCCCGGAACTCCTTCGTGCCAACAATAATGCTGCCGATGGGCGCACCGAGGCCTTTGCTAAAACACAGTGATATGCTATCGAAGCAGGCGCAGTAGTCCTCCAAAGACCCAGCGCCTGACGCAACCGCTTCCCACAATCTCGCGCCGTCAAGGTGCATTAGGATGCCATGTTCTTTCGCGAAGGCACTGATGCGTTGGCACTCTTGCAGCGGGAGCACAATGCCCGCTAGTGTGTTCTCGAGCGATATCACTTTGGTGGGACAGGAGTGGATATCGTTGCTTATAATAGCGCTCTTCTTCACGTCCTCCAGCGTGAGGTAGTTGCCATTGGCCGGAACGACGCCTTTGACAAGCGCTCCACACAGACTCGCCACGCCGCCGGCTTCCCACTCGAGAATGTGTGCGCGGTAGTCGCAGAGGACAGAGTGTGGCGGAGCAAGGAGTTGGGTTCGGAGAGCGACCTGATTACCCATTGTGCCAGAGAGGACCAGCAGGGCTGCCTCCTTTTTCGTGAGGTCTGCAATGAAGGACTCGAGGCTGTTCGTTGTGGGGTCCTCTACGAAGACATCGTCCAGTAGGGTTGTGGATGATATGGCTTCGAGCATACGCGTGGTTGGCGTGGTCACGACATCGCTTCTGAAGTCGAAGGCTGCTGGGCCTGGGGAGGACCAGTTGTTTACTTTGACTGTGCCATTGCTTAGGTCGTGAGCTGTGTGCTCCATGCTCTTCTTGTCTAGGACTGTGCCGTTTGTTGACGCCATGTTCCTCCAATATACGGTGCGGGGGGTAATAGCGCTGATCGGTGTAATACGAAGACCGATGGTAGGGCAATGGACTGATGGGTTTCGAGGCCGAATAGAAGCTCTCGTCAGCACTCTGAGTAATGTTGTTGAGGGCATTGAGCCCGAGGCTAGGAAAGTGTCACATTTCAGGCGTGTGGCTATCGCTCAGAGGATGCGGGATGAACCAAAGAGGAAGCTCGAACGCCTTGGGGAAGCGGGACCGGATGACGAAGCCGAGGTCGGGGTGACAGCTGCTCTCGCGGTCTCCTGTCGAAGGGGATTCAACCTTGGTTCTTTGAGAGAATGTACATGTATGAATGAGTCTTAGACGTTCAGAGAGGATTCCGCATCCGCAGTCTTCTCCACGAAATGACAGGTACCTTGCATGTCTCTTCAACCGCATGACGGTATTCGATGACGGGGTTGCACGCCTTACCGAGCCTACTACACACACGCTCCATGCATGGGGTCTCTTCCTCAATGCGCGACACGAGACATGACCATACCAGTGAGGGTAGCTTCGGCGAATTTCGTGGTGATGGCGATGCGATCTACTCTCATGCCCCACAATCTCGTGAACCGCCAATGCCAGCAGACTGGCCGGAAGCCTGCATGCAGGTGATTAAGGGGCTGGAGATGCTCAAGACGCGGTTTCAACCAGCTCTCTGGGTGGCCATTCAGTATGCAGCATCCACACAAACAAAGGCCACCGCCTTTACGGGTCGCACCCAGCGGACGGGGAATCTGCGCTGATAATGAGGGTGTTATACATCTGTACTCCTCTTGCAGTCGTACATCCAACCCTTTACTGCCTTTAAGATTGCACCGGCTTCTTGGTATGGACTGATTCTATCTTTACACAACTGACTATTCGATTCTGTAACGACGATGCTCGAATACAAGGTCAGGAGTCGTCTTGGCATTCAGCGGACAAACGCAGCTGCCAACGGTCATCTCCACATCCACCTACTCACCGGCCTTTGACCTATACCAATGATAGGAAGATCGCCGCGCAGGTGACCAAGGGTAGCAACCGGGTAACGTTTCTCAGTCTGTGCTCTTTGTCTGATGGATTCCGTGTAACGCAAGGACGTACGGCCAAGAAGAAGTCGAAGGTACCGTCGGTAAGGTACGTTAAGGAGCCATATGAGCGTAGTTCAGACTGCACGAGAACGTAGGCAGAGTGAGAAATATATAAAGCACCCTTGAGTTCCTCCAAGGCACCTCTATCACAAGTATTTCTTACCAATACATCTCCACATCCCCAACTACAAAGACTTCTCATCATCAGATAGATCAATCCACCTTCGAGAAAACATCCAAAATGCGCATCTCCACTGTTACCGCCGCGGGAATACTCTCCCTCGCCACCACCGCATTTGCAGTCGGCAACGCAATCGTCGACAACGACTGTGTTGAGAGCGTCTACCTCACCATCACCCGCTCCGATCAGACCAGCACCCAACGCACCATCGCCGGAACGAACGGTACATACTCCGAGGTTCTCTCTGGCCAAGGCAACTCCTTTGGCGTCACCAAGAGCGCCGATTACTGGTCCTCCACTACCCCCAAGCTGATCTTCGGCTACAGCGAGGGCAATGACGGGCTCAGCTACTGGACTGTCAGCACTGTGGATGGTGATCCGACTGCCGGAGAGGGATGGAAGGTCGCTCCCTCGGTCTCTACGTGCACCTCGGCGACGAACGGAACCATGGCTGGACAGGTGTACACTTGCACTAATGCCGCTGATCTTGTCCTTACTCTTTGCCCCAAGTAGAGAGTTTGGAATGGAAGAGAGGTGGGCGGCGACTCGAAGGGCTTGATGTAATGTCGTGGCAAGCAAGGGACACGCGCTGAATATGATTGAAAATGTGACGGAATAATGAGATATCGAGGTTGAGCATATCTAGCTCTTTTTGATGGCATACTGGAGACAAGCAAAACCGAAAAGGATGCTAGGTAGCCTCAGAGACATGATTGCTGTGGGCGGAGGATCTTTATGCAGCATGGTCTAGTTTCACGAATTACACGCAATCAGTTCCTACAATTTCACAGCCCCAATCCCATGAATACGTGTCAAGTGAGTGACTGTTGACATAAAGAATCGTCAGCAATCGCATTATTGAAAGTGTAAGTAAGGTGTTGTGCTAGCAGAGACCAGGCATCTGAAAGTGCAACAATATGTGGCATGTGATTGGCTCAACTCCCTCCCACTGTTTGCAGGCTTTGAAGGAGCCTGAAGGCATTCGGCGTCGCCCCACGTCCACCGCCTCGCCTCGCGCTGCTGGCCCGAAAAGAAGCCCCAACGTCACCCTCGAAATTTCGAACGCTGCCTCTCCAATTCTCACTCCCTCCTTTCTTGCATTCTCTATACCTTGTAGTGACCTTGCGCCCGCACGTCACTTCAAAACCTGCTTGCCACCCAGCGGCGCACTAATAGTATCGATAAGCGCCCCACCAGTTGGCACAGCCCAGCCTAACGAAAAAGTCCTTGCGACGGACGTCACCTTTCATACAACAACACCAAAAACCCTCACACACACAACATGGTCTCTGCATCCAAGGCTGCCCGTCAGGCAAAGCGCGCCGCAGACGGAAAGCCCGAGAAGAAGACCGCCGCCTCCAAGGTCGCCTCTAAGAACGCATCCAAGGCCTCTTCTGTCAACGGCGATGAGCTTATCGACGCTGACGGCCAGGAGCTGAACGACGAGGGAGACAAGGTCATCTCCGATAAAATCAAGCAGCTCGAGCTGCAAGCAGACAAAGATGGTTTGTCCGACAGAGTCACCACTGGTGTTTTGGCTTCGCTCGAGTCCAGCAGGGACGTCAAGATCACATCTGCCTCTCTTGTGTTCCACGGAAAGGTTCTTTTCAACGACTCCACCATCGAAGTCAACTACGGCCGGAGATACGGTCTGCTCGGTGAGAACGGTTGCGGAAAGACTACATTCTTGAAGGCTATCGACAAGCGCGAGTTCCCATTCCCAGACGCCATTGACATCTACCTCCTCAACCAGGGTGCTGAGAAGAGCGACCTTGGCGCCCTCGAGTGGGTTGTTAAGGCTGCTGAGGATGAGCTTGCAAGGATGGAGAAGCTCTCTGAGGAGATCCTTGAGGAGCATGGCCCAGAGGACATGAGACTCGAGGAGCTTTATGAGGTACGTTTAATGCGATAACACAGTGTTTCAGTTACACGACTAACATTCCTCGTAGCGCATGGAGAGCATGGACCCATCCACTTTCCACACTCGTGCCTCTCTTATTCTGACCGGTCTCGGTTTCAACAAGGTCACTATCAACAAGAAGACCAAGGACATGTCCGGTGGTTGGCGTATGCGTGTTGCCCTCGCCAAGGCTCTTTTCGTCAAGCCATCCCTTCTGCTTCTCGATGACCCAACTGCACACTTGGATCTCGAGGCCTGTGTGTGGCTGGAGGAGTACCTCAAGAAGTGGGACCGTACCCTCATCCTCGTTTCTCACTCTATGGATTTCCTGAACGGTGTCTGCACGAACATGATCGATATGCGCATGAAGCAGCTTCTGTACTACGGTGGTAACTACGACTCTTACTCCAAGACCAGGACCGAGCAGGAGACCAACCAGATGAAGGCCTACGAGAAGCAGCAGGAGGAGATCAAGCACATCAAGAAGTTCATTGCGTCTGCTGGTACATACGCAAACTTGGTCCGTCAGGCCAAGTCTAGGCAGAAGATTCTCGACAAGATGGAGGCCGATGGTTTCATTCAGCCAGTCCACCAGGACAGAGTTTTCTCTTTCCGTTTCGCCGATGTCGAGAAGCTCCCACCTCCAGTTCTGTCTCTGGATGATGTGACTTTCTCCTACTCTGGAAACAAGGAGGACACCCTGTACGAGAACCTCGACTTCGGTGTCGACATGGACTCCCGTACCGCCCTTGTCGGACCAAACGGTGTCGGCAAGTCTACTTTGCTCCGCATCTTCACCGGTCAACTCTCTCCAAACCAAGGTTCCGTGTCCCGCCACACCCACTTGAAGCTCGGCATGTACTCCCAGCACTCTGCTGAGCAGCTCGACCTGACCAAGTCTGCCCTCGACTTCGTCCGTGACAGGTTCCCAGCCGTCTCCCAGGATCTCCAGTACTGGCGCCAACAGCTCGGTCGTTACGGTATGACTGGTGAGGCGCAGACTGCTCTTATGGGCACTCTGTCTGAGGGTCAAAAGGCCAGAATCGTCTTCGCCCTGCTTGCCATTGAGTCGCCAAACATGCTTCTGTTGGACGAGCCTACCAACGGTCTGGATATCCCAACTATTGACTCTTTGGCTGATGCCATCAACGCTTTCAACGGTGGTGTTGTCGTTGTTTCCCACGATTTCAGGTATGTATCAACAATTCATAATCATCACAGACAAACATTTACTAACCTTGTCATCAGACTGCTCGACAAAATCGCCAAGGACATCATGGTCTGCGAGCACAAGACCGTCAAACGGTGGGACGGCAGCATCGGAGAGTACAAGAACCATCTCCGCAGAAAAATGCTGGCACAGAACGCTGTCTAAGCTGGCTGAGCTCCTCTTTTCTGTTTGTGTTTGCTGGAAGATCGCATGCATCTGAGCGCCTGTCCGCCCTTCGAAGATGCGGCCAATCGGCACGGCACATGCGCCAAACCGCCATGCGTCAAGCGCGTACATGGAAGAACGCGCTGCACCTCGAGTGATTAGTCTGTTGTTTCGCATGGAACAGGCGCGGATAGACTAATGGGCGTTTCACTTTTTCATCTTTTGCAAGATTGTTTATAGGGCGATCATAGAGGTTATGCATTTGAACCAGAGCCAAAAGTACCAAATATTTTTCCAATCCTAGCGCTATGGAAGTGACAGAAATAGACATGAAAGGCTACGTACAGCATGCTGTGACCCATGACATGACATGACATTGACGCGGACGTTCAAAGAGCCGACACTGCCTGCGCACCCATCGTCTTCAGGTACTCCAACCTGTAGTTGTTCTTCTCCGTCTCCTCGCCACGGTTCAACGGCGTCCACTTCGGCTCGTCCTTGAACAGCCGCATGGCCTTGGTGTAGTTCTTCTCGTCCGTGGTAAAGCGGTGGTAGATACCCGCAGGCCTAGATTACCAACATCAGTCTCTACTCCCACTGATACACTGTGGCGCGTGGAGCATCGGAAACGGTGGAGGACGTTCAGCAACTCACATAATCATCAAATCGCCCTTCTCGAGCCTGATCCTCACCCAATCATCCCCTTCACTCCTGACATCAAAGAACCCGCCGCCGTCCAGGATATACCGAATCTCCTCGTCCTCGTGCAGATGCTCGTGGAAGAAATTCTTGACCTTCTCCTCGTAGTTCGGCAAAGTGGAAGGGCTGATCGTCACCTCGTCTCTGTTCTTGTAGTCGCGCGACGCCGCGAGCGCGTCCACATCCTTCACGTCGCTGAAGTTGTATGCGTGGATCCCGAGGGAGGTGAGGTAGGAGGAGTCGACGGTCCGTCCGCTGTCGTGCGCGAGACGCTGGTCGCCCGGCAGGTTGTCGTACCAGTAGGCTTTCATTGCTGTGGTGGGGGTGGTGGTGAAGGTGCGGGCGAAGGGTTTGAAAGTTGGGGCTCTGATGGTGCGGGAGAGGTTGCGCGCGAAGAGTCTGCTCATACTAGAAATGGGTGTGTTATGGCGGGGTGGGAGGCCTGAGTGTGAGAAGAGCCTATGGTTGGTATGCACGTTTTGCTGGACCCTGGGGGTTTTACCATCGCACGTCATTTGAAGGGCTGAGATGCTATAGGCGAGTGCGGAATTCCTCCGCGCGCGTGATGGGTGAAGGTAAATCTATTGGAGGATATCAACTTTCTGTAACTTACGTGTGTACTTGACTTCGTATTTCTCCCATCTGCGTAATAGTCTGGATGGTCGATAGCGGTCGCAGGTGAGGTATGTGCCATCTAAATAGGTATGCTGGGCGTGTCCATCTTGTGAAAGCATACTACAACCTGACCTTTCTCACATACAGCTAGATAACTACAGCTCGGTAAGTAGCGCATCTCTTCTGGTCTTTTTACGAATCCATATATCATCATCAACTTCATTCTAGTGCCTCATGTTGAATCAACATTATTGCAGCTGCAGCCGCAGGACCTCTGGTCAGCGTCAGAGAGATACAGTTCACTCAGCTGCGAAGATGAAACAGTTCATCCCGTGCCCGAGGCATCAAGGTCAGCGGCGACTTATAAGCCAGATAAAACTCTCCACCGCACTACTAGGCTATACTTTCAGTCTCCCAGAGCAAGCCTCCTGGAAAACACAACCCAAAATGCCGTCGGAACAAAGATACATGTATATAGGAGGATCTATTTCCCTTCATATTGCGATCAAATATCTTATACCGGAGTAACCTGCTCCCCATTTTCAGAACTGGCACCGTACCATGTATCAAATCATCCAGTCCCCTCTATCCAACACCTACAGCCCACCAAGAACCACTAGAGTAAGAACTCCACATCATCCTACATAGCCCACACGCCCCCATCCCAATACACTAACACTCCACAGCCCAGCACCAATCCAACCCAGACCACCAAAATGGATGCACCGCCACCCGTCTACATCCCCGCGCGGTCCTACTGGCGCAGTCACAGACACGACGACTTCCCCTCGCCAACCTCCTCCACGCCGACAGACACCGAGCTCCCTGCGTACAAAAGCAGCCCCTCTTCCCGCGCGCCCTCCTACCAAGGATTCCGCAGTACCAAGAGGTTTGTGTCTAAAGGCGACCACGCTGGAACCGTCACTGTCCCAGCTCGGGCATACATGACTTCAAGCAATGGCTCGAGAGTGGTCGCTCCAGCCAAACTCGTGAGCAACAGAGACTTGGAAGCAAGCAAAGGCTCGAGGGTGGTCGCGCCAACCAGCCTTGTGATTAACAGAGACTTGGAGGCAAGCGTTATGCGCCGTCCGCATTGGTATGGGCCACGCTTTTTCATACTTCTTCTGGGCTGTGTGGCGCTCGTGGTTTTCTCGTTCTATGCATTTGTTCGGTATTAGTCCTGCCAGCGTTACTTTCTTCGGAATGTGCGAGTCTGAATGATTGGTCGGACAGATACGGAAGTTATTGAGCCGGTGGTACATTCTGTCGTCCACAGACATCGAGACTTGAGTCGACGGGTTGGTACGGCTGTCGGACGAGAGGCTTGACTAGGAGTGGATATGCTTCAGCGTGCTATGGATTGATTCAGATTAGTCTTCGTAAAGACTTGTCTCAGAAACGACATTGAAATTCAGTTTGAAAGAAGCAGAAAGACTACGTTCCGTTTGTTGTACTATCGCGTGCCAGAGTGACCGAGTCGTAGAGTAGGATGGTGTCGAGTGAACATCAACACAGCAGTTGGTGGCGTGTCTTCAGACCACATAGTACTGCCACATATAAGATAAACAAAACATGTTAGGGGCGAACCATGTGAGTCCCGGCATGCGCGAGACCTGCAGGTACAGTCTGGACTTTCGAAACAGCTTCACACGTGTACGCTTCATTGCGGGAAACTCCTAGCCGTATCCGGTAGACCGGCCGGCTGACTACTAGAGGTACCTCTAAGCAGCGGTTGCTCACACAAGAAGTTCACGTCTTTCACTTTCATAAGGTGAGGGCGCGAGTCTAGAGTTCTGAAACTGCAGTACATATGTAGTCCGGAAATTCGTAGTCGCTGAGGTTAGAGCGGCTAGCTGACTAGTAGAGGCACCTCTAAGCTAGCCGTTCGGAGGTTTGTTCTTCATGTCTTTCACTTACTTGAGGCGCGGGCGCGAGTCTGGACGCTTCGGACAAGGGTCCAATGGGAGAGAAAGTAAAGAAACGAATATTCATATTCATAGACACAGGTAGCAAACAGCGCATTTCTATCCGGTAGTTCAATATTGAACCTCTGTATACTATTACTCAGCTAGATCATATCGCAAGTTCCTCATTTCGGAGTCTCGAATAGATAGTAGCTGCTGTGTATGCGGCACGGCAGACCTCAAAGCAGTGAGGGCGGGACGCAGCGAAGAGGACAAGGATGAGTGCAGAAAGGCTCAACCGCAAGTCTAATTTCCTCTGGGGCAGTAGCAAAAGGTAAAATAAAACATTATGATTAATGAAACGGGACAATATCCAAGCCCTTCACCCAACACTCCATTGTCTAACACGGCTTAACCACCCTCCAAACCCCCAACCCCCTCCTCCCAACAACCCGGCTGAGTGTAGGCCCGACCCCATCGTCGCCGAAATCCATATCGTCCAGATTGAGATGCCTGCCGTACTGCCACTCGAGGCTCAGCGACACGTCCAAGGGCGGCTGATGGCGGAGTGGACGGTCGACATAGGCGTCCAGAAACTCCGCGCTCAGCGGCGCGACGAGGACGGTTGTAGATTGCAAGCCACAAAGCGTGGCCGCAGCGACCTGGGTCAGCATTTCAGGCCCTGGCATGCCCATGAGGTCGACGGTGGTGACGTTGTGGTTGGAACCCAGAAGCCAGCGCGGAGGGGAATACGTCTTCCACCAGAAGGCGTGCGTGATCTGAGCGGACGCAGGTGCGGCGCCGCTCTGGCCGCCGATCCAGAGTTGAGTCGGCACGACGCCGCCCTGGTGGTAGACGCCCATTAGCACGCCTAGGACGGCGTTGAAGGCGACCCAGACACCGATACAGAGACGGGGCAGGCGGCGCGGGAGCTGGATGCTGCTGAGCAGGAGCGGCACGGCGGGGAGGAGGAAGCGCGCTTCTTGGTGCTGGAACAGTGACAGCGCCAGGACACCGGATACTGCGGCGTAGAAATTGAGATTCTTCCTTGAGCTGAGAAACAAGAGAGGAAATGCGGGCCCGAGGAGTTGAGGGAGATTGACTACCAGGTGCTGGTAATATGGGTGAAGACCGTGAGCTGCGAGGTTGGAGGGGTCGAAGTTGTAGAGGAAATTGTTTAAGGGGGTTAGGATGGCTTGGTGAGGGAGTGTGCGTAGGTGCACGGTGGAGGGCGTGTAGAAGTCCGTGTCAGTCATTATAGCGAGAAGGACGGTGAGGGTCGCTGAGAGGAGCATTATGAGGATCGTCGTTAGTCTGTAGTGATTTGTTAGTCGTGCGGAGAGGATGGGCAAAGGGTGGGCTATCGAACCTATTGCGGAGATGGAGAAGGAGGCTGATGCCGGGTATCAAGAGGAAAGCTGGAAAAGTTATACGATTAAAAATGCCGAGGACGATGAGGAAAGCAAGAATCGCAGACTTGGTCTTCTGCGAGGCCGCCTGTAAGGATAGTCAGCAATAGAACCCTCGACATCAATAAGATACAAGCCATACATTCTCCTTGATTCGCGCAATAAGCACCAAACACCAAAGGACCAGGATTGTCTCTAGCGAGTTCGAAAACGTGTGCGTCTGAAACGTCCACGTCACATACGATGATGCCACGAGAAGTGTGGCTACCCTTCGGTTCTTGGGTACAGTTGCTAGCTCCTGGAGAGCCCAGTCTTCAAGCACGAAGCTCAACGTGAACATCAACACCCTGAGGGCGTAGAAGGTCACAGTTGCTGGAACCGCATCCCAGCCGAAGCCCTCCCAGATCCATTTCAGGATGGTAAGAGGCCAGCCGTAGATGAGCCAAAGGGGGAAGACGCTACGGATTGGAGCTGCGGAGGTGAATTCCCAGGTTAAGTTGGATGGGTAGCCGAAAATGCGACCTGGATAATTGATTAGCAATAGAGCGTTGGATGTGGTAGACAGGATATATACCAGCAATAACTTCTGGGCCTTGGAAGTGCTCATCTGGGTGGAGATAGCTCGGCGACAGAGCGAAGTAGAGGCGCAACAGCACCAGGAGAAGATAAATACGCCTCCACATTGCCGCGATTCAATTATGACACTGTAACGTGGAGGTATCGACACATCAAACAACTTGAAAGGAACACATTTTGGTCACGCGCAATTATGATTATGGCGCGGCTCGTGGTATTATTGCTGTCAATGAGCTTGTATAAAGGAGGTCACAGGGGGTCAATGCGCATTTTAGGGCTGAAGCAGTGAATGCACGCCTGTTTCAAGTTTGCCATGTGTCCATGATATACACGATCCTTTGATATGTCAGTTCGAACAGACTCACTGAAAAAGTACATAATGTCTGCATCGTCCGTAAAAGATCTATTCTACAAAGACTAGGTAGGGATGCGCTGCAATTGCATCTCACCTGCAGCTCCAAGAAGTGCAGCTTGCTTCCGGCGCCAAAGCTCTCTGAAGCTTCATGGTCGAGCAAACTCATATGCGGGCGATTTACATATTGAGTTTCACACACAGTCCTTGCTTGAGCTGAATGTGCTAGCTTGCATACTAGACAATACAAAGTTTTCTCTTCCATTGTCATAGCTCTTCACAAGTGAATGCTGCGCAAACCACGACTTCAAGAAGGTTACTGAACGGGTGAACCCGATTAGATAAGATTCGCGTCTACCTGGCCCGGCGTCGCTGCCCTTCACCAGCAAACAGCCAGGTGAAGCTACACCCTATTGTCGCCTGACTACAATAACACCTGCTCCTTCTCTTATAAACCTTTCTCTCTCCTTCACCACAATCCGCACTTCCTCCCAATCCACACTTTCCACAACCACCAACAATCAACCACGCGCAACGAACCCACGCCTACCCCTCTTACCTCACGTCACATAACCACCATGTCTTCCACCGACGAGCAGAAGGTCATCCTTCAGTCCAGCGATGGCGTGATGATCACTACTGGTGAGGCTCACTTCCTCACTCTTCGCATGTACGCAGCTAACACCGCCCAGAGCGCCAGGTTGCCGAGCGCTCCATCCTGGTCAAGAACATGATTGAGGATCTCGGATCTCCCGGCGACGAGCCCATCCCCATGATGAACGTAAGTGCACTGCCCTCACCACGTCCCTCTCGTCGCACATCGCACTAACATGACTTCGCCAGGTCTCGGAGACGGTACTGCGCAAGGTTCTGGAGTGGTGCGAGCACCACAAGAAGGACCCCGCCCCGACCGCCGATGACGACGCCGATACCCGCAAGAAGACCACGGACATTGAGGAGTGGGACCAGAAATTCATGCAAGTCGACCAGGAGATGCTGTTTGAGATCATCTTGGTACGTGACAGCTACATACCTTTACCGCTCATTGGACCATCAAGGTGACGGTGGTGTCTGGGAGAAATTACAAGTGTGAGCACGAGGCTGACAGATGGGATGCAGGCGGCCAACTACATGGATATCAAAGCCCTCCTTGACGTCGGCTGCAAGACCGTCGCCAACATGATCAAGGGCAAGTCTCCCGAGGAGATCCGCAAGACGTTCAACATCCAGAACGACTTCACTCCGGAGGAGGAGGAGCAAATCCGTCGCGAGAACGAGTGGGCTGAGGAGTGAGTTCACTTCACCTATGCCCAACCACCTCAACGTCTTTTACTGACTCTACGCTTTAGCCGCTAAAGTGGTTCCTTCACTTCCAAGCGCGCCGCTACCCTCGCGGCGCTAACGACATACGCAACCACATATCTCTTTGCTTTACGTCGCGGCCAGCTATGATATCGGAACAGAGCTGCACTGGAGTTCTGAGGCGTTGCTGCTGGCTATTCTTACTTTTGCAACTCAATCCCCAGAGAATGGGATTTTCTAGTGCAATAGTATTATTCACACATATCGGTCTATGGCGGAGAATCAGACTTCGGCTTGTCATGGTCCCGCATGAAGGGACATGAGACCACAAGGGTACTATTACCATAGCTCTGAATGAAGCCTTTCTGCATTGATTGCCCCGCAAACCGCGGACCAAACACGTGTGATGGAGCTGCCATTGCAGTAATTGCGTTGAAGTGTACATGTATTGAATCAGCCTTTGTCTAGGTAACCTACCAACGCCAGAAACCAAAGCGTACCCCTGCAGAGTATAGACAAGTAGTAATAAAAACAAAGAATATACATCTTGCAAAAATTACACATTCATCTAACACGTCCCATTTTTCAACCCCAGCAGCCGGGCTCCCCTTTTTCCGCAGCAGCTCAAGAAAACCCCCTCTATCCGTACCTTCCCTACCTCGCTTCCGTACCTTCCGAATCCAGCCAATGCAGCTTCTCGCTCGATCGAGGCCCTGCTGCGTCAATGATTCGACGCTCCACACAACCTAAGCAAACAGCTTGACCTCATCGAAACCCCTCAAACCCCAGCCTCTCACGTTCTCAGAAAGAAAGGGAAAAGTCCACCTCCCTCTAGTTCTTCAACGAATCCCTCATACTCTGGCTACTAGCACTAGTGACGGGATTCGGCAACCCGGAGCCCTTAGGCTTCCCCTGCCACACCTTCGCGAGGGCATACACAATACCACTAACGAAGCCAACAGCGATGGCGCTAACGCTGGCAAAAGTGACCTGGGCGTCGAAGAAGATCAGGCCGCTGAGCGCAATGGGCAGTTTGTTGAGCGCGCCGACCATGCTGTAGGTGGTTGACGAGGTCACGCGCACGCACCAGGCGGAGGTGTAGGAGATGAAGACGGAGGAGAGGCCGGAGAAGACCATGGCTAGGATGATGCTGTTGCGTTGCTCCGGGGGGAAGTTTTTGGAGAGGTTGGAGGAGGACCAGTTTTCGAGGAAGAGGGAGCAGAGGAGGAGGATTGGGATGCTGAGGAGGTTGTTGTAGTACATGGCTGTTGGTTGTGTTAGCCTGGGACAAGGTGTAGGAGGATGGGGAGGAAAAAGGGGAGGCTACGGGGAGCACGTACTGTCGAAGTCCTTGAAGTTGGTCAACTTGATCCGCTTGCGCATTCCGAGGACGTAGGTAGCGCTGCAGAAGCAGTTCAGCATCATCCAGATGTATCCAGCGTTGAGGGTCGAGATCTTGTCGTTGGCTTCGGTGCTGTCACCGCCGAGGAGTGCGTGCTGGATATCGGCCCAGGCGGCGATGACGGACGATAGAACCATCAGACCGAAGGAGAACAGTGCCATGCCGCTCACGCTACCCCCGAACCAGAGCACCTCGCCGTAAGCGATCAGGATGATGGTCAAGTTCTTGAAGATGGTGTAGACGGGGATGGACAGGAATTGGAGGGCCTTCGTTGATGTGTAGATCATTCCAATGAGGAGGACCGAGATGGGGAACCCTGGTGTACCGCGTCAGTCCCGGAACCTGCTTTCTACTTTGCGCCATGGGAATTGCGCATACATTTCTTGGCCTCCTCGCTATTGAAATCCCTGTAGGTGATGATGCCGGAGCTCTTGCATGACTGGATCGCTATGATACAAACGACGCTCTGTTGATCGTGGTCAGCAATCCTATCCCCAGCGAGTACCCACTATAACCCGTTGATAGAACGCACCTGTACACAAAGGAGGAAAAAGTTGAGGTTGAAGTCCAATCCACTGAGCACGTATTTGTTCGTGACGGTCATAAGAATACTGCTACCGCAGTACGCAAGGATGGGGAAGGCCGGGTTACCAGTCGCGGGGGCCGGAGGCATCTTGGGCGGAGGTTGTGCGGTGGCGGCGCTGAAGGATCCTTCCGGTTGTTGCTCGCCCAATTCGATGGTGTAGTCTTCTCTTTTCTTGTCGTCAGACATAAGAACGGTCTAGGGGACTTTCCGTCACGCTGTTTGCGGGACGCAAGGGGGGTTGGGAGGGACCTTCGGAAGTAAGGGGGCGGGCGCCAAGGAGACTGCAGTTGGGCGAGTCGCACAGCCGGGGCCTGGCGGACTGGTGTGCTTGAAGAGGAGGAGGATGGATAGCGTGCTGGGATTGCTGCTGGTCTCGAGCACAAGCGACGGGACGTGTTGTTGACGGGGGACTGGGAAGATGCCGCGTGGAGCAAAATGTCGAAGGGGCACGTTTCGGGCAGGGCTGAGCGCTAACCCCTGTCAAGCTACTATCAAGACGATCATCTCGGATTAAGTATCGTATTACTTCCCGAGTAGCAATACGATGCGAGCACTAAATCTGTAACTGGCAATTCTCAAGATGGCCTATAGAGCACTTCTATATCGTCGCTATACAACAAAACCATGGCCTTCACTCAGAACACCGCATATGAGACACACATGTCAACTCTTGGCAATGTAGTCCCTGAATCGCTGAAGCCATCCCGGGGTTATCTCACGAGTCAGACCCTTGGCGAGATTGTGCATAATTCTGCATAAGTCAAGTCTCGCCAGAGGGTCTAAGGTACTTTGGGCTTGTTTTATAGGAATCTAACTATACACCCTTAACCACCACCTTTGCTTTATAGAACTTGAATATTAGCTAGTAGATGGATATATAGATAGGCTATTAGAGATTAGCTCAAAATTATGAAAAGTTGGCTAGTTCTTACATAAATCTATAAAGAATAGCCAGTTTCGCCTTCTAGTTTTCGATTTTTAAAGCTGTACCTTGTATATAACTAAGCTAGCTAGAATAACAAAATTTATATGAGCTCTTAGCTAATTTCAAGCTCTATTAGAAAGTTCTGCTAAGAGCATCATAGCTAGTCTAGATAGATAGTGATTGAAAGATAGGTGTGAAAACTGGCTTTGAAATTAGTTTGGTTGCACTAAGCTAGGGCCTATATTCTCTTAGACCCTTCGCAAAGACCTGGCGGTCTTGGCATAATTCTTATGCCCTGCGAAGGGTCTGACTCGTGAGATAATCCCGGGGCGCCTTGTCACGCTAATAGCACCTGCCAAGCCATCAATCAACGACGCGTCGGGAGCACCTCAAGATTCTAAGCCCATTCAAACACCCGATTCAAGCAATTCAAGCAATTCCAAGAACCCACAAACACATCCACCATGTCCGCTCTCGACCCCCAAGTCGCCGCCATCCTCGACCGGGCCCCAAACCGGGACCAAGACTCCGACGACGAAGACGCCCTCATCTCCGCCCTAGAAGAGGACGACAGCTCGCTATCCGCCTTCCGCGAACAGCGCCTGCAACAACTCCACTCCGAGCTCTCCCGCGCAAAGGAAATGCGCAACACCGGTGCTGGCACCTACACCGAAATCAAAGACGAGAAGGAAGTCATGACGATCACGACCGCGAGCAAATACTGCATCGTGCACTTCATGAAGCCCGATTTCTCGCGCTGCCGGACCATGGACCAACGTCTCGCTGCTCTCGCGCCCAAACACTTCGATACCAGGTTCATCAGCGTCAACGTCGAGAACGCGCCGTTTCTGGTCGTCAAGTTAAAGATCCAGGTCCTGCCGTGCGTGATTTGCTTCATTGATGGCGTGGGGTCGGATCGCATTGTCGGGTTCGAGGGGATTAGTTATAGGCCGGATAACTTTACGCTGCAGGAGCTGGAGGCCAGGTTGTTGAGGGCTGGGGTGTTGGTGCGCGCGAAGATGGTCGATGAGGATGAGATGAGGGCGAGGAGTATGCGGAAGGGAATGGTTAATGAGGCTGGCGAGGACGACGATGATGATTGGGATTGAGAAGGAAAGATGTCATACCATCGTGCAGAGGACTGTCTTGCCAGATGCTGGACATCTCCGTCCCCGCCTGCAGGAAGCGGTTGAGGAGCAGTACCGCTGCCCCGCTGCGTCGCCAGTGCCCGGTTGCCAATGAGTTGGAGAGTTCTGGTCGACATCCAAGCAATGAGGCCAGCGGCTAGCAATATCATCCTTGGACGTGGCGCTGCATGCGTCATGACCTATATCAAGTGCTAAGAGCACAGAACGCTCTTCCTTGTCAAGGACCAGACAGGAAAGGCTCTTTAGCAAGCCTTACCAGGGCACGAAACATATGGTGCCAGTATATTGGGCACGAACCCGGCTCATGCCATGATATGACATGGGACCAGACCAAGAGTCAAGCAAGCACGAAATGCATCCTCGTATATACGAATCAAACACACTCAAGCATCGCTCGCGTCTATTACGCCAACCGTCGTCTCTCGCCTCTTAATGCGAAACTCTCTACTCGCCTTCCCCACCCTTCCTCGGGTCTCATAATCTCTTCACATCCGCTCTCCATATCCGATTACCCATATACCTCCCATGCCACACCCGTCTCCCACCCCTCCCACCCCTGTCCCTCGCACTCCACCCACTCCGCTGCCCAGATCCGCCTCTCGACTGCTGCCCAAACCCCCCTCTTGACCGCTGCGCGCGATAACCCCTCCGGCCTTGTCCGTACTGCTGGCCCCGATGCAGCTGGGGATGGGTTCCGCCACGGCCCCGGTTTTGACGAGCGACGCGGTGCATAGGATAGCGTGCTGGTGCTTTAGGGAAGTTATTACAACGCTGAAGATCAGGGGGCGTGCACCGGGCTTACGAGGGTCGTCGTCGCAACAGCTGAACATGCAACCCATTGTAGCGCGGTATGTATTTCTCGGTGTAGTTTCTTGTACTTGGGTTGGTGAAAGCAGGTAGGTCAGTGGGCATGGCAGGGAGATCCTTGTCTTATGGGCATGACCCGGGAAATAAGGCTGAGTGGAAGCAAGGAGGGGACAAGGCTGAAGGAGACGAGGCTGAAGCAGACGAGGCTGGATGTAGCAAAGGGAGGCCGCCCCGAAAAGAGCCGGATACGAGGGCAGAGGGAGGGTAAGGTCTACTAGCTCTCTTCAGCCTCAGTTGCTTCCATGCAGACGCGGTTTCTCTCTCTCACACACACACACATACCCAGTCTGTTCCGAATTTTCTCAATCCAACAAACATTTCCCCTTTCAACAGCTCAGAAGCATTGCGTCACTTGAACCATGATCCATCTATTTAAGACTCCGAAAGGGAAGGAGCAACTTATGGTGTAATCCAACCGCATCTGGATAGCAGTCCAGTCAAGTTCGATATTGAGCTACGGGGTAGAATCGGCCTTGTTTGCTACTTCCATTGTGTCTACGAGCGTAGATTCTCGTTTGTTTGATTTCTCTCCCTCTGCCCCCTTGTTATTACTTAGATATGTTCTGCCCCTCAAAATCCCGCTAAGCCTGTGGCACACATAAATGGAAGTTGTCCAGAGTAAGTACTTCGTAATAAGTACAGGCGTACGGTACAGCGGTACAATACTTTAAGGTGGGCAAGGGCAAGCTTAGAGCACTCGGACCACGTTCTCTCCCCAAGTTGTAAGAAACAACACATAAAGCCAGTAGTACCTAAGGTAGTTAAACGAGCCTAGAATTTCCAACGAACGCCTTGAAAATCAGTCGTATGTTTCGAAAGCCAGCCAGTTAGGGTATCATAGCAGACCCCAGAAACGCCCTTGCCAAAACGCCAGCCCGCGCCCTTGCTGGATACCAAATGATTGCTCCGAAGATAGTTCAGTTCCAACTGCTGATGCCCCAGTACCATCTAGCAAGACGGACATGCCAGTCGTCCGTGAGACATGAAGCAGAAGACAAAGTGGTGAAAACCTCCCAGATACCAAAAGCGCCATGGTGCCTTGTAGCTCCGTCTTCCCTCCCCAAGGCGAGAAGCGACATCGTACGACGCAAAAAGCCCAGCGCACGCCGTGAGATGAGCTGACGTCCGAGAAAAGCATCACCACTCAGCTCTCCCAGCTATCCTCAACACTCCTCCTCAACCTCCTCCGATACTTCTTCAATCCATCCTCACCATCCCAGCGCAGGGCCGCAGCATCAGGGTTGACAAGCGTCCTGGGATCATACGCCGGATTCTCGTCTTCAATCGCCGTGATAACGCCCTCGATATGGCTCTTAATATCCTCCGGTTTCTCGGGCCTGTAACACAAGACGCCGATGGAGTTGATACGGTGATGGAACAGTTTCGTCGTCACCTTGACACGGGGCTGCTCGTCTGGAAAGCGGAGGGAGAAGTTAATGCGGATGTTTATCGCGCCGCCGGCGAGATCGGTGTTGTTTCGACCAATCAGAGTCAGGGCCCAGACGAAGGGGTTCTTGTCGACTAGAGAGAGTTCGATGTTGGTGGCGGAGTGCGTCTTGTACCATTCTCTTGTCTGCTCGAAGGTACGTTGCAGGCGGTGCGAGATGCTGTTGTGTTTCTCCTGTGATAGTTTGCTGTGTTCGGCCCAGGACGCTGTCTCGGCGTCGAGGGCATTTCTGATGCGCTCGATACGGGCTTTGAGCTTGTCGTAATGAAACCTCCCGTCCATGGTGTTGGATCCGAATTCGAAGGGTGCCATGATAAACTTCTGACTGTCCTTGACAGAGTTACTGGCGCGCTCAATAGCTGCGAGGTAAGGGTCGTAGTACCAGAGGAAACGATGTTTGAAGAGATCCTTGAAGGGGTCGAATTCATCATCATCGTCATCCGAGCCATGCAGATCAGGGCTCTCATCTCGATCTGCAATGTCTGAAGTATCACTAATGGGGGTGCCGTCATCATCGTCATCCAGTGTATATTTGACCTTCTTTGACGATGTCTGACGTGCCGTCTTACTGAGTGCATCAGGGTCAAGTGTCGGGTCTGAGATAGCTAAGATACTCTCCAAGCGCTGAATTACAGAGATGCGGAGTGTTTCATGTCTGATCTGTTGCAAAGTCAACCGCAATATCGATGATCAGGTAGGGTTAGCATGACCTACTTTAGCCGCGTAGTTGGCAGCCTCAGGCTCCGTAACCTTGTAGCTCTCGTAGCCCGGTTCATTTTCATAAGGGTTGCTGGACATGAGACTTTGGATGCTGATCAGAACGCTTTCGATACCTTGTGCAGTGCTCCATGACTCTCCGGTATTCTCAGTGCGCCATGTACCAAGGATGCTCAAGCAGACCTTGCCCTCGGCGTAGATGTTGGGGTTAAAGCGGGTGCGGCCACCATTCGTGGTGATAGCCTGGACTCTGGGTGATTTGAATGGGTAATCTGATGGTATGTGCAACTTGAACTCGAAGAAACCGAATTCATAGGGAGTTTCTGGTGGGCCGATAATGAGGGCACGTATGTTGCGCACGTTGCGTTCCCGCACGGCTACCGCGAGTGCTGTCTTGCTCGTTAGTGATCTTTGCGAATGACATGAACGGCTGCCTTGAAGCAACTTGGCTACATAGGGCTCGAGTGGCACTTACAAAGATCAGAGCCTTTCTGGATGTCGGCCAGCTCCTGCACAATCTTTAGTGAGCTGACTTGACCGTTGTAATTGACCGACTCACTTTGGAGACGCGGAGAGTTGGGTTCGCCATTTCTGCTGTGGTTAATGTCCGTGGCAGACGCTACCCAAGCGCAAGACCGTAGCGAGAGGATAATATTCGCATCCGTGTTATTTTCTGGTGAGGGCAGTAGTCGAAGTGATTGCCTTTCAGGTTGTGAAGGAGCTGGTGCGGGAGCAACCTCAGGCACAGCCAATGGTCGTCATGCGGGCAGGGCAGGGTCCAACCCAAAATCTGGGGAAGCGCAGCGGCATGCCAAGCCTACGGTACCGTTTGCTCGAAGCTCCATCCGAACAGTCGATCGTGGAGAGCAGCAACGTTAGTCTCACCTCAGTCCATCCCTCTGCACGCGCATACCCACGCGCAACAGGCAGTCACACAATCATGTACTTACCAGCCATCCCTAACCCCCTCCACCGCCTTACTAACAACCATCCTAGGGTCGTCTTCGCCCTCCTCATCATCAACAAAGCCGGCGGCCTAGTCTACAACCGCACCTTCAGCAGCGGCCTCCAAAAGCTGACGTCGAACGACTACCTGATCCTCGCCGGCACCTTCCACGGCATCCACGCCATCTCACGCTCCCTATCCCCCGTGCCTCCACCCGCGCCCCAGCCCGGTTCCAGAAACCCGCAGGCCACGGGCATCCAGTCGCTCGAGAGTTCGCACTTCCGGCTCACGTGTTTCCAGACGGTGACGGGGACGAAGTTTTTGCTATTCACGAGCCCGGAGCAGCCGAATACGGAGACGGTGGTGCGGAGGTGCTATGAGATCTACGCGGAGTTTGTCATGGGGAATCCGTTCTACAGTCTGGAGATGCCGGTGAGGGTGGAGAAGTTCGACAGGGCGTTGGCGGCGTATTTGATCAGGCCTTGAGGGGCGGATTGGATTGGACTGGTTTGATTCAAGAGAATGCACTGAGCGGGAGATGCTTGGTTGCGAGGGAGATGGGAGTCCGGAGGACTGGAGCTTCGGATGAATGAAAAGGCTCGAGAAGAGCACAAACGAGGACGGATGAAAGGTCGGCCACAACAGCATGCCTGCGCTGTGGGGCCATGGCGCGAATAGGTGCAGGGGCTGTGGCGTCACAAAATGTACGCAGAGGGATATATTACGGAGAACGCATCCATGCGCCTCGGAGCGACATGCGTGGATGAAGGAACTGAGACCTCTGGGCTCATGGACCGGCGTAGGAAGCCGAGAAACAGCTTGCAGTTGAATATGGAAGTCTGCAGAGTTCGCAGACGCAAGAACCCTGGCAGAATCTCATAGAGCATATGCAGCACTCAGACATGGGCTCGATGAATTATGAACAGACAAGTCATAATACTGTCCTAAAAGAATCCACAAGAACAGCAGTAGACCGTATTTCGCTTTGATGTAACAAAAGGAATCAAGTGGGCTATATATCATTGAGCGGAAAGGAAGACAGACCGTCCCCAATCCGTCGTGCTTCCAGAATCCAACATGAAGAAGAGAAACGCAGGCATTAACTGGGGGTACTCGCGTCAACAATCTCCTCTTCTATCGCTCCTCTTCCTTCGTACGTGCTGGCCATGCGCTTCGTCGCATCCCGTATCCACGCCAAGTTCTTGCGCCTTCCATCCCTTCCAACTTCAGACCCCTGAGTTATCTCTTTGTGTCGTTTACTTAACAGCAGTCCTCGGCACACTCGCACACGTCGGCGCAGCACTCACAGCCCTCCTCGCAGACGAAGCAGCAGCACAGGACCGCGAGACACGAGCCTAGGCAGCCGCGGTCCTTGCTCTGTCGCTGCTGCGGTGGTGGGCCTTGTTGGTATCCCATCTGTAAAGGTGTCAGTACTTCCGGCCTGCTCTAATACGTTTCTATGCATGTAAGGTATGCGACTGACCTGCTGCTGCGGTGGATAGTACTGTCCCTGTGGTGGTCCGTACTGCGGCTGTCCATACTGTGGTTGGTTGTATCCGCCGTACCTATTCAGTCTCAGTGTCAGCCGCACCGCTCACTCATCGTTCCATCCCCTCTCCGTTCGGCGCATGGAAGTTACTTACGCTTGTGGAGGAGCCTGAGGCCCGCCGTAGTATCCCTGGTTTGACATGGCGATTCTGTGGTGTGTGTGCGTGTCGCAAAAGGTGTATTCGTGAAAACGTGGACGGGATCTGTGAGACGAGAGTGAGCGACTGGACAGGACAAGGACAGGACAAGGACAGGGCAGGCAAGCCTGACGGCTGGGCGGTTCGGTTTGCGACACGCGGAGCGGAGCTTGGCGAACCTACCGGGAAAGCTTGTCCGCGGCTGGTTACCGAAATGTTGTTACCTACCTAGGTAATTATTCGCAGCGAGAGACTGGCGCAGGCTGGAGACGGGATGTTCTGGGTGGAGTTCGATGGAAGCTTTGTTAGGGACGTGGAGAAGAGGAAAGAAGCAGGCGGAGTCGCAGGAGTGATGATGGTGTCGGGTGGTTGTAGATCGCCGAGAGGTCACTTGCGAAAGGGCTGAGACAGGTCTGCCCGTTGCCGTTGGTTTTACTTGGCTCTGTAGCTGACGTGTGCAGGGAAGAGGGTTCGGTCAAAGCAGTGTACAGTATGTACAAATTACTCGAGTTCGTAGAACAAAAAGATAATGTATGTTTACTTATATGCTCCGGTCTGTGAAGCTACGCCTACGCAGTCAGCCACAACTTGTCCATAACGTTCTCGCCGCTGTGCCTCGTGCAATGACGAGTCACCAGGTCCACAGCCACGCTGATGGCGAAGCGGTGGTGAATGGAGAGACGGCTTGGCGCTTAGCCGAAACTGCCCATAGCCGGTAGGGCAAGCTTGCCGCCAATCGTTCAGGTTCCATCGCCCGTGTCAAGTCGCTTGAGAAAGCCGTGGGATGCAGATGCGAGAACAGGCATCAGAACTCACGGAGTCGCCGTTGCCGACGGACAACCTTAACGTTATCTTGATGGTCCCAGATTGCACAAAACAGTCGTAGAATCTATTGATTACGATAGAGTGCATTATGTTCATGGTATAGAATACTGTAGCTCCAGCAATGCCGGCCAGCAATTTCCCGAGAGTTGTATCCTCCAACAGACAGCGCAGCAGATGAGCAATTAGATACCGTACAAGTTTCGAAACCCCAGGCTAAGCGTGCCAAATGTCGCCGCCTCCAGTAGAGAGCGGTACATCCTTCCTCCGAGCCCCAGGCGCCGCGTCCCAATATCCTCCCGTTCGCAGTCTACTGTGCTCGACCGCTGAACGCTAGAATTAGTTAAGTATGAAACGGAACGCTCTCATCTCTCAGATGGCCTAGTAGAGCAACAAGGTGTGCAAAGACTGCCTTGAATCTTTTCGCCGAAATTGCTACTCGTACTGTCAAAAGCAGGTGCAACTATAGCTCTGTCTTCAGAGATAGGCACTCCTTCTTCTTCATGGGTATCGGTTGAGCGTAATAAGAAGATGGTGCCTCCATGATCGTGTAGGGGTTTTGTTGAAAGATGGAATATGAGAAGCCGGAAGCAATACTCAATAGACTTAATTCGGTAATTTTCGTAACCGGGTCGCCAGATCGCGTTTACCGCATCTCGTAGCTAGGCCGCGACATGCCGTATTCGACACCTTGCATAGCAGCTGGAGGTGGCATGCCATTATACTGTTGCGATGGTGGAGCTGTTGTGTTCATTGGCGGTAGTGAGACCTGCGCTGGCTGGCCATTCGCTTGTGATTGATGCTGGGTCAACTGTGAGGTGTAATGGCCGTAGATATGCGGAGAAGCTGGATCGAGACGACGGAGACGCTCGTGCATAACGCACACCTCAGTTCGCAGGAGTTCATTCTCCTTCTGCGCCTCGCGTGCATAGTCCGCCTCTGCGCGAAGACGGCTTACTTCGGTGGCAAATGTGCGCTCTTGGGCTTGGTTCTTTTGGATGTATTCGATGGCTGTAAGAGCAATCAGTCGCTGGTACATGTACAGGAAATTGACAGATCATACCTTTGCTGAGTATCTCCCATTTACTGGCCTTCGCGCCGCCGTTTGTTGGTACCGCTCTGTTCAACTCTTCGAACAGATCCTTCATTTCACTTCGACGCTTGCGCTCAGCAAGCTTGTGGCTGATGCGAAGCTCAGGTGTCCGACTGTAGTTGCCACCCCCGGGTTGCGGTGTGCTCTCGTTCTGAAGAGATGACACCGCACGATGCTGCATAGAGTGGTGATGGGTAGTACCAGGCTCATCATCGAATCTTCGTTGACCATGTGGTAATTGCGAGTCGACGGAAAAGATGCTGCTGCGGATGGAAGATGCTGCAAAACTGTTCTGACGTGATATCGAATGGCTAACGCTGGAGTCACTGCTGGATGCTCTGCGCGGCTGCTCTTCCGGGATGGCCTGATCTGGGAAAGCCCACGGGAACCCTTGGGTAGGCTTGGCGGCCATTGGGTCTGGTGCGTTAGGGAGACGTCCACTTATAGGAGGCGCGACGCGAGGAGCGGGGTGATGAGCCCGCAGGCTATTTCGACCGCTCAGAGGGGACATTGGTGGAGCTCCATTCGGTCTTCGTAGACTTGCTGCAAGTGACACTTGGCTCGTGTTCTGGCTTTCATATGGCGAAGTCGGGTTGTTGACAATGTTGAGATTCGAAAATCCGCTGTGCATGCGACTGTCAACACTGCTGCGGCGAGATTCCTGGAGATAGTCGACGCTTCCACGGTGATGGTTTGCGGCGTCAAATCCTTGATTGATGGATGGTAAGGTGTTATTTGATTGCGGAAGCCTGGCAGATGTGGGAGTGCTGGGTATTGAATTTCGCGGGTGAGAGTCGTCAGGGTTGAGAAGCGTTGATACCTGGAGACTGGGATTGTTCATCGATGCATCTGGTGAATACTATGTCAGTGCTTGATACGTTGGTTGAGAAATGCCTGGATCAGAGCCGCGTGCATTGTTATCTTCTCGCCATTCAACGCTAGCATGAACACGGTCACGCTGTCTGATGAGAATTCGCAAGAACGGTCTTCAGCTAGGGAACTCACGCTTACTCTGTGGAGGTGGCCAGGTACCCGAGTCCCGTGATTGCAATGACTGGTGGTGGCCGGGAGGTGTCCTTTGTGACGGAGTAAGAGGGAGGCCATTGGTGAGGTGACTGATGGATGGCAGCGCCTGAGACGGCGAATGGTGATCCACGCTCGCCGGCGAAACAGATGCCATAATGGCTAATCTACGACTCGGAAAGCAGAATGCGCGACGATAAAGATCGAGCGTTTTAGCCCTGATCGGACAGGCAAATGGCGCTGATGCACGACCAAAACCGTAGCTGAGTGCTTCCAATAAGGGGAAATGGCCTTTTGAGATCCGAAAATCTTCGAGGAGCCCTGATAGAGTTTGTCGAGATGGCCTTCGGGGTCCCTGCAAGTGTCAGGCTGCAGAGAGTGGGGTCAGCTATGAAGTCTTGGCGGCCACGGCAACATGATGGAGTGGCGAACAGATTCCAACACATACCTACAAAGCGAGGATGACAATTCAATCGACGCTGGTCAGGCAATGGAGCCGGAGAAGGTGGTGGAGGAAGTTGCGGAGATGCTGGAGGTGTCGCAACGCACCAAGCTAAAGAGAGTCTCAAAGCGGAGGTGGCTGCAGCGAGACCCGTGCACGTCGCGATCGAGGGACAAGTTACACAATTCGCCTTGCAATCGCACCGATGGACGAGTGCAATAGCTGATAAGGATGGCCTTTGCGCAGTTCAGAGGAGCTGCGGTGCGGTAGGAACGTATGAAATGCGCTGGTACAGGTGAATGGCGTAGAACGCGGAGAAGATAGGGCAGGCGTTATATTTGATCGGAACAGCTTAGGCCCAATGGATCGAGAGTCGATGCGTCTTGTTGAGGGTCTGCAGGCAGTACTTGAATGCGCTTTGATTAGAAGGCGACGAGATCTGCTGAGGTTGGCAACTGCCGATTCGTCCTTCGAGTCTCGTGTCGTGCGGTAGAGGGGTCCTGTCCTTTGCTCTGTGCCTTGCATGCAACGGCGCCCGGGCTGTACGACGTGTTCAAGCAGGCGGAAGTCGCGCGCACAACAGTGTCGGCACGGAGACAAGCTGGCGCAGTGGAATTGGAAGTGAGAAAAGAATGTCGAGGATTCAAGAGGCAATGTGGCGACAGGCTGGAAGGAGACCCTGTGCAGGCAATGCAGGCGATGCAGGCGATGCAGGCCTCGGTGGTGGAGGACGTGGGACGAACATCTGGCGCGGGACCCTGCCAGCGTCCAGGTTCTCACGTGTCTTTTGAGACGTCACGCAGCCGGCATCCGCAGTACCTCCGTGCATGGCAGCCCCGTGCATAGCAGACAATACAGCCAGCTTAACGGCGGCCTGCAATTAGAGTGCGCATGGGGGCAGCGTGAAGCAGGCGGCGCACCAGGGGTACCGCCGCAACGGTATTCTTATCTGCTTTATGCGCACACTTATACCGAGTTCCCCAGTGCGCTGTTGAATCGGCCTGAAGGATGGCCTATTTTGCGATCTGATCGGCTACACTAACCTCTAGCGTGCACCCCACACACAGATTGTCCGCCATTTCCACTTTTCCCGGACAAGTCTCGCAGACTCGCTCGCTGCCTGTCCCCGCCCGCCCAATCACCGCCCAGCTCTTGCGCTGCCTGTGCGACACAAGCCCTCCAAGCCCTCTGGGGATGGACGAACTAGACGCTCCTACTTCGGCCCTGCCCTCGTCCCCTTGTCCCAGCTCCAGCAAGTTACCCCGTTTGGCGAGGATGTGCAGACGCCGTGACTCAGGGATGCGGCATTGTCCCAAAGACCCGTCGACTGCCGTGGGCAAGAAGGAGCAATAGACTCGAGCACACTCAGCTACTGTATTCCTCCGTCAGCGCGCGCCCGCCTGTCGACATCGCGACTCCCTCTAACCTCGTCACCAGCGCTCGCAAATTTCCTTTTTGCTTTGTTCGAGACCGCGCCAAGCGGCAGCCCGCCGATGTATGGCTCCTCAGGTCGAGTCACGACAGCTGCAGCCGAACCCCTCAGTGCCACGCTGGTCTGCTTACGGCCCTGGTTGCTGGAGATATCTGTGACCACACTTGTTGAATCACTGCCAACCATTCAGTTCTGTGCCCCTTCCATCCCCGTCACTAACGGACGCCGTGTCCTCCACTGCTTGGGGCACCTAGCTTCCGCTGCACGTCATCCGCCCGTGACAGAGCTACGATTTGACTGGAAAGGTGATAGATGTTGTGGGCAATAAATCCTCCTTTATCCGCAATCGCCGCATCCTAGTACTCAGCACATTTTCCGACGGTACAGAGAAGGTTCAGTGACACATCGGTGGCCTCAAGTTGTGCAGTCGAGTCATGGGCGTCGCCATGCTTCGTCGATAATTCCCTAATGCTTCAAACAGCGTGGCAGCCATGGGGGACGATCTCCCCTTCACACATGTGGACAACGTGGGCCTGCCGCAATACTTTTGACACGCTGCCAGGTTCTCCGCCCAAGATCGGCCGCATGGAAGCAAACATTGAGTTTGGCCGCTCAGCGGTCCCCACAAACGCTCGGTGCGGTCATGCACACGTTCGGGACTCTAGCAGACCCTCAAGGTGGAGCTGTTACAAACACTTGGAAAGCACCGCCCTTTTTCCGGGGAGATGGTTCGTTGGGCACATGTCGTTGTCCCTGCTCGCGCGTGGAGCTTGCGTGCCAATGCCCGTGAAGGGTAAAAGTGCTGCAAACGGGCGCGAGGATGATCTACATTCGAATTTGTCAACCGACAGAAGCCGCCATGATTGGCACTCCGAAAGGTGCTCAAAGCCGGCGCTTCCATCAAGGTATCCAACGCTCTCATGATGGTCACAACTCCTTCAGATATGACTGGAGCGGAATAAGAAGGGATGATAGCCACAGGCACGCAATTTGTGCCGCTTAAGACGCTGTCAAACGTTCCACCTCTGATCATTCCCAGCGACCTGGTCGAAACTTTTCAGCATGTGCTACCACACGAGTTGACAGACTTCTCAAACGTGCGATACTCGTGCTGGCATGATGAGCAGGACAGGGCAGTTGAAGCACATGTGTCTGAGTCTTGCCAGGTCGTTTTTGCGTGGGTCTGATCTGACAAGCCGAAACAGTAGTGTCGCTCATCCACGGGGAGACAGGCATGTGAGCTGCCCACGTGCTGTACCCTTAGTCACTGACTCGAGCAGTCTGCTTGAGCTGCATCCTTCATCCATGCTAGAATGCTTTTGGAAAGCCACAAAGACCATGGAACAATACAGAACACACTACTGTATTCCTCTTGCATCACTGTCTCATTAAAAAGGATTAGACGACGGAAAGCGAACGGTAACGCGCAAGCGCACATGCTTAAACTG
Organism: Zalaria sp. Him3; assembly: GCA_027923365.1. Lineage (NCBI taxonomy): Eukaryota > Fungi > Ascomycota > Dothideomycetes > Dothideales > Zalariaceae > Zalaria > Zalaria sp. Him3. The sequence continues at coordinate 134,661 of BPUN01000003.1, forward strand.
ACCTTTCCAGCCACAACGCCTTAGACGCGCGCCCCGGGCCGCCTATTCCCATGGGTCGTCCGCCGAGCGCCTATATTGCAAAAACAGCTCGTATACGGAAAAATAAAAGGTGTGGTCCGAGTTGAAGTCGTCCAGATCAGGAAGTCAACAGATGGTAGTAGGCCGGAAGGATCTCCGTGACGCTTGGGCGCCTCTTTGGGAATGTGACTGCGCACGCGATTACATACAAAACCGTATAGACCGTATACGTGCCGCAGTTTATCCAGTCCCAGCTTTCGTCAGTTTGAGCTTCCATCGGAACGGGCATGAATTTCGGAAAGGACATGAATGTCGGAAAAGGCATGCGTGACTCGGGCACCAGTCAGGGCACCAGTCAGGAGAGTATCGGGCGAGGGCCGCAACGCCGAAGCCTGCAGGTGGGCGAAGACCCCTGGCGATGATGGCTTCGGACCATGAACTTTTTCAATCAGTGACGCAGCAAACATTCTTAACGACCATAATACTGTGACCATGAAGCGAAAGCACGAGTCTAAGGGCTTTGAGGCCAATGGCCACGCGACCAAGAAATCCTTGAAGGCGCAAGACAAGAATGTCCATAGCAACTTCCGCGATGACCTCTTCGAGAAGAAGGTGCTCTCGGGCTACGTCAAAGAATACAAGAACTCCGCACCGTTTGTTTCATGCCACACGGTTACCAATGATAATACAGCTGACTTTATGGACAAAGATACAAACATGCCGTTATCAACTCTCTAATCTCTGACCCTCTCCTCCGCGCCGTCCGCTCCGAAATCCTCGAGAACATCCACTTCACGCCTAAAGAGACGGATATTTACAAGATCCACCAGAGTGGTGATCTAGCCAATCTTTCAGGTCTTCCGTCCGCCGCCCTCCAGCGCTTGCCCTCGCTCCTCAAGCTCCGCGATGCTCTTTACTCCGCCGAATTCCGTGCCTGGATCGCCGAGGTCGCCGGCGCTGGACCGGTGAGCGGTTCTAAGACCGACATGGCTGTCAACGTGTATGCGCCAGGATGCCATCTGTTGTGCCACGACGATGTGATTGGAAGCAGAAGAGTCAGCTATATTCTCTATCTTACCGACCCGGACACACCATGGAAGGCTGAGTGGGGTGGAGCACTGCGCCTGTACCCAACGGAGAAAGAGAAGAGTGCGGAGGGCAAGGAGGTGTTAATCCCCCAGAGCGAATGGACCAAAGTCATCCCGCCGGCGTGGAACCAACTCAGCTTCTTCGCTGTCCAGCCGGGAGAGAGCTTCCACGATGTGGAGGAAGTTTACAAGCGGGCTGAAGGGGAGTCGAAGGAGGATGGAGGCAGGATCAGGATGGCGATCAGTGGCTGGTTCCACATCCCGCAGGAGGGTGAAGATGGATTTGTGCCAGGACTGGAAGAGAAGTTGGCGGAGAGGAGTACATTGCAGCAGTTGCAGGGCGGCGCAGATGAGTTCGACAAGCCGCAGACAAAGTGGTGGGATTACAGCGACAAGGAGGTCGCGCGGGGAACAGAGAAGGAGGGCGAAGAGGTTGAGCTCACAGAGGAAGACTTGGAATTCTTGCTAAAGTTCATGACGCCGCACTATCTGACTCCGGATACTGTGGAGGAGCTGTCGGAGCTCTTCGCAGAAGAATCTAGCCTGCAGCTCGCCAACTTCCTCTCAAAGAAGTACAGCGCAGCCCTCAAAGAATGGCTCTCCAAGACCGACCAGGACACCAAGACATGGAAGGAATCCGCAACCTGGAAGATCTCGAACCCTCCTCACAAGCACAGATACATGTACAGGCAGCCGCAACTCCAGAAAAACCCCAAGGTCGGAAAGGGCAAGCCGCTTGACAGCGTCTACGACGAGCTAGTCGAGAAGTTCCTTCCATCGCTCGCGTTCAAGAAATGGCTCAGTTTGGCTACTGGATTGACTTTGAAGCAGAGCAGTCTGCTTGCAAGACGTTTCAGACGCGGACTGGACTACACGCTTGCCACAAGCCATGACCAAGAGGACCCGCACCTGGAGTTCTGTCTTAACATCACACCTACCACAGGCTGGGGCGCCGACGAGCACCCAGAGGGCGAAGAGGCAGATGGTGCGGAGGAGGACAGCAAGAAACAAAAGAAGAGTAAGAAGACCAACGGCAAAGCTAAGAAGGAGCCCGAACCAGAGCCAGAAGAGGACGAGGATAATGTGGGCGGCTATGAGATCTACATGGCCGGCGACGACGACGACGATGATATGTCAGTCGCTGGAAATGAGCATGAAAACAATATTCCTCAGGGCGCTGCCAACCCCTCTGCTACTGGCGCCGGCAACAGGCGCTCTTCGAAGAGGAAGGCGGATCCTGCCATCTACCGCGCCAGTGCTGATGATGAGGATGATGGCATTCTGTTCTCGAACCCGGCAGCTTGGAATACGATGAGTATTGTACTCCGTGACAGGGGCGTTTTGAAGTTCGTCAAGTATGTCAGCAAGGCGGCGAAGGGAGACCGCTGGGATGTGACGGGCGCCTTCGAGGTGGAGGATGATGATGACGATGACGATGACGAGGAGGAGAATGCCGATGACGGCGAAGGCAACGGTGAAGATGAGGAAGATGAAGATGAAGAGGAGTGGAATGGCTTCTCTGACTAAGCGAGGTCGATCTTCCTTTAGATATCCAAAAGCGACACTATGTACAATATCACCCAACTATTACCGTTCATCCAAGGCCGTCACGCCGTCACCAGTACTGAACCCGCGACTATTCAGACCTGCGGCAGACGTCTACAACTTCGGTCGGAACTTCTGCTCATCGTCCAAAAACCAATTCATGACCTTGTCCGCCTGGACCTTCTCCACCCCCGTCTTTCGGTCCATCATCCCCGGCTTCTTCAAGAAGGCAGCCACTTCCTCCTCGGCATGCGCCTCCGCATCATAGCCGTACACCTCAAGAACCGTCCTTGGGTCACCATACAAGTTCGGGCTCCGGAGCAGCGGCTCGTTCTTCAGCTCCGGGCTCATCGCCCTATCTCTGGCTTGTTGGGCAGGCCCGTCAGGGAGGTGCCAGATGGCACCATTCATGAAAGAGACTTGTTGTTTGAGCGCGGCCTTGGGCATGCGGCCTTGCTCGTAGACGCTCAATGCGTCGGCTAGGGGCAGGGAGGTGGGAGATTGGATGTGGTGCTTCAGGCACGTGGCTAGGAAGGCGCCGTCTTCCATGCTGGTGGCTGCGCCTTGCGCCATGTGGTTTGTCATCGCGTGGGCGGCGTCCTGCGTTGGCATCGTGAGCGAGAAGGTTTTCAAGATGTGTGAGAATAGGATGCAGGCAGGACTTACGCCTATCAAGACGACATTCTTCTTCGGGCTACACCAACTCTCCAACGGGCCCACATACAACAACGGCCACCTCTGCGCGCTCGGAATCATATCGACAATCTTCTTGATCCTGGGATCGAAGTCCTTGTACTCGTCTCTCAGCTCCTGCATGTCAATCTCCTGCACCTGGTGCACGGGCGGATCGCGATGGTGGCTCAGCACCATGTTGAAATCCTTGCCCGCGCTGATCGGGTACGAGATGATGTACGCGTCGTGGCCCATCCACACCTCCATGGTCAATTTCTCGACCAGGGGCCGCAGCTCCGCGTGCTTGCGGATCTCGGCGTAGGGGACGATGGCGCGGTAGGCGCAGTTGCCTGTTGGTGGGGCGGGTGCGATGGAGGGGAAGATGGCCTTTCGGACGACGGAGTTGACGCCGTCGGCGCCGACCAGGAGGTCGAAGGTGTGCTGCGCGCCTGCCTCTGTGCTCACGGTCACTTTGCCATCGTGCGAGCTCTGGTACTCGATCGAGGTCACTCTCGACGCCGTCAAGATGGTACATCCAGAGGCTCTGGCGACGTCGACAAGGCCGGTGTGCAGGTGGTGTCGGTGCACCAGCCACCACGGTTGTCCGAGGGCGTTTTCAACCCTGCTAATGGGTGTGTAGCCTACGGGCGTGCCGTCTTTGCGCCGCATGTTGAGCTCCTCGAAACTGACTAGGTTCTCGCCGATGGCTTTGTCTACGCCATACTTCTTCAGGAGGCGCGCCGCATTGGGGGTCATCTGGATGCCTGCGCCGATCTGGGACTCGTGTTAGTGGACGACCTTGCACCCCGTTCAGCAGGGGGGAGGCGGTGCTCCTGCGGATGTTCACCTCGCCAAGCTCTGCTGCTGCCTCCAGGACGGTTACTTGGGCGCCTGCGCGGGCGATAGCGATGGCGGCCAGGACACCTCCTATGCCTGCACCACAGATGCCAACATGTAGAGTCATTGTGTCGTTCCAAAAAAGACAATGCAACGTCAAGAATGTTTCCGTCTAGCCAAAAAGAAAAAAGAAGCGAGTCCTAGCTTCCTCGAGAGTTATGAGCTTCACACTGTTCTAAAAGCAGCTGTACAAGCAGAAGGACGGGATTGACACAAGGTATAGACCGAATCGGGATTATACCTTTATATACATGGCATACCAAGACAGGAGATGTGGATACCAAGGCGAACAAGGAGAGACCCATATAATTTATTCCCGTATTTCCGGCGCTCTGTCAATGCGGCACAGCGGAAGGCTTCCATTTACCCTGGCATGGCCATTGGGCCCCTCATGGATCATGGGGATCCCCGCCGCCAGCCACAACGATCTCGAGCTAGTCTCGAAGCCGCCCCAGACGGAGTCCCCACCGGGGTTGACCCCACGGGACTTGAGCTGCCAAAGTATCAATCGATCCTGGTATGGTATGCTATCATATGGCTTCACTTAGTACTCTCCCTGCCGCTGTCGTACGTGCCTCGCGTCATATCATCGCTCGGTGCTGGTTATCTTCCTGCAGCCCGCGGGATATTGACGAGGACGGACGGCATTGTTAAACGGGTGCAGCTATAGTCTTATACATATCTCACGTGGTACAACATGGAAGATCTCTAGATTTACAGCATCAGGTACCACGACAGGACGGCCCAGGTGGCGATCTGTACGACTGCCTTGTCGTTGCTACACCCATTCTGGCATCCCATCGACCACCACGCGGCTGATTCCACGACTCGCTCTTCCTGAGACTATAGACGGTAGCGACAGAACCAAGAAAGGTAAATCTGCGAACAACACGCGTTACCCCGCTGTCGCAGATTGCTCGGATGATATATTTCCATCGCACACCCGGGAATAAGAGCGGTGCCCAGAGTTTAGCTGAGATGGCGGAGATGGCGGACTTGGGCCCGGAGACGGGACATGTGCCGAGGCAAGATGACGGCGTCAGAGCTGTCAGGGTTGCGGCCGGGCTGCCGATTCCCGAGCGGCCGCTAGCCGTATCTGACAAATCCATGACAGGCAACTCCATGCTTCAAGGTTTACGTTCATTAGTAATGAAACAATTTATTGCTCTTTGAGTGCTCCTGGTCTATTGTGCGCATTGTTGAATACCACTACATTATCGCCCCTTGTATTCGTTGGTGAAGATTGATTGGCATCCCGAGTGCCGCGCGCATACCTTGCATCATCCAGCAGCGCCTGTCCTCCACCGTCGTTATCATCTAAACCACGTTCCTAACCATTGGACATCGGCTACTGCATTCTGTCTCCTGAAGTGAATGTCTCAAAATGGAAAGGCGCCGGATGAGCGGGCTCCTCTGCTACCGCCTGCGCCCACAACCGTAGATGCTTCGGACGAGAACACCCACGACGTCAATGATGGGCATACGGTGGCCAACCAGAGCCTGTCTCTGGTTCGAGGCTGCCTGTGTGTCTCAGGCCTAGCCTGTTTGATCTTCTTGCAAGGTATGCTTGTGGCCATGACCGAGATCTTTCCGAACTTCCAATGTCGATGAAACTAAGACTGTTGCAGCTACGAACATCTCCCTACTGACCACCACCCAATCCACCATTGCCGCAGATCTTGATGCATTCGAGAAGACAAGCTGGTTCACCTCCGCCTATCTCGTACGTTCAACCAGCGCGCCAATTTCCTGATCTCGCTAATGTGCGCTCCAGATTGCCATGTCCAGCACCTCCCCTCTAACCGGCAAACTAAGCCAACTCTTTTCCCCTCGCATCTGTCTCTTCGTCTCCACCCTAATCCTCGCTATCGGCACCCTGGTCTCCGCCTTCAGTCACGCATTTGCTGGCTTCATTGCAGGCCGCGTGATCACAGGCGTTGGCGCAGCCGGAATATTCACCGTCTCCATCATCATTGTCCTCGAATTGACAGGCTCGAAGCGTCGCGGCCTCTTCATCGGCTTGCTCAACAGCGGATACACCGTCGGTGTTGCCGCTGGAGCTACGGCTGCTGGTGCGCTCTTGCCGCACACAGGATGGCGAGCATTGTTCTGGATGCAGGCGCCTATCTCCGTAGGTGCCGGGACTGTGCTGCTGCTTAGTATCCCGCACGACTTTACAGCTGGGAAGAAGTCCGATGGAGATGGAGAGAGCATCTTTGTTCGTCTGGCACGGCTTGACTACTTCGGTGCCGCCTCTCTGGTAATCATGTCGCCTCATTTCCAACACTGATATTTATATCGGCTAACACTCGTCAGACCTCCGGCATCGTCCTCCTCCTCTACGCCCTTAGCTCCCCGCGCCACATCCCCATCCTGCCCATAATTCTCTCCACAATCGTTCTCCTAACCTTCATCCTCAACGAAATCTACCTCGCCCGTGACCCCATCATCCCCGTCACGCTCCTCAAATCCCGCGGTCTCCTCCTCACCTGCCTCGGCACCGTCGGCTACATGATGAGCCGGTGGAGCGTGCTCTTCTACACGCCCACCTACGCCCTCGCCGTCCGTGACTGGTCCCCCGGCATCGCGGGCTCCATCCTGATCCCCACCAACGGTGGCTTTGCAGTCGGCGGCCTGCTGGTCGGCTGGCTGCACATCCGGCGCCACGGCAGCTTCTACATCCCCTCGCTAGTCGTCTACCTCGTGTTCCCGGCGACCCTGGTCGCGCTCGCGTACCTGAGTACGAGCGCCAGTAGCCCGGCGCTGTACGTGCTGGTGGTGTTTCTGAACGGCTTCGTCACGGGCGCCGCGCTCAACTATACCCTGGCCCATCTGCTCCATTTGACGCCCGCAAGCACGCACTACGTCGCCACCTCGCTGATCGCGACCTTCCGCGGCTTTGCAGGCTCGTTCGGCTCCGCGGTCGGTGGCGGCTTGTTCGTCCGCGTGCTGCGACAGAGCTTGCAGGCCGGCTTCGAGGACGCGGGGTTCGGGGGTAAGAAGGAGGGGTTGGTGCGCAGGCTGCTGGGCAGTCCGGCGTTGGTGGGGCAGCTGGAAGGTGTGGAGAAGAGGGTCGCGGTCAGGGGGTATGAGGAGGCGCTTAGGAGCCTGTTCTTGGCTGGGGCTGGGTTGGCGCTGTTGATGGTGCTGGTGCAGGCGGGAACGGGGTGGAGAGGGGCTGGTGAGGAGAAGGTGATTCAAGATGAAGCGGAGGATTTGGTGAGTAGAAGGGAGGGTGATGCGTGAGGGTGGCTGGTAGGGATTGATCGGAGTAAGAGCTTATAGACTGAAATACGTGTATCCTTTGCACATTTGACCTTCTGGTTGTAATGGGCGGGCACGTAGTGCGTCTGGTAGAGGCGTTCTCGATCGGCGTGAACGGCAAACAATAAGCTTTGGAACTGAGGGTAGTGAACGATGCGAACAATCACTGACACCGTGTTTTCCTATTCCGTGTATTGACCTTCCGGCGCCCACGGGTGGCCACGCAGCGCGTCAAGCACGGGCAATTCTTCCACAGAAAGAAAGTATGGAAGACTTCACACGCCTTAACATGAAGTCAACTTGGAAGCACAGCTGGTGGAGACAGTATTGACGAGACCTCTGCTTGCTCCAAGCGTTGTCGTATGCTGCTGCGTATACCTTACGGCCTAAGAGCGGTCCCTTGGAGCACGACATCACACGGTGAAAGTGGAGTATCGCTCTGCCGAAGCTACGAGCGAGAGTGTACCTGATAGAGTCTTTTACAAAGTGAGGACCATATACGGGAGGAACGAGAGCGGACGAGTCTTTTGAGGTCGCACGGCGCCATCCAGTCATCGGCGATATCTTGATATTCGAATTACGGCTAGCAACATCGTATCTCCTGATCTAGCTAGCTTCGATCGCCGTCTGTAGTAAGGTTCCAACGTCGTCAAGTCCGCCATCCTCGGTCGTGAAGATCCGCTTCGGGATCTCGAACTCAACAACCGGCGCCTTCTTCAGGTCCCTGTGCAACTCCACATCGAGAAGCTATGTGACTGTTAGCGAACGGTTCGACCACGACACGATAATCAAAGACGAAGCACTAACCCCGCTATAAGTATGGTCCAAGAAGTCCTCCAGATTATAGTTCCTCTTCGTAAACTGCTCGCCCACAATCTTCGCCAACGTGGCCACGTTAGGGTGGTAGTGGCTCATCAGCGTCTCCAGCTCCCAGAGACAGCTGTCAATCGCACCCGTCTCCATCGGATCCCGCTCGTTCATATTGAACGGATCATCCATGCCTTCCTCCTCGAGCTTCTTCTTCTCGGCCTTGCCCCTCGGCACCCGGTGCAGCATGAACGTGCACGTCGGGTGCTTTTTCATCATGTTGTAGACCCAAGGCACGACAACGACGATACCACCCGGTGGCGCATGGAGCGCGAGCCTGCTGAGCCGCTTGATGAAGCTCGCGACGAGCGCGGCGGGCAAGTGCGTGGATGACATGAAGGTGTCGAGAAGTCTGAAGAAGCGGGATCGATGCTTCGAGTGCAGGATGCTTTCGTCCAGGAGGCTGTATAGTTTGGTGTAGAAGGCTGGGTAGTCGAGGTTCTTCTCTGTGATGAGGTAGAAGATGCCGGAGAGGGAAAGGAGGGAGGTGGCGCCGCCGGCGTTGTACGAGTCCGTGAGGAAGTCCATCAGCATCTCGACTTTGGTGAACCAGGGCGTGATACGGTGGGTGAAGATGGTGAGGATATGCTTGCGTTGCTCTTTCGTGAGCGCGTTGCGGAAAATGCTGAGCCAGGCTTCCTGGGCGGTTTTCTTGTGCTGTTGGAGAGAAAGGAGGGCGTGTTTGGGACCTTCGGGAGGCTGGCCGTACCAATCCTCGATCTGATCTGCCGAGTCGGGAACGTTCTCCACCAGGGAAAGGAGGGAGAGGCTGTTTGCGACGATCTCATCCCTCTCTTGCTCTTGTGCTTTGGACAGAACCTGCGCAACAGCCAAGTAGGTGTAGAAGCGTACGTCATCGTGCTCCTCGAGGTACTTCTCAATGAACTCTTCTCTTGCTGCCTCGGTCTCGCTGCTTGCTACCAAAGTCCGTACCACGTGGAAGAATGTGCCGGTCTTCCACGCTTGCTCAGCTCGCCGCCCGTCCTGCGAAGTCTCCTCCTTGACCAGACGCATAAGAAGCGTCAGTGCCGTGCTTTGCAGCGCTTCGTCTTCTCCGCCAAGAATGTCGCACAACACCCGGATATATAGCTTGTATTGCGCCTTCAACCAGTCCACCGCTTCGAGATCTGACTCTTTCATGCCCTTGCTCTTGATCATCTTCTCTCCAGCCATAAGCCTGCAGTATACCCGGCAGAGAGCAACAGCTGCGGCAATATCACTTCCTGAGTTCTTGTCTCCATTATCACACAGTTCTAGTAGCGTCGCAATATTGCTGTAGTTCTTCTTCGACTCCAGGATCTGCGTCTCGAGGGAGAGTATTTGCGACTGAGCGTCTTCGCCATCCTGAGACTTTTTTGACGTCTTCGCCGACTTTGCTACCACCTCATTTCCGCTCCTCTTTCTTTTCTTGCCGGAGGCATCCGAGGCCACGATTCCAGGCATCTTAATTATCCTGCAGCAATTGCTCCGGTTTTCCGCTCAGAATGCAGAAGATTCTATGGTAGGCTGTATAGAAATATCAAAGCCTCGGGCGTCCGAACCGGCTAGCGCCCGCAAAGTCTTGGCAGTGAAGAGCTCCCGTCCGACAACTTCGCAGCAACGTCGATTACAGCGCCAACCCAGTACTCTCCGCTCATTCACAACAGCCATGGCCTCCCGCATTGCCAGAAGCGCCATGGGTACGCTCACTTCCCCGATGACTAGCTGCGAGCAATTGAACGACGTACTAACACATTGCAGGCGCTGCCCGCGCGCGCCCAACCTTCCGCGCCCTCCCTGCCATCAGCACCCCAATCACCGCCGCTCGGTACCAATCGAACGTGCCTCAGAAGGACCCAAAGGAGCACGCCCAGTCGCTCCTCGACTCTCTTCCAGGCAACAACCTCGTTTCCAAGACCGCAATCCTTAGTGCTGGTGCCGGTCTGTCGATCGCCGCCATCTCCAACGAGCTCTACGTCGTCAACGAGGAGTCCATCGTCTTCTTCTCCCTCATGAGCATCTACTACGCCGTCGCTACCTACGGTGGCCCAATGTACAAGGAGTGGGCTGAGAACCAGAGCAACAAGATCAAGAACATCTTGAACTCCGCTAGGCAGGAGCACACCAAGGCTGTCAAGAGCAGGATCGAGAGCGTCAAGGACCTCGGCGGTGTCATTGAGATCACCAAGAACCTGTTCGAGGTCTCCAAGGTGCGTTGACTCTGAGATTTTACAGATGGTTTTAGGCATTGGAAGCGACGGAGACTGATGTTATGGTGTGCAGGAGACCGCCAAGCTTGAGGCTCAGGCCTACGAGCTCGAGCAGAAGACCGCTCTCGCCCACGAGGCCAAGACCGTTCTTGACTCCTGGGTTCGCTACGAGGGCCAGGTCAAGGCCCGCCAGCAGCGTGAGCTTGCTGAGTCCATCATCGCCAAGATCGAGAAGGAGCTTGAGAACCCTAAGGTTCTTAAGCAGATCCTCGACCAGAGCGTCACCGATGTTGAGCGTAAGTTTGATCTGTTATGCATAAATGCAAGAAGCTGGACGTGCGCTGACGCCGCTATTACAGGCATTGTCTCCCAAAAGGCATAAATGCATACCCCCCGTGCCGATGAACACCTTTTATCCTACGCTGTGTAAATAGAGTCAATACTCATCCCGATATCTCCTTGGCACTCTACAGAATATACTGCGTCCGTGCTGTGACAGTGACAATTGTGACTTCGAATGAACCAGATGCGATGAACGTGTATGCAAACGAACCACAAAACTGCTAAGTTCTAGTGCCGTTCATCTCACATGAGCTATCTCAAATGCGTCTCTAAAGTCGTACGATTCACATCTCTCCATTGTATCTATCCTACTACTGTACAAACTTCCTCAAGTCCAATATGACGTATATAGGAAGCGGTGTGGCCTACCTTACATAGTTCCTGAATGGCTTGCATACCTTATAACATGCTAGCACCGGCATCCCACCAACCGAAAGACAGCCGTGATGATACAGAAAAGTGTCGCTTGTTCATACCAAATTACTGATTTGCCGAGTGAAATCTTAGTTGTGTTGTACGCGCTTACTTAATCCGATATCACATGCTGGAAGTGCCCGCTTCGAGCTTCTACCTTAGTCTACCTTACATTCCTCTTTGTTTCTCACTCTACATCAACTGCCAATCTACGCGTCGCTCCACCTACAAAGAGCCAGACGGAACCAGATTTGTGTATTTGATCTGTAATAGCAGAAATACTTACCCACAGAATCATCATGTCGGAAGATGCAGAGTTACAAGCGAAAATCGCCGCATTAGCAGGTAAGATCTCCTAGCGATGGACAGGTCAGAATATGGCGCTGACGACTTCTTCAAGGACGCATCAATCAACACAAACAAGCGTCCAGCGCACCAGCACCACCTCATCGTGGCAATTATCATGGCGGGTCTCGGTGGTCACCATATGGCAGCCCTCAAACACACTACGGAAGAGGGGGCTATCCGAGACCGGTGCATCCTACAGCGCATCGTAACCGCACTTTGGTAGTGAACAATGGCACGAATACCCCCGACAGTGCATCACAAACTTCCGGATCCAGTACACCTACCGCGCAACAGAGTGCCCCCGCCGGTTGGGTGTCCAAACGCGACCGCCACATGCAACTCATCAACACAGCGGTCTACGACAAGAAGGTGCAAGAAAGGCAAAAGGCCATGGAAGAGACAGCACAACAGAAGCAACTCCACCGGGCCGAGAAAGAAAGAAGCAGGGTTATGGGTCACTTCCAAAGAACGACAGCACCTAGTGCACAAATTCCAGGACAAGCCGCAGCCCCCAGGATAATCGAGATCAACGGCCTGCAATTCCGAGTCGCACCCGATGGTAGCAAGCTTATACGGGTGCTTGGTAAGTATCCACAGGTTCATGGATGTCGAGGAAGTGTTCTTAGTAAAGCAGATGGTTCAAATAATACGGCGGAGGCGACACCCAAGCAAGCGAAGATTGCAGGAGTGACCTTCTATCGAAGCAAGAATGGCAACCTTTACCGGAACAGTCTGGTCAAATCACAGAGGTACCGGAAGATCACAGGCCCAGATAACATAGAAGAGCGCGGATTGATGGCTTCATCTTACAGGGCAAAATCGGTCAAGAAGAGTCAAGAGCTATGTCCAAGATTCACGGCTACAGGTACCGCTATTTCTTTTTCCAACTCGCCACTTTCTTCTGCTTGTCCGTCCGAAGAGGTGGGACATCCCTATGGGCGCCAACTAACACACGCAGGTTCCTGCTCGCTCGGCAACCGCTGCCGCTACACCCATGACTTCAACAAGCTCGCCATTTGCAAAGACTTCCTTCGTCACGGCAAATGTGCCGCCGGCGAGGAAGCCTGCAACCTCTCACATGATCCCACCCCCAACCGTGTTCCTGCCTGCACCCATTTTCTTCGTGGCAACTGCACCAATCCTGACTGTCGGTATGCTCACATTCATACCAGCCCCACTGCTCCAGTCTGCCGCGCGTTTGCGACCATCGGCTACTGCGAGAAGGGGGCTGAATGTGCCGAGCGCCATGTGAACGAATGTCCCGACTATGCTAACACAGGTGTCTGTCGTAACAAAAAGTGTCGCTTACCACATGTCGACACAGCAGGTAATTTGCGCAAGGCTGCCGCGCTCAAAGCTGGCAAGGCCGAAGAGGATCAGTCTTCGGACTTGTCAAGTGAGGAGGAAGACTATGAGGGCATCGATTCTGATGATGTTGACTCTGATGGTATGGAGGACATTGTCATGGGACATGATGACGGCCATGAGCTGTCCCAACAGCAAGACTTTGTGTCTTTCGCATAGCTACTTGAGTAGCAGTGTAACGAGGAGAATGAAATAGGAAGAAAAGAAGATAGTATCAAAAACGTATCCTACTATCAATATCACTGAATTTACCATCAATTGCTCTTCGTACTTTACATGCCTGACATGATTCAGTGACCAGGAGGGGATGACGTCGATCGTCCTGCTCAACCATCGGAATACGCACATGCATGTATACGGTGCATGCACCTTACCCATGTCTCTGTGTCCGAGTAAATGTGCCACTATACAGAGCTCCTCGTCTCAAGACCTTTATTTCACCTATATATAGTCTACCTCGCCGAGCTTTGCCTCTGGTATTCGTGGCACTGGTAGTACTGTATCGGTGATCAGTCAGGTTACCGCATCCTTGGCTGACACAGCCTCAGAAGCCAGATCAGCAGATGAGAAACACTTTCGCGCCGTTCCCGCGCCCAGCGCTTACTATGCATCTGACATGCCCATGGCTGTAATTAATACACTTCATATTGCGACCACGAAATCACTGCGCCGCTTCAAACACTCGCTGAGCATCCAATAGCACCTGCTGCGCTGGTCCCCATGAGCGTTGCGACTGCCTTACGTACCACCATAGCGACCATATCGATTATCCAAGAAGTTGCGCATTAGCACTGTTTCTATGACTCTTAATCCCTTCTGTTGCGCAGTACGGTAGTAGAACAGACAGTCATGACACTTAAAGACCTGCTCAAGAAGAGATCCCACATTTCCAACCCCTCCACCTCCTCGAGTACTACCGCCTCCTCCTTCGAGAACATACCTCCGGCACCCGAGCGCGAGATCCCAGAATTCACGTTCATACGCACGACCACGGAGACCGAAGAGATCATCTCCCCACCCTCGTTCCCAGGCGACGAGCCCGACCCCGCTCCCCCCGCGCATACTCTTTTCGCACACAAGCACCGCGACAAAGAAAATCACAAGGAGCACCGTGAAGACAACCGCGCACCAGCACCCGAGACCAACCTCCCCCCCAAAAAGTCACGGCCGAACCCCTTCCGCAAACTCAGCAATGCCTCACGCAAAGACAGCATGGACGGCTCGCCCAAGAAGGAGAAGCGGGAGCGAAGCAACACCCGAACGAGCGACGGCGCACAGAAAGAGGTGGAGGCTCCGAAAATCACACTACCCTCGCGCCCCAAGAATGAGCGGAAGCTGTCGGAGCGCCTACATCTACGGTCACGGACGGCCAGCAGCGCAAGCGTGAATCTACCCGAGGGACTACCGGATGCGCCGGCCGCATTACCTGCGCCTGCGGTCGCGCCGGGAAGTGTGGAGGAGACGAAGGTCAAGAAGGAGAGGGAGAAGGAGAAAGCCCAGGGACGGCTGAGTTCAGACGGGACGAAGGACGACGGCGTTCACAAAGCCGAGACAGAAGCGCGCGAAGCGCAATGGGAGAAGCGGGCCACGGTGCTCGCGCTCGGCAACCCGCTGGCGCACGACGGCTCGCGGTCGTGGGCCGCGGGGACAGAACGCACGGCGCTGGAGCAGAAAGCGACGCGGACGCGCCGCCAGAGCGTGACTGATACCGATACCGAGGACACGATCCAGGAGGCTATCCGACTTCACGAAGCAGGGGATTTGGAGCGCTCGACGGCGATTTTCGGCCGCTTGGCTGATCCGAAAGGGGCGAACAACCCGCTCTCCCAGGTGCTGTACGGGCTGGCGCTGCGCCATGGTTGGGGCATCGAGGTCCGGCCCGAGGAGGCGATACATTACCTGTCGCTGGCGGCGAGCAACAGCGCGTCGATAGAGAGTGCGGCGTTGTCGTCTGGATACGCCAAAGGAGGGGATGCGAAGGGCGAGCTCGTGCTTGCGATCTTCGAGCTGGCGAATTGCTTCCGCTACGCGTGGGGCGTCAAGAAGGATCCTGTTGCGGCCAGGAGCTATTACGAGACGGCGGCGAATCTGGGGGATTTGGATGCGGCGGAGGAGGTGGCTTGGTGCTTTGTTGAGGGCTTTGGTGGGCCGAAGGATAAGGTATGTCTGTCTTTTTTCTTTTTCGCTGAGCTGGAATCGTGAACCGCTTTCTTTTCCATCTTGCCCAGGGCGCGAGAAAGCTGCGTCTGTCCCGTCGGAGCAACGTGGTCGCGAACTTGCGGCTCTGCGCAATGGCAGGGCAGACAACGACTCGGATGCCGCGGACTTAGTCGCATCTTGAAGACTCGAGCGAGATCGAGTACGTCATCTTCAGGCAGTCCATTGGACCCGCAGCCGGCTCTCTATACAGCCCCATCAAGTCACAGCTCGACAAGTGAATCTCAGCCCAGCATCCAGGTCGATTCCGACGCGTTGGCGCAGTGCAGCCAGCCACCCGGCCCATGCGTTGGGCAGCAATCAGCCGCCACAGCTGCAAGCCCGCAAGCCACCGAGTCCCGTCTTCTCGGTCCTACCCCTTCCTATCCCTATACGCACATGCAAATACGGAAATGCACAGTTCCGGCAGCTGAGCTGAGAAATGAGGGCTAAGATTGTGGTTGACTGACTTTTGCTGCGTAGTTCAAGGCGGCGCAATACCTGCGGTTGGCGGAGAAGGGCGGTCGGAAGGGCGTTGGGAATAGCTGGTACGTATTCAAGACCCGAGGAGTTCTGTCAGCAAGCAGGCAACACCCCAACCCATCCCCTTCTGCCTCTCTCTCTCAAGCCCCATATCCCCGGCTGCCGCTACTGCATACGAGGCGAACGAATCCGCATATCTCGACCCTGAACCGGGCACGGGCCTAGCCTCGACGTACAGATGAGATGGCTAACTGAAACCACAGGATATGGAAGGAGAAGTACAATCCCAAGACTTGATCGCAGCATACATGTACGCGAGCCCCTGGGCGGGTTTCGCATGCAAACATCGCGAATCGCGACCAATCGGGTGCGTGGGGTAGAAGCGCACGCCTGACGGCAGACGCTAGGGCGAGAGTCTGTGCGTTGGGGTTGGGGTTTGGATGGGGTGAGGGTCTGGGACGGGGATGAGCATTGCGCCGAGGACGGGGATTGTTACGATATGAGGCATGAGGCATGAGGCATGAGGGTATGGGTTCATGAATGGATGGATGGATAGGTTTACTGCATTGGCGGCGGCGCTGTCTTAGAGGGGACTCGGCTCTAAGCAGCATTTTGCGAGCATAAGGCATTGCATGAGGTTCTAAGTTGATGCTGGGGGAAGGTGGAGATAGAGGTGACTACCTAGTTTCACCAGCGAATTGCGTAAGATAGTGGACTGAACAGAACTAGACTGGATCCTGCCTCTATGCGATCACGGGTCCCTTACGTGCTGGCTATGTCCTTAGTGGTTGAAACTTGTAAAGGTATTGGTTGCTGTTTTCGCGCTGAATTTGTGTATGCAAGTCTGTTAAGGGCCAGGCGGATCCCCGATGCCAGTGGCCTCTAATCGTGCGGCTAGGCCACACAATGCCCGCCTGAACGAGAGGAAGAAGAGGTGTGCGAGATGGTCGAATGATGGCATCGAGGGGCACGCCGTGCGAACACCGTCGTGCTAGACATGTACCGCCTCAGTTTCTAAGGTGCTCGTTCAAAAGCCTGGGAAGGTGTTCTGCCGGGCTCTTCGCCAAGGTAGATAGCAAGACTACGGGGTTGCGATGAGCAAGAAAAGTCGGATATTGAGGGTACTGCTGTGTGAGCTTGTGTCTGAACTTCACGTGTGCCTCGCTACCAATTGCGTGTCTACGTCACGACCGCCATGCCTAGACCCAACTGCTCTTTTTCCTCCCCCTTCTCCCTTTCCAACCAAACTCGCCTGCCCAGAAACGCATGCCCAAGGTCATTGTTGCGAGCCGGCCTACCTGGACTCGGTGTTCAGTGTTCGAGACTTCGTGTCTTGTTGGGTTCCCGATGAAGCCAGGGGCGGTGTGTCTGGATCGGGGCTTTACTCGGGACCTGCGGACTGAGCGGTAGAGGTATGCACTGTTCCCATACCACAGGAGGATAACGAAAGAGGAGCGGGTGAGGGGATTGAGGGAGGGGTAGCTGCTGTCGCAATGCCGCTGAGGGGTTGTTGCACAGTCGCGGGTATGGCTTGCGATGCCACAATCATGGATTGGCGTAGAGTGTCTGGTGGGGCGTGGGCAGGCGAGTGTACTTCGACGCGAGCGTACTTCGACGCGAGTGTGATCGTCTGCGGCGTGTCCACCGGGAAGTGGGAGGGTGTTTGGATTCCTATAGTTTGGATACCTATACCATGTCCTGGCCTCGAGACGACAGGCTCGTGCGCGGCTGTAGGACCATATTCTGGAGCCGATCTGGGGCCTGTGTTGATTCGGATACATGCCAGAGCTTGAATTCCTCTCATCCTCCTCCTGTATACATAGAGCATATTGTAGAGCTGGATCAAGACCGGAAAGGAGGCCACGGTATGACGCGAGAGTCCGGAACGTTAAGGTTGCAGCTTGCATGTGCCTTCCGCTTTCGGACGCTTCCAACTTGATTCACTACCTTCGCCTGTCGCAAATCTCACTTCTCTTTTTGTGTTCTTGCTGCTACCAGTCACGTCATGTCTTTTCCGCCCATAATCCAAACAATGGAGAAGCGCAAGAGAGCTACCATCTCATACGATGAGATTGAAGAGGATGAGACTCTCGTAAAGACACCGCAGGCGTCCGAGAAAGCAAATCACTCGGTAAGGCTGGAACCGAGCTGACTTTGAAAAAGCTTGACTGACAACAACACAAGGGGATAGAGAACGGCGTCATGAAATTCAAGAAAGCGCGCAAGCGGTATCCGAAGTTCGAAAGAGAAGAGGGAGGATATGTCTCCCCTTTCCTGAACCTACCTGCCGAGCTCCGTAACAGAATCTACACCTTAGCCCTCACGGATGAGAAAGAAGACATTATTCTCTTTCACAAATCCCACAAAGGGGGTGAGCGCGTTCGCAGGCGTCACAATACTACACACGGCAGCGCGCACTACCCATACGGGGAGCAGTCTACAAGCATGCGAAGCTGGTATCCAAAGGGGCATCAGAAGCACACCGCCGTACACAGACTGAGTCCTAGCCTACTTGCCGTGAACAGGCAGCTCAACAAGGAAGGCAGCAGATTCTTGTACCAGCAGCCCCTCCACTTCGATTCCGCAACGACATTGTATCACTTCCTTCCCCAGATCGGACCCAGCAACCGCAGCATCCTGACAGAGCTCGTGGTCATCCACGGCGGGGACAGCCCCAAGACGCGATATATTAGCGATACCGCTTTGAGCCCTCACGCCTTCGCCACACTCGCGGACGCGGCGTCCTTGCAGCGCTTCGAGGTCACCGCTCACAGGAGCTTTGTGGACTCCCAGTTGGCAGGTGAAGGTTCTATACTCGAGGTCATGGACCCCTGGGTCCGGGCTGTGGTCTGGAAGCGCGCGAGCAGGATCCTGTGCTTTACTAGGTTGGCACATCGCCAGGGAGAGTATGGCCCAGAAGGGGTTGAGGCTTCGGTGAAAAGGATGGAGTTGAAAAGCAAGAAGCTGATACAGCGGCTCGGACAATTCTTCTGGGAGGATGTCAGAAGACAAGCCAAAGCCAAGAAAAAGGCGAAAATCCAAAACGAGGGATGATGAAGGCCGCTTGGCTACTGGTTAGGATCGAGGCCGGGATTTCCTGTGGTGGCCCTGCCATGCCCTGCGCTTCTGCTTTTGTTTTGTTGGCCATTCATTCAGGTTTCCGATACTTGAATGTGCTTCTTTGTATAAGCAATCACATTGCCTCGATTCGGGTTCTAGGCATTGCTGGGTTGACCAGCCTTTTGACCGGGGCATTTGCTCGTCTGACCGATCGTACTAGATAATTATACCACTCAAAGTAGGTATCAATGATCCACTCAGGAATCGCTCTCCTTGGTGCAAGTTGCGCAGCCGTGTAGCCCCCGGAGGATACTCCATCCCGCGATCCCCGCCCTGCACAATCACAGGCTGAACGTGATAACACAAACATGGCGGGGGGATTTCGTATTGCACGAACGTCCTCGTGCCGAGCTGTCATTGACGGATAGCAGCATGGCCTCGGGAAGACGGATACGAGCAGCTGGGGACAGGGTCCACCTTGGAGCGATGAAGAGTTGCCTCCTCAATGCCGAAGATTGAGTACAGAGCCACAGTCTGTTCTCTTGATGGAGACACAGATACGAGAGGCTGAGGCGGTGTGTACGGGAAGGAGCAGCTCTTGCAAATACTGCGACGCTTTGTGCTACTACTCACTGTGACTCTTGATTGCCATCATTGAGCGGTGTGCTGAGTCATTCAGTTGTGGTAAGGACTCTGAAGCACATGATGACGAGAGGGCGGTGTATGGTATGAAACATGGTATAGACGGTGAAGGAAGCAGGCAGCCTACCGAAACAGCCCATTGTTTGTCTTGATGTCATGATCAGGAGGACGTGAGGCGAAGATCTTAGCGTATGTAGAGACCTATAGGAGACACTCCGCTAAAGATGGCAATAAGCCTTACCGATTGGGGGGAACGACGGAAGGGAAAGACAAGGCGGGTCCCGTTTGGACCAGACTGCGACACAGATAGGGTATCTCGTGAGGCCGAGACAGGAAAATGATTGGACGCGGTGGTGTGCATTGGTTCGAAACAGGGATTAAGGTACCGGGGTATCTTAAGGATTCCCGGCTCGGGAAGTCCACACGGGAGCGGGCCTTTGCGGCACTCGTACGCTGCACACTGCACCATCCACGCTGTGCACCGTGCCTCACGCTTATAGTGCAAGAGGCTTGTGAGCATGTCAATCTGGAGATGGGCGAGACTCATGAAACCTGCCCGGTCGTTGCCTCAGCAGCTTTGCGCCAGGCTGTCGGAGGGTGGGCGCTGGGCACGAATGCCATCACTCGGCGTGGAAGCGAGGCCGGAAAAGCATGGTCAGCTGCAACCCCTCGAACACCCAGGGATGGGTTTGAACACATGAAGGGCTTGACATATTCCCCATGCGGACATGGCTCTGGAAAGGATGGCAGCACCGCCCAAGGGCCAGCCTCACATCTCACGGCGATCGGAGGCGGCGCTGTTTCAAACGCAGGACCCGGCCAATGCTGATGCGGGTGTGGCAGCCAAGCTGGCGGCGCGGGGTGTTCTGCAGGCTTCTGCAACAGGGCATGAGGACCAGTCATCTGCGCCTGGTCGGCATGCATGCCTACCCGAATCTCAGGGCGTACAGAACCAGGCGCGGGAATCACGCCCATCGCCTCTCCATCGCCCACGCTGCTGCAAGTCCACGGTCTGCAAAGCAAGTAAGCGGCCGAGCGTGTTGCGCGTGCTGCGAAACCCACAATACCAGAGCCCATTACACGCGAACCACCGGGCTTAGCCTCTCGACCCTTCCACCTGCCTATTCGTTTCGTAACCCGACCAAGCCTTGTCCTTGTTGATTATTCAGAGGCGGGCCTAATGCCATGCAGTCGGTGGAGCATGTATGAAAGCCCTGCGTCTTCCCGCGTGCTGCCCCCAAGCTGCTGCCCTGCCGTTGTTCTTGTCCTCTATCACGGCTGTCACGCCTCTATCTGCTGCCACGTCCTTCCTCTCCGTCGCCAGTCACGTTCTGAACAATAGTATTACTATCTCGTGCGTTCACATTCACGCTCTTCAGCTATTCTGAAGCCTCGTGCGATCAATAAAGAGTCACGCTGTGCCAGCTGGTGGCTGCTTGTTTGCCTACACCGCTCTTTGCCGCCAGGCCCGCCGAGCCGTGACTTGCATACAAGCACCGGGCTATGGCATACGCCCAACAATTTGCCTATCAGACACTGCCAGACCACTCACAATTCCCAGACAAGCGGCGGTCTGTTGCTTACTGCCACGACAGCAGAGAAGCCCCAGCCGTAGCAGTACTGGACCCTCATATATCGGAGCCCACCATGATGTCTCCAGATGTTCCTGCCCACTACCGCAGAGACTCTGTCACAAACAGCGCCGGTGTATTGTCACCACCGGAGAGCGCGCACTGGGATCACAAGTCGTACCCTGCTGGTCTGGGTATCGACAATGATGTTCCGTTTCACGAGACGAATCCATTCCGCCAAAACGCCAATACCGCATTCTCGCGTCCCGAACTCGTTCACGGCGCACCTGTTTACAGTCAACTAAATGGACCATGGAGCTTCGACCATCCTTCCGGTACGAGCACCCCAACCGGCTATGACTTCACTGGAGAATTCGATGGCGCACATTACCCACACAGCGCGTCAGAGCATGTGCAGTCCAGCTATACGTCTTTCACGCCCATCCAGCAGGATCCTGGCTATGGACCCGCTCCGCAAGTCCAGACTCCAATGTCTCCGCAATCTCACCCGGACTGGATGAGTCTAGCGATGCAGGAAGATCCTCAACTCTCGATGGCCAAGCGCCTGAGGAGTCCGCCTCGGACGTACGCCGACTTCCAGAAGCGTGACGGAATCCGCAAGAAGAACGCTCGTGTCGAGATTCCACCTGAGCGTAGCCTCGACACTATCGAGCGCCTCATCACTCAATCTACCAACGATGAAGAGCTGAAGGAGCTCAAGGCGCAGAAAAGGCTCTTAAGAAATAGAGAGGCGGCGTAAGTCTACCAATCCCGTTTAGTATAGAGTATGTTCTGACGCGTGACAGTCTTGCTTCCCGGCAACGGAAGAAGAAACATACCGAAGACCTCGAGTACAAGGAGAAAGGCTACAATGCTCAGATAAATATGCTGAAGAAGCAGGTCGATGAGCTAAGGTTCCAGTACGAGTCACTCGGTAGCGAAAAGCAGGCTCTAGCCCACCAGCTGCAGCAAGCAAGTCACGACATTGCTACACTCCACATGGAGAAAGAAGAGTTGGTGCTCAAGCACACGGAGGAATCGGCCGACCTGCGCAGGAAGAATCAATGGCTGACCGAGCAACTCGAGGCCGGTCCGGCACCTGCCATGTCTGCAAACCCGAGCAGTACCGGCATCAGCGACTTCACCTCTGAAATGGATGCGCTGAACATGAACGGCTATGACTGGGGCGATCTCATCCAGATCAACGACACGCAGAACACGTTCGCCGACTTCAACAACTGGCAGACTCACCCCAACGTCATCAAAGAGCCCGCAACTTCAACCACCCAGCCCGCCACAGAGCCCGAGAAGCCCTCAGCCAAATCCGTCGAGCCACCAGTCGCATCCGGGATCCTCTTCATGCTCCTCCTCTGCGGCGCCTTCGTCGCCTCCAAGTCCGCAACCTCCACCACCCAAACCCAGATCATCCCACCTATGCCCAAAGACGTCCGCGACGCCTCAACCACGGTGCTCGACACCCTGCTCAAAGACGCAAAGCCCGAGACCGGGCACGCATTCTCCCAGCACCCTCACCACACGCTCCGCGCAAACGTCGAGCGAGGGCCCTCCGCTCCCCAATGGGAGCTCCACAGCCCTCCCGCGTCCAGCCGTCTCGATGCCATGCACGCGCAACTGACGACGCCGACCAAGAAGCAAGAATGGGACCAGGCCTTCTCGCTCACACCGTCGCAATACGCGTCGCTCGCGCACCCGGAGTTCCCCGAGCCGCTGCATTCGCCGCAAAGCAGCACCGGTCCCTCGCACAGACGTAATCTGGCGCAGACGCTCGAGAATATGCGTGCGGAGAGTGTGGCGAAGGGCGGCGAGGCGGAGGTCTACACGCGCTCGTTGCTGTGGGATCAGATTCCGCTGGATGTGGTTAAGCAGTTTAAGGAGTTGGTGAGGGAGACGAAGAGGGCGGATGAGGCGAAGACGGCAGGCAGCGAGCGCGGTGGCTTCGGCTACAAGACTGAGATGTGATGACGATGATCCGACACGACGAGATGCGATGAGACGACGAGATCGAGAAGGATGATTTACGACACGACACTGATTGTTTTGACGACTACACACGAGAGATATGAGCTGAAACGAACTGGATAAGATTGAAACGACCCGACTACGAATGTACAGAACCACCCAGAACCCATTTTTGATACCCCGAACCGGATTTCCTCTGTCTTGTGGAATACTGGCAATTTCTTTTCACGAACTGCAGATCACGAAAGTACACACCACTACATACAGCCTCGACGGCTACATGACGGAACCTTTTCTGATATCAGGATATATGAGGACATGTCCCACGACAAATTTGCATATTTCCTCTTTTCTTTCCTTTTCCAATATGCAAGGCATACTTATGACATGGTAGATGCCAGGACACGATGTCGACGAGTTGACGGATTGATGGCTTGATGGCTTGATACCAACCTTGGAACTCTTGTAATGCCTATTCCTTTGTCCCTTTGTCCCATTTTCATCATGACTGCAATACTTGTACATGGCGAGGCTAGTCCTGTCTCATACCATCTCTCGGTTAAGCTCGAAGTGAAACGAGCTGTAGATAGCATCTAATACGACTGTCGCACGGTCCACCACCCCATCGCCTCTTTCTTCACCTCCACACTGCATAAGGATGAGAGAGCGCGCACATAAGTGAAAATGAGGGCTTGGGATGAAACGTCTGCTTATTGGTACCTTAGGTAAAGCCTGCTTCCTCGACTCGACTTACAGAAGAGGAAGGCACGCTAGCCACACCGCCTCCAGGTTCTGTCACCTAGCTGCATAAGGTAACTAAGGTACCTTACCTTACCTATGTAGAAAGTGGAGGCCCACTAGGACTCAGATAGGTTGCACAATCCTCTGAAACCTCTTCGGCGTCTTCATGAACTTCTCCGGCTCCTCCCTAGCCCCGTCCTTCCAATACTCATACTCCATCCAAACCCCCTCCTCCATCTGCTCCTCCATCGCCTCCAACCACGCCCCAAGCTCCGGCGCCAACGGCACCACCCCCGTCTCCAACACATACTGATCCCACATCTTCAACATTTTCTTCATCCTCTCCGGCTCCTGCTCCGCCAGATCGTGGATCTCGCCGGGGTCGCGGGCGAGGTTGTACAGCTGCCATTTCTCCGGCCCCTTGGGGGCAGGGATGAAGACGATTTTCCAGTCGCCGCAGCGCACGGCCGCGCGCCCGCAGGTTTCCCAGCCTGTGATGTGGTCGGCTGGGTGGATCGTGGGCGAGGTGCCGAGAAGGAAGGGCACCATGCTGCGGCCGCGCATGGGGACTACTTCGCGCCCGCGGTAAGTCGGGGCCGGGTGCGTGACCCCGGCCATGTCGAGGATGGTCGGGGCCAGGTCCATGACGGTCGCGAAGGCGGACGAGATGCTAGCCTTGTCGCGGGAGACGTGGGAGCCGGAGTCGGCGGTGTCGAGGGGGGCGGCGAGCAGGGCGTCGCCGTCGGAGCGCGGGGTGAAGTCGGTCGGGAATTTGGCAACGAAGGGGACGCGCACGCCGCCTTCGGTCGTGAAGGCTTTGTAGAGTCTGGACGGCGCGGTCGCCGCTTGGGCCCAGCGCGGCCCGTACCAGATGAAGGAGTCGCCGCGGCCGAGGTTCTCGAGGCTGTTGTTGTAGTACTTTTGCAGGTGCTGCAGCATCGTGCCTTGGACCATTGGGTAGGACTCGTAGGCTGCGCCTTCGGCGCCGTTGTCGGACATGAAGCAGACGAAGGTGTTGTCTAGCTCGCCGGTTTCCTCGAGGTAGTCGACTACCTTGCCGACGTTGGCGTCGATGCATTCGACCATGGCGGCAAAGACTTCCATCGCTTTGGCCGACTTGGCTTTCTCGTCTGCTGTGAGCTCGTCCCAGGCTTTGACTTCGTCTGCGATCACGGGGTGTGGTTCAACGTCCGGATCACACAGGCCCATCTCTTTCATGCGCTGCAGCCGCTTCTCTCTTAGCACATCTGGGCCTTCGTCGTAGACGCCTTTGTAGTGTGCGATGTATTCGTCTGGGGCTTGCAATGGCCAGTGCGGGGCAGTGAATGGGAAGTAGCCGAAGAAGGGACGCTCATCCTTCTCTTCGTGACGGGCCTTCAAGTATGCCAACATCTTGTCACCATAGCCATTACTGCTGTACCAGCCATCCGGGAGCTTCTTCACATACTCGCCATCTTCGGAGTGCAGGGCGATGAAAGACATGGTCATGAAGCCAGGAATCTGATCTGGCTTTTGGAGCTGGGGCTCATAGGCATAATGATTGGAACATGCAGGAAGGTGTGCAAAGCTCTTTTCAAATCCACGCGCTTTAGGGCTACGCTCGGGTGTCAGACCAAGGTGCCATTTGCCAGCCATAAGGGTGAGGTAACCGGCATCATGGAGGATTTCTGGCAGAGCGGCTACACGCTCATTCAGGTATCCCTCATATCCCGGCATACCACGCTGTGGAGCGGTGTCAAAGTGTTTCGCGTTGCCTTTAGTGGGAGCATTCTGGCCGGAACGGTTGGTCCATTCAATCAAATTACCGAGTCCTGCAATGTGATGGTCCGTACCAGTCATGATCCTGGACATGTTTGGTTAGCTATTGCACCTTCTTTGACGGACGGTGGGCGTAGCTATCGCACTTACATAGCACGAGAGGGAGAGCAGGCAGCAGCTGCATGGAAGTCGGTGAAGCGAATGCCATTGCTGGCAAGCTTGTCTATGTTTGGAGTCCTGATCTCGCCGCCGAAGCAAGAAAGATCACTGAAGCCCAAGTCGTCAGCGACTATGACGAGGAAGTTTGGACGCTTCTGGGCGCCATCTGTTGCGTTTGAAGCCCGTGATTCGGCCATGCTTGCGGGGTTCTTCTCTTCTCACAACCATCAAAATGATGGTCACAGTGGACTAATTGAAAGAGAGATGCTAGAGAATCGGAGAAGAGGACGAGGACGAGGCAGAGGAAGAGGAAGAGGAAAAAGATAAGGAAAGCACGCGATGTATGAAATATGAGGCAGAGTGGGCGGAGTGGACCCTTGCGGTGAGATGCGTATCATCAGACCGAGGCGCGTTCCTGTCTCCTAGCTCCGCCATCGGCATCCTGTCCATACTGTTTCAGGTAATGGAAGGGCCTTGTCGCGTGCTTACTGCTGAATCCGCCAATGAGCGCTAAGAGGTACCTGAGAGGGGCCCGCTCTGTTTGCGGGTCACTACCTATGTTAGGTATAATTTATCCGGATATACTGTAACATCAACGTGACATGTTCGTCTAGCACCGAGGTCTGCCGTTGGAAGCGGACATGAATCGTTGCAAGCAACACTTCCTTACTCGGCACTCGGGCCAATACTTGTTTGTACCTCAGCCCTCAGGCAGGAGGGGGCCGTACCTTGGTAAGAGGTTGCGATTGCGTTGCATACTGCGGGGTCGTGGCTTGGCTGTGGAGCTCTTCCGCGCAAGCATCGTGGAGAAGAGGAGAAGAGCAGGGCCAGATGGAGGTCTGAACAACATCATGGCACGTCTATACACAAGACAGATGAAAAACATGGGTTATATACATTCAAAAACAGTAGTATAGATCATAGAGGTCAAGTCAAGCTTTCATGTTCCTTTTCACTTTACTTCCGCCCTCGAGGCTCTCAAACCCCCTCGATGACCTCACAGCCAATCACAGCCCCCGTTGGCGCCATCCCTGTAGGTCAGCAAGCACACCATCGCAACCAAGATCACGTACACCATCCCTCGCGCAGATCGGCTACACAATGCGTGCAAGCACACGCAACAGTTATCAGAGGGACCCTTCTATCAGACCCTATCAGACTAAATCTCACCACGCTATCCTTCATGCAGCATTGACACCCCAATGGTCTACCAGCTAATCACCTAATCAAGCTACGGGACGTGTGTTCTGCTTTGCGTGCTTCCCACCAGCTGGCTCAAAGCGTGTCGTCGCTTGCTTCCGCCGGCTCTCGGCAGCACAGATTACTGTAGTATGCTACGGTGACCCCGAGAGCTCGCTAGTTTGTGGAAGAGTACTTTATATGGACGATCTCGACCTTGATCTGGATCGTCCTGATACCGCGCTCCTCTCTCATTCTGATTCTGTTGGTGGCAACTCACACAGGATCTCTCCCGAGTCCATCGCTATGACGCGCATGGGAACTTTAAGAGCCTACTGGCTCGGAGCCGTGGTCTGTATAGGCGGGTTCCTGTTCGGCTACGACTCTGGGATTGTCGGTACGTAAGGTATAGCGAGGAAATCGCCCGCTTTGCTGTGTCATCTGCACTTGTCCTTCCTTCCAACACAAATACTAACACCCTTTCGCAGGTGGTGTCCTTACCCTGACGAGTTTTGAAAATGACTTTCGCTACACACCCAAGCAAGCTACGCGCAACAGCTCGCTGTCAAACAGTCTTCAACAGCTTGGTGCTTTCGTCGCTTGCTTCCTCATCTGGCCCATCACTCACAAGCTTGGACGAAGATGGGCGATTGGCATCTGCTCCTTTACCTTTTGCATTGGCGCGATGATTCAAACCATCAACACCCATTCCGTCGCCGCCTTTTACGTTGCCAGAGTCATCTCCGGTCTGGGTCTCGGCGGCAGCAGTGTCATCGTCCCCATGTTCAGCAGCGAAATGGTACCCAAGAACCTTCGGGGTCAAATCGGTAGCTTCTACCAGCTGTTCTACACCTTTGGTAAGTCACGACTCGCCATCTCCGACCCTTCTCCACGGTTACAAGAAATAGCAGACTAACTCCTCCCAGGCATCTTCACTTCTTATTGGATCGACTACGGCGTCGCCCAAAAC
Source organism: Zalaria sp. Him3 (assembly GCA_027923365.1). Taxonomy (NCBI): domain Eukaryota; kingdom Fungi; phylum Ascomycota; class Dothideomycetes; order Dothideales; family Zalariaceae; genus Zalaria; species Zalaria sp. Him3. The sequence goes on from BPUN01000003.1 coordinate 162,409, forward strand.
ATCCCCAAAACCCAATCCCGGCAATGGCAAATCCCAATCGGGCTCCAAATCCTGCCCGCCGGTCTCCTCGGCCTAGGCATGCTGACCCTGAAGGAGTCCGTCCGCTGGCTGACGCTCAACCATCGCCACGACGAAGCCTGGGAATCGCTAAAATGGATCCGGGCCTCGGACGACGCAGCCGTCCATCTCGAGATGGAGGAGATCCGCCAGGGTGCCGCCTACGAAGAGCAGCAGCGCGAAGGCTTCCAGCTCAAAGAGATGATCTCGCCCGACAACTGGCGGCGCACGGCCACCGCCTCAGGCGTCTTCATCGCACAGCAGGCGACCGGCGCGACCGCATTTGCGTATTTCGGCCCGCAGTACTTCAAGCTCCTGGTCGGCAACAAAGGCAACTCAGACCTCCTCTTGACGGCGATCTTCGGTGCCATCAAAGTCGCGGCATGTGGCTGCTTCGTGCTCTTCGTCGCCGACCGCGTGCCGCGCAAGAAGATCCTGATCGCAGGCGCCACCTTCATGGCTGCGTGCCAGATCACGTGTGCGGCGGTGGTGAAGACGCATCCTGCGCAGAGCACTGGCGATGTGACGAGTAGTGGCATCGCGACCGTCGCGCTCATCTACCTCTTCGTCATCGCGTATAACTTCTCCTGGGGTCCGCTGCCCTGGCCGTATGTGTCTGAGATCTTCCCGACTAGGATTAGGGAGCCGGGAATTTCGGTCGGTGTGGCTAGTCAATGGTATGTGTTGTTGCTTTTGCTTGCACCCCCTCCTTCCCATCTCCATCAGTTACCCTCTCCATCTCCATCAGCTCCCCTCTCCATAGCCTCCCAACCCTCCCAGCCCAGACTAACCCCCCGCATCCAGGCTCTTCAACTTCGTCTTCAGCATCAGCACCCCCTACATGATCGCGAATCTGGGCTGGGGCACCTTCCTCCTCTGGGGCCTCTTCGACCTCGTCATCGCCGCGGGCTCCTTCCTCTTTTTACAAGAAACAAAGGGCAAGTCCCTCGAGGAGATCGCGCATACGGCTAGTCACGACAGCACGAATAAGATGCTCGCGGATGACTATGAGAGGGCGAGTATGGGCGGTGAGGGCAGGAAGAGGCCCGCTGTTAATGAGGTGGAGTGATTGGTGGGGGGTTGGTAGGGGGGGTTTGGGCTGGGAGAGAGTGGCATGGGATGGGATGGGTTGCCGTTGTCTGGGTTATGCAGGCTCGGTCGTGTGGCTGAGTACCTAGGGATATAAAACTCGACGGGGTGTCTAGAGGTAGGCTGGCTAGTAGCATCTGCGCCCGTAGAATCTGGAATTCGATTCTCGGATCTTTGGCCTTGAAAAAATACTTCGTTATGATTCCCGATTCTGGTAGCGTATTGGCGGGTTGTAGATTGCTGGAGATGATAGGCAGGAGTGGTTCACACTTCCTACGGTGTCTTGGTCTGTATGTGCACCTGGACCTGTCCTCGACTACCTGCAATGGAAGGGAAGAAAGCTGAATAGAAGGTTCGTTACGAATTCGTTGCAAGCTTGATGCGTCTGCCAGAGACACAAAAACATCTCTACTACTTTTCCCTCCCCTAACCCCGCCCGTGTCCCCTTCCCTATCCCAGTCCACCGTCCGCAACACCCCATCCCCCAATCCGCTTCTAAAACTCAAAAACCCCCCTCAGCGCCTCCAAATCCATGCCCGGGCCCACCATATCCCTCAATTCCATCCTGTCCATCTGACTAAACACCCGTCTTAGCGTATCATAAAGATTCGTACTCTGATTCTGCTGAATCATCATCTCGAGCCTATCCTCATCAACGCCCCTCCCCTCCGCCCCCTCCACAATCTCCCTCGCCCTCTCCCTCCCCTCCTTCTCCACGACCCGATGCATCTCAAGCGCCTGCAACAGATGCTGCGCCGCCTCCTCATAGCAGCCAATATTAATACAACTGACACCCAAATTATACCTCGCCCTTACAAAATTCGGCCTCAGTTCCAGCGCGCGCGAATACGCGTCTATCGCCTCCTCACTGCGCCCGCTATTGGCCAGCGTCGCCCCGAGCCGGTTCCAGAGCAGATGCAGCTCCTCCTGGCGGTTCGTCGCGCCCTCTTCCGTACTCGCGAGCGCGGCGCCGAAGCAGTCGACCGCCTTGTCGTACTCCTCCGCGCCGTAGAACAGCACGCCGAGGCCGACCTGGACGTCCGGGTCCATCTGCTCGCCCGAGGGGGAGAGCTGGGCCGCCGCGATGAACAGGTCGGTGACTTTTTGGTGCAGGGCGTGGCGGTCGGTGAAGCCGAGGTCGTCGGCGGATGAGAGCGGGCCAGAGGCTACGGTGGGGTATTTGGTCGCGCCCCAGCGCTCGAGGGTCCGGTAGGCGGTGCTGTCGTAGCCTTCGTTGGTGTAGGATACCGCGAGGCCCATGAGCGCGGGCAGGTTGTTCGGGTCGAGTTTGAGCGCGTGCTCGAGCGCGCGGATGGCTGGGGTTTCCTTTTCGTTTTGCGCCTGGGCTTGGCCGAGCGCTGTCCAGGCGGCGACGTGGGTGTCGTCTTTTTGTACTGCGGCTTCGAAGGCGAGGGCGGCGAGGGAGAGGTTGCCGCCTTCGCGCATGATTTTTACGCCTTCGTCGTAGGGGTTCGAGAGGGTGCTGAAGGGGTTCTCTTCTTCGAACATGTACTCGCCCAGGTAGGGGTCGGAGGAGCGGTGGGTGTTGAGGCCGTCGAAACCTTCCCATTGCTCATAGTCGTCGCCCATGTGCATTGCGTCTCCGAAACTGTCATCCATGTGTCTGTTTTTCGCTGCAGTTTCAGCCTGGATGCCGCGCCAGATGCTCTCGAAGTCGCCGTAGTTGGTCTCGGAATCTAGGGGGTGGGATGTGGATGAAGAGAGGGGGTCGACTGACCTGTCCATCTGGCTCAGCTCTGCCTCGATGGCTGCGTTCGCCTCCAAGTCTAGCGCGTCTTGATCCTTCGTGTCTAAAGATGCAAACTGTGCTTCCCAGTCGTTGTCATCCAGCTCTACCATCCGCCCTTTACCCTTATCCATCGTCTCCGCACTCATCGGCTGCTGCTGCTGCGTGAAGGCCGGCGAGAACGTCCTCTGCATCCCATACCCCATGCCACCATATCCCATTCCCATAGGTCTATACCCACTCATAGGACTCTGCACCTGTGCGCTCAACGGACTCGCCGTCGCCGCCCGAGCACTCTGATTCCGCTGCTGCTGGAACTTGGCAAAGTCGGCCGGACTGAACCCTCCATTCGTCGGTCGCGAGAACACCGTCTCCATGCCCTGGTCTGGTAAACCGGGTTCGAACTCCTGCGCCCATTGCGGGGACTCGCTGCGTCTGGACGCTTGCTCTAACTCGCGGCGCATCTGCTCCATGGCAAAGGGAGCGGCCGGGCCCTGGGGTAAGGGTGCTTGTTGTTGCATGAACTCGTCCATCATCTATGGCAAATTAGCCTCATTACTTCATGTCATCCACAGGGCCATAGATCATAAGGCCGATGGCACCCCGCATGCAGCGAAATCCGCCCCGCTGTATCCCACATACCGCATCCTGAGGCGCACCCATAGGCTGTGTCCTCATACTCTCACCCATACCACCCAGACCCCTCCCTATAAGTCTATCTCTTTGCAGCGACTTGTCATCTTGCGTGTGCTTCGTGAACTGGGCGAGAGGGTTGGCGGCGGTGGAGCACTCTGGCCCGCCGAGGAAAGACATGATGGCGTCGTCGTCGTATCGTGAGGGTCGTGTTCGGGACCGGTCTGACAAGGTTTGAAGAAGTCGAAAGGGTATATACGGGCGCCGAGAGAAGGCAGAGGGGCGTGAGTGAGCGATAGGTGATATGGAGGCGTACAGTAATGGTGGTTCGGTTTGGCTGCCGAGGCTCCGCCCGACTGCGGCGAAGCTGTTGCCGAAATCCGGGGGAATGAAGTCAGTCACCCACTCTCACTCACGTGGGCGCGCGTGTACCTAAGGTACCTACCTACTTACTCTCTAATCTCGATAAATTATATGTACACAACCACTGTAACGTTTTACTAAAATCAAATGACCTCAAGTAGAGGCAGAATTGGATTCGTCGGAGGGGTGATTGCTTTAGATGTCTAAGATATCGCAGACACTTTATAGCACTATAATACACGCTCAAATCTGCGCCTTCTTCAGGCGCAGACAGCAAAGACAGACAAATTACACCCATGTGCAAGCGTTGTGTCCGTTGGAAAGAGTCGGGCTCCAAAATGTGCCCATTGACCAACACGTTTCCTCCCCTTACGTGATGCTCGCCCAGCCATTCGGCATAATAGTCCGAAAATCTGCTTCACCTCCCGGTAGAGATTTGGCACTTCCTGATCTCTTGGCCGCTAGAAGAGCTTTGTGAGGAGGGCTTCCGCTTAGCCATTCAAGGCGCAAGCAGTCTAAACTTGGTTACGCTGCTCGCGTGGGACATTCTGGCTGAAGTCGATTCTGAGCTCCCTGCCGTGGAACTGCTGGCCCTCCAAGAACTCCTTGGCCTTGGTCGCGCTCTCAACATCGATGAAGTCGGCGTGGGCGAAACCTCTTGGCTGTCCAGTCCTCCTGTCAATGGCGACTCTGACATCCAAAACGTTCCTGATCTGCTTGAATAGGTCGTTGAGCTCACGGTCGCTCATCTGGAAGCTCATGTTGCCGATGAAAAGGGTCTTGGTTGGGGCGTTCTTGACGCCTTCACCGCGTGGAGCGAAAGCTCTGCTACGTGGCTCACGGCGGACGTGGTGTTGGACGGCCATACGACGGCCCATGAATGGCTTTTGGTCAAGTTCCCTGATGGCCTCCTCGGCAGCCTCCTTGGTGGCGAACTCGACGAAGCCGAAACTGTCGAACGTTAGTGTCCAAAACTATGCGACTAGGTCAAGGCTTGCGCCATCCTATAGAACATACCCCTTGCTCATACCCTGCGGGTCGGTAGCAATCCTGCAGTTAAGGACCTCTCCGAATTGGCTGAACTGCTTGCGGAGTTCCTCCGTTTGGGTTTCGAAATACAGGTTTCCGCAGTAAAGGATCTTGCCAGCCGCCTCCTGGCCCGGGGCCCGTTGGTCAAGCTCAAATTTCGCGCTTGACTTGGCGGCTCCAGAGGCAGAGGCGATTCCAGCAGCAGTAGCAAGGCGTTCAGCGGCGTCGGAGACTGTCTCCTTAGCAGTCTCGACGGCGTGTTCGAGGGTAGAGGTGGTCGAAGATGCGGCATCCTGTACAGACTCCTCCTTGACCTGCTCGGTCTGGATTTCCTTCTCTGCCTCGCCTGCAGTGATGTCCTCGCTCTTTGATGTTTCGGCCTCAGTTACCTCAGCCCGGGCCTCCCTTTCTGCCTGCGACTCCTCAGTGGTCACAGTCTCATCCGAAGTCTCTGCATCCTTTGGCGACGCTTCCTCGCTAGCGAATCGTCTTTGGAATGGGGATGTTTGCCATTGTGCGGTGGGTCTGAGTGCAGAAGGGGTGGTTCGGGAGACAAAGGTGCGAGAGGCGGTGGTGAAGGTAGAGGGCTGGGCGGAGAGAGTGCGCAGGGCTGCGCGACGGAGAAGATACCTTAGCAAATTAGTCAAAGAATGCAATAACACAAGCGCTATGTATCTAGCTTACATGGTGAGAGTATAAAAGAGGTAGAGGAAAGATGTGGAGGAAAGATGGAATGAAGTGTATTGAAATGTTATAACGGAGAGCTACTGCGGCGAACACTGCAATTCCCTGGTCGCAGATTCGTCAAGGTACTTTTCCGACGCTAGAACGCTGCCACGTGCACGTGCCATACTACATCAAACACATTCTAGAGCACTCCCATTCCTACCAATGCAGAAGGAGCTCTAACACCATGGGAGGACAGTCGTACAATTTTAAGATCCAAAGAAGTCTTCTAGTTCACAAGCGAAACGGGTCCCGTGCGCAGTTTTGACGATGTTTTCCGAACTTAAACGAATAAGTCGGCAGATATTTATTTTATTTCCCAAGCCCTCCAAGTACACTGGTGGCCGGTTTTGATGTTCACCCTCCTTTCACATGTCCATCGCAAATCTCTGTCTAAGCTCTTGACCATCATTCTCCACCCTATACAGTAGCGCAACACCACGCTTAGATCATCAGCCTCTCGACCTTGTCCTTGAGGGTCCTGATCTGTCCCATCAACTCGGAAGCCTCGTCTGCGCAAACGTTAGCATCGTGGTTCCTGGCATATTTCCGTAAAGGCAAAACTTACTGGTGGTGATAGAGCAAGCAATGACGGAACGGCTGACACCGCAGGCGCGGCCAAGAGCCATCTTGCTTGGGACGTAGACGTATGGAACGTTCTTGTCCTCACACAGGAGAGGAAGGTGGAGGAGAATGGCCAGTGGGGAGGTGTCGGCGGCGAGGATGAGGATCTCAGAGATACCACGGTTGAGGGTCTTGGTGGCCTCGTTGGCTCCCTTCTTCAGCTGGCGGTAGTGAGAAGCCTGCTGGACCAGATCCAGGATGGTCTGGGTAAGGGCAGCGTCGGCGACGGGCCAGGCTGCGAAGTGTGTGTCAGCTGCTGAGACTTTCGCATTTGCAGCGCATTGCAGGGTTGCGACTTACCAGCAGAGTCGTTCTGAGACATGGTGGTAGAAGGTGAGGTTTTGTGTTGGTGGATAATAGCTCGCCCGAGGAAGGTTCACTGCTATGACGGCTCGCCCGTAGGTTCACTGCCCGGTATTGGGAAGGAGTTGTGGTGGTGGTTGGTGGTTGGTACGATCTAGAATTGTTCGACGCCGACCTTGAACTTTGGAGATTTTCGAGTGCACGTGATGCGGAGATGAGATAAGATCAAATTGCTTGGCATATCCCTCTTATACTGCCGCCCCGCGCCTAGAGGGCAGAAGAACGACTTTGACTTGGGACAAATGTGGTGGTGATGTTCCAAGATGTAATGTGCTCTATCATGAACTGTTGATCAGGTTTATCGAGCTGGTTTAAGACAGTCATGTTGTTTTAAGGCCCCAGAGCAAAGAGTCCCGGGGCCAAATTCATGGATACCAGCCAACAACACCGAAATAAATACATACATGGAGCTCATTGGAATATTTGGGTATCATAAAATTGTAAATCAACATGCTGGACTCGCGTCCAGCCGTCGCATCCACTACCACTTCCCATCCGCAATCCTAAACAACCCATTCTTCTTCTTCTCCATCGCCCACTTCTCACACCACCCCTTCATCTTTTCCCTACTCTTCGCACTGCCCACATTGACAGTAGGAATTACCTTATCGATCCTCAGGGCACAGCAGAACATCGTCAACTCCCTGAAGCTGCTATGCTCACTATACGGCACACCAAAGCAAGACGCTCGGCTTGTACTGCCCCGCTGTGGGACCAGCTCCTTCATGCTGTATGTGCTCTTCCAGTTCTCAGAATGCAGCACCGTCTGTACAGCGGGACTCTCCACGAAACGTGAGTTCGGAGGTCGGTAGTTCCAACCCGAAGGCCGGAATCCGACACAGCGGCTAAAGTAGTCTTTGTAGTCCTTGAGGTAGTCGTCGAGGGTATCGGCGCGAATCTCGAAGAGCGGTGTCATATGTACTTGGGCTTCGCGAGGATCCTTGGTGAGGCGTGCATTCAATTCAGGGTCCTCGAGACAAGCGCAGATACGCTGTTTGCCGGGTGGGGCGTAGATCTTGCTGTTCAGCGCTCTTGCTATGCCTAAGCAGATGCGCTCTTTACCAATACTGTAGGTGCCGACGACGACGAGCAGCTTGCCGCGCTGCTTGCCAACGGCAGGTGTCTTTGTCCCGGCAACGTCGTCGTTCTCTTCCTCTTTGATCACAGGATTGGAGTCCTTGCGGACAAATTTCACCATTCCGGTACCAGCACGTTCGCGCTTCATCTGCTCCCAGCCATCGCTCTCATCTGGCTCAACCTTGTTTAGACTGACGCACATATCTGCGCAAGCTTTGATCACCACTTCTTGGTTGGGAAAGGCATACTTTGGATTAAGGTACGTGGTGTCAAGATAGCAGACGTCCAACTTTTGTTGACGTTCCTTACCGCTCACGGCGTCCAGAACGTCCGGACGCAGCAGCGGATGCTCGACATGGGCTTTGCACGCCCTAAAGTCGCCACAGTGGAGCACGCGCTGCACTTTCGGGTTCGCGCCTTTACCGACCACCTTCTCGTAAAGATAAAGCGAACTTCCAGGGCAGTGATTCGCCGGTATCATGGTGACGAAGACCCCATGAGTACCCGGCACCTCGACCTTTTGCTCAAACTCAAGATCAACAACCCATTTCGGGTCGACACGAAGCTGTTGCCGGACAAGATTCGCTGTGACACGGCTGCAGTAGATAGGACCATGGCACCAGGATGAGGTGAGGCCGATGTAGTGATCGCTGTGAAAATGGCTGAGGAAGTAGGCTTTGCAGCCTTCTACGGCACCGTACCTGAAGGCGTCTACGCAGATGGAAAAGCCTGGTAAGATCTTGTAGAAGGGGCATGTTCGCTGATACGCTGGCTTGCCACGAGCTGCGTGCTCTGCGGCGGCGGCCGTAGCCCATGCCGCGTCTTCTGCGTGGCCTGACATGAGCTTCGAAAAGGCTGATCCACTGCCATTTGTGCTAGGTCCGCCTAAGCTGAATGGGTTCTCCTGTCCAGGCTTGGGAGGGCGAGGGGGCCGCTTGAAGCGTGATGCTGCTTGTTGTCCTTCACTCGGCGTATTTCGGCCTGAGTTGGGAGTGTTTCGACCAGAGCTGGAAGGCCTCTTCGCTTCAGGAAGCGGTGTTGGGTTCCCGTCGAGACAGTTGTTGACGTGTACTGCTGCGTCCTGATCGGAGACGCCGCCGAGCCCAATGCTGCAGATAGGACAAGTAGGAGCGTCTGCATCTGTGGTCGGCATTTCTTCCAACTTTATGGCTTGTCCTTCTTCGTCGATCACGTCTCCGCCATCCTCCGCCTCGAGCCTTGCCTGCTCCTCCATCCATCTTCTCTCCACAAACTCCTCGCCCTCGTCATAGATATCGTCCTCAAAGTCCCCACTTGCCTCATAGTCTGCAAAGTCCGCTATATCTCCGTAACTAGTTCCTGCGCGGCTGAGCGTTGGTCGCATGTCAGTGTTATCGTCCGGTGTATCAGGCTTTGTCTCTTTCTTCACCTCTGGCTCTTGCTCTGGCTCTTCTGCCTGCATATCTGGATCCTCTGGTACGGCTGGCGGTGTCTTCTTCCGACTGGCTTTGACGGGTACTTGAGGGACGTCCTCATCGTCCTCACTATCGGATTCTTCCACGAAAGGACCGGCCAATTTCGCAGGTTTCGCCGCGTCCGGCGGAGGAGGTGTGCATCCACCCGGGATAGTCACAGGCGCTCGTTGTGCTCCAACTGGGGTTTCCTCGCTGGCTGCCTGGATATCTTCATCTGTACCGCTCAGCTTCCTTCTCTTTACCGAGCCACCATTCTCATGGTATCGATCTTCCTCCATTCCATCTTCAGCCGCTCCGATACCCTCGTGTGTATTTCTGTCCGCAGAAGACTCCTTCCTCAGCCCAAACCCATTCTTACTCTGCACGAAGAGCTCGTCCGTGGGCTCATCATCCGCCTTCTTGAAGAACGAGAGAATGCTTCCGTTCGGCTTCCCCTTCGCCTTGCTATTCCCATTCACACTGCTACGCTTCGGATTCGTGCTTCCACGGCCTATAGTGGGCAACCTCTCCTGTTTTGCGGGCGTTCTGGAGTTCATAGTCTTCGTGGACATTTGTGTAGGCGCAAGAGGCGTGGCTACACTCTTGAAAGCGGAGGAAGGTTTACTGTTCGACGCCGTTGGTGGCGAGGGCGGACGTCCTACGGAAGGAATTACACGGCCGTCTGGTGTTTGCGATGTGCTGTCCCTAGGCTTCCTGAACATATCGAGCGCCCCATATGTGTCTTATTGCTTCATATCACAGCATGTCTGCTTGTACGGGGAATAGGGTCTTGAGGCAGATGTGAGTCGCGTAAAGTGCTGCGCGCCAAGACTCCAGGCAATGACGCAGGGCATTGCTTCGCGTTCACTCTCGATGTGTTAGGCGTATCGAGGGTCCAAGGTTGGTCTAGACTCAGGTCAGGACAACTCAAAGGACACGGTAGTCCTATATACTGAAGGAAGCATGCATAGATATCACCACAGAGGTGAAGGAACATTTGGTGGCAAAGAAACCAGAACTTTGTTGAAGACACTATCGTTACACATCCATCTGCGCGCTATCACGCGCGAGTCGAGGAGCCTATGTCTCTCGTATTGTTTGCGCGCTGTTTTTGACTTGACTGTCTTAGCTCCGTGAGCTCCCCAAGTAACCCTTGCAGGCCACCCCCCGGTCCGTAGGCTCGAGAGAGATCTTGCTCTGCTAATCTCGCTTACCCTTGGCGTGCTTTTGCGGCAGCCTGCGCAGCCTCTGTAATCCATGTTAGTAGCCGCGCTTGGTAGACGAGCTATACCGATATCTCACCTCTCCTTGTTGCGTCCTCCAACAAAGGTGTATCCACAGCCGCGGCTGGGAGGTGGACGTATCTTACGACACTGCCACGAATGAAGACATTTTTGACTGAGCTCTGTTACGTTACTTGTTAGCCAGTGTACGAGGTCCGAATATCGGTGGCAGCGCCGGTCTCAAGCAGCATAACATGGGCGTTCCTCCTCCAGAGACCAAATGCGCCTTTGAACGTCTAGTCCGAGTATTGCCGATGGAAGTTGTCTACACGGCTGGCTCTGCTTCCCCTGCAGCAATCGTCCATACTGTTCCGGCGCTTTTCTTTGAAGTATTCAGGATGCTAATTCGGAATAATGCGTACCAGATGCGGGTATTTGATATCCTCCACCACACTGATATCCTCAAGTTTAATGTTGAGGTACTGGTCCACGCTCTTCAAAGTTCCACGGATAGAGATGTCGTTCTTGAGCTCGACCGTCACTTCATGGTTGACGAGGGTCTTGAAGAAGCTACAGTATGTCAGCGGCATGTCGCTTGCGATACCTCCATGGCGCATGAGTGTTCACTACGGCGCAATACCGGGCACTGAGATTGCATAGCAGAGAGATCGGATGTAAGCGACGGGACTGACCTGAAGAAAAGCATGATGCTCGAGCGAGCAGGTATGGTACTATCGGGATTGAAGCATGGATCTCGGAAGTCTTCAACATCTCCGAATCTGGAGTCGAGATGTGATGTCGCCGTGGCACGTGCTCAGGCGTTGCAACCAGATTCATGGCATTAGAAGTAGACGCAAGGTAATCCCATCCCACATGCAACTACACATGTTATGCTACGTTTGTGGATTCCAGAGGTCTTGCAAGGGATCACTTTGTAATTCAAAGTTTGCCGTATCTCGATTATGGCTAGCTATACAAGATCTACTCGCCAGTCATCACGCCCTCCTCGCCAACCCGTCCCATGAAGAATACCTCCCTCTTACTAATTCGCCATTGACCGCTTGCACCGTACAACTCAACCTGGCCCTCCACACAGACCAATTCATCCTGATACCTACCATACGCAGTGACCTGTTGGCCCTTCCACTTCCCTTGCCCCAAATGCACGCCCGTGAAGTAAGTGTTCGCACTCGCCCTCCTGCCACTCTCATGTATCTCGATCGTCTGCGTTGTGAGCGCGTGCTGCGTGACCACAGGTGTCAGTCTGTGTAACCGTGAGTACTACGTCGTGCTATGAGAGCGATTGTTCGGAGATGCACCGTTTCTTGACAGCAGCGATCACGGCCTCGACGCCTACCATGTCACCTCCCGGAAACGGATACTTGGCGTCTACATCGGCGGTGAAGACTGAGGACAGGAGGCCGAAGTCTTTGGTGTCCAGGGCTACGCAGTATTTGGCGAGCACGTTCTTGATGGCGAAATAGTCGAGCGAGGATGGTGGGGTTGACATTTCGGCGTAGGCGGAAGCAGGGCGTTGATCTGAAAGATGGTGGGACCTTATATGGTCATACGAAGAGAGAAGAGCATACCGGCTTAATCGTTGAAACCATGTATCGCTTTTTCGGGGTGGGAATATACATGGAAAATAGTGCTGATCTTCGGAGTCCGAAGTGAGAAGTGGGGCTGACCCGACTCCCACATAGTAACAGCACGTCGAGATTCCGAAGAGTACAGGTTTCTACTTGCTACGGGGGCAAGCTCGCGCCGATTCCGAGGCTTTAAAGACACGGTACAAGAGCCAGAGGGTTGCACATGGGTGTAATGACTTGTCTTTATACGCAAGCTATGAAACGAAACGCCCGAATCCACCGCTTAAACCAGTACTCAGTTGACCATGTACAGTATGTCCATTGTACAGTATGTCTATGTCAGGGCAATTGCCTCGCTCTCTCAACCCGAGCAGATCCCGAGCAGAGCTTCTCCCTGGCATCTAAGTACTTCCCAATGCGTTATCCCTTGAACGAAGGTGTGAAATCCCGCCACAAATTAGAAAGATCAATGAAAAATGAACCACATGCGATGTGGAGGTCGACTCAAAGGTCGTATAAGCCAGGACCTGCCGAATCGAGGCACTTGCTTCCAGCAGTCCACATAGCTTCGGATGCTCAATCTTCTGACCAGAAACGTCCGGAGCTGCCGGGTTTAATCCCCGAGTACAATCTCAACTTCTTCTCGAGCTCCTCAGGCAAGATGATCAGCTTCTTCAGCAGCTGGCCTTGTGTAATGCCATTCTCTTGTGCCTCACGGCCCAGATAGAACGCGGTCTTGAGGACATCATCTTCGGAGGCAGAGTCACCAACGTAGCCGAAAGCTTTGAAAGACTCCAGTTGAAGAGGAAGGAAGCTCTCCATATGGCCGATGAGTGCAGCCCAGCGCACTTCGTCGAGATAAGGGGTGGCCAAGAACGTGATCTCTTTGATGAGGTGGAGGTGCTTCAACACGAGCTTCATCTCAAGCCAGTGATAAATGTAACTCGCAGATCTGGCAAACCCAAATCGGTTTTCCTGGAAGTACACCTCACAGGCCTCCTCCCTTATTTGCTTACAGACCATTGTAATTGCTGGAATCGGCTTGCACCAATCTCCACGCCCGCCGCGGCCGCAACGTTCTACTGGTTGGGAGACGGTCCTGATCTCAGGCAGTGGTGTCTGTCCGGAACGCCAGTCGACCTTGAGCTTTCTAGGTTCGACGACGATTTCCTTGTAGATCATGATGCTTACCTCCAGCGGTAACTCCATAAAGCGGAACCTGTACCATGACGAGTCAGAGATTACTTGTTGCTCTTATGCGTCACATTAACTTACATGTCCTTCTGCGACCTGAGCTTCATGGAGTGATAGTTGGCTTTAGCCATGATTGGAGAAGATGAGTACTTGTTCTGGAGAGTGAGCGGTAATCCGATGGGACAGTGTTTGCGGAAGGGGGAAAGGTGCAGCAAGAAGAAACGCAAGATGTAGACGGGTAGGTAATTCAGTCGCGCTTAATAAAGTGAATTGAATTCAAGAGAACCACGTGATGTGTGCGCCTGCGATCGTAGCAATAATAACACAACTAGAACTCGGGGAAGCTCTGGAGTCCTATTCACTCTCCCTCCGGAGGCCGTCAGGGACAGCAAGGGAGTGGACGTCACACTTTCGATGGAACATCGATCTTGCACACACCTTTAATCGGCGCAATCGCAAGCATACGTGATATGTGGAGGCAGTCAAACGTGGAAATGCTATGAGCTCTGTATTATGGTTCTTCGAACCTTTGTTCAATACATTGATCTTGACTCGAGCCCGACTTAGAAGTCTCATTCCACCACATGCCTTGCTATGCCTGTTACCAGAGACCCTGAATGAGAAAGAGGATCACAAAGCGCCGTTCAAACTCGTGGCAGACGAGCGCACCACAACCCGGCCTCCTGGTATAGCGCCCCCTTTTTCGTGCCCTTTTCGTGTGCTTCGCGGCCGAGTGCGAATGCTGCCTTCATTTGCTCTTCTTGTAAATTGATTTGCCCCTCGAAGCGGACACTGTAGAACTCGAATGAAGACAGTGGGATTCGAGCCAGCAGGGGCGTCCAGCCAATAAGAGCAATGTGACGCAGCTGCTGCGTGCCCTCAAGGGAGAGCCGGAATGTGATTGCCTGAATGAATTGTAGATGAGCGTTGACGACCTTTGAGGAAAGCCAGTGTTCGACCGAAGATAGAGCGACAGAGTCGAAGACAAATTCGTTGAAACGAAAAAAGGCTTTGAGGGCTTCCTGCCGGATCTCTTTAGAGACAAATGTGAGCGCTGGTAATCGAAGAACTTCGTCCTTCTTGCAAAGAATGCCATCGGGAATGGTGACTGCGAAGCGGTAGATGATGGATCGTATCTCGATAGGAAGGTCCATGAGACGAAAGCTATATTATCCCAAGTCAGGTTTCCGTACGGTGAACGTCGATAAAGGCCTTCGCTATGTGATTGTCGTGACACTTACGGAATGTTTGATTCAGAGCTGATTCCACTGGAAGATGCGTGGTCACTCAATGTTGCCCTCTGACTATAATCAGTACTGCCAATGACGTGTAGAGACTGCGGGACGCGAACTTGGATTCGTGCTTGAGTACGCGCTGAGAAAGTGCGCGCTGAGATGACCGAAGAGGAGTTGGGATCGACTTTCATCAAGATAAACGGCTCTGTGTAATCAACATTGTCCTGCGAAGACTCCTGCGAAGACATGTTGAGCAGTCACATAGTATGTGCGTGGAGTTGAGACTTGCGAGGGGGAAACCAAGTGTAACAGCCTCAAGCCGTGGTTGATGTGAAGCAAACATTATTTGTTGGGTATAGTGTCACCAAACCGAGCTGACAAGTTGCAGACGGGATGCTGCAGGTGGTTTACCAGGAGCATGCGGGGTGGGCTCATTTGGGGGAAACAAAACATTTCTGTCGGTGTTGGTACACGACGGTGGCAATTTGATGGTGTAGAACTCAGTCTGAAATCGAGGGAGGGCCACTTGTGGAGGTTAGGTATCTTGGAGTCCTCTCTTCAGCTTCGGCGCTGCCTTGCTGCGTGTGATCATCGTACCCAAGTCTTGTGCCTAGTCATAGATCGAGCAATAGGAGCCATCTTTGGCAAAGGCGACAGGTGCAAACCGTCCAGATAAATCCGTCTTCATATTGATCATACTCATACTCATGAGCAGTCCAAGCCACATATATCACCGCACGCCATATGCCGAATCCTGTATTGGTGTCTGTTACAGACCTCTCGCCCTCTCAGCCCACCCAACCCACCGTCTAACAACCTCATCCACCTCCCTAACACCCCCCTGACTCGCCTCGACCTCAAACCACTCCCGATGCTCCTTCCCACACGCCGCACAATCCCTCTTAACCCTCTTCTCCGCCAACTCAAGATGGATCAGCCGCTCCACGCGATGCGCATGGGGCACTTTCCGCACTTGATCCGAGCCTGAGCCCGAGCCCTGCCGCTCAGGCGCCGGACGCGCCAAGTCCGGGTACGGGTACGGGTACAGTTGTGAGCTTGCGGGTGCGGTTGGTGTGGAGGGCAGCGAGGGCACGTAGGGGTAAAACCGCACGAGGCTGAGGTTGTAGCCGCACTGCCGCGTCCACTCGTTCATGCGTCTGTGGACGTTACTCGCGCGGCCGATCTTGAGCATTATCGTTTTCTTCCCTCCCCTGTCTGTCGATCTCTCCTCACGACCCGAGTTGGAGAACTCGCTCACGACGTCGCTGAGCCGCCTGGTTCGGGAAGGCGTTGGCGGTGCGAGGAGCGAGGCGGCTGTGTCGCGCGAGGGCACGAGGGCCCGGTCGGTCAGCCAGAAGATGTAGATGTAGCCTTCTTCGTCGTAGGGGGAGATGGGCTTTGAGAGCTCGGTTAATAGGGCGGAGGTTGTTTGGGGGGAGAGCTGGGGTGGGATGAGAGAGAGGAGTTGGCGGGTTGGAGAGTCGGTTGAGGCTGCGTGTTTGTTTGCTGGCCGGTTGGGCACAGCGGAAAGGGGGTGGCGTGTTGGAGTCGCTGGCGCTGCATGATGGGGGCGTTGTGCTGGGCGTCTGGCTGGTACGGCAGCTTGAGGAGGAGGAGGGGCTGTAGGTATGTTGAATCGAGGTTGTGGTGTGGTCGTTTCCATTTCTGGGTGCGTTGGATCTGGTAGCCGATGCTTGTGTCGTACGATCTCCATATAGTCATCATCGTCGCTGGGGGTCATGCAGCACAATGAGGCCCAAAAGCCCGCCTTCTTCGGTTTCTTCATCGAAGGATATGCCTGCGGACCAGCAGGTTTCTCAGATTGATGTTCATGCCTCTGATATGGTTGTGCAGACTGTTGCGGTGCTTGAACAGGTACACGTGGTGGTGGCTGTCTTTGGTAGCGAGTATCAGGTACCCGTTGCGCATATCTGTTGGGGCCGGTTTTGCTATTAAGGTTGATGACACCCAAGCGTGCAACTAGACTGTCTATACTGGTCCTTTCTTGTACCGGAACAAGACGTGATGCATGTTGCTGGTGCGTGGCATTCTCATCCCGCACAAGCCTCTCAGCTTGGTCTTTATGCTGCCAGCAGTAGAATGCAGCAAGATTGTCTTGAATGACAGCTATGACTCCGCCTTCTGGTGTCTTTGAAGGGCGTCGTGACGCAGTGGGTGATGATTTTGGCGAGGCCAATGATCGCCTACACTTCTTTCCGGCGGACGTGATTCCTCTGCACGTGGTGGCAGGGTTTTTAGAGTCTGCTCGTTGAACTATAGATTCTGGGGTGCGATCATGAAATGGCATGTGGACACCAAATGAAAGATCTGTTCGAGTCGAAGAGATATCCAAACAGACTCGGGCTCGGCGCTTGTTACAGGCCTGTAAAATTGCAAGGGAGAAGCTGTGCAGTGAAGACTCGGTGGAGCTCGATATCTTCTGTAGTTGTAGATTTTTATTGTAAGAAAGGAGAAAGTCAGACCTACTTTCTAAGAGTGCTATAGACCGGTCTAGAAACGGCACATGATGTATTGCTGCCTTGCGTACAGGCAAGGGCGGCATGGAGTTTGCAGCGCTGGCGACGGTTTTGGTGGCTGGTGAAGCGTGGCTGGGCGCTGCGCCTCACAGGAAGCTGGCCAGTAACACTTTCGCTTTCACTTTTGGGTGTAATGTGTTAACACACATATTACTGTGACCCTCTACCGGATGGTTCTGAACTCGATGTTCATATGGATCTTAGGAACGACGTGCTTGTGACATACAAGAGCCGACGCACGCAAGGATAGCGTTCTCATCCAACGAAGAAGGAATACGCGGTTCGATCACTACCTTACTCTCTACCGAACTAGATCCTTCTAACGGCTTTCGACTCAATGGTCGCATTTTGCCGAGACGTTGGTTTCTCATTGAAGGTCGGACAGCGGCAGGATGCGCGCTTACTTTGTATACAGGTATATTGTTATGAGCAGTAGTGAGGTACGTCGGTGTCCTTGACCGAGCTGAGGGCTCACATGTGCGTGCTAGCAATTATTAGACGCTGGATCCACCATGCCCTTGAAGGCTTGATCCCGTAATTAGGCCTGAGCGCCGTCGGTAGCTTATCGTAAGCAGTAGACCCCATGTCGCTGCCCTTTACAGTCTTTACAGGCATTGTATCAAATATTAGCTAGATGGGGTAGGTGTCCCCCACGCCGGGTCAATCATATAAGGTGTCTAAGGTTCACTTTCAGCCGGCGCTGCAGCGTGGGATAAACGAGGAAGCCGTCGGAATAAACGACTCTGCATGAGCTGTGAGATTGCAACGAGCAGCCAACGTTCCCTTGAGACAGCGGCGGAATTTAAGTTACAGTCCCTGGCCAAAGATTAAGGGAGAGGCCGCTCAACGGTTTTCGCACTTGTCGTGTTCGAATTGACTGTGTTCTGCCAAGGCTGAGAAGGTCCACTGCAGCTGTGACTTGACCCCTGTCCTGTTCTTGGCCGGGCGTGAACATCTCGAACAACGCGAGTAAGCCCCCTTCGTATAGTGGTGCGTCTATAGTCCAGACGTGTCTTCCACTCGCGATACTTCCAGGTCCGCATACCAACACGGCCCGAGCGCCGCCTGCCTTTCGCATTGCTACTGCTACCTCTCCGTCTTGGTGCGGGCGACGTACGTCTTTAGTAGGGGCACTCCACCCGTTTGTCGATCCAAAGACAGCGCTGCTTCTGCCACCGCCCACGAGACCCATATTTTGCGCTTGTTTCACAGCTGTCCATTGAACACGCACATACAACACCTACAAACAACCAACTCTCCACCCTGGCTTTCTCACAAGCGGAACCTGCTGCGGCAAACTCGACTTCACGCCGACGGACCCTGTCTGGCAGTCATGCTGCTTTGACAGCTTCCTTCCGCGACCCCACACAACCACACGTCGACACTTTGAAGCACCTCCCCACGATAAGGAGTGATTCGTGGGACGAAACAACGGATCATATGTCACTCTCGAGAACACCATCGCCGCAGCCAGGAGGAGGTTGGGCGAGCTCTGGACTATCCTCGCCCGCTCCTCGCAGCAGAGGGACAAGCCCTAAGAAATACCCCAATTTGAACGGAGGACACAACGTTACCTGGGCTTCGGCGCAAGCTAGGAGCGCCCAAATCAACGGAGCCTCAGCATATTCGAACCAAGGCGGATTCTTTAGCAGACACATGCGGACTTTATCCGCCAGTTTACCACGTTTCAATGGTGGGGGTCATGATGACCGGTTCGCGGAAAAGGAGAAGTTGGGAAGAGGCAGATGGCAGGCTCATGGAGGAAATACATGGGGTAACCTGGCGTCAAGATTCGGAAGGATATTCTGGAAATTGAGATTGCGTTTCGCCCTGGTGTTGGCGTTCATTTTGTGTGTTATCGTGTTTTACGCTACCCGTAAGTGCTGCCCTCACATGAACCTTCCCCAAAGCGATGAATCTCACCTCTCACAGCTCTACACTACTGGTACCGGAGGACGTCCTGGTTAGGAGGTGGCAGCAAATATGTCGTCATCCTTGCGGCCAATATGGGTGGAGGTGTAATGGAATGGAAAGGAGCAAGAGAATGGGCGATTGAAAGAGACAGTGTACGGAACAAGAAGAAATATGTCGCGAACTGGGGTTATGAGCTGGAGATTGTTGATATGAGCACCAAAAAGCGCTATGCGCACGAATGGCGAGAGAGCTGGGAGAAAGTGGATACCATCCGCAACGCCATGCGGAAGTATCCCAATGCTGAGTGGTGAGTTACGCGGCTTCTAAGTAAGCATGGCCAAACATACTGATTGAGCAGGTTCTGGTGGCTTGACTTGAACACCTTCATCATGGAGCCAACATATTCCCTCCAATCGCACATCTTCAACGATCTGGGCCACAACACCTACCGCGATATCAACGATTACAACCCTCTCAACATTTCCCATCCACCACACCAAACGTGGCTTGATCCGGAAACCTTATCTCCTGTGGGCGACGGCAAGCCTGGCTCTATCAACTTGATCGTTCCCCAGGACTGCGGCGGCTTCAATCTCGGCTCCTTCTTTGTGCGTCGCTCAGCGTTCACGGATAGACTCCTTGACATCTGGTGGGACCCAGTCGGCTACGAGCAGAAGCACATGGAATGGGAGCACAAAGAGCAAGACGCGCTCGAGTACATGTACGCCAACCAGCCATGGGTGCGATCACACGTCGCCTTCATCCCCCAGCGCAAGATCAACTCCTTCCCACCCGGCGCCTGCGGCGACAACGGCGACGATCCGCACATCCATTACAAGGAGGCCGAGCGCGACTTCATGGTCAACATGGCCGGCTGCGAGTGGGGCAGAGACTGCTGGGGCGAAATGTACAATTATAGGCAGCTCAGCAATAGGCTGAACCGCAGCAGGTGGGAGAAGTTCAAGGATTGGGTCAGCGACAGGACGAAGAAGCACTAGACAAAACGCCTGCCGTTTTTGTGAGCCCGGAGAGGAAAGGGATGGAGGAGGAATGACGTGTGCTTCATGCATAGCAAGACATCTATGGCGTTTCTTCTTTGAGTGCAGTATGGGGGTATGGTAAACTAACAAACCAAGGGTGAATATACGGCCATGCACTTCGTTTATAAACGCTTGAGGCGGATTTGCCATTCGCGAGTCGAGCCTTCGAAGGAGGCGGGGATTACATTTCTGGGGTTGCACTTCTTTCAGGTACTTACTGTTTGTAGAGAAGGATGTTCAGGGGTTAGTTAGCTTTTTTCTGGTGGACAGATTCTGGGACTGTAGGATAGACTCCATTGCCGATACCACAACGCTGTTTCCTCATAATTGTATATGCGAGTTCCATCTTTCGATGTGATCAACGATCAAGCACATGAGATAGATGGAAGAGCACATAAAGCTCTAGAAAATGACCCTGATGGAATTGGAGCATACGCTTCCACGTTGGTGTCCTCGGGATCCATGACTTTTTTACAATGTGTTTTTTGCAATTGTCCGGCTTATCTTGGACGGATAACTATATGCACAGATGACTTCCCCATCACCGTGAAATCCCACAAAATGTAGCGCCCTAGTCTTTGCCGAAGGGAGCCGTATCTCCTACACCCACGCAAGCCTTCGTCTATGGCTGACCCTCCTCCGCACGCCTTGACCAGATTCTTCTGTATCCTGCTTCTTCCCAATCCAGATGAGCGACAGTCTATTGCTCAGGGATGATGTTGGTCTGCTCGAACAGGTATCCCTTGACCTTGGCGTGCTTCAACTGCTGCAAATACCGTTCTAGCACACACCGTCAGCTCCAATCGTCCACAACCAACCCATCCCCTCCTTCCTCCTTCCTCCCGCCTCCCCTCCCCATCCCACACCATCTCATCTCACCCCCTCGTCCTTTCTTTTTCTGTTCAAACTCACCTCTAAGCTTCCCACACTTCTCCAAATGGTTAACCCCCTCTCTGTAATAGCACTTCCCCATCTCCTCCCTGATCAGCCGCGCCATCATGCTCTGCACCCACTGCTCGCGGATAATCGCGTCCTGGGCCGCCTTGAGCGCGCGGTTGTCGTCGTAGTTGACGCCGTCGAAGGTCGGCGGCACCGTCGGCTTGGCCGCCTTGAAGAGCGCGGATTCGGCGGTCGGCATCTTTAACAGTCTGCGAGCTGCTCGCGATGGGGAAGTTCGAGGTGGTGTAGGGATTGAGTTGACGGAGGTTAAAAGGTTACGACGGACGAGTAGAGGCGAGAGGGTGGTTGTCCGTCGGGTATAAAGCGTATGCGAATGCGTCGATGTCGCTGTCGTCGCTGCTCGACTCTTGACGTCTCAGATTGCCAAGACCCAGCGCACGGACCATCCTCTCCGCGTCCGGCATCCCGAGCCATCGCTGTCGCACCTCAAGGTCAGCACCCCCATGCACACTGCGCTTCAACCCCCCTCGCTCCTCCGACCCCGACTCCGACTCCTCCTCCACGTCCACCGCTTATGGGCACTCTTCCCATTCCCCCTCTCCCTCTCCTTCCCCCGTCTCGCGCCCCCCTGCTGGGGATCCTCGGCCGCAAACGCCGCCGGCGCGCTATAGCTGACCTTCCACCTCCACTCGTCGAACCGCACCGTCTGGCTGTTATCGAGCTTTTCTAATAGCTTGCCGCGGCGCTGCTGGCAGGAAGGACACAGATGCTCGAGTTTGAGGGATTGGAAGGGGTGCGCGAGGAGCGCGCAGGAGGTGCTGTAGGTGCTGCTTGGGGCGATTGAGGCGTGTTGGCATAGCAGGAGGGGGTGGGGCGAGAAGGAGGAGTGTCCGCAGGTTGTGTAAATGTAGAGTTTGTGGTAACACATGTCTGAGGTGGGTATGCGATGGCCTTGCAAGGCGAAGGGTAGGTTGGACGAGAGATCTCTGGTACGGTTTACGATGGCGCGACTTTGCGATTGTGGGTTTTGCTGCGCTGACGGTTTTGGTTCTCTTTGTTCATTGTGAGAACTTCTGCTTTGGATTGGCGGAGTGGCCTTTGTCTCTTACTCCCGACCTGGTTTGGGCATGGGGATGTACACGGCAAGTACTCGACTCTGGTGCACTGCCTTGCCTTCTCTTATTTTCAAGGCTTAGTGCAGCATGAGTATTTCCATTTCCTGTCTCTCAAATACACTTCTACTATAAACTCCCGAACGGTCATGTTAACAGCTGTTTCGCAATGAGCTGTATTATCGCCGTTTCTGGCACATGTCTTTGTCTTCACGTTCTTTGTGACCAGATCCAGCTGTCTTAGACAAAAAGGATGAGTTGTACGATTCGGCCTATACTCCCCTTCACTCTCGTTCAACTGTCATTGCTACACATGCTGGTGGTTGATGCTTCCCTTTTCTAGCATTCGTTACTCACATACTAGTCCCTACCTTACTGCTGGATAAGCTGCGCTTGAATACCTCACCATATACCCAAGCTCGTCGGTACTAAAGATGGCTGCTCAAACCACCGCTGCTGGGCCCAGCACAACGACTTCATTCGTTTTGCCATCCTCGAGCCCTGTCGTCCTCGGCAAATCCGCTATCGTCTGGCTTTCCATCGTCGGCGTCATCCTCGTCATTGTCATGTCAGTCGTATTCTGGCTCCTACTGCGTTATACCTGCACCAAAGCCGGGCGAAGAAGAGGCGCTCAAGTGGAAGACGGCAGGAACAGGCACAGAGAATGGTGGAAACACGCCAACGCCCCCGTGTACAAGACCGAGGATGGAGACTCGACGGAGCTGAGGATACTTACGCATGATGCTGCGACAGTGGGCACGTCGGTGCCGAAATCGCCATCGGAGCCGGTACTGATGACCGTACCGACGGTGCAGAGGAAAGGGAGGGGTTACGCGGGCACTGATGACGGATTCGAGGAGGAGAGGTTGTAAGAATGGCTCGGCCGCACACGTTTTCTGATACGTTTCGAATACCATGATGGGCGAGGTGCATATGTTCCCTCGCCCGCCTATTTGCCCACCTACCCAAAAGAGCGTGCCAGCCCACTCGGTGAAAGCTTAGCTACGTGGCGCTTAACAGTCCCTTGCTTCCACGTTGCTGTCGCATATCCCTTACTTGGGCCACATGGCCACTGAGACATGTCTCAACGCCTATCTCGTAACTCCCTGCGCGCGTGCCAGACCTTCGTCTTGTAGATGGGGTTCCAGCATGGGAATGACAGGGAGGCTCTACTTCTGACACTTGACAGACAATTACCCGCAGGATCATCTGTCCGTCGTATGCACTGAGCCGATAGCCGATGTTACACAACATAAGAGGCCGGACAATCTCTTCACCTCCCGTCTTCCCATCTCTACTACGCTTAGCATGCCAACGATGAAGGAACCCCCTTCCGAAACTTCAGGCGAGTATATCAGCCTAAGAGAGCCGTGACACCATGCCCACTGAACTTTCTCCTAGACTTGTGCGACACTGGTATGATGGACAACATGCAAATGCTGCACGCCCGTCAGCCGTGCAGAGGCGGGAACTGGCGGGGTAGGAGTAGTGTTCCACTGCACGACAGCAAATCTCCGTTGTCCGGTTCCCGGTCGTTGAGGCGCAGGCGACGAGAGGGTGAGATGCGTAAATTCACCTGATCACTCGATGGACAAAACCACCACCACGTGGGCTGGATCGGATTTCCGTAACTTGAATTACATGATTGATACATGTTCATAAGACGTACGCGTAGATAAGGTAAGGCTTTCGATGCTCGCCTATATTACCAGTCACAGATATAGTTTGGGGGCTGGATAATCAGGCCTTCCAGCGTCTGCTCTCATGCGCGTATTTGGAAGAGGTGACCTGATGCACGTCAGTGGTGGTGATCGCAGATTTCCGGGTTCCGCGCTAGAATCGCAGATGGGTGGTTTGTTCGAGTCAGTCGGGTGGATGATGGTCAGGTACTGTACCAGGCACATCATGGTACATTTCTGTCTCGGAAAAATCTACAACACCGTCCTAAACATTATTCCAAACGACACTTCCAGTAAGGTTGTCAAGTGAACATATGTAGCATCGGGAAAGCACATGATGACAGACGGAGATGCAGGCCCGCTCCAGCGGTTCTGGCTGGCAATTGCGGCGCTTCCTCTTCGGATTCGCGTTGCGCTGGCGGCAGCCCCAGGGCCAGCCAACCTCAGCACGGCGCTTCCGTCAGCAGCTCCCCTGTCTTCTCCATCACCACCGGTGACATTACCACCAAGCTGCACATTTACCTGCACAGTCCACACCAAACCAGACCGTGACCCGACTCTACCAAGGCAAGACGCAGCCATCACGCTTGCGCACTTGCATACCCTGGCTGGACTGGGCTCCCCTTGCGCATGCCACGCTGACGCTGGTTACAAACGCCGCCCAGGTCTCTAAAGAGATGTGTGAGGTCCATGCGGCGACCTGAGGTGCCTCGTTTGCCTTGTGCGGCACAGCTACTTGATATGATCTGGGCCTTTTCCTGACCTGCATGAGAGCTTCATTGATGCTTCAGTCCATACAACTTAACTCCACCTATACTGCAGACAGAGGCCCAAGGGTCGGCTTCACTGTCAACTGCCCCGCGGTTCATACTTCTCTTACCTTATGTGCCCACCAAGAGTCAAGCGTACTTCACAATGACCGTCATGTTGCTCCCTCATAAAGGACCGACTGTTACAGCTCCGGAGTTTGAGGCACTCCCACCTTTGATACAGTAAGTTGAGCGCCGCAATCAATGCTGCACCGCAGCCCTGCGCAACGCTGCGGCGTGCCGAATACGGGATGCAGCTCCTCACCTTGTGCGCCAAACATGATATCGCCTTCGTTTTCTCTTTCTCAACTTCAATATAGTACCTACCATACCGGAGCTAATTCACAATGCCTAATAGAAGGAAATACTTCTCGTCAGTCGAGCGTCTAAGGATAGCCGAGCACGCAGCCGCGCGTGGCATGAGAGAAACATCCCATGTTCAGCAACAAGCACCCGTATCAATGTTCCAGCAACGCCCAATATCACAAGGAATGGTTCAACGGCCTCGACTCAGCACCCACAGTGGCAGTCACGTCCTACGACGAGCCAGAAAGCTGAAAGGGCCTGAGACAGGCGGCCCGGTTACCATGGAAGAAGCGGTGTGGTTCATGTCATTGCCGGATAAGGTCCGACGGGGTCACTTCACGAGAGAAGAACAGATCCTCATCAGAGCACAATGCGAATTAGCCCTGCTGAACGCACCTCAAGAGGTGCTCTGGACGATCGAGGCGCAACATGCCAATACTCAATATCGCCAGAGCATAAGCCCTACTACCAGACGACACTCTAGCTCCACCGCAGCTGAGAGCCTGCCCGACCTTCTCGAAGATGATAGCGATGACGACGGATCAGTTCCAGACTTTGATATGGTAGACTTCTACACTTCGCAGTCCAGATCTTGTGGTGCCGTAAAAGAAGTCGCCGCTCTGCCATCGCCGCACAGATTCAATCCGCATGAAGCCTTCCTAGATAGCCCGACCGGCTCATCCTTCTCTGCTCCCTCAATCCAAAGACCGACATCCTCCTCAGCCCTTTCCACCCCAGCTCAACCACTTCTGCACAAGACAAGACGTCGATCAATCACCCTCCCAGGACGACGCCACACACGCCTCGACAGTACCTCGACCGCCGACCCCCCACCACCGCCGACACAGTACCTCAAAGACCCCGAAGCCCGCTCGCGACTACGCCAATACCTATCCTCTCCCGAGAAATTCGACGAAGCGCTCGAATTCGGCTTCGCCAAGACCGTCGTCCCACGTCAACCATCCCAGCCTACTCTGCATGTCCACAACCGACCTGACACCCTCACCACCCACAACCTCGCAACCACCGAATTCCTACATACTTCCGACAACGACGACGATGCCAGCGACGTCGAAGGCGGAGACGAAGCCTCGGACTCCTCAGCATCCGACCCAGACTGGCCCATCACGCCGCGCATCGCTGCCCAGGCCCTCCGTTTTGCCTCTTCTTCCCGTCCCTCGACCTCGACTTCCGGCAGCAGCAATTCTTACCGCACCCCCCGCGCCTTCTCAGGCAGCCAGGGCGGTCATCAGAGTAGAAACTTCTCTGTCCCCCTCGAGCTCGAGGACAGAGACATGACGCTGCGGCTCACGCTCACGAGACCGGAACTGCGCGCCGCGGAGGAGGACTTGTACGGATGGCGGGTCAGGGAGGCCAAGGGTTCGGGCAAGGAGGCGGTGCCGGGCTCGAACTCGGGAGTGGTGCATGGCCCGGATGTCAGGGTCAGTGAGGTCCAGGACCCCTTGGCGTTGGAGGAGTTGGTCATTAGTGATGATGTTACGGGTATGTATGGGGCTTTTGCCAAGGTGGGGTGGGAGAGGGAGAGAGGGATTAGGAGGCTGTGGGGAAGGTTGAGGCGGCGGTGATGGAGGAACTGCTGCAACTTGCTGTGGGCTTTTTGCTGCATGGACTTAATGAGCTATGGCGCTTGAACTTTAGCAGGGCTTTGTCGGTGGAGGTGGTGATGGTGGACATGGGAACTGGGAAAGCGGAGCATGGTCATTATTATCTGGCGCAGGCATGCGAGCCCGCCTGGCCGTCTCGAGATGAATGTATTATGAGCTCAATCTCAAGCGCAGCTGGGTGTTGCTATTTACGACGGATCTGACACTTCGCTCCTCACACCACGCTTCGTAAAGAGCCAGCATACAAACACGGCAATCTACCTGCACGCCCCCTCCAGACTCGAGACCACGTTCACAGCAACTCGAGCCCACCACCTCGCCAGCATCTTCATCGTTACCTATTTCCTTTCACAAACTCAAACCGACCGTCGCAAAGGCGGCCGAGCGCTGTATGTCTCGCGTAAAGGTCGGAAGCCAACAGTAGCATCGGAACCAGATCTAGATCCAGATCCAGAACCAGAACCAGAACCAGAACCAGAACCAGAACCAGAACCAGAATCAGAACCAGAACCAGAACCAGAACCAGCACCAGCACCAGCGCCAGCACCAGAACCAGCACCAGCACCAGAACCAGAACCAGAACTAGAAGCACGGCCCCACGGCGCCATAGACGTGGCGATCGCATCGATCGACGGGTTCTGCAATATCTTAGTTTCCGGAAGGAGCGTAGGACTGGCGTATGCGTATCTCCGGCGCCCCCTCCCTCTTCGCTGCCTACCGAACTCGGAAGCTGGGCTCCTCGCCGCTTCCGCGGTGGAGTCGCTCCCCAAGTGCAGCGGTCTGGCCGTGGCCGTGGCTGGTGAGGGCGGTGCTCGGAGCGGAATCGGGGCTGGTGAGTGTGACGGCGTCGGCGAGATCGCGCGGGAGGTGGGGTTGGAGTACGAGGCTTTAATGACGGATGTGGACGTGGCGGCTTGGGTCCGCTTGAGCTGAGGCCGTCGCGTTCGCGGGCAGCTGTGGGTGTGCAGGTCCAGCAGCAGGTCTGTCGAGGCTTCGCGCGGGCTGGGTGGGCCGGGGGGTGCGGTGTAGACGGTGCTGCGGGTGGACGGTCGATGGAGATTGGCATCTCGAGCTGCGTGGTGGTGGTGGGGAACCGAGTTCTTGAGACGAGGCGGGGGCGGATTTTGGTGGCCTGGGCCTGAACGGACTGGCGCGGTTGAAACGAGCGGGTCTGGGTCTGGAGGGTGGGTTTCTGTCGCGTTACTGGATGGAGATGGTTTGGGTTTGGTGGAGCGCGGGGTGAGGAGGTCTTTGAGCCATCTTGGGAGCTGGAATGTGCTGGACACCACGAAGGAGAAGACTGGTGTGTTTTTGGATAGGGGTTTGCAATCGAGCCGCCCGGTTAGGGGGCAGTCGACGGATATGGTTTGCGTGGCAGCTATTGTAGCATCGGTATGGTGGAGGTTGGTCGACATTGTTGTTCACGAAAGTTGGTGACAATGGGGGGATATAGATGCAGTAGTTTCATATAGTTCAGAGGAATGTCTCTCGTTTATGCCAACGGTGATCCTTCTCCTCGGGAAAGAAGGCTGGCACGAAATGGAGCCTACTATCGAGGCTGAGAGTAATGGAAGGGAAGATGGGCGGTCAAGGGAACACATCATACCGCAAGGACTTACAAGCATCTTAACAAATTGAATAGTGAGCTCCAGCGAGCGGGGCCATGTGTCTCGGCGTGGTATGCATATGGCAGAGTGCGGCAAAGATGGCGAGCGCAGCAACTAAGTCCAGCCAGCTGCAGGAACACCGCAGGGGCGGGCGTCGCGCAGAACGATAATATTGCATCTCGGCTCACACAAAGGTCCGTCTTCGCAGACACTGATCTTCAATACTGCGCATAATCTCAAGATCCGTAAAGTGATTTCAACATCGCTGGCGTACATTTCATGTAGTAATCATTGTATACTAAATCGCTCTATATCGACAGGTCCACCACCCACCAACATCATCTTGCAGCACCTCTCCAAGTCCTCGCAAGCCACCACCACCGCTCAGGGTCTACTCCTCCTCCTCCTCATCCCCCGCATCCAATCCCAGCCAAGCGCTCCTACACCTAACCGCCTCGGCCCTGACAACCCTCTTCCTGTCATCCAAGCACGCCACCAATTTCTTGACCACCTGTGCTCTAAACGGCACCACAATCTCTCTCTTCAGCTGTTTCGGCACCAGCGCCAGACACTGCAACGCGCCCTTCCTGACATCAGGACCATTCACCGGCGCAGCCGTGCTGCTCAACAGCCGCGAAATGAGCGACGAAGCGTGCTCCTGGATCGCAGCGGGGTCGTAGAGCAGCACCGACTCGAGCGTCGCGAGCGTGGCGGCTTTGATATCCTGCTGCGACGCGTCCTGCAGATCGAGCGATTGCAGCAGAAGCGGCGAGAGTGAGTTAAGGGAGTGCTCGAGGATGGAGTAAGGCAGCCAGCGCAGAATCCCGGACAGCGCGACGAGGTAGTTCGGCTTGACGGCCGGGTCGGCGGTTTTGACTGCCGCGGTGATGGCGGGCACGGTCAGGTTGAAGAGCTTCTGCTTGTGCAGGCCGGAGACGAAGCAGTGGTTTTCCTTCGTCAGTGCATCGTCGGGAGCTAGCAAGGTGCTGAATCCGCGGGCGGCGACGGCGCCTTGGGGGTGGTCGGAGAGAAGTTGGAGGAGGCTTTCGACTACGGTGGTGGTGTACTTAACGCTCTTGCCTTGGACGATGAGGCCCTTCGCGACTGCGAAAGCGAGACGTACTGTTCTCGGGTTTGCGTTGTGTTGTAACAAGGAGGCTGGTGCTACATCGCTTGCAGTCAGCGACTGCTCAGCCTCTGCAGATGGGATGTATTTGTTGGTAAGGAGCGAGATGTGGCGAAGAGCAGCCGAGTTCGCCAGCGGGCTCTGGTCGTGCTGTTTGAGCACATTGCCGATGCCCCTCAGGAGCTTCATCGACGTTTCCGGCTCGGTGATATCCCGCTTGAAGGCGGCATGCAGGTGTAGCGAAGCGATGACGAAGAGGTCGAGACGATGCAAGGGCCCTGACTCCGTTTGTCCCACCCCTGAGAGGGTATTGAATATCCATTCATAGTCGGCGTAGACCTTGTTCTGTGTGTGCATAGAGTGTGGTCTGAGCACGATGTTTCCGATTTTGCCAATGACATCAACAATCACCTCATCCGCTAGTGGGGAGGTTTCGGCTTGCTCGGGGTCGACAGCCTGGTCAAGGAGTGGCTTGACGATATCGGTGAAATATGAAAACCGCACCAAGCCCTCTTCGTCCTTGCCAGGGGCACCATAGGTGAACGCATACAGAAGAGAAGCTAGGAGGGCCACGAGGTAATGTCTTGGAGCCCGCTGATGAACCGCGATGTTCAACTTGTTCTTCAGTCTTAGCACGATAGTGTCGAAGATCTGAGTTTCAGTGCTGAGTTTGGCAAAGGCCTCCAAGATTGGCGCATAATAGGAGGAGCCTTCTGGAGGGTTATCAGGCAACTCAGCCAACAGAGCAGGCAAAGCACGGTCCGCCACAGCATTAGGGGCGTGGTGAGCTGTTCCGATTAAGGTGGTAACGGAAGCGGCCTGAATCTCATCCTGGCCGGAAGTTTGTTCCTGAATGATGATATCGGTGCAGGCACCGACGATGCGAGAGACTTCAGAATCATCCAGGAGCTGAGGGATTGCGACGAGGCCTGCCAATCCCTTGAGCGCAATTAGGCGGAACGAAATCTCCCCCTTTGGCGCACTGATAACGGCGCGTAGCATTGCTTCCAGAGACTCGCCGCTCCAGTTCCTCAATGCGTTTGTCGTGGAGCGATCCGCAGTGATCAGCCCGTCTTCGTTTCGTGTCTGCCACTGAGATGAGATCTCAATGGTGGCTTCAATGACGTAGTTAAGGACTTCTATGAGTCCTCTTCGCTTGGAAATGGACTCTGATCCTTGGAATAGCTGGAACAGGTGGGGTAAGGTAGACTTGGTAAGGATGTCTGCGAGATCAGGCGACTGCCTCATGATGCTGCTCATTATCCTGCCAGCTGCTTGGGATTGCTTGGTTGGTGCATCTTCCAGATGCTCGTTGCACTCCTTGATGATAGGCTTCAGGTAGGCGGTCAACGCTCCCTCGCCTGCCAGAGATAGCTGCTTCGCAATCAAACCAAGAGCGCGCAGAGACTCTTCCGCCAGATCATCCTCCTGCGGATTCAGAATCTCGAACTTCAAGGCATCCCACAGTGTTACCGAGTAAAGAGATATCGTACGCGGCTCGTAATTCTCAACACACGCGATAATGGCGGACAGGACGTCCCTCTTCGTGTTCATGGACGTAGAGTCAAGCTTGTCGAGAAGCGCAGGGAAAGCATAGGGCGCGAAGTCTGAGGTCGATGAGATGCATGCTCGTAGGCGGTCTTTAAGGTCTTGCGCAGTGATGCCGTATGGATCTCCAGGAGGTGGCTTGAACGTGATCGGGAAATAGTTGAATACAGAGTCGAACAGATCCTGCGCGTTTGGTCCAAGCTCCCATTCAGTCATAGGAACTTGGATAATAGAGAACACGATCATGAGATTCCTAGGGTCCTTCTCGCCATCAAAGTATGAGATGAAGTTGGCAAGGAAATCCTGATCCTCATCGTGAATCGTTGTAACAGCTACTTCTGGTAAGCATTGGGACGTCTATAAATCTTTTCATATCATACCCTGCCTGTATTTGGCCAGTAACAGATCTGTAAGTGTCAAAATCGAGAAACGCTCGCTCTGGAGCTTAAATTGCCTCAGAGGATGGGTATAGTTGATAAAGCTACAAGGAGTCAGTCCTGGTCGGCACTCAAACCACGCTGTGATTGACGAACGTAGTCGTTATCTTCGATGCAGTCTCCTGATCCCATTTCCCCAGCTCCTCAAGAGCGAGAAGTCCCCGCGCGCAAGATCCAATGCCCTCCGTATCATCCTGGACACGTGATAGAATGAAGTCGCAGAGCAGGTTGCGCTGCTGGAGCGTCAAGACACGAGGCTTCAAAGAAACAAGAACATCGGCCAGATAAGCAAGAGACCTGGCCCGGAGGTGTGTCTCCTCGCTGTTGATATATTCGCCGATGCCCTCAATCAGCGCGACGAGTTTGATCTCTTTCTTTTCAAGCTTGGCCGCAGTCTGCTGGGCAATCCGCAACGCTTCGTCTTTGTTCTTTTCGAACTCGACGAGATACAGCTGAATATCAGACATTGCCGCAGTCAGTCCCCATCACATGCAATTGCCTCTCAGTCAGGGCGATTTTTACATTTGAGGTTGCTGCCGCTTGACGTCGCTGGCGGTTTGTGGAGCAGCGGCTCGGCCCGTTGGAGATCGCGTGGGATCGGCAGCCAGTGAACTGGAGACGATTAATTTTTGAAGACTTGGAGGTTCTGGTCCTTCGTTGCAGTGTTGCGCTGAGCACCGATACATGAGAACCTACGTATAGCGCATATCCGACCGATTGTCCCGTTCCAGAATTCAACATCCAGAACGGTCCAATTGCCATAAGCAGCCGGAACAATCACAATGAGCGCAACCAAAGAAGTCCAGCCTGGTGCCTGCAAGGTCGTTCTTGCGGCCGGCATTGCAAAGAAGCTGCTGGCAGAAGTGTCCGAGGGTCTCAAAGATCTCGAGAAGCCTCCACACCTTGTTGGTTTCCTTGCGAACAAGGATCCCGCTTCCCGTGTGTACGCCGAGTTCACCGGAAAGACATGTAGAGAAAAGTGAGCGCATGCGCCGTAACAACCCTTACGCTGTTCGATATCATGTAGCACGCACTGACCTCGCCTGGTCATGCAGTGGCTTCTCCTTCGAACTCCGCGAATGCGAGCGTGAAGAATTGGAGGAACAGATCCGGCTCGCCAACCAGGACAAGAACGTCAACGGCATCATGGTGTACTACCCCGTCTTCAACTCGCGGCGCGACCAGACCCTGCAATACATGGTGGACGCGCTCAAGGATGTCGAGGGATTAAGTCCCCAGCTCATCAACAACATGTACCAGAACATTCGCTTCCTCGACCCGCCGCATAACACCCAGAAGTCTATCCTGCCATGCACTCCCCTCGCTATGATCAAGATTCTCGAGCACCTCCAAATATACAACACCTTCCTTGACTACGGAAAGAGGCTGTTTGGAAGGAGAATAACGGTGATCAACCGTTCAGAGGTTGTCGGAAGACCTCTGGCAGCGCTGCTTGCCAATGACGGTGCCGAGGTCTACTCTGTGGACATCACTGGTGTCCAGCGATTCAGCAGAGGTACCGGATTGCGGAAACAGCAGCACTCGGTGCAGGACTTGGAAGGCTGGGAGTTGAAGGATTGCCTGGCCGTCAGCGACGTCGTAATCAGTGGCGTGCCAGGTGATAAGTTCAAGGTGCCGACAGACCTGATCCGGGACGGTGCCGTGTGCATCAACTTCTCCAGTGAGAAGAACTTCACTCCTGATGTCAAGGAGAGAGCAGCGATCTACGTTCCTGCTGTCGGAAAGGTCACGATTGTGGTCTTGATGAGGAACCTTCTGGTGAGTGTTTAGGAAAATAGTGTGGTGTGAGAACTACGCTGACCGTGACACAGCGCATGGCTCGCTTTGACAATGGATTGAAGGTCCCAGCGGGGGATGCATCGAAGCCTAACGATCCACTGGACAACTAATAGACTACAGTGACCTCTTACTAGAGGAGTTTCGGCGGAGTTGTTGATTACTCTTGGGTTACGGTGCTTGGTATAAAAGTGACAGATGCATTTTGAGACCTCTGACGGCCATGTACTGTATATAGACATCATAGAGACTTACTAGCAGCAATGCAATGAGATACCCCAACGCCACGCTGAACGCTACACAAGACCAGCAGAAGCAAGTGCTGCTTAAGCGCGAGCCTTCTTGAGCTCGACTCCGCCCTCGGCATCGTCTTCATTTTCGGGCTCAGACTCCACGTCCCTGCTCCGCTTGAGACCCTTCATCTTGCGAGTCTGGAGTTCCTTGAGGTCCTGTTTGCCCATGTGGATGCGGCCAACCTTGTCACCGATGATGTCGGTCTCGATGTTCTTCTTCTCCTTGGTCTATAACAGAATATTAGTATCTTTCCTGTAGCCACTGCGATGCCGAAACTCACCTCGAGGTTCTTCGGCTTCTTGAGCGCCTCCTTCATCATATCCGGCTCAGCCTCCCTAATTCTACCAACCCTGAAATCAATCCTAGGACCCATCTCCTCAACCTCCACCCTCGGCAGGTTCTGCCCGCTCTTCTTTGTCTTGATCAAGTACGTCCTGAAATGGATCTTTGGCTGCTCATCACCCACACTCTCCTCGCCCACACTAATGTGGATCATATACTGCAGCCCCTCAACATCAACACTGTTGGTATTCTCCCCCTTGAACAGATCCAAAAACAAGCTCTTGGCAAGTGTATACGCGTTCGGCGTTGGGCTTTCAAATGCCGTACCAGAGAACGAAATCAGCGGCTTCAACCCTACAGCGGCCTTCGCATTCTTGAACTGCGACAGCGTCCGTAGCGTATCAGCCTCGATGTTCAACTCGAGCATGTCCAGTACTTTCCAGTCGAACATGCGGACCAAGGTGAGGCAGTGGGGGCGCTTCTTGCTGTGGCTACCGAACACCATCAAGCTGCAATCGTTCTTCTCGGAGAAGAACTCGAGCGAGGAGGGGTCTTCGAAGGGGTGGATGTTGTTCTTCTTCGTAAAGCGTACGCAGAGGGGGCGCTTGAGGGAGTGCAGGTCGCCGAGGACGAGCTGGGTGATCTGAGAGCAGCTGGTGTAGCGGAGGAAGAGGGCCATTTTTGGGTTTTCGGTGATGAGAGGCGCTTTCTTCTCCAGGGCGCGCTTGGAGCGCGCATTCTTGGGCTTGCTGCAGAATTGTTAGTACGGTTTGGACAGCACACGACAGGTATCTTACACTTGTCTCAGCATCTTTGCGACTGTTGTATGAGGACGTAGTAGTACGGATGTGCAAAAGGTACGAATCTTCTACCCAGCGTTTCGCAGACCCTGGCTTCCTCTTTCAGGAAATATTTCTTAGCAGGCAACGCGGGAGCAACCGCTGATTAGATTTTGATTGATAAGATCGTTGCGCAATTGGTCTGATTGGTCAGCCGTGATGACGCACAACGGCGAAAGTGCCCATGGCTCCGAGGACTTGAACGTCCCAGTGACTTTGCTTTAGATCTGATTATCAGTAATCGCCATTCCACGCCCACTACAACCTCCATACTTCGACCTGTTCTACGACACCACCAAATCAAAGGAAATATAGCGACCAATACCACCAAGATGAACAACGGCCCACCCCTCAGCGAACACAGCGCCGGCGCCATCGCCTCCGACAACAGCGCCCAAAACCCCGCCAACACCTCTCACACGACCGTAACCCCCATCAACGACGAATCCGCCTTCGAATCCGCCACCTCCTCGCTCCCTCCTTCCGCCCTCCTAGTCCTCTACTTCCACGCGCCGTGGGCCGAGCCCTGCAAGCAAATGAGCACAGTGCTGTCGACGCTCGCATCCACCTACCCCTCATCCCCCAACCTCGTTTTCCTCGCCATCGACGCCGAAGAGGTCTCGGACGTCAGCGAACACTACGACGTCACGCAGGTCCCCTACATCGTGCTCCAGAAGAACGGACAGGTGCTCGAGACCATCTCCGGCGGCGACGCGGCGCGCGTGCGGCAGGCGGTCGAGAAGCACGCCGGTGCGCCGCAGGGCAACCCGGGCAAGTTCGGCCTGCCGCCTGCGCAGAAGGTCACCAAGCCCCTGGGAACGGAGACCGTGGGCGCGGCCGACCAGCAGCAGGGGCAGCAGAATGGCACGAAGAACTTGAGTTCGTATGCGCCTGGTAGTGGCGATGCGCAGACGGCGCCGGAGTACAGCTCGGGAGAAAACAACGAGGCGAGCAAGGAGGAGCTGAATGGGCGGTTGGGCGAGCTGGTCAAGGCGGCGCCGGTGATGTTGTTCATGAAGGGCACGCCGAGCGCGCCGCAGTGCGGCTTCTCGAGGCAGACGGTGTCGTTGCTTAGGGATCGCGGCATCAGGTATGGTTTCTTCAATATCCTGGCCGACGACGAGGTCAGGCAGGGCTTGAAGGAGTTCTCGGATTGGCCTACTTTCCCGCAGGTCTATGTGGGCGGTGAGCTTGTTGGTGGCTTGGATATTGTAAGTTTTCTCCCTCTTTTTACAATGCCTGCGTGGGTTGAATTCATATGCTAACTCTATTATTCAGCTGAAAGAGGAGTTCGAGAATGATCCGGACTTTCTCAAGGATTACTCGGTCGGTCAGCGCATGACTGGCGGTCCTTCCGCATGAGATCTTCTCTACTCGATTAGATCCGCGTGAGTACAGGCATGTTGTCTACAGGCAATACGGAAATGCAGCTTGGCAGTCAAGCATATGGGTAATTGTGCGAATGTACATTTAGCGGCTTTGTTTCACTCTATATGAGGTCACGCCCTGTCGAGACGTTGTACGTCGAGGATGGCAGAAAGCCCGTAAACCTTCCCACCGTCCGATTGTTCTTCTTCTGACTACCTCATGGCAGCCATCAAGATGTAATGAGCCTTGATAGCCCCCATACACCTTGTTTCATTGAGCCGTCAAGTGGCTCTATATACGTCTATATCTCTGGAAGGAGATGGCATAGCCAAACCATCCAAAAGGCGTTCCCATCACATTCAGTCCTTATGCGAGCACCGTTCTCATACAGAATGAACCTCGTAGCCATCGTTGTGATCGATCGATCGCCAGTGCTGCCATACAGTGGTGTCTTCTGGCTTTTCGAGCATTGCCATTCAGTTGGGTAAGCGCTTGTCGTTCGCTAGGATTGCGCCAACTAAGGGGTCCTCGAACACTTGCTGTATCGTGCAAGCAGTGACCTCACAACGCTTCATCGGGCTACGTGATTTGCACCGTCTCAAGCAAGTCGTGATGCGCACCCAAGATATGATTCCGCCACTCCGGCTCGCTGGTAAAGGCTTCAGTACAATTCGCGTGTACGCATCGGAGGCCTTCGCAGCCGTCGTCCGTTCGTAGGTATTGTGCTCCATATTTGAGGCGCTGCGAGTCTGTCAGTACACCTTGACTCCGGGACATCCACAAAGCTGTAGAACTGAGAGTGCAGGCTTTGGACTCACCCGATGACAATCGACCCACGGACAATGAAAAGCCGGCGCATCCTCCTCCCTGGGAGCATCCTTCTCCTCTACGGGAGGCGGACGCCGTACCACTTCCACGTCGCGATCAAGGTTAGCATGGCTGGCTCGTATAATCTGATGCTCAAGAGGGATTTCAGCGTCCGGCCGCACACCCTCCGGTACGTGGAACCGTTCCGTATGTCTGGCTGCCACCGGCCTGATTGAAGAGCGCAGCATATGCCTCGACAAAATCTCGAGTCTATGCGCTGCCTGTCTCGAATGAATCTTCTGCTTCCTCTTGGCCTCCTCTTTCCCCTCGATCCCGCTCTTCGCAGTCATTTTCAATGCTGAACCCGAAGCTTCTCGACTCCATACCTCTTCCAGATCTCCCACCATATCCACGTCCAAGGCTTCCATGTCCCAAATCGACCGAGGCGGCTGCACCAAGCTCTCCTCAGCAGCTCTCAGCTCCTTCTCGGACAAATCCCACTTATTCTCCCATTCGACCTTCGGATCGCCCGTCCCATCAGACTTCGTCATGAGTGGGAATTCCCTCATATCCCCTCCTCCACTGCAAACATCGGCACCAACACCCAGCCGCTGATTTACGAACGCCTGCAGCTCCCTTTCATAGTCCTGTACCACATTCCTATCGAACGATTTGACCTCTCTTGTCCGCATACACAGAGCCCGATGGCGTGTACTCAGCACCCTGGGCGCCTCTCTCCCATGCTTAAAGCCTCGGCCCGTCACGACGCCGCTTTTCCGAGCACCGTGGAGGGCGGCGACGTCGTCGGTTAGACCATGGCTGGAACCGTGGCCGGTGAGGAGGGAGGAAGAGAGCCCGGATGCTGAACTGGCTAGACGCGTTGTCCAGGAGGGATGTTGTGCGTAAGCGGGTGAGTGTGCCATTGCGTGGCGAGGCGAGAGGGGTGGGGGCAGAAGTGCCGGAGGAGGCTGCGAGAGTTTCTCGTTTGTGCCAGTGTCGCTAGAACACCGTACAATGAGGCCAATGGCAGGTCGATCGAGCTCTCGCTTCCGAGGTATGAAAGTTTAGAGTAAGAGAAGTGAAGTGATGTCGAAGAGGAAAGTAACCGCTTTCTCTTTCCGCATTGAGCATGACGTTCCGTCCACGGCACGCGAGCCGACGAACGCGGGGAAAGCGGCCAGCGGAGCGGAGGCGAAAGCGTAAATTACCGCGGTATTCGGCGCCGCCCTATAGGCGAATAGTGATTACTATTCGTGTACTAACTGATAACGACAGTCTGTCTATATTTTAACAATTGGTCAACTGTTGTAGATAAATCAAGGCTTCGCTAAGGTAACTAGAAAATACAGAATGGCATAATCCAGGACATTCAGAGGTTGCTGAGTTCCGCACTTGTCGCGTGACGCTTCTTTGAGCTTCACAACTCGTCCTTCGCTGGCGTGTCTTTGTAGGTCTCCTCACTGCCTTCGCCATCAACATCACCTCCCTCACCTGCCTCGCCACCCTTCCCACCATCCCCCTTCTCCTCTCCGCCTTGTTTTCCCTTCCCCTCCTGGCCCTCCTCCTCATCTGCATCCTCAACAACGCCCCTATACTCCCGTCCCCTTGGCGTATCAAAAACATCCAACTTCCACCCCTTCCCCTTCGCAATCTTCTCCAACTCCTTCTTCAGATTCTCCACATCCTTGGCGTCTCCGAGGCCGTACTTTTTCAGCGTCTCCGCCGTCAACGTCTTGCCGAGACTATCGGCGATCGTCTCGATGAAGGTTTCTTTGCCCCCACCTACGATGGTGGATTTTTCGAGTGTATGTGTGGAAGGGATGTAGGCGTGGGCGCCGAGGGTGTAGCCGCCAACGACTGTGGGGGCGGCGCCTGCGGCCGTGTGTTTGTTACCCTCCTCCGGGTGGCCGAACGGATTGGCGATCTGCTCGACGAGCTCAGCATGGGCTTTGGCATCGGCGACTTCAGCTTCGTAAGCTGGGACCTCGTCGTGTGAGAGGATTGGGCTGCATGTGATGGAGTTGGGGCTGTCGACTTGAGGCGGCATAAAGGCGACATCGTTACAAAGACGAGGGGTTTGGATCACCATTAGGTAGGCGCAGGTGGCGACCTCTTTGATCAGAGAGATGCGGTCGGATGTTGCCGGGTTGCAATGGAACTGAGATCCGATGTTAGCATATGTTGAATGGGGGGCAGAGGTAACAAGGATCACGAACCTGCACCTCGATGCGCCGCTCCCGTCCTGTAAGATCGCATTCAGTACCACCACTGAGTCGTTGCACCAGATACCTCTGATCGCCGCGTATCTCAAGAGTCCCAACAGCCTTGCTAGCCTCCAGCGTCTTCTTCTGCTTGTCGCCATTCTGTAATCCTTTCTCCCCCTCTCCGGCCTCGCCCGTATCAAGCTGTCCCAAAATGAACGGATGAACGTTCGGGTCCTCGACAGGCGGATAATTAGGGATACCTAAGCTTGGTGGCAGCTGGTGGAATTGCTTGACGCCTTGTCCGTGACAATATCTGTAGCTCCACCACCCGCTGTAGAAGTATATGCAGTTCCCCTGCATGCCCTGCAATAGCTCCCACCCCCTTTCATTGGCTCTTGCGAGTTCTTTCTCCGCATCTTGTCTCGATAGTGTATCGTTCGTGGCATCCGTTGTCGGCGCTTCGACCTGCGGTATACGACAAAGATAGCGCTGATCTTGCAGCGTCAAGATGTCATATTCGAATCTCTCCTTCTCCCGCTTGCCATGTGAGGGGAAGTCGCCATTTGCGTTCTCTGCTGTGGCGAGATCGCTGAAGCCTGATTCATGGTCTTTGATCACGTCTGGGTTCACCGGAGTGTTGCTAGCTATCCGTGATTGCGCCTGGAACTCTGATACGTGATCTTCGGAGAATGTGATCTCAAACTGTGATCGTGTCAGAAAGTATCCTTGCGCTCACTTGAGAAGACATGTGGTAAAGAGGGCACCTACTTGTGGAAAGGCAAGGACATCATCCTGGACGCTGAAGACATGCTGGCTCGCGAGTGCGACGCGCAGCACAGCCGGCAATGCCCAGAAATGTCTCATGTCACTTGTTGGGAGGGGTTATATGGTCCGATTATCAAGATCTGTTCGTCAAGGGTATCATATCACAGCTGTATCGAAGGCAGAGAATAGTGTAGGTACTCCTAGGAATGTCGCAGATCAACGGCTTGGGGAAGCAGCTACGTTGCGACTGACGGAACCCGGAGTCTGGGGAAGCACGCTATCAAAGCTTCCATACTAGAGGACCTATTTTGGGCAACGCAGCACAAGTTAACTTCGGTACGTGTACACATGCATGTAGTATGCACAGGAAAGATAGGACATGGGGAATTGAATTGGTCATTCTTTGTCTTCTAAGTCCCTGCCAAACGCCAGCTTATAATGCATTTGGCTGCTTTCATGCGCCTGCTAATGGACTTTTCCCTTTCCACTACCTAAGCCTCCCACGCTCATGAATTGAACTCCTACTCCTCATCCGCGGCCTCCTCAACGGCGCCGACCTCCTCAGCCTCCTCCTCGAAAGTGTTCATTGGAACGTTGTACAGGCGGATGAGTGGCTTGTTGGGGTCCTTAACAAGCACGTACTTTCCGTCTGCCTCTTTCAGGACCATATCAGCAAAGGTACGGACGATAGCCCAGCCGTTGTTGAGGTTCAAGTTCATCTGGGAAGCGAACTCGCGTGGTTTGAAGCTGAAGACACCAAGAACAACGTGATCGTTGGACGACTTAGGGTTCTGGCGAGAGACGAAACTGGGGGTATAATTCAGCATATAAATCAAATAGGTGAAAGTTGGCTGATAACATACCCAAGCTTGAGCGTGTCAGCCTTGGCAAGGATGGACTGAACAGTCCACCTGGCGAGCTTGCAGCTGTTGTTCTTCATCTCAGTTGCAAGGACAGCACCCCTTTGGGAGGCCAGCTTGCTGCGCCAGTCGAGAGCGCCACCGCTACCTTGCGCCTTGTTGTCGAACTCGTTGAGAGCCTTGATGTTGATGAACTGGTCCTCGCCGCTAATGTTGTTCTTGACAACGGCGTCGAGCTCGGTACGCACAATCATGTGCATTGGCTCTGGATCAGCCTCGAGCGACAGATCGAATCTGCGGTACTTGTATGCCTTGGACGCTGGTGGGTCGGTCTCCTCCTCTGGGTTGTAGAATGGGTGCTCGTGAGCCATGTCGCGCTTGGTGGTCTCGGATTCCTGAACAACCTGGATAGGGAAGACGTGGTTGATGTGGGTAGCCTCCTCCATCAGGGCGCCAACGCTGTTGATGCTGTCCTTGGTGCCCTCGGCAGTCTCCATTGGCGCATCAGCGGCGTTCTCGTTGACGGTAACTCTGTCAATGTTGGAACCATCACGCTTGTCGATGAAGATCTTGTTGCCCTGGCGGATGATGATCAAGTCCCAGGAGTAGACGGATCTTGGTGCGCACATGAGCATGGAAAGAACGTTGTCGGTGGTGAAGATGGTGGCCTCGTCCTTCTCGGCCAGCTCGTTGATGATAGGATCGTGGGAGGTAGTAACGTTGTAGGCGGCACGCTCGGTGACGTTCAGCTTGCGGATGGAGGTTGGTGCACCTGGCTGCTTGTCGTAGCTGCGGTCGTAGTAGTAGAGGAAACCGTAGTCGTCGACATCCTCTCCATCGCCAGTGTCCAGGTTCAACTTCGACAGGCGAGAGAAGTCAATCTCCTCCAGCAGGCGCCAGCTGTCCTTGGGTTGCACAGAAGCCTCGCGAGTGCGCTGTGGCTTGTCGTAGTCCTTCCAGCCGAACCTACGGCCACCGCGACCACCGCGCTGGCCCCTGTTGTCGTACTGCTGCGCACCTCCTCTTCCGCCAACACGCTGGAAAGTACCCCGAGCGCCCCTTTGAGCTGGACCACCACGAGCGCCGCGGCCGCGGAAAACGGTTCCGCCGCCTCTTCCGAAACCGCGAGTGCGAGCCGATGTGCGAGAGTTGTCTACAAGGGAGAAAGTGGCCTCCTCGTTCTGGCCTTCGATGTTGAAAACGGTCTGCAGAGCTGGGCCAGCACCGTAGATCTGGTCTGTACGCGCAATGTCAGTATTTCTGTTTCTGCGCCCTGATCGGTTGTGCCCATCGATTCCGACAAGCGTCCTCGAGAAAGTCCGTACCTCTGTAGTTCCTGTTGTACTGCTGCCTGCCGCCCCGTTCTCTGTCCTTGCCTTCGGTGGTCCAGTCTGCCATGCGACCGAGCTTGTCGCCCTTGGAGAAAGGCGCATATGGGACGCCATTGTAGGTGGTCTCGGTGGTGGTTGGTGGACCCCAGGAGTCGGTGGATGGGAGCGAGCTCACCAGATCAAGGAGCGATGCGGGCGCCATCTTGATAAGTGGTATAGAATATGGTGTGGTGGGAGAATGCGCTTCACTCTTACGTTGAAGCGTCGTTCGACAATTTCTCGACCGCCCGCGCCCGCTCCGCAAAGTGGGCTGCGGCAAATCCCGAGCCGTTGTATCTCGAGGCCTAGCACGCGACTGCACCGTACAAGTGGTTGCTCTTGACAGGCATTCAATATTGCATACTATATTCGTTATACGTGCTTGCTTTCTAATTGCAGGCTATCTTGGACTCGAGCGGACTTGGACAAAGAACCCGTTGGTTACAACACAGCTTTCGGCTCGCAGCTGGGCGAGGTCTAAGTCGCAGCACTTGAGTGAATGCAAAATGATGTCCTTGGTTGAGACTCTATTTCGGCGAAAGATAGAAGGGCTATATGGAACTCCTAGTGCATGCGTCTGCGCCGAGCTCCAAGAAACATGATGAGGAATATAAAGCACAAGCCAGAGCCTATGCCTCCTTCGAGCCAGCAG
The DNA here is from genome assembly GCA_027923365.1 of Zalaria sp. Him3. Lineage (NCBI taxonomy): Eukaryota > Fungi > Ascomycota > Dothideomycetes > Dothideales > Zalariaceae > Zalaria > Zalaria sp. Him3. The sequence continues at coordinate 204,669 of BPUN01000003.1, forward strand.
GTGGCGACCTATTACCGCGCCATCCGCTTCAGCACCCACATCCTACTTCGAGCATCAGTGTTTCGAATCACAACTATGGAGATGGAGACTCGACTGGATTGCCTCTGTTTTTGGAAGATACACAGCTGGCCATATCAGCTCTAGACTCTCAGCTCATTACCTCCTCATTTGGGCGTTATGCAGAGCTTCCGCATGAGCATGCAAGATCGAGTCCTCCACGCCAACGGTCGACCGATCCATCGCCCATAAGACCAAAGTCTAAGGCAGTGCGTACCAGTTCATCGAGTCCTTTGGGATCAGTCCGTGATCAGGGGATCAGCGATGTGGTGTCAACTCCATTTGTGCCTATTCGGGCAGATGGACGCATGGCTATTGGGTTTGTTGGACAACAGCCCACTGGTTTCAGCTCTACACCATCGCGGGCCCCGACTCATGGACCCCAACAGCATGAGCTGCAGAGTGAAAGTTGGAGTGGAGATGACATACCGTCAGAACTGCCGAGTAGCTACTCCTTGAGTGATGATACGTCGAAAATTACCGGAGAAAGGCCTGACCTGCCGCCATCTTCACCACCACTTTTCGATTTAGATGTGGCTTTGCAGAGTGCCGCGCCTAATATCAATCGACTTACGAGCTCAAAGTCCGTGACTGGGCAACAAGTAGCACCGGCCTCCTCGCCCTTAGGCTCGGATCATGATGCAGAGGCCGAGGTCGAGGCCAGCACAGAAAGCTTCGAGGATGCAGTAATCCCTCAGACTGTGGCAATACCTGTCCATGAGCCAATCGCGACTCGCGTGACCTCTTCTGTCGTTGCCCGCCTGTCAGAGAGCGCTGGTGCTCCAGCTGCAGCCATTCTCACCCCGACAGCGCCGCCCCCCATCAGTCCGGAAGTGCTCGCCACTCTCCACAGTCTACCAACTACAATCAATCCTTCCCCACCTCCTACTGCCCTGTCGACCTTCAGCACACACATCACACCGTCCTTGCGGATACTCACCACCAACCCTGACATCTCTGATCGCTACAAACCCCATTCTGTCTCGCGCTTACTCCGACCCACCGAGCGTGGACGCTGGCAATTCTCCACCCAGTCATGGCGTTTGGAAGTCCAAATAGCGTTCTGGCAATTCTTGCAGCGCATGATTGGGAGCGGTAACGCAGGCTGGGGTGTGTGGTGCCACCGACCGGACACGAGCCATGAAAGTGGCGGAATAGAAGGAGGTGTAAGCAAGGGACTTGGTGTTGTTCAAGTTTTTTGTTGGGCTGAAGTCGTGGAGCATGTGTATCTGATGCTCTTTGTGGCCAGCAAAAGCCAGATCAGAAAGGTTAAGGCGCAGTGGATTGATTCTGGGGAGGAGGTTGTGGTGCAGATGTAAATGGGTGTTTACTCCAGTACGTCCGCTCCGAAACTAGCTTCCGGCTCTTGATGACCATGAGGCTTAGTCTATAGTATGGGCTATCACCTATTAGCTTCGTGTCGGTCGTACCTTAACTGATTGCAAACCTTGTTCGTATATGTTTATCCTCAGGCAAGGAAGCTCCACAATATTCCTCCCACGCATTCGAGTCACCCCTCGCACATTCAATTATTCCTACTGTCCTTCTGTACTGCGTCCACTATTCACTGGTTGTCGCCCCTGGAGAACCCATAGTGAATGACGAGCCGCCAGCGCCTATAAGCCTTCACGCGCACCAGCAAACAAGCATTCTGTTTCTATTCATCACACCTGGAGCCTCCTGGTCACGCGCTATTCTGCCTTCGCGTTTCACAATACAGATTTTTCCTTGCCACCATCGCCGCCCCTCTGGCTTTTCCTCTCACCACCTGCGCTCCTACCCAATCCACCCAGCTCGCCGTTCGTCAGTCATGGATTTGACAGAGGAATTTCGTACGCTGTCCGTTAGCGATGCAGACAACCACGCGGTAGGCAACACTAATCGATCGTGCGTCCCTGCATCACTGACCCAATGTCAGGAGACAACCGACACAGCAGTCCTTACCTCAGACTCGGAGTCTGCGCCAGAAACCCTTCCAAAAAAAGACATGTAAGTGCCTCCCAATCCTACCAAACCAAACATGTACCAACAGCCTCACCAGTTTCCCCATCCTCGATCTCCCCCCCGAGCTCCGCACCATGATCATCAACCACGCCGTAACCCGCCCAACCCCCATATGGCCCAAATTACCAGGCTACGCGAGCGAATCTTACCAATCGCCACCCGAACTCAACATCACCATCCTCAACCGTCAGCTCCGCACCGAATCCATTGCTCTCTACTATCGTTCCAACGACTTCTCTTTCGAAGACATCAGTAAGATGGTCGTCTGGCTTAGCCGCCACCCGCCCCAGATTGTCGAATACTGGTCCCCAGCCCCGACACTCGAACAGCAGGCGGAGTCGTACTACTTGCTCCCTTACTTCGAGCACATCAAGCACTTGACTTGGCGCCCCGTCCGCTTCCATAAGCCAAGGTACTTCGTCGACGACATGGTACGCTTCCTCGAAGACGCCAACAAGGCAGCTCTGTTCGAGCGGGCTTTCACGCTCAAGGAAAGCCGCAAGGAGATGCGCAAATTGGCGCGGAGCGCTGGGCAGATGAAGTTCAATGACCGTTTGAAGGTGACGAGGTTTGTTCTGAAGATCGCGATGGATAGTGCGAAGAAAGGGGAGCCGGTGGAGAAGTTTCTGAGAAGGTGCAAGGGTGCGAAGAGCATTGAGGATTGTTGGTGAAAGTCGTTTGACGGATGCCTACATGTACCTGACATACTTGCAAAACTCGGGATGGGAAGGATCGTGGGAGGGGAAGGTGCTTTGGTCAAGGACAAGGTTGGATTTCGGATGTTCGCGTCGAGTACTGATATCGATGTCAACGGCAAATCTGTGCTGGGTTCCTATGCGAGACCTTTGGTTACTTTGGCGTTCTTGCATCAGTATCAGAGTTGGTTAGTCTTTAACTAGATAGAGCATCCAAGACATTGTCTCAAGTCTCATGCAAACGGTCCCTGAAACCTATTCACACCAGTTGAGCGCTCAACCACGTGGTGGTCATGATTCACTAGTCTCTGTTCCCTTTTCTTGATTGCTTACCACTACTTTGTACGTTCCACCTCACACTACCATCCACCGTCACCATATAGTATCCTGGAGCTATGGAGGCGTTGAGGCGGCTCAAAGGTTTGGCAATAGCTGGCACGGAGTCTAACAATGTGAGCCAGTTCATACCAGTCTTCACAGAAGGGCAGACACCACGAGCATGACGCTGACGTTCCGGGAATGCAGGGTTCCACAGCTGCCGATGCGCAAACGAGTGTCAAGAGTGGTCGGCAAAGCAAAAGGTTGATTCTCTTCTAAGTGATAGCATACAATACTCATGCTGACCACATGAAAGCTTTCGATTCCTAGACCTGCCTCGAGAGCTACGGGATATCATCTACCGCATTCTATTGGCCCGTGGCAAGGCTCGTGTTTACCCAAGGCGCAAACCAACTACCCGCATTGGATTCATATCGGTCCTCAGCCTCGTATCCAAGCAAGTCAACAGAGAGTCACGTTCAATGTACTACAGCATGCATGACTTCTGCTTCCCTTCTCTCTACGACATGGGGGCCTGGCTTGCCAAAGCCTCCCGTCAAGCATACATCGGACGCATCAGATGTCTCACATGGATCGTCACCACTTTCTACGTGCCGATTTGTTCTTTCGAGAGACTGGCTAACCTAATTTGCGGCACGGAACGCCTGCCAAAGCCGTCACGCGCATTTCGTATATATCGGAGACAAGGGACGATTCCTTGCGCTCCGCGTGCTAGGCGGAAGCTCGAGGAAAGGCTCGGAGAACTTGGGGGGTTCATTGAGCTCGCTAGAGAATGTGCGGAAAAGGGTATGTCGGCGGATGAGGTCCGTGAGCAGTATCCAGAGTACTTCGGAGAGTGTGATGCGCATGAGGTACTTCGATGGCGAAAGCAAGGTTGAGTTGATGCTCTCTTGCATCTTGACGAAGAGAAGTGGAGTAATATGTGGGCTTTTAATGCCACTGATGCTTCTTTGGCGCTGCCATTGAATATGCAGGCAGTGTACATATATGCTATAGCATACTTGCGTTGAACGAACCAATGTCTTTTCTATCAGTATGTCACTCTCTGCTAAGCCTGCGTGATGGATGGCTGTACAGTACGCATCCTTTTTCTGTCCGACCTATGCAGGATCTGATACCTCCCTGATTCACATCGATCAGGCTAGGTGAATGTATACCCAAGTCTATCCCAACACGATCCGTTCACTTCAACTAAAATCGCCAAATCACATGACAACGTAGATAACACCACCTAGCCGCGTTCTGCTTCTCAGTACCTACTAGCTCACCTCAATCACACGTCCAACTCGTTCCCACAACCGGTCTTCTCCCACCACCCGCTGAGCTCTCCAAGCATACCTCTCAGATGCATTGATGGTCGTAGACAAGATGTCTGATTTCGTAAGCTGTCCAGTTTTAAGACTTTTGTGAGACCCATGCTGACTTTCGAAAAGGAGCAGACTGCGGAGGTCATCATGTCGCAACTGTCTACAAAAGAGCACGCGGAAGAGAAGAGGTGAGCGACCCCTCACAACATATGGATGTCCACTAATTGAATCTAGCAGCACGGGTTTCATGGACCTGCCACGAGAGCTACGTGACATGATCTATCACTATTGCCTCAGCATACCAGGTCCTGTATGGCTCAGCGACAGCTTCCATTGCCATACGTACAAAGAGGTACCAGCATTGGCGACCCGTATCGAAGTTGGCCTCTCAGTGGTTTCACGTCAGATCAGAGAGGAATGCTTGCCAATCTACTACAAGCTGAATGATTTCTCTTTCCGCCACGTCGCTGCCCTGAAGACATGGCTATCGCGACCTTGCATGCAAGCTTACTTTCCATTCATCAACCATCTCTGCTGGCGGCCCTTAAACCAGGCTGAGCGCATGACGAGTCCCGAGATTATCGCTGCACTCTTTCTCAACGACACGACTGCTGCTCTGTGCGTGCGTGCGTTCCGCCTCGCCGAGCCGCACCGCGATGGCTACCGTGCAAGGGTTGAGCGTAAGAATGGGGCAATGCGGGCGTACATCGCAACCGTCAAGGGCCATGCGGCTACTGGTGACTTGTCCTGGGACCCTGGTTTTGCAATGCGGTTTTTGCAATTCGTTGGGTGTTGAAGTATATCGATTGAAGGCACTTGCTAAGCGTACATGCGGGATTAGAGGACAAGTACTTTAGCAACCAATGCACAGCTATTGAGAACCTCTCCTCACATGAGACCTTTATCTCCATAGTAGTTGTCCTTAACCTTTTCTGAATGCTCGACCGTCATCTTTCCTCCAGCTCCCTGCCTTACGAGACATGATACCAGCCTCCTTCCCTAAAGAAATTGCCATCCATGCTCGCACTCCCCATAGCTTACACCACTTCCCCACCTTAGGCTGTTCTGGAGTGAAACGGATCTTGGTGAAAATCTAACCACCTTAGACCGGCGTTATTTCCAAATGAAGAAAGGTCAAGATCCGGTTATAGTAAGACGTGGGAATAAGGAAGACAGCAAGTTGGAAGACATAATCACCCTACCGTTTAGAGCCTGCAGCTTGCGAACACAACCTCAGACCTCGAAGTCGTCAAACCTTCCGCCCACTATTTCTTTACCGAGTCATACCACTGATTGACAGGAACAGTGCTTCCCAAATGAACAAAGCTGGTAGTTTAGAGGTAGGATATACTGAGATGTTGGGATGGGCAATCGCGACAAGGCACACGGGTAGCACCTAGGAAGACGTGCTGCGCTGCTTCACACACCCGGCCTGGATACAGTGTTCTATTTTCCTACGAAGACGAAGCATTCGAAAATCACAGTAGGAGCAAAAAAGTTGATAGAGACATAAGATAGGCATGGGAAGCGTCCAATCATGCGCGCAGTATTCCAGCTACATGTACCACCTCTCGTTGGCACGCGTCCTCGGATCCTCCAGCCACTTGTTAGGTAGGTACTATCGAGATCGCAATCGAAGGGATATAACAGGTAGTACTCTTGAGTTATCTTCACCTGGATCGCCTGATCGCCTGATCACATGACAACGTGAACAACACTGGTGAGTCATGCTCGTATCTGCTAACTCGCCTCAATCTTTACACCTAACCTTACTTCAACGATACATCCTTCCCCACCGTCTATGCAGTTACCAAAGAATACATTGTGGACGCACTGATACCTATGTAGTCATGGACGGGATATCCGATCCTGTAAAAATCTTGTTCTCTGAAATATCGGGACACATTGCTGACACTAGGGAAGGGCAAGACGATGGACATTCACTTGTCCCGGAAGCACGCTGAGCACAAAGCGTGAAGCACCTCACACACAGCGACATCTGGCTTTACACTGACGAGATTGTACAGCATTGGCTTCCTGGACCTTCCTAGGGAACTACGAGACATGGTATATCGTTACTCGCTGGCATTCCCAAAACATCGTCTTAGATGGATACCCTACGACTGGCTCCACCGCGAAACATTTGAAGGCACGCCTGCAAAGCCAACCATTTTGTTGGCTTCACGACAAATTAGAGAGGAAGCGCTCCCGGTTTTCTACAGTCTGAACGAATTCCGCTTCCGCGGCCTTTGTAACATGGAATCATGGCTGTCCCGACCATCCGTGCAGCCTTATTACCAGGACATCAAGAGCCTCACTTGGATACCTTGCAATTGGACTGCTATTAATCATTCTCTTACGCTAGCCCACATGTTCTGCAACGACAAGACAGCCATCCTATTTCGGCGGGCATTCAAAATGGTCCAAGGCCATGAGCACATAAGTAAGAGGACCCAGTTTGGCAATAGGAGATTCGGTGTCCGAACCAGACTCATGCAGGAATTCACCAGACTTGCAAAGAACGGCGCTTTCGAAGGTTGCTCGCTTGAAGAGCTTGTCGCGCAACACAGCGAATATTTCCCTCGCATTCCGGAGTCCATTGGGTGCACGAACGCGGTAGCATAGCGAACTGCATTCAATGGAAACTTCTTACCATGATATCCTGTATTCCCGTTGGTCGAACGTAGCATGCTCTGGCGGCATCATTTGTAGTGACCTTCTCTCTCTAGGCAAGGATCATAGACCCGGTGAAAACGGCCCTGGATTTCTGTCACGTAGCTGTATCAGGGTCCTATCCTGCTGCTCGGACAATCAGGCTGTTCGAATAGGATAGAAGTCGAAGAAACATATGTGCTGATAATGAGAAGTTGCGGATGGGGACCTACGGGTAGAGATACGAGGGGGGCGTACGAGCACTTGCTGTGCTAAGTCATACACAAGTGCTTGGAGATAGTGTACTACTATCCCACAAAAAGACAAGACAATCAAGGCGTAGAAGGGCACAGGCGGCGTTGTAAAGACAAGGCAGACATTGGGATCATCGACCATGCGCGCAGTGTAGTTTTCCAGATGACTTCCAGTCACCATTTCTCGTGCGCACGCGTCATCGGATCCTCCAGTTGTGTACATGCAGGTACCTTACTATCGAAACCGAAGAGATATAGAAACATGCGGCACAGCAGCACGATGAGCCATATTAATATCGATCACATGTCATCGAAGTCTATCGGATGCGAAATAATAGCTGAAGCAAGGCAGTACGAATCTAATGAATCATTGACAAAGACACGGCGACTGCCGAAGTCTCGAACCACGCCGAAAATAAGACCGGGTTGGCGCCGCTCCAGTTGGAGAAACCCCATGTGGAGCCCCCCTTCTGTCGCACTCACACGCGAAAACGACAAAACCGAGACATCACCGCCATTTGTTGCGGGTCCTGGGTGGCCAACCAGACACCGACGGCGGCTGACGCACTAAAACAATACATTGTCGGCCTCGCCGTATTTTTGCGCATCTGTCAGACCCGTCCCGGGACCCGATGTTTCCTCTGCTTGGGAGAAAAATGAAACGGTTCAGGCCTCGTGATGCGGCTAAGTCTTCCAACCGTTTAATGCTTGAAATGAAAGCCATTCACACAAGAATAGCGCGCACACACACGCCGCACAAAGCGGCAAAGACGTCTCGTGACACATGGCTTGCGAATCGCCAAAAAATGAGGGCTGGCATGTCTAGGAAGTCGGATAATCCGGCCCACAAAGGCGCCAGCCACGGAGTCCGGTCTCGTTCCTTAAGCGCCACCACATAATCTTGCCAGCGTGCGAACCAACGACAGAAAAATTACCGCGCCGTGGGCAGACGAATCTCCTCGTGTCATGCGTACCTTAGTCCAGGCCCGTGGAGAAGAACGAGCGTTAGCGCCATCTCCACGATCCACTCCGGTCGTCGCCTCATGTGGATCTGCTGCAGATGTGGGCAAGGGAGGGCAAGTTGGAAGGGCAAGGCAGACCAGAGACGGCTCAGCAAGGCAAGTTAAGCTTTAGTGAGGCGGGCAAGGTTCTGCGACAGTCCGTCCCGTGGTGCCGCATCGCCCGCGTTCCACGTCTCCCAGGCCTCGTCGGATCGCACAGCAATTCTTCCATGGCAACGTACTTGTACAAATGTACTGTAGGTGTAGCTGGGCCAACTGGGGCGGGCTGGAATGTGATTGGGTTTGCAGGTATGCAGGTGTGCAGGGATGTAGCCGCCTTGTTAGGGCTAGCGCGACGCATGGAAGGCGCATGGAAGTACGGAGGATCTAGTGGAGTTGGGGCTGGATTGGCGGGTTGGCGGTTTCCCCTTGGGGAGGCTTAACAGGGCTTATGGAGTCTTACCCACGTCGCTAAGTACTTCTTGACATGCAGCGCGAAGCTTTGAGAACGGATGCCGGTACAGCGCAGGTGCGTTTAGGATCCACTTGGTGCTTGTTCCATTGTGACTTGAGCTTGTCCGTGGCTTGCATGGAATAAAGCGCCAACGCCTTCATGGACCGAACCGGACTACTGATTTTTCTTTGCAACATCATGTACCCTGGCCGTGCGGGCTTTGTAGGTCCCCTAAGCGGCAACGTTGACATGCAACCTCGCGAGAAGAGGTCAAGCTTGACACGAGATCCACATGTGACAGCGACAGGCCGACGACTGTGGATGGCGCGATCCGTAAGCGGTTTCGATATGTGAGGGCGGCACATGGCTTCATCGAGGTTAGTGATCTCTCCAGCTGCCTTCCCTTTGCCTTCTGCCGTGCCGTCTCCAGCAGACCCCCGAATCATCAGCAACAGGTACAGTACCTTGAGCTATGGCTGTCTTGACGTAAGTTCGGGCTTGCCACGACTCGATCAATCGAGGCGAGTGCAGCATCGAGTTCGTAGGTGAATGGGCTGGACACACCCAGGTGGACGCTCTTTGCCGCTGGCCATACAAAGTGCATACACATACCGGCCGAAATTAGCTCATTAAACAAGGCTAGCCGCTGTGGCCAATCGAGTCTGGCGCGGTCTGGGTGGTGGCCTTGGGTGGCCCGGGTCTTCGGGACGGCGGCCGTTCATTTGCTTCTGTTGCGCCTCGGTTCTTGTGTGGTCAGACCCGCAACACGCTACTCCGCAGTAGGCAGGGTGTGTGTGATCGCATGACAGAGCCCCCAGCGCCCCAGCTGCATTCACTTCCCCGCATTATAAGGCGCGCCTTCCCCCCGTTGCCCGAGAAAGAAAATACATTCATTGTTTCGCGAGGGAAACACCGTAACCTTCTTCTTCTCCTCCTCTCACCTCTCCCCTTGTCTCACTACCCGACCTCACCTGCACAATCGACATCCTCCTTTACAACTGTCACTCCTCACAACCGCCAACATGCCAGGAGAAGGAGGTCTCGCGACCACCACCGATGTCGACCGCATCGAAGCCCCAGTCACATGGAAGGCCTACCTGATTTGCGCTTTCGCGTCTTTCGGTGGTATCTTCTTCGGCTACGACTCCGGATACATTAACGGTGTCACTGCTTCCAAGGTCTTCATTCACATCGTCGAGGGCCCTACCGCCACTGCTCTCTCCGGTCCCCACAACTCGCTCATCGTCTCTATTCTCTCTGCTGGTACTTTCTTCGGTGCACTGATTGCTGGTGATGCCGCCGAAACCATTGGTCGTCGTCTTACAATTGTCGCCGGATGTGTCATCTACATCATTGGTTGTATTCTCCAGGCTGCTTCTCACTCTCTCGGTCTCCTTGTTGCTGGTCGTTTGATCGCCGGTCTTGGTGTCGGTTTCGAGTCGGCTATTGTCATTCTGTACATGTCCGAGATTGTGAGTACAAACGCATACATTCACCCAATCATTCAAATTCACGCTAACACTTCCTTTCACAGTGCCCAAGGAAGGTCCGTGGCGCCCTTGTCGCTGGCTACCAATTCTGCATCACTCTCGGTCTCCTGATCGCCTCCTGCGTCGACTACGCCACTGAGAACCGCACCGACACTGGAGCTTACCGTATCCCAATCTCCATCCAATTCGCCTGGGGTATCATTCTCGGCACCGGTCTCATGTTCCTCCCAGAGTCCCCCCGTTACTTCGTCAAGCGCGGCAGAGTCGAGAAGGCGCGTCAATCGCTCTCATCCCTTCGTGGCCAGGACCCTCACTCTGAGTACATCGAGGCCGAACTTAGCGAGATCGTCGCCAACGAGGAGTACGAGCGTCTGATCATCCCAACCACTGGATGGTTCTCGTCCTGGGCCAACTGCTTCAAGGGCTCTGTCTTCAAGTCCAACTCTAACCTCCGCAAGACCATTCTCGGTACCTCTCTCCAGATGATGCAGCAGTGGACCGGTGTCAACTTCATCTTCTACTACTCCACTCCATTCTTGTCCTCTACCGGCGCTATCTCAAACACCTTCCTGATCTCGCTTATCTTCACCCTCGTCAACGTCTGCTCGACTCCGATTTCCTTCTACACGGTTGAGAAGTTTGGTCGTCGTCCTCTGCTCGTCTGGGGAGCGTTGGGCATGTTGATCTGCCAGTTCCTCGTTGCCATTATCGGTGTTACTGTCGGCTTCAACCACACCCACCCTAACCCAGCTGACCCAACTACATCGCTTGCAAACAACGTCCCAGCTGTCAACGCCCAGATCGCCTTCATCGCCATCTTCATCTTCTTCTTCGCTTCTACTTGGGGCCCAGGTGCATGGGTAAGTTCAGCCTCGTTTCGCCTAATCTCCTATCAAGATGAACTCAAAAAGCTAACACTGATTTCTTCAGATTGTCATCGGCGAGGTCTTCCCCCTTCCCATCCGCTCCCGTGGTGTCGCCCTCTCCACTTCTTCAAACTGGCTCTGGAACACCATCATCGCTGTTATCACCCCCTACATGGTGAACACTGACGAAGGCAACCTTCGCAGCTCTGTCTTCTTCATCTGGGGTGGCCTGTGCACCTGCGCTTTCGTCTACGCTTACTTCCTCATCCCGGAAACTAAGGGACTCAGTTTGGAGCAGGTGGACAAGATGATGGAGGAGACGACCCCAAGGACCAGCGCTAAGTGGAGGCCACACACCACCTTTGCGGCCGAGGTCTCGGGCAAGGAGGGTGGTCGCTTGGATGCCGAATTGGTTGCCGATGTTGAGAGGAAGGGAAGCATCTTTTAAGTGCTTTGCTCTGCTCTCTGCGATTGCTTTTCAAGTCAATGCTGCAACCGTCTCGGCTCTATTGCTCTATGGAATTGAGCTTGGGACGTGTTGCACCAGTCACGAGCTTTGATGCTTGCTGGCTGCTGGCTACTTCTGGGCTTCAACAGTTGTCTACTGGACAAGCGTGGCGTTAGTTGCCCTTCCTACACATAGCGCCTACTAATGGACACATCACTCAATCTACACTTTCAAACTTTCTGATATCTTGACTGAACTCAACTGTCCCTATGAAGTACAAGTCTCAAGTACGATGGCCTCGAACAAGCTGCTGACAGATACTTGCATACGCTTTCGCCTAGTTCCGTGCACCTTGCTTCTTCTCGCCTAAGAAAGCCGTGATGTATAAGGTACGTACCAATCAATGCATCGTATAACTTACGTACCAATCAGTCTCCTGAGCCGTCGAACACCCCGCACCTTTCCCGCAATCCCGCAGTCCAGTCTTCCGGGATCATAAGTGAGATGTAACTTAACTTAACGCAGCCTCGGGTAACTTACAATCCCTAACTTACAATCGTACGGTCCCCAAAACGGTTGTCTCGCCGGTGGTTGGTGTTGCACGTTCCCTGGCTTCTGATTGGGTCCCGCTTTGTCAAGCTGAAGCGCGTCTTGAGACAACCTCACTGTAACACAGGAATACTACGTTCGATCTGCTCGAATAACTTGCATGTGGATCAGAGAGGCTCACGCTCGGAGATTTGTTGTGTCACGGTACGGTGGAGGGTTCTTTGGGGGGAGTACATGTCTTGTGATCTCCCTGGTCGACTTGTGTTCCACACAGCGCATTGTTCCCGTGGAACATAGTTGTATTAGGGGGAGTGCACGCGGTAGGGTATTGTCCTATTGTTCGCACGTGTACGGATATTACATTATAGTACACTTCTCACTCGTTTCTACGTTGCCTCTTGTTCTTCGATCTCTCTACACTCGTTTCTACCCCGCCCGTCGTTCTCCAATCTCTATTTACAATCGCTTCAATCACTGGGGTTATATCTGCGTTCTCCCGCTCGCGATCAGATTCATCCTACCACTATACCTCTCTAGGAGCTCATTACTCACCCATGCACCTCCTATTCCTCTTCACGGCGCTGGTCGCCATCACATCTTCCACGCCCCTCCCCTCGCCCCCCACCACCCTCATCGACTCGACCGCCCTCAGCACCGCCATCCTCACCCTCTCCCCTACAACCTCCACCTGCACCACCGCCGCCTACGCAGCCGAATGCCGCACCGCCGCCCAAGCAGCCCCCTACATCGCGCTCTCCTGGCTCAACTACAACATCAGCTCCTTCAGCACGCAAGCGGCCCTGCTGTTCCTGCAGCTCTACGAGACCGCGGGCTTCAAGTACGCCATAAACCACTACCCAGGGGTGCCGGGCCAGGGAACGCGGAATATGCAGAGTCCGGCCTTTAACCTGAAGTACGCGGAGTGGATCGCGGCCGAGGTGTCGAATGGGGACATCTCAACTAGCCAGGTCGAGGCCGCGGAAAAGCAGGGCCCGGTGGCCGTGTTGGCGCTTGTTAATGGCGATTTTTGGGGCTTTGCGAGCGCGGCGTGGTTTCTGTGCACGCAGTGTGAGGCGAGTTATGCTGAGGGCTTGGCGAGCGGGAGTCAGGAGGGGTGGGAGAGTTATTTGACGGGGTGTGTGGGCACCACGGCGACGGATGATCGGACGGCGATCTGGAAGCAGGCGATTGCACTGGGGAAGTGGTAGGGTGCGGTACTGAAATGGGCGTCTGGTGGTGGTGGAGGAGTATTGGAGTATCATTTTGGGTGGGATATATGGGTGGGTATATACTATTATACAAGCCAGGGTGATCAGCCTGCCCTGTTCAATTCTTTCATGTCCGCTACTGGTCCTTCTTCGTTGCTATATCCGTCCCCTTCAGGTGCTCCGGCATGCCCAGAATAACGCCTCTCTTGATCGCATCCCTGACGCCATTTTTCACACCGTCTTCCAAGCCAACAATCGGTCTGTAACCCAGCCTCCTCTTCGCCTTGTCGATGCTGTAATACCTAGTCATGCAGCTGTACTGCACAACCTGGCGATCCAACTTCGGCTGGCCCAGCCTGAAAGCCCAGTACACCCACTCCAGAATTGTCGCAATCAGCAAAGCGATATCTCTGTTGATGACCCATACGTTCTTGATGTCCGTCTGGTCGCCAGCGGCTTTCCAGGCCATGCGCGCAAAGTCGAAGAAGTAGCATGGGCTGTCGTTTGTGATGAAGAAGGCCTCGCCGTCAACCCGCTCGTGGTCCAATGGTGCCATTTGCCCGGCCTCTTCGCGGTCGAGAGTAGTCAGGAGTGCGGCAGCAGCCAAGTGGTGTGCGTGCGCGACGTTCCTGATCTCAGTGAAGTCGAAGAGGTTGGTGTTGGGTCCGACCTGGAATTTGGTCTGGCCGCGGTAGTATGCGGCGACACCTTGCGGGATGAGGACGTTGTCACCCTCGCCGAACATGCCGGATGGGCGAATGGCGGCGGTCAGGAACTTTGGGTGGGATTCGGGTCGGTTCTGCGAGAGCACGTACTGCTCGGCAACACCCTTGGTGTGGGAGTAGTATAGGGGCTGGTCTTTGCCCATGAGCACTGGGTAGGACTCGTCGGCGTGCACGAGATCGGTGCGGTTGTCGCTGATGATACTGGCGCTGCTGGTGTAGACAAAGGCCTTGACGCCTGTTTCTTGCGCAACCTGGATCAGGATCTTGGTGCCCTGGACGTTCACCTTCTCCATAACCTCTGGGGATGCCCTGTTGAAGTGTGGGCTGGCGGTGTGGAAGACGACGGTGGGCTTGATCTTTTGGAACAATTTGGACATGCTGTCGTAGTCTGTGATATCGCCGAAGTGGTACTCGACGCCATCTTGAGGGTCCTTGGAGGGCGCAATGTCTAGTACGGAGATCTTGGAGCAGGCACCGCGCGAGGCGAGGATCTTCGCGATGTGGCCGCCGAGGAAGCCGCATCCGCCTGTAACGAGCGCATGGCCAATTGATTTGGTGACGGTGGTGCTGCGGGCGTCGCCGGAGGTAGAGGCAGGCATCGTTGTGGTGGGTGGTGACGGTGGTGTTCAAAGGAGGGTGTTTGCTGAAATGTAGGGAAGCCTGGGAAGGTTGGAGACCCCATGTGAAATGAGGGCGGAGTGGTCCCACTTTGGAACTTTATTTCGATGCCTATCCTCTTGCATATCACTCCATACTACCACAACAACCTTCTCATTACTCTTTATAGATACTGAATAGTACCATGGGAGAAAACGGATTGAAACAGATATAGGAAAGAGTATCTCCGCTGAAGGTCAGGCATGCAATACATGTACTTTTAGAAACAGCCAAGAAACCGTACCTGCAGCTTTCCCCAGCCCATCGACCTCATACCACACCACTTCCACATAACTTGCACAAGCAGGACCTCAAGATGCCTTTTTCTTTTACACTCCCTACAACCTCTTCAATAACCTTCACAGACTTCATCAGCTCCTCCAGTCATCCTTCCTTACCACTGACTGCCACCACCCACCGATCTGTTCTACGTGATGCGCTGAAGAAGCATAAGCGCCTATCGCCCTCCTCGCAGTCTGCGCACCTTCTCACCGTACAAGATGCCGTCAAGGCCTATCTACCATATATCCTTACGCTACACGCCGCGTCACAGGCTCGTCAGGCCGCAAGCGAGCGCGTAGACATTACAGTGTTGAAAGAGCTGGAAGTAGAATGGCGGACAACAATTACCTCCACCATACCAGGCCGCGAGGCACCGCGAATGAAGCTGAAAGGCTTCCACAATGAGTTGCTCTTCGTTCTGCAAACACTAGCATATGTCTCCGTACACCTCGCCCGGACCCAACTTTCAACACTCCACAAGACCTCACAAGAACAGCGCGGGGCTGCCATTACAGGGGCGATGAAGCATCTCATAGATGCAAACAGCATTCACACTTATGCTCTTAATCTTCCCTCTGGCCCACCGACACAACAGCCACCAGTTGACACAGCACCTTCGACCCAATCAGCCTTAGCATCTCTTGCGCTCGCCGAAGCTACTCCCATAGTAGTGCTAAAGGACGACCCATTTGCTGCAGCAGTGGCGGAAGATAGAAACAAGGATAACACAGACTGGATGTTCAAAGCACCTACGATCCCCAAAGTCCGAGCGCATCTGTTTGCGCGTCTCTGTCTCGCGACCGCCGATCATGCGGCGCAAGCGGCTGGTCTGCTTGCGCGCGGCGCGAACGGAGGTGGAAAGATCGACGATGCGCTGTTGAAGTATGTGGACGATCTACGACGCACTGCTAGAGGAAGAGCGGCCAGGTTCCTGGGGATAGACGCGGAGATTGGAGGTCAGACTGGAGAGGGGATTGCATGGCTGAGAGGAGCGAAGAAGGAGCTGGGTTTCTGGAGCGGAGAGGCAGATGGTAAAAGGAGGGGCCTGAAAGGTCTGAAGCAAAGCTGGGCGGAGAAGAGGGAAGATCGCAAAGTAGAGAAAGGGAAAGAAGGCTGGGGCATGGATGCGGGAAAGTTAGAGGAAGGACGAGTGGTCGAGTGGTTGGAAGCGAAATGGGTCAAAGAGAACGACACGGTCAATGTACAGCTCGTACCGCCCTTCGAGCCGCTGCTTGCGAGCATGCCGTCTGGTAGAGAGTATCACACGCCAAAGCCGTTTGTTGCGCCCTCTTTGGAGTCGGACGTGCTGGCCAGGATGAGAGCTCCTCCGGATCCGGAAGATGATGGTTTTAGAGGTAATGAGGAGGACAGCGACGATGAGAACACGACTACTCCCAGTGACCCGGTCGGCGCGTTTCCGGGAACGAGACAACATTATGAGGCTGGAAGCAATTATTATTGAGCACAACGCCGACTGCGTGGACATCAAGATGCGCTTACAAGGCGTTGGGTCTTTAGGCTGTGCACTTGAAGTTGTTGCGCAGCCTACTCGATTGGTGGGGCTGCGGCGTCGCTAATGCACTCCTGCAGCCTCATTGAAACTGCATCTCAGCTGGATGCCTTAACATCGCCAAGGACAGTAAGGAAGGCTGTGCATGCAATATGTGCGGAATGTTGGTTCAGAAGGTTGCCTTCGCGCCCGTCTTTATGTCGTCCCCTTTGTGAGGCTCATGAAAGCTTGACCGACAGCGAGTCGTCCTACCATATATACCCATGCTCCGACTGTCTCCAGAAACCTGGTCTCGCTCAACATCAAGGGCATTCTTGTTCGCCACCATTAAAGAGAACACGTTGATTACCAATCATGTACGATGCATACTACCGGCAGCTCATTGGTGAGGGCGCCAAGTTCGTGCCTGAAAGTGGCAATAAAGTCGTCGAGATATTCGCGGATGGCCGGAAGTTAGCGAGAGATATTAGCGACCCTCAAATCCCTGCATGGGCACAACAGTGGAACGGAGAAGAGAAATCGAAGCAGTTAGAGGAATCGCCACGATTACGGCTTCTACTTTGTAGCCCAGAGGACCGCCATGCAGACCTGGGACTAACGCCTATGCCTATGCCAATATCAAAGCAATCACTGGAAAGCCTCAGGGCAGCATGGCGTTTACCTACTGAGTTCGTCAGAATGTTGCTGAGTACCATGCCAATGGCCGTAGGCTTCTCTGTCGATGATGGTTCCGGCGAAGGTGCGGCTTTTCATTTTCGTTATATCTACGCGACTCACGCTCATCACACTCAGGTCTTATGCTCCGGGGTGGTCGATCTCGCGACTGGAATTACTGCCTTGCAACCGTCTACGACACCGCTTCTGAAATCACTAGCGTCATAGTGCGTGGACTGTGTCCCTTGGAGTACGAAAAGTTCGAAGAGTGCTTGCAGGCTTCTTCAAAACTCGCAACCCACCCTATGTTGGTGCCCTTAATCCTGGTCGAGATGAAGATACACTACTTTGCCGTGCTGCTCGAGCGTCGTGAACGCGGCTTGGAACTGATCGAGCATGAGACAGGCATGCGTCACGGGTTTTCTGAGAATCCGGAACGAAATCGCTCAAAGGACGACCGGGCTAGGAGTAGAGCTAACATGGACTACGACCTCATTACGCAAAAGCTCACGGGGCTTGCTGGTACCTTTGCATTCTGTGACCTTACCTTCGACGTCGGTCTCCGCTCGCTAAGCCTCATTGAAGAGGTCGGCAAGAAAATCGATCCAAGAGCGACCAACGACAATCTGCCTGCACCGTTCAAGCGCCGCATTGAGTATCTGCGCACCCTTATAGCGGGGGCACAGTCTACGCGTGCTCTTCTTGATCACCGCACCCAGGCCCAGGTGGAAACGGTCTATAGCCTGATCAGTCAGCGAGACGCGGAAGCAAGCCTGAACGACAACAAGATCATGCGAACCATCGCAGAAGGCTCTCACACCGTGGCCGTCGCCGCTCGCAGGGACAGCGTCGATATGCGAGTCATCACTGCCATTACGTTGGTGTTTCTTCCTGGCACTTTTACCGCCGTTAGTGCTACCCAGATCGCTACTTTCTTTTCGTGATGGCATCAGAGACTAACACAACACAGACTCTCTTCAGCTCCAGCTTCTTCGATTTCCAGCTTAGTCGCAGCCTGCGCACTGTTAGCCCGTGGATCTGGCTCTACTGTGTCATCACGCTCGGGCTGACGCTTCTCGTACTGGCCTCCTGGTATACTACCTCGAGGTGGCTTTGGAAGAAAGGTCCCACAGTAACTGATGAGGAGATCACGATGCAGTTCAGCGCTGGCCCGCATCGTGCACAGAGTTGGCGCAGCCGATCTGTCTCATCTCAATATTGAAAGGCCATTCGTCAAGACACTGGTTCGCAAGGCCATCGTTGCTCGATGCATAGGTTATTCGAGACGCACTTTCAGAAATGATAGCTCCGCTACGAGTCAAATGCGGCTGTCCCTCCCGCTTGTGGCAATCTCAACAGTCTATCCGAAATTGGTGTCCGAGGTGTGTGCTGGTCGTCCCAGCAGTGGATCAAATCTGTGTGTTAACTGCATGCGCTATTTGCAGTGGTTTTAATGCGAGAGGACGTGCCTGCAGATCAATATACATGTACATTACTATAGCGGGACCCCTAAATACGAAAATGTTCCTCATATCGCTAAATACACATACTCATTCAGCGTAACGGGCAACTTCGTAGCCAACTCTGGCGCACTCATATCCCTAATTTCCTTCGTATCGCCGTACATGAAGGTCCTGAATTCGTTGATACTCGCAGATTCTCGTAGTCGGGCGGATGCTCGGACTTCTGGTGATTGGAAGGTTCGCGAAGCTTCGGTGGTATGGGGCTACGTCACCGTAGGCTCAGTGGAAGTGGGATGATTGATGGCATGACCGGCGACTTAGGCCAAACATCTTCTGCCACCTTTCTCTCTCGTACAACACATTGAAGCAATTGACTTTTTGGACACTAAACGCATTCACGAATCATACGATCCCAATCGCATAGATTGGTTGGTAAACTACGATACTTCACTTGCATACCTTATCTGAGGCACGCTTAGCCTTGTGTACAACGGACTGAGGCACGACTACCGCAGCATAGCAAACAAGAGCCTGCGACTTCGTCCTACCTCACCAACACTTCTACTTCTCTAATCTACACTCGTACGGAGAAGAAGAAGAACACCCATACACACACCCATACACAAACAGCACTCCACACCTCCAACTCAATCCAAACACAAACCAAACACAACCACAACCATGGTAGCGGAAACCAAACTCTACGACGCGCTCTCAATCCCCCCCACCGCCACAGCCGACGAAATCAAAAAAGCCTACCGCAAAGCCGCGCTGAAATACCACCCAGACAAGAACAAAGACAACCCATCCGCGTCCGAGAAATTCAAGGAGGTCAGCCAAGCCTACGAGATCCTATCAGATCCTGAAAAACGCAAGGTCTACGACCAGTATGGCCTGGAATTCATCCTCCGGGGCGGCGCGCCGGCGCCTGAAGATGCCGGCGGTGCTGGCGCGGGAGGCTTTGGCGGAATGCCGGGAGGCATGCCGGGGGGCTTCCAGGGCTTCCAGTCCGCGGGCGGTATGCCGGGTGGTGGACGGACGTTCCACTTCTCGACCAGCGGAGGCGCCCCAGGTGGTGGCGGGTTCAGCTTCAGTGACCCGAGTAGCATCTTCAGCGAGTTCTTGCGCGGCGGTGCTGGGGGTATGGGCGGCGGAGGCATGGGCGGCGACGACGACGACATCTTCTCCTCCTTCGGCGGCAGCGGCGGCGGCTTCGGTTCCTCCTTCGGCGGCGGTGGCGGCGGCCGCCCTGGGTTTGGCGGCGCGGGCGGACGCACCAAAAGCGCGATGAACGGGCGCCGAGCCCCGACGCCCGAAGCCACGGTCGTCGAGAAACCGCTCCCCGTCACGCTCGAGGATCTGTTCAAAGGCACTACGAAGAAAATGAAGATCAAGCGCAAAACCTACGACGCGGCTACGGGAAAGCAGGACGTGCAAGACCGCATCCTCGAAGTGCCGATCAAGCGCGGCCTGAAGCCGGGTTCCAAGATCAAGTTCAACGGCGTCGGCGACCAGGTCGAAGGCGCGGCGCCGCAGGACCTGCATTTCATCGTCGAGGAGAAACCGCATGCTGTGTTCCGGCGCGAGGGCGATGATATCAGGACGGACGTCGATATCGATCTCAAGGAGGCGCTGACGGGGTGGCAGAGGACGGTCAAGACGATCGATGGGACCCCGATCAGTGTGTCTAGGTCTGGCGTCACGCAGCCGACGTTCACGGAGCGGTATCCGGGACAGGGCATGCCGAAGAGTAAGAAACCGGAGGAGAGGGGCGATTTTGTCATTGGGGTTAGGATTAAGTTCCCGGCTAGTTTGACGCCGGCGCAGAAGGAGAAGATTAAGGAGATTTTGTAGGAGGGGTGGCGGAAGAGAAGGGAAGGGGAAGGGGTTTTGCATCCGGCATCTGGAGCGGGCTGATTTCTGCGTTTTTACGATTTCCATTGGCTAGGCGTTTGATGGAGTAGAGTGAGCAGCGAGCACCTTCTTTTCGTTTTTTGGAAGGGGTTAAGGGGGCTGCGGTATGGTTTGTTTCATCCAGCGAATCCTCTTTTCTTGATATCCATACCTTTTATTTTAGACACAAAGACACAAAATTTGAAAGTCCCAAGTAATCATTCCAAAGGATTTGGTCCAGTAGGATTCTTTCCAACAGGTTTCCTAGATTTCTTATGACATTTAGTTTGGATCAAAAAAAGGTAATGTCCAACTAGGTCTGAACCACGGCTTTCACACATCCTCAAATCCCCGTCCCCCATATCCTCAAATTCTCCGCCGCAAACCCCGAGTGAGGGTGTTTCTGTCCCACTTTCCCGTTTCATGCCCATACATACGCGCCCATACAAACGCTTCAGCCAAGAACGCCCGCTAATGGAGATGGCCAATTCGGAAATCTTCACACCTGCTGTTCCCACTCCTGTTCCCACGCCAGTTCTGGAAGTCCCGTGTTCAATCCCTTTCCCTGTTCTTGCCCCTCTTCCACTCCCGAGCCTACTCCTTTTCCTACTCCTGTTCCTACCCCTGTTTTCAATCGTCACCATCCAACAACCCCAAAACCTCCACCTCCCTGTGCACCAATCTCTCAAACTCACTCCTCTCGATCCCAACCCCGCGCGCCAACCGAAACAGACTCTTAATCTCGGTACTGATGAACTGCTTCACGCCCACTTCGGCGGCTGTCATACTCGCCGCGCTCGCCTCTAGTCTGTCTACGCTTCCTTGGCTGGAAGAGGGGCTGACGGGGCGCGGGGCCGGGAGGGTGTGCGAGTCGAGCTGCTGGAGGGAGGGCTGAGACGAGGATCGGGGCGTATCGTGGGATTTCTGCGAGTAAGAGTGGGAGGACGAGTACGGTGGCGGAAGGGCGTCGGACCCCTCGCGCTCGTGCTGTAAATCGCGCTGCTGCTGTGTTGTAGTGACGAGCGAATCCCCATTCAGCGTACTCTCCACCCCCTCCGCGTCCGGGTCTTCCTCATCCGGATCATGCCCGTCCAGCGCAGGCTGCACTTCAGCCGCGTAGCGCGCGAAGTACTCGAGTTCGCTGGTCGTGCGCGCGCGGTCTGCGGCCGTCATAGTGCTCGAGAGGTGCGAGTGGGAAAGCGGGTGGGCGTGGTTGGAGGGGGGCGCGGGACTCCGTTTTGCGGGCGTGCGGGCGGGAGTCCGGCCGGGCGTCCGGTCGTAGGAGGCCCAGTAGTCGTCGTCGTCTTCTTCCTCCCCTACCCCTTGTGCTTCCGCCGCAGGTGCTGGTGCTGGTGCCGATGCGTGCGCTGCACTGCTTGCGCCGTTGCCGCTGCCATTGCCGTTCGTGGCGGTGCTGCGGGTGTGTGCGCCGGACTCGAACGCGTCTGTTGCGGCCTCAGCGGTCGGATACCACGCGCTGCCGTCATCTTTATCCTCGACCGTCCGCACGTCCGCGACTCTCCAGCCCGCGCCGCCGCCGCCATGCTCGTCGTTGTCGACCCAGAGGTAGCACACCACGAGCCCGTACTCGTCCATCTGCATGCGGCATTGCAGCGTCTCTTCATCCAGGCGTCTGTACTCGACCACCGACGGTTCTTCGATCTCGAGTTCGCCGGACGAGGGGTGCGGTTCGAGCACTAGCGATTCCACTTTCGGCGCCAGGTGCGCGGCGACGCTGCTGTCCCAGGAGAGGAGCGAGAGCCAGCTGCCGCCCGCTGTGGGGGCGGAGGCGGAGGAGAAGAGGAGGGAGAGGCGTTGGCGCAGGATTGGTGAGAGGAGTGGAAGGAGGGCAGGTGGTGGGCGCTGGGAGATGAAGGCGGTGGGGAGGCAGGCGAGGAGGGGCGGGAGGAGGTCCCGTGGTGAGGGTGGTGGGATGAGGTGCATTGTTGTAATTGGTGGAGGTGTATGTGCCGGACCGAGGCGTGGATTCGTCGAGACTGAGGTCTTCGGCGTTGGTGTAGGAGGTGGATGGTGGTGGTTTGTGGTGGTACTGATGACGTGCAGCTCGTAAAGTTGCAATCACATGCAATTGGCGATTCTAGTGTTGGTGGATGTCAGGAAGGGGAGTAACAGGATAGACGATTGTAAGTTATGGGGGATAATGTATGGAGGAAGGGAAGAAGGACGTCAGGAGTGGACCCCATGGAGATTGGAGCCCCATGATATGGTGTTAGCTTACCGGGAGTGGGTGGAGTGGTGCTGTTACTACTATACTACTGTATGCAGGTGGGTTCGGGTTGCTGGACCCTCTTCCCTCGGTGACTGACGGACGAATTGGTCAAGCGTCCATTCGCCCGCGTTGCCCTAAGAAAGCGCACAGATCACCGCAAAGCCCCCTACTTGGCAGAGAGATCTGGCTTGGCCCCAGACCGATCTTAACAACTTCGGCCAGGCAGATGAACGTCGTACCTTACGGGGATTCGTGAGGCAGCATGTACGGTGTCATATCTACTCACACTTCAGCTGTCTTCAAAGGTGAGAACTGCAGGTGGTTGACCAAATCATGAATCCGTGTATTGTTGCCCGTCGTATTGTTGTTGTCCAGTCTAGGCCTCTGAATCAAGACGCAGGGGCTCGTCACTCTCGTGGTGCTGATGCATGGTGTCGCCTGTTTCCGGCTGAATGTGTTTCACATCTGGACCCTTCTGCACCATCCACTCGACTCCCACATCTCCTCTCATAGCCGCCCATGTCTCCCCCTTCAAAGGAGACAGCACTCAGACAAGAGAATACCACTCAGACTTCTCGAGAATGCCTTTGTGCCATCGCATCATCCAGCCAGACATCTTTAGGCTGAGCTTCGAGAATGATGCAGTCTCGCTCGTCTCGGAGCACCTACTAGGTAGTCGCCTGACGCTGTACGCGTCTCAGACCTCCACCGCGTCTCAGAATGCAGATGGCCTTAGGACATGCTACAGAAATAACTCAAGCCGTGATATAGCAGTACGCGTCTCCCTTCTGCTGGGGAAGGCAAAGGTAGGCAAGTTCTGCCTTTCGCCCAAGTTTGTCCAACTCAGTCCTTTCTGTCTTTTCCGATTCTCGTCTATCATTCGGCCTTCTTCGATTCGCTGCATCTGCGTTCCCGCTCTTTAAAGGTTCCCAGGTATGTGTTAGTTGCCTCTTCGCGTCAAAATCACCCGGACTGTCATTTCATGAAATGCACGACATGTGATCGCGTGTCCATGTTCAGAGAAAGAACTGGATGCCTTCGATACTCGTTGGATCCTTGCGCTTTGCCCAGTGTTGCTGGCGACATTTCACTTCGCCAAGTGTCAATATAACACGATGGCCTATTGTCTGATGCTATACCTTGTATCTTCATATATACGCCGCCTCGTTTCTCCAGACATGCTGTTATTCCTTGCAATGCCTTCGACATCACTAACAAGCGCAGCATCCGGCATGCCTCCGCACCTTTCGCTTCTTTCTCTCATTTCTCTCATTTCTATTATATATCCATTCGCTCTATCCGCACCCGTCAGCCATCAATCCGGCGGCATCGAACACACCGTCATAATAGATCGCTCGCATCCACTACCACCAACCGTATCCGCCCTCCTATCCCGCCTCTCCCTCAACGAATCCCATCCCGATGTCCGCCACATATACAACAACAGCGCCTTCAGCGGCTTCAGCGCACGCATGCAATCCCACTGCCTCGACCTCCTCACCACCATGCCCGAAATCGCGCACATCGAGCCCGCCGTCCGCGTAACCTCTTCCCGCCTCACCTCGCCCGACTCCTCCAACCCCGACCCCAACCCCACGAACATACGCATGCGCCGCTCGACTGAAACCCTAACGACCGTAACCCGCGGCTCCGCCCCCTGGGGCCTCCAACGCATCAGCAGCGCCTCCTTCGCCCTCTCCTCCTCCTCCGCCCCCTCCCTCACCACCACCTCCACCCAATCCACAAACCCAACCCTCGACTTCCAATACACCTACACGACCCCCTCCCTCGGGCTAGGCGCAGACATCTACATCCTCGACAGCGGCATCTACACTCCGCACCTGGTCTTCGGGTCGCGCGCGCGCATGCTGTGGAGCTTCGACGCCTCGCCCCCGACAAACCCAGCCGCGTTTTACGCCGGCCCAGACGCAGGCCACGGCACCCACGTCGCGGGCATTGCGGGCGGCGCCGTCGTCGGCGTGGCCAGTAACGCGAACGTCTTCGGCGTGCGCACGCTCGCGGGCGACGGGACAGGGTGGAGCTCCGATGTCATTGCGGGCGTCGACTTCGCGGTCCAATCGCACTCCTCCCGCCTCTCCAACGCCTCCGCCAATACCAATACCGACACCCCGTTCGTCGGCAGCGTGCTCAGCCTCAGTCTCGAATCCAGCGGGCCGATCGCAGCGCTCAGCTCCGCGCTGCAATCCGCCATCGCCGCGGGCATCCACGTGGTGGTGGCGGCGGGCAACAACGGGTCCGACGCGTGTAACTCCAGTCCAGCGTCCCTGGGCGGCAGCGGCGGTGGCGCGATTAGTGTGGGCTCGATCGGCGCGGGGGGCGCGAGGAGTGGGTTCAGTAATTCTGGGACGTGTGTGGATGTTTATGCGCCGGGGGAGGCGGTGTTGAGTGCGTGGCCGCCTGGGAACGGGACGACCACTGGGAACGGAGCTGGTGGTGATGTGGGTAGCGACAGCGACAGTGAAGGGGCAGTCGAGCCCGACAACGAACTCAAGTCCCTCTCCGGCACCTCGATGGCGTGTCCGCACGTCACCGGCATCGTGGCCTACGCGATAGCCGGCAACGCGACGCTGGCGGCCAGTCCGGCGCTCATGAAGGAGTGGGTCGCGATGAATGCTCTGTCTGGGTTTGTGGCTGAGGGGACCGGGACGGTCGCGGGGGGTGATAGGGGGTTGCTGGTTAATAATGGGGTTGTGGAGGCGTTGGGGTGGGTGAGGGAGGGGGTTGTGGGGTGGGGGAGGAAGGGGAAGAGGGGGAGGTGAGGGGTGGTGATGGCGGAAGGGTAGGGGTTTGCAATCAATACAAAAGTCCACTTTGGTGGGCCAGGATGGAAAAATCATTGCTTTGGATAGTGTCTGGGTCTCGAAAGGTCCAAGCGGAGGCGCATGTCGTGTCAAATGTACCACCCTGCCTCACCAGCCTTTACTGCTCAGCATTTGCGGGAAGTAGCAACATCGGGTCAAATTTAAGAAGATTCTGTAATTCCTGCTTTTCTGCTACTATCAAGCAGCTATGCTATGCACACAACGTCAGTCTTCAATGCATCTGCTCCGCTCCAGCTCCACCTAATTGTTCAGCTCAACATAGTTGGCAGGGAACAGACCCTCCTTGCCATTGAAGTGGCCAAACCACCAATCCTCATCTGGGAATTCCTGTAACGAACAAACACATTAGCATCTTGTTACGAAAAACGTGCCAAAGCAAGGGAAGAGAACCGTAAACTTACCACACCAGTAATAACCCCGCCGTCGGGGAAACTCAGCTCATTATCCTCCGCAGCCTCATAATCATACTGCGCTGTCGCCGTCTTACCACCAGCCTCGGCCGCAGGCGGCGCAGCATGCTGATGGAAATCCGGCTCCTCTTGAGCAGCCGCCTCGGGAGCCTCAGGTGCACCAGCACCAGCACCAGAAGCGCCATCCTCGACCAGCTCGACATAGTTGCTCGGGAACAGTCCGGTCTCGCCCTTTGAGTTCTGGCCCATCCACCAGTCCTCGTCCACCATCTCGATGTTAGTGACATACTCGCCTTCCCTGAGCTCGATCTCGTTGTCCTCCGCCTTCTCGTAATCGTATTGGATAAGCGCGGTCTTGCCCGCGACACCGGCGCCCGGGTGTGCAGTCTCAGCACCCGAGCCAAAGGTGGATGCCGCAGCGGTCTCGGCGACTCCGCGAGCTGCATCGTCGTGGTCGTCTTCATCGTCCTCTGGCGCCGCAGCAGTGTTGGAGACTGCCTTGGCGAGGGATTCAGTTGGCATTGGGGGAGGAGAGAAGTGTTCTTCTGGCGCTTCCATAGGCTCAGGTTCAGCATTGCGCGAGACAGGCATGGCAACGCGAATGGGAGAGCTTGGCTCTTGTGGGGTTGGTGGAGTTGGGGAGCGTGGAACTGCTGGTGGTGGAGGAACAGAGAAGTGCTCTTCCTCTGGGACGTCTTCGGGCACTTGCTCTGGCTCGGGTTCCGGCTGGCTTGGGCGCGTTGGGAGCCCAGGCATGGGAACACCGCGTACGCCGGCATTGGGCTTGCTGGAGGTGTCGAGAGGTGGAGGTGGCGCAAAGCTCTCGTCCTCGTCTTGAGGAGCGCTACGACCGATGTTACTTGCGCCCATTGGAGGGGCGTCCTTGAAGCGGTCGCGGATGGAGCCGATGCTGCCAGTGGGCTGCTGAAGTACGTCTTCCTCTTCTTGTTCAGGCTCGCCGGTACGCTGGGCGCTCACGTTGCTAGTACCGGTGCGAGTGGTTTGCACCGGCGCCCAGGACTTTCCGGTGTAACCACTCGACCAGCCACCGCTCGGCTGAGACTGAATAGGAGAGGTAGGCTTGTTGAAACCTGCAGAAGGTGGGTTGGAAGCCGCACCGCTGTTGCCCCTTTCGCGTGCTTTCTTCTCCGCCCAGATCTGGGCAGGCGTCTTGCCGCCTTCGTCGGCGAATGTGCGGCTTGCGATACCGACGGGTGCTGCCTTGTCGATGGGCTTGGAAGGCGCGACCGGTGTGGGTGCCTTGGTGCCTGCGAAGGAGCTAGTGTTGGAGCCGAAACGGTTCGCAACCTTGGGCTTAGGCATAGAAGTGAGGCGCTCAGATTGTGTGAAGGCCGCAGACCGGTCCGCGAGAGACTTTGGACGCTCATCCTCTTGCTCCTCAGATCTCTGCGAGCCTCCAGCCGCAGTTTGTGGAACTGGTGAGGGAGCCTGTTGAGCCTTCGCTCTGATTGCTGCAATATCCACCTTTCCAACTGGCTCGTAAGATCCCTTGACTGTAGTAGGTCTGTCGTCCTTTACTTGTCCACTCTCTTGTGCCTGCCTTCTGATGGCAGCAATATCGACCTTGCCGATTGGCTGGTAACCCCCTCTCACGACATCTCCAGAACCATTGGTGTCCTCTCTTTGCTGTGGCTGAAACCTCGACGGCTCCTGCTTCTGGCCAGTGAGCTCCGCCATGTTGACCTTTGTAGGCTTGTAGGCAGATTCAACCTTCTCGAGTTGGCTCCGGGTAACCTGGGGAGCATCTTCTCCCCAGCCATCCTGGTCAGTGCCTCCACTTTGTCCTGCTCCTACTCTTGATCGTGAGCCCAAGGTGCCGAAGCCACTACCACCCGTACGCGTAGGCATGAAGACCGGCTTCGAGGTTGGTGGTGCAGGCTTTGGCGCGCTGGACGAGTCACTGGTTGCAGCTCCTCCACCGTACTTTGATCCGGAAGCGTCTGCGACTTTTTGCACAATACCCTCCGGTGTAAGGTCTCCTTCTGATCGAGATGTGACTTGGACATGGTATCCCTGGTTGTTGTGAGCATGCTGGGCTCCGAGCCTCGAACAATCGTACGTACATGGAGCAACTTCTGCGCTGCAGTGAGATGGCTGCCAAAGTAGCCCTTTGTCCGCTCTGGTACACCTTCGCCACACTGAGATTCCACATTAGCAGACGTTCGTTCAGCTTGTTGTCATCCACATACCCATGCGATGAGGACATTCTTCGGCAGGCCAGTGTTGGGATCCTTGACCTTGACAAAAGCGAACTGAATCCGACCGTCCGAGAATTCGTCAATGAGATCCGCAAGCTCACCCTCTATAACAGATAAGGTTTAGTTATATGCCGCTGCGATAGTTTTGTCATAGCATACCTCCAGTGGTTTGCACCTTCAGTACGCTCTCCTGTGTCGAACTGTTCTGAAACGCGCTGACGAGGGGCGCCTGCACAGAAAATACGGCCCATTGACCATAGGTTGGAGAAGAAGCAGATGGTCCGGAAGGTGCTGGAGCATTGACAATGGCTTGATAGCTCTTCTGGATTGAGGGACCGTTGGTAGAGAGGTTCAGTGTTGCCATGGCTGGCTAGTCTGGTCGGATTGTGCAAATGTATAAACAAGGGAACAAATGGACTGGGAGCGAGGTATAACTTCCAGTAGTTGGGGGAACTTGGCAATGGGAATAAGATATTGGAAGAGACTGGATTGGGTATGGAGGATGAGAAACAGGTGGTCGTACTGGACGTATACAAGCAGCTTCCGCTCTCTCCACAGGAACGTGGCTTGGATCCCAGGCTGACGTCGTGAGACTGGGCAAACAGGGCAAAGTACCTCGGCGTCGGAGCACTGATCTGGAATGCCAAAGTTTAATGTTCGTACTGGGGTTCGGCCAGTAATTTAGTCATAGGATTGATCATCTAGCGTCGCTCGCCTCATAATTCCAATTGGTACCAGCGACCACACCACGTAACTGCCCACATGTCGCTCACTGTCACGCCTGCTGTTGCCGCCTTCTAACCTTTATCATATGAAGCGTGTCTTCTGACCTGTACTAACAGTTTCTTTGTAGGCGCGCTTTTCTTCTCCGCCTAGTGTCTGTCGCGTCTCTCATTTCAGCTCTCAAGTGTGATATCAACCTTCCTTTTCTCAGTTCAGCTCACATATCAGCTCTCCATGTGTCTACACCATCTTCTGTCGACTTAAAAGGATAGTCTGGTAGATTACTGACCTCTGTTTTCCTCCTCCTGAGAGCACGTGTGTTGGATGCTTGAGACATGAACGGCTCAGCGGACCGGGCTGGGAGTGAGCCCTCTGATTCTTCCGAGGATTTCTACGCCGAGGAACAGGATAGAGCAACTATTCCACATGGATCCACTCCGGGACAGAATGGGTTTAATGGTGACGATGACCACATGAGCCTGGAGAGCCAGTCGGTGCGCATGTCTCCGGAACCGTATGCCAGACTGGAAGACTCGACCAAGATTATCCCGGAAGGCGGCGCAGGGAAGCGTAAACTCGAAATGGAGCCAGCTTCGCAGCCACCAAAGAGACCAAGGGTTACGTTAGAGCCGGCCGACATCTACTCACGTACTGTTCCACGCACTCGAGGTGTTCCGGCTGAAGTCTGGCAGCATGTCTTCACTTTCCTTCCTCCTGATGCGCTGTCGCGTTGCTTGTCCGTCAATCGCGCCTTCAACATGTACCTCACATGTCTCGAAGCTAACACAACCGCACCGTTGTCAATTAGCCGCAATCTACTGCAGGTCGTGAAGAGCGATTCGATATGGGAAGTATCCCGGAAAACGTTTAGCCCCAACCTCCCACGACCTCTGGAAGGGCTTTCTGAACTCGACATGTTCAAACTCCTTGGCGGTTCATTCTGTCAACTTTGCGGCGTTGCTCCGCATCCAACCGGACATTGGGACACTGGCCCTGGCCCTGGCCCTGACGGAGTGAGCGTGATCTGGCCTTATGCAGCGCGTTTATGCGGAAATTGTTTTGCATCGCATTCTATGAGGGTCTCTTTTCACTTTTTCTTGTCCTTGTGAGGGAGTACAGCTAACCCTTGAACAGGACGTTGATGTACTTCTGTCTGCGGCGAAGTCGCTGAAGCCCGGCTTGGCCCACGCATTTCAGACACCCAGTATGCACTATATCCCGTCAACGTTGCAGGCAACAGGGCTCGTTCCGAAAGGAACCCATATGTCGAAGGTATACTACCGCAAACAGGTCGAAGAGATCCAGCATCAGTATCACAACGCACTAGCACTTGGGCCTGCTGCCGCTGAAGAGTGGTTAAAAGGCTTAGTTGACTTGGGCAAGAGCAAGATTGCGGATAGTGCTCGATGGGAGAGATGGCAAGCTCAATTTGCTCCTGGTACGGGCCTATCGAGCGTGCTCAGGGAGTATTTCCGTCTTTCTTCTGCCTCTAGAGTAAATGCTGCACAGCCTAGCACGAGCGGAGCCTTGCTCCCACAGTCTCTGCCAAGTAAGTCCTCACCATGAGGTGTGTTCCTTTCAACCTCAGCATGTGCAGCCGTGCTGCCGTCCTTAAATTGCGTGGTGTCTTCCTATTTCTATATACCATCGAGCTTGGTGCTTTTCAGACTTTTCATCTCTCATCCAATCTCATCTTTTGCGGGAATTGTATTGACCAAGAGTCATTAGTCGCACATCCATTGCCACAGCGCGTCAACACAGTCACATCTGACGTGTCGATTACACCTGTAGGATACGGCACGCCACAGCAAAGCATGCCACCATTTCGAGCTCCCCGAAACGCGCAGGAAGTCGCGGAAGCCAAGGCATTGAGACGCGCAGAAATTGAACGACTCTGCCGCGAAGAGTTCGAACCGCCTTTGTACTATAATGTCCTTCGGCATATGGAGTCCTTTCAGGCTGCAGTGCAGATCGGACATCCGCTGACTGAGTCTGCCTGGAGCTTACTGAAGTCACGCTTGCTTGCCCAACGGGACGCTGCGGAACAGGTTGAATATCTAAGAGCCGAGCAGGAGCGCGCTCTGCAAGCCGCAATCCCCGACCCTAGCTATATGGACGTTCCAAGCAAAGCCAGCCAAGAAGCAGCTGATCGTGCTTATGAAATCTCTCAGGGCCCTGTGCGCAATGTTCTGGGCAGTCTCGCCGACGAAGTCATTCGCCAGAACTGGAGGGGAGGCGCAGCTGTAACCAAGAACAACGCGCCCAGTTTCGCAGCAGACGTTCTACTGACTACCAGGAAGCGATACCTGGAGATTGCCTCAACGAGTCCTGCATTGGTCAACATTTCCCCGGAAGGCCGTGGCTCGCAGTCGCCTCATGAACGAGCGTTCCTTTCTCTTGACAACATGAAATGGGTTTACGACAACAAGATCAAAAATATTGCCGAAAAGCTTCGCAAGGACCTCTTTGTGTGCAGTGCTTGTGAAGGCATTTTTAGGTACTACGCTTTTGAAGGCATGATGCAGCATCATGGAGCAAAGCACACTACAGATTTCAGCAAAGGTAACATCGTTGTCCACTGGCAGACCGCGGAATGGCCTGAGGAGTGTCCTTTTGAAGAGGATCCTGTCCTGGCCGAAGCCAGATTTAATGGTGGAGGAACTTCCGCTACACCGCAGATGGGCGTCCCTGGATCATCGGCGTATCCATTCGCCAGCCCGTTGTCCTTCGTTAATACTCCGTACGCGCACAATGGACCATTCGCCCCACCGGCAGTATCTGGACTTCCAACCTCGGGCGAAGGCTATCACTCCGCACAGCAAGCATTCTCTCCCCCAGCCCAGACCACGGCCTTGTCTATTGCGCAGATGTTCAGCGGGTATCAAGCGCCGCCACCACCCGCTCCGTCAACATCGGTGCTAACCCAGCGGTATGCGTTTCCCCCTCCTGCTACAATGCCTGCCTCTCCGGCCTATGGATCGCTGATGCCGCCTCCCAACCTTTATCAAGACCAGCTTAACGAGTTGGCCACAGTAGCCCGGGAAGTCTGGGATAGCACGTCTGGAGTAAAGGATCTACAAGAATGTGTCAGGATCCAAGTTGTCCTGCATCATGTCGTCTCCAGATTCAAGGAGCGCTTCAGCAATGAGCCCACTTTGGATCTCTTAACGGATGCCTTAGTCAACCATCCTTTGATGAGACCGATCAAGAATGCATCTAATCTTGCTTGCAGGACCTGTATATCAAGCAATCTGGATGGATCTGGAGCTTACCAGTCTTATTCTTCTCGGATAGCGGACAGCAAGATGTACAATGTGTCGTCACTAATCACGCATTTCAAGACTGTCCATCTTGGGGGATCGGTGACATCTACACCAAGTTTTGACTGGAAGAGTGACATGATCGAGCTTCCAGAGGACCAATTGATTAAGGACTTACAGCATGCTCCCGGTATGGATGACGACAAGCTTGCAACCATAGCACAAGCATTCCCACGGATCTTTGCCGGTGACTTGCCCCGCATCGGTCTCGTCAAGGAACCTCTCCAGATGTCTGACAAGTACATGAGTCCTGAGGCAATCCGGGAGTGGCAAAAGCAACAGAAGCTCAAGAGGAAAACTAAGAAGAAGGATAATAAGGCCGGCTACTCCGAGTCTACCACGCGTGCGCCGAAAAATGATTATCAAGACCCTTCGTACGACGAGCCAGACACAGACCGTTCCGGGGACGCGCCACCACCTGCCGCCGAAGATGAATACGACCCCCGCCATCCTATGATTGAGCCTCTTGATTCAAAGTACCAAAGACGAAGGAGTGGTGGCGAGAGGCACTCAGGGAACCACAGAGATCGCATTGGCCGACGCACCCACGACGGTAGACCTAATGCGGTCAACGATAATGTGAGTTTGTCGCTTCCCGCTTGCGGAGACTTCACTGACACTTCGCAGGACTACGACAATGGGTCGTATCGGCCTGGGGATAATGTGTCCTCTCTAGCTAACGTATCGGTTCCGCAATACAACCCCTCAGCTGCTGCCAATCTGCTTGCTGGTCTTGATCCAACCACCCTTGCTGCCTTGGCCACCATCACTTCACAGCAAGCTGCTGGAAACGCTCTCGCACGGGCTCGCAGCAGAAGTGCCTCTCTAGGCCGCGAGGGGCCTGAACTAGATTCAGACACCCTGGTTGGCAGCGGCC
This sequence comes from Zalaria sp. Him3, assembly GCA_027923365.1. Taxonomy (NCBI): domain Eukaryota; kingdom Fungi; phylum Ascomycota; class Dothideomycetes; order Dothideales; family Zalariaceae; genus Zalaria; species Zalaria sp. Him3. The sequence goes on from BPUN01000003.1 coordinate 237,799, forward strand.
GTAGTAACCATAAGCGCCCCAGAACCGAGGGGCGGCGCAAACGTAACCACCAGCCTGCTCCACCGCCAATACAAGATCGAGTCACACCAGAAGAGGAGCGGGTGATTCGCGGCCCAGATGCACCTGCCGGTGAGCTCTACGCTGGCGAGTACTATGAAGAGCAACACCCAAGTTCTCAGCATCTGCGCCAAGAGTGGCGCCCGGTGGAGGAACCTCGAGCATACTACGGCGGTCCACCACGAGCGGAGCAGCTAGTCATCCGCGGACATCCGGGTCAATACCAGGAGTATCATCAGAGGCAACCTCAACCTATCGAACGATTACTCAGTCCCGGCTACAATCGGCTACCTCCTGAGTATGCGCACGACGAGCACGGTCACGTACGACGTCTCGACCCCCGCTACGCAGACACACCGACCCAGTACATCTCTCGGCAAGAACAAGACCACCTGCGTGAGCGCTACCGGTACGAGGAGCCGCCACGCTACGTCGATCAATTCGGTCGCCCGGTCGAGGTTGTCATTGTTGATGATGTACCTCCCCCTCGGGCGTCGGCGCGTTACGCTGCTCCGCCATACGAACCAGCCTACCGTGCGCCGCAGCCGCAGGTAGTAGAATACACGCAGCCGCCGCCGCAGGCGTACGATGGCCGGCATTACGTCTATTACGAAGATCGCACGCCGCCAGAACACATGAGTAGAGGGGTGATGAGAGCAACACCTGCGGGGGTGCCAATGGGGGAGGAACCGCGCTATATTTACGATGATGAGGACGATGCTAGGGCGTCTGTGGGGCGTTGAATAGAGGGATGATCTGGAAATACCCATACGAGTTTGGTTCTACTGTAATATTAGCCTATACGATCACTGGAGGTGGGAGGTTATGGTTGAGGCACATAGCATGCCTTGTCCCGCTGCTTCGCGATTGCAAGGGAAATTGGACGGGTGTAAAAGTGCTTTCGTTTGTAGCCAGTTATCTCCACTGGCATCCAAATACTGTTCTCTATACCCGTATGGAGCGGTCCCTAGAGGCCCGGCTTCACCGATGCTCTCGCTCCACTCTTTGATCTACCCCCCTTGTCCTAGTCCAGCTTTCCGCCAGTTTCTTTTATACACCTAGACGTCCTGCCCAGGGCCTTTGACAGCAATGAAACCAACGCCGCTCCTGGCCTCCATAGCCGCTTTCTTGAGCTGCTGCTCCTCAACATCCGTCCACTTGACTGGCAGCTCATCCCACTTCATTGTCCGATACGCCGTCTTGAACTTCTGATTCAGCGCCTGCATGCGTCGCAGCTCACGCGGGTCGCCAGACCCGGAGTAGACGATGAAAGCGGTGCGTTCTGGGAGAGAGGCCCAGATCTGTTGGATTGCGGAGACGGTTTTCGAGACCGCGGTTGAGAGGGCTGTGGACGTGGGGTTGGACGTCGCGCCTTCAGCAGTAGCTGCATCGTCGCCGTTCTCCTCGGCCTTCTCGGTGAGGGTGCCATTGCCCTCCTGCGCATTATCCGCCAAAGTCCTCGCCAGCCTCTCCGCCGCATCCGGGCTCTTAGTTTTATTCCACCAGCCCCTAACCGCCTCCAATTCTCTCAGCCTCGCCCAGATGAAATCGACACCGCCCTTTGGAACATCGCCTCCGTCACCGCCCGCAACCGCGCGCTTAACCCCCTCAACCACATCCCCGTCATTCTCACACGCGATAGCCACCTCCGCAGCGCCGCCATACCCCTTCGTCGGGTCGCCCCAATCGACTACCGCGCCCGTCCTTCCTCCCTCATACCTCGCCAGCCTCTTGAAGATGCTCTCGCCCGTCGCGTCCGGCGTGCCCCACGCGCGTCCCTTCTCGCACTTCTGCTTGATCAGATCCAGACTCGCCTTTGCGTCCTCGACGCTATCGTGGCCCGCCGGGCCCCGGTTCTGGATCGCGCGGTTCAGGTATTTCTGGCTCAGCCATTTGAGGGAGGATTTCTGTGGCGGGCCTTTGGGGTGCGGGAAGAGGAGGGCGGTGTCGATGACGAAGGGGTAGCTCATCTTGAGCGCACGGAGATCAGAGTCGAGGGAGTGGCCGGCTAGGATCGTTTGCGGTGTGAGGAGGGTGCGGAGTTTGGCGTGGATGTCCTCGAGAGTGGTGGTGACGGGGTCGAGGACTTCTTTTGTCAGGCCGGAGTAAGGTGTTAGGTAGTCCCTGATCGGATCCGGCGGCTTGACGAGTTCGTCCATGATGATGGCGCCGGACCAGTCGATTAAGGAGATTCGACCCAGCGCGAATTTGTCGGTTGTGGTTGTGACCATTTCACAGTCGACGACTAGGACGTTGCGGCCAGCTGTAACGCTGCCGGCGTCGACGGAGGAGGAAGGTACGTCGCCTTCGGAAAGCGAGGTAGTGTCCAGCATGTCTATCCAACCGTCTGCTGCGGTTTGGACGTTTTTATGCCGACGTGCTGCTTCGAGCTCTTGCTGCGCCTGCGTATGGAGATGCGCAGGATGCAGAGCGAATCCGTTCTCTAAGAGCTCGTCCCTGGTGGCGATAAACTCAGTAACTGGTGTACGCTTGTTTTGCCAATTCTTGCCTTCGGCGGGAAAATGAGGTCCTTTGGTCTTTTTCTCCTCTTTCGACTTGGGTAGTGCGGAATTGAGCATTGCGTAGAGTGGAGAATGCATTCTGCTGAAGTCGCCAGGAGTCTTAATGGGCCAGATATGTGGAAAGACTTCCGTAAGCGGCTCGAGTGGTGCAGGAAGCTTCTGGGAGACAAGCTTGACAGGGTAATAGTCGTCCGGGGAGATGTTGAGTTTCTTGCGCGGCTTCTGTGGAGTTCCATCCTCGGGGCCTTCAAGATCGACTCCCGGAACCAGGACGTCCTGTTCACCACTTTCGGTCGCGCTATTCTTCTCCGCCGCAGCATCTTGATCGAGAGCAATGCTACCGTTGAACATTCCAGCCTCAAGTCCAGGCACCATTAACACCACCACCTTCTCTATTGATTTATGATGTCGCACAGATACCCATTGTGGACCGGTACCATCTGCCAGCAGATAGAGGACCAGGTTTTGAAGGTCATTGATCTTGACAAAGGATTGCAGTCTAGCATTTGCTGAGTGCGCTATGGCTGGAGAATTGGCGTCATTCCTCTTCCGCCTCTTGCTGCTACGATCGACGGTTTCCCAGCCTTCGTCATCGCCATCGGCGCGTGGTGCGTCTCTGGCCGGAGACCTGCTCCTGTCGCGCGATCGTGAACGCTTGCGAGCGTCGCCGTTCAGCCTAGCGAGTGTGTCGCCAGCTCCTATGCGACTGGAATCACTATCCCGCCTCTTGCGCTTGTAGCCTCCATGTCTTCCGCGAGGCATGATCTGTGCCTTCTCTTTTACTCGCTCAAGCTAGCATATATCCCAGTTGGTGTCCAATCTGTTGGCAGCCTTGAATCATGGATTATATGGGTGATGTCTTCACACGTCGTCGTACAGGGTTTGGGCAGGACAAGATATCCGCGAAAAGTGCGACAGTATTGCGAACAGTGTCGTAAGTTCGTCGCAGAATTCAGATCGATGGCAGCAACCGGTTATAGCGGCTCGGCCCGCGTCTGAAACTGGGGTTCTTGCAGCAAATCTGGGGTAGCTTCGAGCCGCAAAACGTCTTGCAAACCATCTCACCTTGTCCGCGCTTAATCCTGTGCTCCTTCCATAATATATCTTCGTGATCGGCAACCCACCTGTCCAGGTTCACTCAAAGAGTCCATCTCAAATACTCCCCTCACACCAGCCCATCACTTGACAATTTGCCTTCGTTTCTTCGCTTCTGATCGTTGAGGAGGGATCTTGACTTCTTGAGCTGCTGCATGGTCAGAAACTCGTGCAGCCAGTCTTACTATCAATCACACTAGCCCTCCGATCAACATGAGAATTCTTCCCGATCGCTATGCCGACCTACATCCGGCGGTCACAGGTCGCCCAGCACCATGGCCATCCTCGTACGCCGTCATTGCGCCTGTTTTCGGAGGGTTTCTGGGCCTTCTTGCAGCTCCGATTGGCTTCGCATTCAGAAATCCAGGATATGGTATGAGGATTGCCGCTTTCACCACCCCTACGTTTGCACTACTGGGTGTGGGAAGCGAAGAATGGGCACGCCACTACCGTGTGAAGCCATATCTGGAGAGCAAGGGTATCAAGATACCGAGGAGGAAACTTGTTGAAAGAGTCACGGAAATCGATGCGGACAATTGGATTTTGTTAGGTATGGGGTTAGGTACAGCTGCAGCAGGGCTCATGAGACGACCTTGGCATATACATGGATGGAACAGATTCATGGGATATGCTAGCTATGGAGGACTCGCAGGACTCGCGGGAGCATTACTGTCCGATCCAGAGGGCTATACAAATGCTTTGGATAAGGCAGAGAGGAACAGGGCTATCTCGATGGCATATCAGGCTGATATGCAGCAGTTCTGGGCTTCGCGACGCACTGCAGATGATGTCCAGAAGAATATGCCGCAGCCACAAGTTGGTATGACGCCGCTCGAGAAGCTTCTGCAACAGGCCGGGTCCCCGCGAGTCGAAGGACAAGAATTCGGGAAAGTGGAAGCGGTTTGGGAAGGAGATGTCGGCCACGATTCCATTCTTGATAGGGAGGATCCCCAACCTCATTACAGCTTCATGCGGGATGGCGAGCGTATCTACTTACCAAGTACCAATTACGAGTGGCAACCTGGTCCGGAAGGTGTCAAGCAGGTGGAAGATCACATAAATGTGTTGAAGGCGCAGCGTGCGCAGCTGGCTCGGGAAGCTGAACTCCTATGGCACCAACTAGCCGTCAAGGAGGCGGAATACTTCGATACTCCCGTCGGTACGGAGAGTAGAAAGGAACAAGAGGATTTTGTGTCAATGCTCTCCCACATCCATTTCAATATCTGGAATGACGTTAGTGCCCTGGATTGGACAATTGCAGACTCGAACAAAATTCTACTGCAGATGAAAGCCATGGAAAAAGGAGCTCACTGGACGCCTCCCGCACCCGCAAATGAAGCGAAAATAGCGCCCAGACAAACTTACAGGCTCCTTCAGGGCTTGGAAGCCGATCTGCGGGCGTCCGTTCCAGAAATTCGCAGATATAAAGAGGAGTACATGAACGCTTTGAACGATGCTGGTGTCAGAGTGATCAATGGACAGACAGGTCAGCAAATCACTCTGTCACGCACTGACATGGAAAAGACTATTGAGGAGACGAGCAAGCTACTGTCCAGAGTCGAAGCGCATATTGAGGAACTTCAGAAGATGACACAGGAGATTGAAGAAAGAATCGGGAACGCGGAACGTTGAAAGGGCTGCTGTCTTGAGCCAAAGGACGCCTGGCTTACACCAGGAGTGAGTCTGAAGCAAGCATGCCTCCTCGAATGTCGATGCAAGCGGAAGCAAAGCTTGAAATGGGTGACAGCTGTATGCATGCTCGACTGCGCTCGACTGTGGGAAAGACAAGCAGCTTCCTGGTTATGCTGCATATCCACAGCGATGTAGATGCTGGTGGGGCGATACTCGTAAATGCTCGAAGTATCATGTTCATTTGTATAGACTATGTTGACCATCGCACAACAATGAGTGGTTGCCGTGTTTATGTGCAGGCGTAGCAATCGGCCAACCGGCTAACTTGCCGGACGGCCCTGAACCCTGAATCAGGAACCGTTGCTTGTAACGACTTCCCCAAATGTTTCGGTAGGCTGCAAGCACCTCCGTCACTTGTCTTACGTCGAGTAATAAACATTTCTTGCGACTGTGATCCCGTCCGCGAAATTCTTTGAGGATTGTTTGTCTTTTCAAAGCTTGTGAGTGCACCAGTATCCGTATCACAAGAACTAGAACGTAATGCTGATTGGCTGTCGACTGCGCAGCGGACCTATAGCAACGGCTCTCGCACTTCATCCACTGAACATCTCCCCTCCTGCCTAGTTACTACCGTTACCAAACACTGTCGACCACAGTCAGTTTATCTCTTCCGCAGTTTCCGATCGGTCACGGATTGGCACTCTCCACTCGAAATTGCAAGAGCTAGGAAGGAAAACTATACCCTTGGAACCCCAGCCGTAGCCGTCGCCTCGCCGGGGCTGGGGTTGTGCTGAAGAAGTGAAAGACAAGACCGAGAAGCATCCTGAAGCACAGCATTCTGCGCTCCATTGTATTCCGGACTGTGCTCGTACCCAGATATATAGGTGATCCTGGCCCGCGCATTATTACGTTCACCTGTTGGCTTGGTTGCCTTGCTTTACCCCATCGCTTGGACTTCACAATTTCCAGCCGCGGTCTCTCTTTCCACTAAAACCTAGCAACAACGAACACAAATGGACGATGAGGCCACCCAGCTTACGCAGGGCGTATATGACCCACGGAGACAAGGGCGAAACAACTCTGGGTTGAGTAGTACAGATGTTGCAGACGTACTCTGCATACTGCACCCGTGCTCTCCGGCTGCCTTCCATGTGGTCACCAAGACCGCTATTCGGTCTCCGCAACATGTACTTCAGAACAACGGCTCGGGCTTTTACGACGGCGATCTTAGTCAGAAGCCAACCGAAGAACAGAAGACATTCATTCTTGATCAGGACCGGCATCCCAGCGAAAGGCGGAACCTCAGCTATGATCTTGCTCTTCGTTTTTCGGCGCGCACAGTTAATCCGGGCAATGGCTTCTTGTTCGGCCGGAATGCCGCACTCTCGGACATTGTCCTTGATACCGATTCCACTAAGCGTGTCAGCAACACGCATTTCCGGATCTACGTCAATGATCAGGGAGTCCTCATGCTGCAAGACCTGTCCACAAACGGCACGTTGGTCGACGAAACCCATCTGAAAGGCAAAGCCAGCAGACTCCCCCAAACGAGAATGCTGAACCCTGGGTCCATCATCCAGATCCTGACAGCTAAAGATGAAGAACTCGTCAAATTCATTGTGCGCATCCCGTCTAGAGATGGGCACGTCGATGAGTATAGGGACAGACTGCAGGCGTACATGGAGAAGGTCGCTGTCGCCAATGCAAAGGCTCAAGCAGCACGCCAGGGCCAGGTAATGCAACATCTCCCTGCTCCAGTTGCCCCAGGCACAGGACCGAACGGCCGTGGGACGTCGTCATCTACCAGAATGTCTCTATGGCCTAATAAGTATGGTATGCGGTGGGATGGCGGTGCCAAGTACAATCCAGCGGGTCTGCTAGGGAAGGGTGCCTTCGCCACAGTGTACATGCTGGCGACCAAGAGTGAGGGACAGCTGTTTGCCGTAAAAGAGCTGGAAAAGAGAAGATTCATGAAAAACGGTATCCTGGACCGCAAGCTCGACAACGAGATGCAGATCATGAAAGGCATCAGTCACCCCAATATCGTGCAGTATGTGGAATATGAAGAGACCACCACCGATCTCTACATCATCATGGAATTCGTCCCCTACGGAGACTTGCAGCAATATCTTGGGGAGAAGGGGCCGCTACCAGAGGATCTAGCGAAGACGATGGCACAGCAAGTCTTCGACGCCATGACTTACCTGCACAACAAGAGGATCACGCATCGCGACATCAAGCCCGATAATATTCTGATCGCAAACGACGACCCCAACGACTTTCAGGTTAAGCTCTCAGATTTCGGGTTGTCCAAAGTTGTCAAGGATAACGAGACCTTCCTCAAGACCTTCTGTGGCACGTTGCTGTACTGTGCGCCTGAGGTCTTCCCACATTACGATGCTCACGAGGCGTCGAAAGGGCAGAAGCGGACCCGAAGGGGTACGCCACAATCTGCCAAATACCACTCTTACAGCCAGTCAGTTGACGTGTGGTCTTTTGGGGCGGTATTGTGGTTTGCATTGTGCACCAGTCCACCATTCGAAGGCGTCGCAGACAATACCGGAAGAGGCATGTTTGAGAAGATCATGTTGACAGCTTTGGATCCCAGGCCACTACTCCAGCAGTGCGTTTCCCATGAGGCAATCAGTCTGTTGCAGGACATGCTCAACACCGACCCTTCAGAGCGACCTTCACCTGCGCAGTGTCTACGGTACGCGTGGTTTGGGGATCGTACATCGGCTGTGGTGGAGGAGCAGTTAGACCTCGGTCTCAACACCATTAACGAAGAGGATGAGGTAGAAGGAGGTGCAGAGCCAGACATGTCTCAGTTAAGCATCAATGAGCGTGCAAACGGCGACGAATCACTTAGCCAGGAAGTCGACATTGGCTCAGACGAGTTCAACTTCCTCGATCCAAGGCAGTCCAAGCGTTTCAGGACTGCATCCTTTGCCGCATACAGGGATCCGTCCGAGATACTCGACTCGAGTCCGGACAGATCTCGTGATGTGGCGAGGTCTCCTAGTGTACCGGCGTCAGTACCACAGCCCGATGCGGGTCAAGTGGGTAGGAGATTATTTGGCGAGATTGGACAGTCTGCGCTGGAAAGCTCTGGTGTGTTCGGTGTGTATGCAAAAGACGACCCGCTTTTGGCCAGAGTCTTGGGTGAATCTGCAAAAGGCCAAAGTGTCAGCGCAGCGCCAGGGGAAGAGGTATTCGCCACAGCGGTTTCACATCAGCCGACAGCGTCCGGCAACCAAGAACCTGACAGGCCTCGACCTGACTCGTTTACGGTGCCTCCTAGTGGTGATCTCGAGATGGTTGGCGGAAGCCTGCTGGGTGCGGAGTCACATTTCCGCGACCTCAACATGGAGTCACCTCAATCCGCTAATTCACCCGCTGGGGACTTGAGTGAGCCCACGACACCCAGAACCCCTGAGCATCCTCCCCAACCTTCCTTGGGCCAGGCAGACGGCGCAACTGAAGAGACTCCAACCAGAGCTCAGGAAGAAACACCAAAGCCGCGGACCTTCAGTCGACAAATCAGTCTTCCAGTTCACCCTTCGCTCTTCTTCGACCCACACGACCCTACAACACATACACTCGAATACGCCAAATCAGTCAGCGGTCTAGATTTCAACGACAACGCCAGCCATACCGCAGAGGACTATCCCTCGCTGCCCGCGACCATGGCCGCATCAGCCTCCACCAGCGGCGCCTCACCGGCCGGACCCGCAGTAGCCACGACACCAGATGCTGCCCCAGCACCAGGCCCAACTCTAGAACCAGCGCCTGAGTTCATCCGCCCACCACCCCGTCTCGGCCGCCTGACCACGACTGCCGACTCTTTCACCCCGATCACGATAAACCTAAGCTCCCGGATCACAACCTGGGGCCGGGCGCCCAGCAACACAGTGCCCTACCCCGACGGCTACGACACGCGGATCCCGAAACGGGGCATCGTGCTCTTCTACCACGCGGCCGGGATCGAAGACGCGGACGCGCGCGGTGAAGATTGGATGAAGATGAAGGGCCTGCATTGTCTGCTCGTCACACACAGTAGTGTCGGCATCAGCGTTAATGGGGTGAGGTTGTGCGATAAGGATGAGAAGGGACGGCAGCTTTATGGCCGGGTGCACAGCGGGGATGAGATTTGTGTTTGGCAGGGGCGGGACAGGGAGGGCAAGACGAGCGCGCTGAAGTTCGTGTGTGAGTTCTATCATGGGGAGGGAGCGGAGAGGAGGAAGGAGGGGACGGAGAGGTTTAGGGTGTTGACGGATGAGGGCGGGGCGGGTGCTGGGACTAGTACCTCTGCTGCGGAGAGATAGGGTTACAGGTGGGTAGATGGATGATGAAATGGGATGGCTGTGTTGCTATCAGGGTTTAATGAAGCATTTCGAGCGGATCTTTTGGCGGGATGGGTTCAAATTGCTTGGAGTTGGTGGAAATCGATCTTAATGGTTCAAAGGGTCCTGACAGGGGAGAAATGGCAAGGGGTCGCGCGGACCAATATATCGCGGCATCCGGGACAGCAGCAGATACTCTTCAGCATAGTCTAAAAGCAATGATACGAACGATACAACGAAACCCGACGCCAATGATCATTATTGATTAGGTATTCTTTCATTCACATGACTGTCTTTTCTCAATCTATCTGAGGCGCTGGGCCGATTAGAAGCCCCCTTTCCTCCAAGACACCCCCTACTACGTCGCCCCAGCATTCGAGTACTGATGAGCCGCGCTGGTTCCAAGCATGAAGGGAGAAAAGCAGCCCACACGTTTACGCCTGCCCAGATGATTGCACGAAAACCAGCATCCCTCCAGGAGGTCTTTCTACAATGCCGAGAAAACGAAGAGCTGTACTTTTCGTCAGCATGGACGATCAATATGTTCATGGTTGAAGCGGGTACTTACGTTGTTGGTCGCAGCAATCGCAATGCTGTCCTCAAATGGATGCCAGCTCATATGCAAGATCTTCTTGTTGAAGTCGATCTGGTCCGCGTCGGTCTCCTTTCTCATCCTTGCGCCTTGTCCAGCCGGGCTGTTAGCCCTGCTGCCCTTCTTGCCGTCCTTGCCGCCTGGGCTTGTCGCGCTGTTCATCGGTGTAGGAATGCCGACCTTCTTCGCCTTGAACGCGCTCTTATCCGCCTGCAGCACAACCTCCGTGTCCTTGCCCTCCTCTGATGGGTAGATCATGAAGTTGTTGTTGTATGAACCGGTCATCACATTCTTTGCGTCGCCAGAGAACACGACTTCGAACTTGTCGAAGATAGAGTCGTTCTCGTATGTGTCGCAGAGACGGGGCCGGAGGTGTTCGTGGATAGGGATGGTCTTGAGGGGTTGGCGTTCCATGTTCACATCCCAGATCTTGACAGTAAGGTAGTCACGAGACAGAATGTAGCGGCCGTCGTGCGAGAAACGGACGTCGGAGATGGAGGAGATGATTTCGGAGAAGAAGGAGCGAGAAGAGGGGTCTTCCTCTTGCTCGAATTCTGCGATCACTGTCAGCTCCTCTGCTTCGAAGACTACTAGTCGATTAAGACATACGCTTAGCGTGCGCATCGCACAGTGCGCTTTGCCGCATGTCTGCAAGTTTAATGGTTCCCTTAGAGCTTGCGTACATAAACCAGTTACAGCTCTGCGGGTGGAATTCAGCAGCCGTGATGACCTCAGTCAGCTCCTCCATGTTCGCTGGCTTGATATCCACAATATTGAAGCTCTGGTCCTGGATGTTGAGGTTCCACAGGTTGATCCGCAGGTCGTCACTGCTTATGAATGTCTCTCCATCGCTGTTTACGGATATGCTGTTGATGTGGTAGGCGTGCGCATTGGAGTATACCCTCCTTGGCACCGCAGCGATAACTGTGTCGTGGTGCGTCATCCGCGGGAACTTGAGGTCTGCTACAGTTCGGAAGTGAGGGTTGGGGGTCCTGACTGGTCCTCCACCGTTGGCAGCACCAACACCAGCCGGAGTGAGCTCTTGCGATAGGTTGTTCTCCGCTACCACTTTCAGTGACTTCTCGAAGACCTTCCATAACTTGATCGTCTTGTCATTTGTGGAGAGAAGGTAGTGTGAGGCATTCTGCCGTCTGCACCACTTGATCTTGTTGATCTTTTCTTCAATTTCCAGGGATTTGAGGTAGTCGAACTCCGGCTCGTGGGATTGGAATTCGGTGTGGAATTTGTATTCACAAGTCTTTTTCTTCGAGGTTGTCAGTCCCATATCCAGGTGCGCTGCTGATCACATGTTCATACCGTCTCATTCCTTTCGAACAGGACCACGCGACCACCCTTGTCGCCGGTTGCAAGATAGTTTCCTGTTTGGTCGAACTCAACTGTGGAGATGATGTCCGCTAAGCGAACAGGGTCAGTATTGACCCTTACATATCGACAATCGTCTGTTTGAGGATCTCTAACCTTCCGTGATGTCCTCAACGTCCCCTTTGTCACCGAAGCACCTGCGCGCAAATGCGTCAGCTCCATCAATTCTAGTAGCGCTTGCAAGATGTATATGGTCGGGATATTGGGTACGACGACACGATATATGTTTCCAACTCTTGTCCTTTGATTCGGTTGCTGCAGTCCGGAAAGGGCGGTTTGCAAAGTCTTTGAGGATGTCCATGCCTCTTTGGCGTACGTCGTGGAGGGGTGGATGGACACGGTGTATTGAAAAGATAATGCGCTGACTATGTTCTCGAAAAGTCTGTTCCACCAGGGTGACTTACTGCGTGAATTTCCATGTTGGAGGCTGCTGGGAGTCTCCTTCCACCATCGTCGTGTCCGGCTGCTCCTGCCTCTCTGCCTGCAGTTTTGCTGAAGATCTGTCGACGATGATACAAGCTGGTTCGCTTGTCCGGGGCCTGGTAGAGACTAACGTGCGCTGCAGTGGCTGCGCGGTACGTACTGTATGGCCGGATGTAGGTAGCTACTATGCTCAGCTTCGAGGCGTTACGTCAGACAAAGGCGCGGAAGGGTGGCTGGTCCAGGGAGGGGTGCAATGTGTCGCGAGGGTCGATATATATGGTGTATGGCCGTTAGTGAGATGGATGCAGTGTCCTGTACCACGATTTGGGGGGTTTTGTTGGTTGTTGGAAGGAGTTGTTCTTGGTTGGAGGTCAGGGTTGAATTGGCGGATGGCGGGGCGGGCGAAGTTCGCCCAAGCGCGTGGAGAAACGGACTTGGAAAATTCAGGATTTGGCTCAAATATGAACCTCTAACAGTATTCACCACGCGACAAGAGAAGTCTTATAAAGCCCAGATCTATCTTGTGAGACAGGCTTCACCTGTTGCGAATGGGCGGGTCATGCGGTATGCAGGCCTTACCTGCGTGTATCTGCAGGACGTTCATTCACACCGTGGCTTGGCACGAATCACGGACGTTCCGACGGTCAGACGCTACCATTCCACATACTCTATTGCTACACTGCTACACTGTAGTTCCAGTATGAGGAGAAGTCTAAACGATTTAAAACCCTTTTCGCCTCGCCGACGCTCGTGTCCTAGTATCAATATCATAACATCATCCGTAATGCAAACGCTCAGTCAGACCACCTAAAGTCTCTAAACTCGCCCTTGGCTTGTTGCTCGAGCACACTATCCCTTGCCTCATGAAACCCTTCCATTCTCCACCGCCAGCTCTCCAAATACGGCCGCAGGCCTTCATTGACAGGAGCCCACCACTTCTCGTGTAAGGTCCTTACACCGCCGTTCAGGTCTTCAATACTAGGATAGTGGATATTCCATGTGTTTGCCAGTTGCGTCCACGGCATATTCCCTTCCCTACGGTGGGCGTAATTGAGCAAGTTCTGCTCCGGTAGTTCGGGATTGAATCGATCCGGGATATTCATAAGGCTGATGTAGTAATTCTCCACATCCAGGGACGGTTTGTACACAAAGAAGCCGCTATTCAAGTAATTGATGTTCGGATAGTCGTGGTTTTCATCCGTTGGCGGGTACTTGTGTATGGGTTTCGATTCTGGTACTCCAGCAAAAGAGTAATTGCGAGGTAGTGGAGCTTCATCGGATTTGATGGCCTTGATGTCCGTTCCAGTATGGTGTAAATGCACCGCTGGGTCGTCAAATACGTCGTCTAGAGGTCCAGTAAGGATCGTATCACCATCCAGGAAACAGACACGCTCGAACTGGGTGAGCTCCCAGAGACGGAGCTTCGTCAAGACATCCCTCCATGCCGGGTAATCGGTAGTGATCCAGTCCGCAGTGAGGTATGTGACTGGCACGACGTGCGCTCCATCCTTCCGCAATCGACTCCGCTTCTCCTCAGGCACGTCCTTCGTCACGAGTACAATGAAAGGAATGCTAGCGCTCTTCGAGCGGGTTTCTGGTGCGTGGAGCAGCTGGTAGGAGAGAATGCGTGTTGCTTGAAAGTATGGATCGTGACTCGGATCGTGATCGTTCGGATCTGTTGATGAACCGCTGAGAAAGGTGGCGAAAGCGTATTGTGACTTGACGTCGTCCAGTCCAGTTGGCACATAATGGCCGCTCTTTGAGTCGACGGGCTTATCGGGAGTGGTATGATTGCCGAAGTCACCCAGTTTGGCTGTATTTGCCAACTGTTGCACCAAAGCGTCTCGATGGTGATCTACACTGTCTGGCAAAGGGCTGTAGAAGAAAACGGAGAAGACGACGATAGTAGCAATGAGTATGTAAAGAAATCTGAATCGATGTATTGAGACGGGCGATCCTGCGCTAGTATGATATAAGGACATGGCCATGGAATTGATGTCGAGTAATGCTAGGATAAAGACAACGAAAATATGAGGGTAAGCTAGAAGTAGAGAGAGCTCAGAGGCTCTTCAGAAATTCAACAACTCGACATGAAGACGAGAACGGCGAAAAGAAGGAATCGAGGCTCGAAAGTCAGTCCCTGAAGGGTTGGTGATACATATCTTTGAAATAGGGCCCTGCCTTGCATGCGATTAGGTACGATATTTAGCGCCGCCTTCTTTCTTCGTGTAAGACAAGCTTCTCATTTTACTTGGTGGGCATTACGAGGTGGTGTGCTTCAACGGTAACGGGAGGATGGATACGAAGCACGCCGGCCCCTGCGTTCTCGGCCCGCATCACTGCAACTTGCGAGCACATGTCAGATACTGTAAATCTTCCCATGCAGTTTGCGGAATGTGTGGATAAATCTTCGTGCATTCCGCGGTCAGCCAGCCCTGAGATGCATGTACAGCGGTGGCGATGCATGCTATGCAGAGGCTGCGTGACAGGGCTGACAGGCAACCCCTGCCAAGGCAGGACTCCGGAGAGTTCAAGCTTGTACCGTCGTACGGAGACACCGGAATTGGACACCATCCTCACGTCAGACGGTGGTCTTCACTCGTTCTATGGATTTCGCGCTACAAACCCATATCATTGTGTCTCCCGCTCGGATACCGTCTCTTTTCACGTATAGGAGCGTACTCACCGTGTTGAGCTCAGGGTTCTACAACCGGAGTATATAGATATGCTTCCTGAATGCCCAAGATGCCCAGAGTGCGGCGTGACCCCAACTCCGTCCAGCAAATTCGGCATGTTCCAATCCGGCGATACTCTCACGGACGATTACATGACTTTCCAGACTTCGACCCTGAGGTTGTCTGTCATTGTCGAATGAAAACTGTGTGCCACCTATTACTGGCCGGAAACTTGACGCAGAAGCCGTACCCCGCACGGCAACTGACGCATCACCATTGCCAGGAGTGGAAGGTGCGCCTACTACGCGTAGTCGTAAGAAGTCTCCAATATGGATTAGTAACCCACCTTTCCACTTCTCCAACGAGTCACACACATACCCGTTATCCGAAGGTGTTCCAATTTATATGATCCTCAAGTTATCCCTCCTTTCTGCCGTATCGAAAAGCATCACTCCCTAGCAGTAGTCACACCGACCCCCAACTCTTCTGCGGTTTCAACCCTTATCTTCTGCTTGAACTGCACCTGTAGTTCCAGTCATGTCCGGCATTAAGATTGTGTTTGGCGGCGGCCCCATCCAGTCCAACCGCGCCTTTGGTACCGTTGAAATCCTGCAGGAGGTGTTCAAGATTCTCAAGGACGGCGGCGTCACCACGATCGATACTGCCAGAGTATATGGAGAAAGCGAAGATCTTCTTGGTGCTGCGCACGCGGGTGATCAGTTCATCATTGACACCAAAGCTCCCGGGATAATGGTCCCAGGCAGCGTCACCAGAGACGGTATTGCCAAAGTAGCGGCCGAAAGTCTGTCCAAGCTCGCAATGGACCAGGTCGATGTCTACTACCTGCACTCTCACGATGAGAGCGTCCCTCTTGAGGACACCTTGGCTGGTATCAACGACGTGTACAAGCGTGGGATGTTTAAGCGATTCGGGTTGTCCAACTACCACGCTCCGGATGTGCAGAAAGTGTACGACCACTGCAAGGAAAAGGGCTATCCTTTGCCAACAGTATACCAAGGCAACTACAACCCTGTAGCTCGCAAGCAAGAGGAACTCCTTTTCCCCACGTTGAGGAAGTTGGGCATCGCTTTCTACGCCTACAGCCCACTGGCGGGCGGGTTTCTGACCAAGACGAAGCAGCAGGTACTCGACGGTGCTGGACGCTTCGACCCGAGCGACTTCCTTGGCAAGATGTACTCTTCCATGTACGCCAGGCCATCCTATCTGGACGCCTTGTCGCAGTGGCACGCGATCGCGAAGGAGGAAGGCTGCTCCACTGCCGCTTTGGCCTATCGTTGGGTGAGATACAACTCACCCCTGTCGCCAGAGCATGGAGATGCTCTCATTGTGGGTTCGAGGAGCATTGAGCAGCTGAAGGAGACGCTGGAGGATGCTAACGCTGGGCCGCTGAGTAAGAAGGCGGCAGAGGGCATCGATCAGATTTGGAAGACGATCGAGCATGAGGCTCCGTTGGACAACTTCCATTACTAGAAGCTGACGATGGCATGGTTGTTCAGAGGAAAGGCGGTCCAGAGTGAGGTCCATGCCTAAGTGAAGTGAGAACAAGACGTCACGTGGGTAGCTCAAGTGAATATCCTTGTTTAGTGGTCCTTGACCCATTACGAAATCAATATTCCACCTTTTACAATTAAAGACACAAAGCTGTACCTGCTCTCACAAAGTGAAATCATCTCGAATAACATTCTAGCCAGTCAAAACGGTTCCTGACACATCTCCTTTGTCCAAGAAGAGATGGGAGACAGTAGCAATAGCTTGCAGCGTCTGCAAGACGCCCCAAGGAAGAGCCCCTTCGTCCTGGGTCTTTCTGGAAGCGAAGAGCAGACGGAGACAGGTGCGGAAGAGCAGTCCGGTACATGATCGATACACCTGCACATGATATGGACCTCGGGACGTGTCCACTGCTAACCTGTCGCGGCAGCGAGTTTCAAGCCGTTCGAGGAATCGCGGCCGACAGCGGCCGGTCTCGTTTTCATTCCTGAGAGTGAGCTGAATGCTCTAAGAAGTGAGCTGGACTCCCTAAATCGGAGTATCAATGCTGCACGACAGGAGAAGCAGGTCTCAGACGATCGCAAAGGCTACCAGATCGTGCAGCTCCAGAAGCGCGTCCTGGAACTCTTAACGGCGGTCAGCGACAAGCAGCAGGAGCTTGACACTGCACAGGAACAGAAGCAGCAGGTGATTGAGTCTGCACAGAAACAGATTGCAGATGTCAGGAGCGTGGAAGAGCTCCTGGCGCAAGATCACCAAGTCGCCGAGCTTAGGCGCCAAATAAAGGCTTTGCGAAAACAGCTTGGAAAGCAAATTGACAAGTCATCGAAGGAGAATGCTCGTTTGAAAGGCCTGAATTCAATGCTACAAGAAGCCCTTTCCGAGGCGGACGCCCAAAAATTACAGAAAGAGGCAGAAAAGGAGGCCTTGAAAGCAGAACGCGACCTACTTGGGCAGCACATGATGCGAGCTCTACAACACATGAGATATGCAGAGAGGATCGCCTTTCTCGGAGCCATGAATCAGGAGCTTCAGGGCATGCTAGATCAGGATACAGAACGTATGGAGGAAGAAGCAAACTGTTGAACAAGGGACGACACCACTATGATCAGAAGGTATGCAGGGAGATGATCCGTTATGGTCCTTGTTTTGATTGTCATCCAATGGGACGCTCTGCTGCAAGACTGAAGCCAAGCAAGTCGCTTTGTCATGCTTTCCAATCCGCCACTCAACTTTGCATAATTGTGCATTACTTAGCACGCATTACCACTTCCCCGCCATGCTTCCATAACCGATTGTATATCATGGTCTCGGCCCCAGTAACTTCTATAACGTTCTCCATTCGTTTCACAAACCTATATAAGAATCTTTCTCCGTGCCCATGAGACTTCTTCTCTCTATTTTGATTTGCATAGCAGCAACTGTCTTCTACCAGCGGGAATATATGCTCAAACAACTTTCTGGACTCGTAAACGGATCAACACTTAGATCGGCTACCACCAAGTCAGCGGCGAATTACTCTACTATGGCACCAGCAGCGACGTCGTCCTTCATGGGACTTCCAGTCATCCCTCCGAATGATCCCTCACTCACCGCAACCACCTCGACCCCGCGCGCCATTCGCAAGGTGTTCGAGGCCACCGAGCAAGCCGAGGGCGCAGGCGCGAGAGTGAGGCGCTCTATTGGAACACGCGACCTCCGTAACTTCAGCCCGTTCTTGATGTTAGATCACTTTACCATCTCTCCTGGTTCAGGAGGATTTCCAGATCACCCCCACCGCGGCCAAGAAACAATCACCTACCTCCTCTCCGGCGGCGTCGACCACGAAGACTTCGCCGGCAACAAAGGAACACTCGATGCTGGTGACCTCCAGTTCATGACCGCTGGTCGTGGCATTGTACACGCGGAGATGCCACGGCAGAACGCCGACGGCAGCCCCAATGTGGGTATGCAGCTGTGGGTGGATCTTCCAGAAAAGCTGAAGGCTTGCGAGCCGAGATACCGGGACCTGAAGGCGGCCGAGGTCCCTGAGGCCGTGTCTGAGGACGGGAAGGTCAAGGTCAAGGTCATCAGTGGTCAGTCGCTCGGCGTGGACAGCCTCCAGGAGCTGGCGTACACCCCGGTCTGGTTGCTCGATGTCACGATCCAGCCTGGTGGAAAGCTTGCCCAGCCGATTCCGGCGAAATGGAACTCGTTTGTCTACACCCTGAACGGTACGACAAAGTTCGGCTCCGGCAAGAGTGTGCAAACGGTCGCGCAGTACCACAACATTGTCTTCGAACAGACCGGCGACCAGATCGTGGCTGAAGTTGCCGAGAACGCTGGGCAGGAGAGCAGATTCATCATTGTAGCTGGTCTTCCGCTGGATCAAAAGATTATCCAGTATGGGCCATTCGTCGTTACGAGCCAAGAGGAGATCTACAAAGCCATGTTCGACTATCAAACACACTCGAACGGGTTTGAGAGGGCTGAGGGTTGGGAAAGTGAGATTGGCAAGAGCATGGTGCACTAGATCCTGTCTTGTGTTGGAGCCGATAAGCTATGACTGAGATTATAGATTTAAGAAGCATGGCGTTGGGGCTGGGTAAATGTTTGCTATTCGGCAGGAGGTGGTGCCTAAGATACCATGTATGTAGATTTGAGAAATCACGAGTTGACAGCCGATCGTTCTCTTTCTAGCGTTCCATTTGAACCCCCTTTGACATTTCCTCGCCTCTAATCAGTATAAGCCACCATCCTACGCAAAGCTAGAATCAAGCAAGTGGTATAGGCGGGGAATAGGCGGGCGCCGAAATTCACCAATCGGCGCAGCAACCGCACGCTTGGCTGCATGTTGCTCGCCTGAGCGGTGATGAGACCGCATCACTTGTTCAAGGCGCGCAGCGATTGATGGACTGATTTACGCCATTGATGCAAGACAGGGTTCAGTGGGCGGGAGGCGCTTGAGATGCTTCCCCAAAGCGGCCCGGACCTCAGATGTGCATGAGGCACAGGCGCTACGATCCTTTCACCATGAGATCTATCGATCTGCAAATTGGCTACAGATCAGATAATATCAATCGCAAAACCGTTTCGTGCCCCGAGTATACGCGGAGTGGGGTTTAATCCTGTTGGAGATGCCTAGCTAATCGATTTTCCGAGGTTGACTGTGCCTCTGAATCACTCTCCTACAGCCAAGGCGGAATGGCTTGCTGACATGCATCCAGCCCGTTTAAGACCTGCTTTAGGTCCGACTCAATGGGCTCCTGCAAACCCGGGTTTTCATGGCGCATATGCGAGCAAAGTATTCGGAATATTGATGAAGCATGAGGGCTAAGTACCTGTATGGATGGCTGCCGTTCAAGCAGGGCGGCGGCTCTTTCCTTAATCTTCATTCCTACCATAAGTAGCACAAGGGTGGTGCTTCTGCGTGGTATGCATTCTTTCGAGCCCCTCCACCTCTACATGTCACCTAGTAACGTCCTCCCTCTATCAACAAACCTACTTAGCCATGGGCGAGGCTAAAGGTGGACCACACCCTGTGGCGCCCTATACTCCACCTATACAGAGCCGCCTTATCACCATCGTTCTTTCCTTACTCACACTCTGCGTCCTTGCGGTCTGCCTCACGCGACGAGTTCAAAGTGTCCGACGATGGGACAGTCTGCCTCTACCAACCTGGCTTATCATCGCCATTTACATCGACTCGTTCCTCTTCATCTTCTTCACTGCCGTACTGTCGAAGAGTTGGATGCTCAGTGAGGATGCGCGGCTATGCGACGCTGCGATCTTGCTGTGCCTCAGTTGCTACCTGACAACGAAAGTCTTGATATATTACTACTTCGTTGAGAAGGCGTACATTGTTCGAGGATCGAGGAGGTCTCGCTTGAGGGACAAGCTTTACCTTTTCAACTTCTTCGGAGTTATTTGTCCTTACCTTGTTGTTATCGTCTTGAACTTCTATTTGTAAGCCAACTCCGTTCATCAACAATAGCCACTGCGAAAGCTAAGATCTAAATCCGCAGCCGTCAAGCGTACATCGATGAGCATGGACAATGCATCATAGGAATGCAGAGAAAGGTGCTCATTCCATTGATCTCTTTCGAGATCATTCTCAACGTAAGGAAGTAGAGAGTTTTCCTGGGAAGCACACTGACCGCTCACTCAGGTCTACCTGACAGCACTCTTTCTCGACCCTTTGCGGAAACTATACTCATACAAGAACGGCACCAATGCAGCCCTTAGGACCATGGCCTTCAGAACATTCCTGGGAAGCTGCACGACGCTCGTCTCAAGTGTCGCCAACCTCAGCGTCCTGACTATCCTTGATGGCGAACAAGGCTGGCTATGTCTTATGTTGTGCAACCTCGACAGTGCGTACCAAACCATCCGAGAATCTAGACGAACCCCACTAACACACGTAGTCCTGTTCTCAGCCCTAGTGTTATACTGGGTAACCTCTACAGACCACGACGAATCGCATAGAGCCTCCGAAAGCGCGGTACCTCGTCCATCTGCAAGTCGGCGGCGCTCACACGTCTTTCCTCTTCGCAAAGAGTCAAAGCCCGAGAGTGGGCCTGACGCATGCCAGCACCGAAAGACACTGTCCATGGGTTCACGAGACGCTACGGTCATAACGAACATCGAAGCCGGCAGAGGCATCGACAACGAGCACATGAACATGGATGAAATTGCGGTCAGTGTGCAGCAGAAAGTTGAGGTTGAAAAGGCGGACCCAGAGGTGAACAACAGCAGTACGAATAGTGCAAGTTGGCTTTGGGGTGGTGGCACGCCCGGTCTAGGCCGGGATATGGATGGCATATTGGAACGTGGAGGTGTCTAGTCATGTCCAAAGCCAAAGACGTGCCTTACTGCAAGCGGAAGAACTTGTTAAGACAGGTAGTTGAAAGTCAGGTTGAATTATAAGAGGCCGTTTCAGTCATTGCAGCGCGAGCATTGAAACGGAGGGTGCTCTAGACTTGCCTCGGATACCCACATGACAGACCTCGAACAACAAAAGGAAACCTAATATACAGGCCAACGGCCAAGACAAGAGACAGATGGTGTACACGAGAGAACGACAAGATGGAAGAGGAAACTTCTACCCGAAGGTAGAAGAGACACAGGCAAGACTCCAGCGGACACTACAATTGAAGACTAAAGAAAAGACCCATCAAGCGATGGGCCGCTGAATGAAGAAAGGGAATAGTCAAACTCAAGGATATCGTTATAATTCATCTCAGACAAGTCCGTCATTTGCGAACCGAGAAAGTCATCAGGGATGCACCCTGCACCGTTCATAGCGCTGAAGTCGAGATCATGCGCTGCCGTACCGGCATCGAAGCCAAGTACCTGCTCCCCCGGTGTCGCGAACCACGCTGGTTGACTGTAGCCGAGCTTCGACTCGTCGACTTTGATGTCGTCAACCTTGACCTCGTCGTCCCCATCCGACGTCTCATCATCATCAGCATCGCCCAAACTCTCCTCCTTCCCCTCCCCCTCCTCCCCTTGCCTCACACTAATCTCCGTCAACCACCCCTCCGCCTTCAGCCTCTCAATACTCGGCACCTCAACATCAACCCTCCTCTTCGCATCCCCCTCAGCCTTCCCCATCCCCTTCGGCCTACGCCCCCTTCGCGTCGGGTTAAAGTGCGTGCGCCGCAGATGCGCGGCCGCGTTGTAGTAGACCCCGTACTGCTTCTGCGCCCGGCAGTGCTTGCAGTGGTTCAGCCAGTCCGAGCCCGGCCGCGGGTCCGTGCAGATCCAGACCTTTTTGACCAGGGCGTGGGCGCGGTCGCGGTGGCGTTGGAGCTCGTGCGGGCCGCGGAAACCGTG
Source organism: Zalaria sp. Him3 (assembly GCA_027923365.1). Classification (NCBI taxonomy): domain Eukaryota; kingdom Fungi; phylum Ascomycota; class Dothideomycetes; order Dothideales; family Zalariaceae; genus Zalaria; species Zalaria sp. Him3. Next base: position 259,844 of record BPUN01000003.1, read on the forward strand.
CGGGAAGGCGTCGCAGGCGTCGCAGAGGAGTTTGGGCTGCTTCTTGCGTACGTAGGGCGTTTTGGCGATGGCGGTCTTGGGGGCTTTGGTGGGGTTGGGGGTGGAGGGGGCGGTGGTGTGCTTGTGGGACCCGGTTGAGGGCTTGGGCTGGAGAGGGCGGGAGGCGTTGGAGAGGTAGGCTCGGTTGCGGTGGTGAGAGCGAGAGGAGGCGTCGGAGTCGATGGAGCTGTTGCTTGTTTCGGAGCTTGACCGCTGCATACGGCCATCGAAGCCCGGATTCGAGACTGCGGACACAGCACATGCTGTTGTGGCACCAGAAGAGACAGAGGGAAAAGGGGCAGAAGCAGAAGGAAATTGTTGGCCAACACTCGAAGTGGTGTTGCAGAATGACAATGGTGGATCATAGGTATAAGCAAAAGCAGGGGTGCTAGTAGAGGAGCTACTAGGCTGTTGTACGGTACGAGAGAAAGGAAAGTCTGCATCGAGGGGGTCAAAGGAAAAATGAAGGTCAGAGCAATTCGATCGGTTCGAGCTCAGCCTCATCATATTTACTGCCTCGACTGCCTCGGCTGTGTCGTCTAGCATATCACCACTGTTCATGCCATCGCTTGTAGCACTAGTTTGCCTACTCATAGCATGGATCGACGAGTCAGGTGTGAACACCTGGCCGAACGAGCTTGCATCCGAACTTATCGAGTAGTTTTCGGGTACTTGCCATGTGTGTTGCATATACGAATTCGGTGCAGCAGCTTGCAGGGCGTAGCCCTGCTGTTGCTGTGCGAAAGCTCTACTGCGTTGTTGTTGCGCAAGGTTGCTGTTCCGAGTCTGTATGGCGAGCTGGCCGCTTGGTGTCTGGTAGGTCATTGGGACGCTGGAGGACGTGCAGGAGTATCCGTAGGCCGATTGAGATTGTGTGGCGAAGGCCTGGGTTGGCGAGAGACCGAGGTGGGGTTGTTGGTAAGGTAATGAGGACATCATCGAGTCGAGGTCCGCCGAGTTGTCTCCAAGACCGCTGGACATGGCGAAGGCGGTGGCATCGGTTGGTTTAGTGGAAAGGCGGCCAGGGTACTGGAATGGTCAGTCTACGCGTGGTCCAGCTCACAGGAATCCCTCGTCGTACCAGGTTCGGATTGCCGTGGCAAGCTCTTTGGTTCATCATCATCGTTGGTGTTGACTGTGAGACCATCCTGGTACCAGAGGCCTGCTGGGAGCGTCCAGATTCGTCCAAGGAAGCCGGTCCTTGCTGATATCGTTGCATCCGAGCCTGCTGTTGCTGTTGCGAGAACGAATGGTGCATGGTCGGATCCGTTCCGAGGTTGTTGTCAGTTGAGGCGTGCGTACCGATCAATGCTGTTTGTTTTTTGTTCGACGATAGTGAGACTGATAGTTTATGTGCCTACTATAATTCATGAACGAGGATATCTTACAAGAGCAATGGATGGAATCGCTTACCTTTACACTACTAGGTTTGCTATGTCTTTGCTATGTCAGACGAGTTACTGGGAATCGAAAGTCGAAGTCTCAGTGGGGGCAAACCGTCCCTCTTAAGTCGAGGCGGACCACACGCACTTGCTTCTCCTTGGTAACCACGTGCAATCACCGATTCCAGACTACTGCAGCTAATCGCAGTCCAATACCAAGGAAACAAGGCAAGCCGCATTTCCCGTAAAGCGCATGATGAAGCTGGCCTTGCCCGAAACTCGCATGACCGCGCTGCCTTGGCTGGCCCGAACCACGGTAGCCCACGCAGCAGAAGCGTGAAACAGCGGTAAAAAGGTGAGGCAGCGAAACGGAAAGCAAGCCCACGCTCCCCGGTTGGGCGCAGCTCTGGCCGATTTGGCGCACCGTCTGCCAGCTCTCCCGCGCCATCCCACGCTTTGTGCTCCGAATCCTGGCGGCTTGCCCAATCCAACCATCCTGCGGCCAAGGGAGGAAAATGTAACTTAGCTTATACAGTAACATGCATGCATGCAGTCGGGCGTTTGCCCGTATGACCTCGGCCGCCCGTGGCTTCTTTGGCAGCTGTTGTGATCGGGGTTCGCGCCAATGGCTGAAGAAGCCGCTGTGAGACGCCCTCTTGCAGCTCTGTGGTCATGCTGTCTACGGCACGTTGTGGCCATCATTGTGACATCGTGACAGCATACATATATGCAGCCTGCCGAGCAGGATCAATGCCATAACGTGCTGGAGTATAGCCCGCGTCGGGCGAAGAACCGGTGGCACCTCATTGATGGAGCAAGGAACGCCGATGTACATCGACCGATCACTATGCGTATACATGTGACTTGAGGGCGGCCTCTTCACAGAGGCATCAGAGTGATAGTATTCAAGCCTCATGTGCCTCAGGCAGCAAGCCGACCTCCACAATCCCTCTCACATCCATCTCTAAGGGATGCCCTCGGCAACATGCTGCATTTAGCCGCTTGAGACTCGAAGCACGGAGCCAGCCCGCCTAACTGCGAGCTTGGAGAGACGAGAGGGCCACAGTTCGCAGTTGGACAACGACTTGCATGCGCGCGGCGCTCGATCACAGCGCGACAAAGTCCACTCCATGTAACACACACCTGACGATGGAATCAAGAGTTGGTACAGAACTTTCAGTGATGAGATAAGCTCCCAGAGTTACAGGAGTGGTATCTATATATTAACATCTAAACCGAGTGGTGATTGCCCTTCTGCACCGACTTTCCCATATCCCAATTCCCAATGCTCCAAAGTAAAACGCTTGTATAGCTCTTGTATGGTATCTTGCACACCCAAAAAACCCTAATCACATCGTCACAAAGAAACCCCACCCGATCAATCCGTGGCATCATCAACCCGACCACATTTTCGACAGCTCTAAGAAGTCCGTCCCAAGCTCTGCAGATTAACCAACTCGTAATACCTACCCCTCCGGTGCAGCAACTCGGCATGAGTACCATTCTCCACAATCCGTCCCGCATCAAACACATAGATCATATCCGCCTTCTGAATCGTCGACAGACGATGGGCGACGGCTATGGTTGTTCTGCCCTTGGCAGCGGCATCCAGGGCCGCTTGCACCACCTTCTCGGACTCTGAGTCGAGGGCCGAGGTGGCTTCGTCGAGGAGAAGGACTTTAGGGTCACGGAGGAGGGCACGGGCGATGGCGATGCGCTGTTTCTGACCGCCTGAGAGCATGCTGCCTTTGCTGCCGACTATGGTTTGGAATGCGTCACTGTGAGCTTGGTTAGTCGCTGTCATCATATCGAAGTTGGGAGGGAAGAGGCGGCTTACGGCAAACTCATGATGAAATCGTAGATGTTGGCGTCCTTGCATGCCTGCACGATAGCCTCCTCCGGTACGTTCTCATTGTCTGCACCGAGCAGGATGTTCTCGCGAATCGTGCCTTGGTAAAGTGTAGGCTCTTGGCTGACGAGGGCGAGGTAAGAGCGGTAGTCGTTGATGTTGAGCGAAGAAATCTCTTTGCCATCAATGTAGACGCCACCGACAAGCGGGTCGTAGAAGCGCTCGAGAAGGGCGATGGTAGTGGATTTGCCACAACCACTGGCACCGACCAGAGCGACATACTGACCGGGCTTAACCGAGAGGTTGAGGCCGCGAAGGACAGGCTGCTCAGGTCTGGTCGGGTAACGGAAGTGGACGTCCCTAAACTCGATGTGTCCCTCGACGCCGTTGAGCTTCTCGCCCTCTGTGCTCCAGCTGTCAATCTCCGGCTTGCGATCAAACAGAGCCTTGATCTCAGAGGCGGCCTGTTTCGCCTTGCCCATGTCTGGGGCAAAGGAGAAGATAGTACCAGCGGATTGCGCACCGAAGATAACAGCGGAGAAGCAGAGGAAGAATTGGAACATGCCGTATTCATGCCTGCCGATGAGAGTGCCACCGTACCAGAAGCCGAGTGCGACACACAGGAACATGAAAGATTGAGAGGCGGCATAGAGCGTGGAGGACTTGAGGACAGAGATGAGAGACTTCCTGCCTTGAGCGCTGAGCTGGTCATGGTAGTGATCCCAGACATCATCCTCCCTCGTCAGCGAAGCGACGGTTCTGATGGCAGAAGTGGCCTCGCAGGCGTAACTTGCCGATTTCTCGTACGACTTCTTGGCTCTCTGCTGGAACTCGGCAAGCATGTGGAACCTGAAGTAACCACAGCCAAGAAGGATTGGAATCGTGGCCGTGCACACAAGACTCAACTTCCAGCCAATAGAGATGGAAACAGTGAGTGCAGCAATCAGTGTGGTTGTGACGGTCAAGATTGTGCCAAGTGTAACTCCAGACATTCCGGCCAAGTGCGTAGTTTCAGTGGAGAGGAAGGAAGTCAGAGCACCGGCGCTGTTCTCCTCTTTGTCAAAGAACGCAATATCCTGGCGCAGAATGTAGCGGAAAGCTTGGTCGCGGGCGCGGTGGACAAGCCGTTCCGAACAGTATGCGAAAGCAATACCCGAGGTACAGAAGGCAAGAAACTGTACCATGGCGAGCATGAAGTACATCCAAGACCAGAAGTTAGCTTGCGACCTGAGTTCGGTATACTCGCTTGTAGGCAGAGAGAGGGCAGTGATGGACTTGGCGAAGAAGACGGACTGGGTCGGATTGCCTCCTCCCGTGATGATGGAAGCAACAAGTCCGACCGTCATGAGTAACCACTCCTTCTTGTTGAAGCTGCCGACGAGCTTGATCAGAGTCCACAGACCGTATCGGTGCTCTCCCTCAGGCTTCCGCTTCTGAAGAGCTACACTGGAAGCAGACTTGCCAGTCTGTGTGCGACCTAGCTTGAGATCGTTCGGGTCCTCCTCGTAGTCCTGGCCTTTATTCGATTCGGCCTTGTACAGATTCGCGTCTTTCTCGTCAAGGATTGGAATCTCATCAGCGTCCTTGTTTTCGGTCTCCGCAGCGATACGTTGTGCCTCGACCAAGTGATAGTATGCTTCCTTGCGCTCGAGAAGCACATCGTGGGTTCCTTGTTCGACAATTTGGCCACTAGACATGACGACGATGTTGTCGGCATGCTTGATGGTCGACAGACGGTGAGCAATAACGATGGTTGTCCGTCCTTCCGCGGCTTTGTCCAAAGCTGCCTGCACGACACCCTCACTCTTCGTATCCAGAGCAGAAGTTGCCTCATCAAGAAGCAAGATTCTCGGATCACTGACGATGGCCCTCGCAATGGCGATACGTTGCTTCTGACCACCCGAGAGCAGGAAACCACGCTCTCCGACGTTTGTTTCGTAACCTTCTGGTAGCGACGTGATAAAATCGTGAGCATTGGCCATCTTGGCTGCATTTTCCACTAAATCCTTAACTTTTTCTTCCGGTTCGTGCTCGTACTTCGTACCAATAAGACCGTGTCTGATGTTTCCAAAGATAGTTGTAGCGAAGAGAGTGGGCTCCTGGCTGACCAATGCCACTTGATGACGCAGCCAGCGGAGGTTCAGAGTCGAGACATCGTGGCCGTCCAGGAAGACCTTACCTCCAACAGGGTCGTAGAAGCGCTCCACTAAGCCGACGATGGTACTCTTACCAGAACCAGAGGCACCGACAAGCGCAGTAGTCTTACCAGCGGGGACAATAAGGTTCACATCCTCCATGACGACAACTTCTGGACGGGAAGGGTAGATGTGCCTAATGTTGCGGAGCTCAACAGTGCCCTCGACGTGGTCCAGCTTCTCACCGGCATCAGAGCCAGGATCGAGTGGGGATACTCGGTCGATGGTCGCAAAGATCTTGCCGGCGGCTGCGACGGCAGTGGTGAAAGCTTGGATGTTGGGTGCAACGTGACCGAGGGCAAAGGCACCGATCATGATGGCCATCAAGATGGTAAGGACGTCTGAGAGACTCATAGCGCCCTGGACGAGGTACTTCGACCCCATCCAGAAAGACAGGGCGTAGTTGAGGTAGACGTACATGAACAGGAAGCCGATCATTGATCCTTGAATAGCCTTCATTCTAAAGCCAGACTTCTCTGCCTCGTCCAGATGAAGGTCGTATTGCCGAGCAAGCTTGTCCTGGGTGTTGAAGGCGGTTGCGTTCCTGATGGAGCTAATGACCTCCTCGGCCACAGTACCTCCGACTGCATATGCGGCCAAAGACTTCTTGTTCCACTTGACGACAACGCCGCCCATGGCACCCATGGTGAAAACGATGGCGAAGATGGTGGATGTGAGAATAAGTGTAAGCTTCCAGTACTTGATGAAGCCCACAATGAACGCCGTGATGAAGGATGCCAGAGCGGTCAAAGTCAAACCAATCTTCTCCGAGATACCATCTTGGACCAGATTGGTATCGGCAGTGATTCTCGTAGTGATCTCACCAGCGCCGAGCTTGTCGAAGAAGGCAATGTTCTGGCGTAGGATGGCTGCCAGGAAATGCTCCCTGATCTTCTGCGTTATGTGCTCTCCAGTGTAGATAAAACCTGCGGTCGCAATGTAGATGGTCACATAGTCACCGATTGCGATATAGACCAAGTACAGAGCCATCCTAGCAATCTCGTCCTGGAAATCTTGACCTGTCTTTGTGCCCAGGAAGAAGCCTTGGAATGTACCAGCGAACTGACCAAAGATAATAGTCATCAGAGGAATCAGCGCACCGCCGATGATGGCGCATATCGCACTGATGGCAATGATGATCTTGTCGTTGCGGGTCGCATATCGAAACAGGGTCTTGTATGTAACCTTGACAGGGGGTATGTCGAGTTGTCTCTTGAGAATCTCCTTCTCATGTTCAGGCAGATGCGCGAACGGATCTTGCTCCTCCTTGTCCTCCTCCTTGTCTTTCTCCGCATCCTTGGCCTTCGACTTCGTCTTTGGTGCAGGAACGACCGCAGGCGCAGGTGCTGTCGGCAGTGGGACCTGGCCTAGAGTGGCCTTTTCGTTGTCCATGAACGTAACATCGTACTGTGTGGCGTCGCCGCTACTAGAGCTCGCTGAGGACTGGTGTTGGCTGCTTTTCGCCATGACGGCGAGGGCCTTTAGGTTTGTGTTTCTGGAGTTACTTTTGAGCTTCGAAACACCTTTCCCAGATAGCGGTAATTGATTCCTTGCTCTTCGACTCTGCAACCTCGCGTTCGAAAGATGGCAGTAAGGGGGCAAGGCAGCTATTGAGGCGTACTAGCGCGACTCTGAGCTGGATATATTATGGAGGCCTGCGAAAGAGCGACAACAGCTGGAAAGAATCTGGCCCGTTGTTGCTGCCTGATCTTGCAGGACGGGTGTATATGAAATGATTGGAGAGGTACAACCATGATTCAGACATGGCGGCCTACGTGCGTACAAGTACGGCGGGGTCTCCATTAGGAAGGCACCTGTGCAGGGATAAAGTGAGCGGAAGTTACAGGTTCCGACGCTCGGTTACGCATGCAATTGGCTCCGGATCCAGATTCCAGATTTACGAATCGGCGTTTCCAAACACCGACGCGGGCGGTCTAAAGGTCCTACACACCTGTAAACAAATGGATATTATCTCCAATGTACCTGGGAAACGATTGTGGTAACAGAGAGTCAACTCTACTTCCGCTATTCGACGCAAGCAGTAACATGTTCCCCATCGCCATCTTTCTCTCCTTGAATTATGGTGTTTCAACAGGTCGGTGGTCGGAGTCTATTCAAGAAACGAAGCCTATAGCCCCACTTATCCCCAGAGTGCTTGTTCGCCTCGTTGGAGACGGCGTCAGCAAAAGGAGGTCCCCTCGCTTAGCCTTGATGTAAATTTGGAGAAGGATCGCCCCAAGCCAACGGCAAGCCTCAACAAGATCAAAGCGGTAACCAGCGCGGTCTCCTATAACGGAATTTACGTGTCTTACGCGGAAGATGTTGCGTTGCCTTAACCTCCGTTCCAGACCGTCCGGGACACCGAACCTCGTACACAGCCCTATTCCTACGGACATGCCCGTCTCCACGCGTACAGGTAAAACATACAATTTTTAAGCATAAGCCAAACGCTATCCCAAACAAGTACAGTGCACGAAACCTTCGTCAAGCTTACATGTACAACACGTTCATAGTCCATGAGGCTTCATATCCCCGACTTGTGCACCCTTGGGCATCTCACCAGGCACCTTTTTCTCACCTCCTATGCGGTCCTCGTCACTGCTTCTGTCTTCGTCCTTCATCTCTTGTCCCTCGAGCATGGCTCCCTCGCGTCCAAGCATCATATGCTCGACGTTGACCTTGGGGCCCTTGAACCATTTGCGCGCCGAGACCACCCACCAGATCAGGATTGCAAACATGGGGGCACCGTAGACAAGGCAGGTCCAGTTCATCGTGGCGGGGCTGGGTAATGTTAGCTCTTGTATCCCTCAATAGTATCACGGGGATGTACTCACGTCAAATCGCTGCCGGTGACGCTGGGCAGGCACAGTATCGGCACCATAAGAGCCACAAACGCGCTCGCGATACAGCCGATCGGGATACTGAACCTCCCCAAGTTCCACGGCCCAGGGCGGAACCTGTTTCCGACGAAGAAGACGCGGATGAAGATAGGCGTAGTGAACGCGACGAACGCGGCGATAGCACCGATACTGAACAGCGCGCCGACAGCCAGACTGCCTCCAAAGATGAGGCACAGCAAGCAGCACCCGATGATGTTGTTGAACCAGACGGCATTCACAGGCGTCTTGGTGTAGGTGTTGACATGCTTCCAGTACTTGCTGAGCGGGAAACAGTCGTCGCGGGCGTAAGCAAAAGTGACACGAGACGCGGCAATCATGCATCCCTGTCCCATAGCGAAGCCGGCAATGATCGTCAACGAGAGGACGGCCATGGCGGCTTTTTGCGGCAGCACTTGGGTCAGGTAGGCCGCAAAGGGCTGGCCCAAATCCGAATCAAGTGCCGCTCCAATGTCGACGACGGTGTAGGCGACGACGAGTTGGAGGAACCAGCCGAATGTGCCGCCGACGGCGGAGGTGAGGAAGATGGCTCGAGGGCTGGCAATGTTGGCGTTGCTGCATTCTTCGGAAAGATGGAAGGGCGAGTCGTAGCCGGACCTGTGAACACCGTTAGTGTCGTTGTTCTTGCTTGTAATCGAGTTGACAATACTTACATGGTCCAAATGACACCAATAAACGACATCAGTACGCTCACGCCGTTGGGAAAGTCCGTGCCGGCGTATATATCTCCCCAGACCTCTGAGCTGGGCGCAAAGCGTGGCAGACCCTGATCCTCGCGGTTGGTGCCAGCTGGGATGAGGATGAGGACAACGATGAGCGCGATAATGTTGAAGGTGCTGCCCGCTGCGTTGACGCGTGCGATCCAGCGGGTGGGAAGCGAGGCCATGCAGCTGTGTATCATCATGATGAAGACGGTGAGGAGCCACGTCTGGTAGTTCGTAGGTACGTAAGATGGGTTCTGAACTGAGGCCGCGGCCAGAATCATGGCTGCTGTGCCGTAGTTGACTGATGGTGCGCCGGTGATCTGGCCGAGCCAGTTTGACCAACCGGTAATCCATGCAGCAAATGGACCCCAGCCTGGGGGTGCGAGGACGGCGGAGGCGTAGTAGAGTCCTCCGGAGGTAGGCATGCTCGAGCACAGTTCAGCCATGCTGGCTGCGACGCTCTGGATACCGATCATGGCAACAAGCCAGCCCCATGTCATGCCTACAATTGATGTTAGCATGGAAGGTTTCGTTTTGCGAATGCATCCTCTTTGACCTACCAGCAGTTCCAGCGTAGCCCATGCCATAGTAAAGCGTACTCGCGAAACTGGGAAGCAGACCCAACACCGCAAACGACACACAAAACGTAGTCCATAAAGTGAATTCTCTCTTGAACTCTGGCTTGTAACCCAGAGCTGCGAGCACCTCCTCATCTGCGTTCCATTCGTGGTCTGGGTCGTACGGGATGTCCCCGCCTTTCAGGACAGACGTTACTGGTTCTTCAGCAACGCTCCTCTTACGACCGCTGGCAGAGATTATAGAAGCATTCCGTTGAGCCATTGCGAAAAAAAAGTTTGAAGTAGTCGCAATGCTAAGCTTCCGTATGTAATGGAATATGACAAAGAGAGACAGCAAAGCACGTAGGCTCAAGGGGCCTAAGCATACTTATTACTACAACGGATCGCCCGCCAGTATTGATAAGGCCTGCCATGGGACGGTTCTCCCCGCAGCACGCTTGTATCGCACAGGTATACATAGCCTGTAAGGCGAGGCAGTTCCGCCTATGATTGGCCACTGCAATCGCAGAGGCGAGTGGCGGCCTTTGAGCTGATACGCATCTTCACGTTTCATCCAAGCTTTGCGTACCTGTAGGGACGTACGCACGCGTCTCCGCACTTCTTATCTTCAGGTAACGCGGATGGCAGACGGGGCGATGATTGCGGGAGGGGAACTAAGAGGAGTTCGCGGCTTTGGTCTAACCATATACGGAAGGATGAGCCGTGACGAACTGATCCAACCAATAGCGGCCTAAGGCTGGAGATAGAGGAAGCCAATGATAGTAGAGATACGCATATAAGATTGAAGGATCCGATTACTCGCCTCTTTGACAGCAATCCGCCATCTAGTTACATCTATGTTGAAGGCGTGGTACGGTATCATATGGTGGAGTAGTGTTACGCTGCAGCATTCGGCTTAGGCTTCCGAGTTCAAGGCAGCGCAGACCCGGCCATGCCGAGTAGTTACTGGAGGTATTTCCCCACCTGACGATACGCTTTGTACGCAATGGCACAGGTACATACAGGTGCATTTACTGTATGTAAGGTACATGCACGCAACGCGGAACCGCGCGTGGTCGCAACTCGCCTCTTGGCGGAGATCTGCCATATGACGTATCCGCACACAGGACGTCCGAGGTCCCATTTCCGGTAATCCGCTGTAAATGAAACCGTCCTCATGATACATACCAATTGCAATCATTTACATGTACATTTAGTGCTTCTCCTCGTTACTGCTTATCGTGTGTATCTTTGTAACATAGAATAACTCGGCCCAGAGTCTCCTTCATGCCCGCAGAAGGCAACGTAAGTATAAGCTTCAGAACATGAAGTGTCCTTGCCAAGTGAACTCGGAAGGACGGGACTGACCAGTGCAAGGGCGCCAAGCCATCTCCAGCCGTCTCACTTCTGGCCGGAGGCATAGCTGGTGGTATAGAAGGAGCTGTCACCGTAAGTGTACATCCAGTATCATACCTCTCCTGAGTAAACTGGATGACTGAACATGTTCCAGTACCCTTTCGAGTTTGCAAAGACCCGAGTTCAGCTCAAGAGTGAGGGCAAGGTCTCGAGTCAGAATCCGTTCGTCGTCGTTCGAGATGTCATACGCAAGGAGGGGCCGAGAGCACTGTATAAAGGCTGCTCGACTCTGGTGGCGGTAAGTCTTCGTAGTATCCCTCTTTATATCCAATCTGCCTCCGAGTTCATCCTTTTCCCTGCAAGCCAACTCCGCAGCGCTAGCATTCTACTACCTCTCCTCAAACCCATCTAACATTGGATCCCAGGGCAACATAGCCAAAGACTCCCTCCGCTTCCTAACCTTCGACCGAATAAAATCCGCCTTCGCTTCCCCCGAAACCGGCCAACTAAGCGCCACCCGCTCCCTCCTCGCCGGCATGACCGCCGGCATCGTCGCCTCCACCTTCGCCGTCACCCCCTCCGAGCGTATCAAAACCGCCATGATCGACGACGCCCGCTCCACGACCAACGGCAGCAGTCCACGATTCAAAGGCCCCTTCCATACCACAGCCACGCTGATCCGCGAAGGCGGATTGAGCGCCGTGTATAGGGGGTTTGTGACGACGACGCTGAAGCAGATGGGGACGACGAGCGTGCGCCTGGGCTCGTACAACATCATCAAAGACTTCGAGACCTCACGGGACATCTCCCAAACCACGGCGGTGTCGTTCGCGAACGGGGCGGTGGCGGGGACGGTGACGACGTATGCGACGCAGCCGTTCGATGTGATCAAGACGCGGGCGCAGAGTGCGAGGGGGGCCGGCACGGTCGAGGCGTTTCAGTCTGTCATGCAGGATTATGGGGTCAAGGGGCTTTGGAAGGGTACGACCATGAGGTTGGGGAGGACTGTTATGGCCGGAGGGATTTTGTTTACGAGTTATGAGTGGGCGGTTGCAATGCTTAATCCGATGATTCCGGTGTGAGCGGAAGGAAGGATAGTGGGGGGCAGGTGGGCGGTTGGGTAGATGTTTGTGGATATTGTTATGAACGAAATGAAGACGGTGTATCGGAATCTCATCTATAGATGTAGTAAAGTCAAATCGAAGCATAAAACATATGCATGTATTGCTTGTGAGTCCCTGGTATCATCCTAGTCCAACTTAATTATCCCTCTCAGCCAACCAAGATCTCCACTTTGGCGCACACTTTCTCCTCCATTCCTTGCCATACATGTATGTTGGGATTGCAGCCAGCATGGAGGCGAGGACACAAAGACCGAAGAACAAAAATGTGTAACCGTAACCAGCAGCGTCGATGAAGGGCTGGACCGAATACGAGATGGCGAAGTTGATGCAGGAAGAGCAGATAGCGAGGACAACGACAAGCTCACCAGCAATCTGTAGGATGTTAGTATATAACAAGGCGTGTAGACGGCTGTGACGGAAGGACTTACTCCTGGGAAGCACTCCATAGCATAGGCGGTAGCAATGGAGCAAGCAGAGACCTGGTGGGCAATCATACAGCCAACACCAAACGCAACAGTCATCCAGTGCATGCCGAATGCCGCACCCCATCCGTAGAGCTGGTAACCCACCGCAGCATACACGAAAGAGAAGCACAGAGTCCACAGACGCATCTCTGGCTCCTTGACACCCCCATTGCGCCGAGCAAGACGGAGGACAATGAAGTCACTCAGCACACCGGTACCCCAACCGACAAAGTTGCCAACCAAAGCGGCAAGGAACACCAAGCCGGTGGAAGTGGTGGACCAGTTGTAAGGGGGCTCGGTAAGGATCTCGGAGATGGTGTTGAAGGAGACGATACCAGCCGTGCAACCGAAGGCGAAGATGACTCCAGCGATGACGACGTTAGGGAAGGTAAAGAGGATGAATGGACGGCGGAAATATTGGAAGTAGGTCGTACGGTCTTCCGGGTAGGTGACGATGGGCTTCAGAAGCTCCATATAGGTACGCTTGGGGAAGTCACGGCGCACAGCCAGGGCGGTGCTGCCCGAATCGCTTGAGACACCTTCTTCCGGTTGCTTGCTGTCGGGGTCCTTGCTTGCATGAAGGGTTGGAGCAGGCTCTTCAGTGACTGGGAGGCCCGAGATCTTGTTGAAGATGAAGCGTGGGAACAGTGTCTCCTCAAAGCTGACGATAAGGAGGAAGAGGACAGCACCGTCGATAATGGCGACAATGTACTGCGACCAGCGCCAGCCAGGACCATCAGCGATCGAACCACCGGTGATGAGGCCTAGAATGGAGCCAAGCTGCTGGCCGAACAGATAGTATGACAGAGCGCGGCCACGCTGGTGGGCAAAGAACATGTCGAAAACCGATAGCTATGCAAATATCAGTCCTGCGGCAGGCGAGCTTGCAGGAAAGGCAAACCTACCTGAATGACAGCCTGGTAGGCAGCAGTGCCAAAGCCGTTCAAAATCATAGACAGAAACCAGCTAGCAACACCGTTGAAGTATCCAAGCCAAATTGCAGCACACATACAGATGACAGTAGTGGCGATGAAGACAGGACGACGACCAATCTTGTTGGCAGCCGGAATCCACCAGATGTTGACCAATCCGAGAAGAAGGTAGTTGAGCGCACTACCACCGTTCATCTGCGTGAGTGGTACTCCTGTCTCTTCTGAAACGGTTGTCCATGCCGCGCCGAGAGTGTTCTCACCATAGGAGAAGGCGCAGGCGTAAAGTGCAAGGAGAAAGAGCTGGTAGTATTTCTTCCATGCACTCCAGTTCAGAGGATCTCTTCCACACTCGGTAGGTTGTGGGATAAGCACAACGTCGCTGCCTTTGCCCTTGCCCTTCGCGTGGGCACCGTGGACATTGTGGCCGACTATTGCGATGTAAGCTTCGACGCCGATGTTATTGGAAGATGCGTGTACATACCATCTACAAGTATCTCGGTACCGGGTACATCATTGTGAAAGTCGATCTCGGCCATTGTGGAAGCAATCGTGTACTGATTGCGGTACGACAATGGTAGTTGAATGCTCAAGACTCAATGCGAGGTGAGTAGGCATCTTATAGACTCGTGTGACCCCTCAAGAGTGGTATTGAGACTCTAGACTGGAAGTAGATAGTAGATACCTTTGACAGATACGTACCCCGCATGAGAAGGTACAAGCGCAACCAATCAGGAGTATATCCGTGCCAAAGACAACCCTAACAGCGGGATCGTCGGGTCACCCCGGTTTTCGTGACTGACCTGAGTTCCTGAGATAAGCTAGCGTCCGGAGCGTTTCCGCTTTGAGGCTCCGATAAGCGATGGTATGCAACCATTCCACGTGTCCAGGCTCAAATCGTGGCAGACTGTCATATCGGTGTATAAGTTTCATAGTGGTCTGGGTCGATGTCGGCTGCTATAGTCTGCTGCAGGGTGAAATGGACATATTGGAAGGTCAATACGGCCTTTACCCCTGTGGCACACCACTCTTTGATATCTTTGATATCTCCAGCACATGGCTTATCTTTCCGCAGCTCGCTTCGGTTAGATCATCACCGAGTGGCTGTGGCATAGAGTTGCCAGATCCGTCGACAAGCAGGTCCAGTCGTGTGGTGGATACATGCAGTTTGATCGTGGATGCGTAGAGCAACCTATACCAGTAGGCTCCCCATCTACCCCGTATTGTTTCTCCATAGAAAAAAATGCGACATAGCTCGTGTTCTGCGTGTCTTCATTCATGCCAGCGATAAGCCGTTAGACAAGGGAGCGACGTGTTTCTCCCAGTCATTCTGACCTCCGTCTGCTTTGGCATGGGTTGTCTCTGAGACCGCATCCATCTCTCGAGACTGCCACACCTTTTGTATCACTGATCGTGCGCGTGACACATTCGCAACAGAACCTTCCATCCGACTGAGAGCATATAGAACGAACGGTCGCGCGTGAGTTGGTGCTCCGGAGCTGTCCTCGCACCACTTAAGGTCTTCGACAGGTTCCAGCTCGACGGCCGCGACAAACAAAGGCCATGCCAGGCCAGCCATGATGTTCTGTTCGAGAAGCGCGGAGACCAGCTGAAGAACTTGTTGAACGTACCGTGACACGACAGGTGTTGACGGTGACGCATCATAGAGTGCACAGTGTAGGTAGAGGGCAGCTGCGATGCGCTTCAACTCAGCGGTCGTCCGCAACAGATCGTCTTCCACATCGTACACCTTCTGTTGAAGATTGTCGATCCGTGCCTCCAGTGAAGCTGCCTGCATCTGGAATGAGGACAGCGATGCCAACGCTGGATTGGCATTATGCTGCCTGCTGAGTTCCGTGATAGCGCAAAGGATGGATGCTAGTTCTGGAGAGCAGCCAAGCCAAGGATCTGTTTCACTTCCTTGAGCATCCCAGAATTCGCTTCCGAACATGGGCTCTTCGCCGCACGCCGTCCTACCGATGACATCCTGGTAGGCGAAGAACTTCTCCGAGAATGCCACGAGCTCGTTTGAAGAAGGTGTGGAGGCCGAAGAAAGCAGAGCTTGTCTGCGGACGCGAATGAGATCCCTGGCGCCCTTCAGATGCACCACCCAGCGTTTGTCACAGTTGTTTACAATCTCGAAGAGACATAGGATCATCATGATGACCAAAGTTTCCGGGTCCATTGCAACCTTGTGCGAATCCTCGACCTTGAGTCGTGTGCGTAGAGTACGCAAGACTTTGTCGCTGAGACTTAACGCAGTTGATCGGTATGATGGATCGCTCTTTGACCGGTGGCATGCGGCTAGGGCAAGGAGCGAGTCGAGTACCGTAGGCGACGACGAGATGGAAAACGGTAAAATCAGAGACTTGAACGGTGATGTTGCCAGAATACTCGGTACTGTCAATGGGCAGACCTGCTCCAGGTAGTATGACATGAGCATCGACTGTGCTGGATCGTTCAGCCAAGGCACAGGGTTCAATGGCAAGGTGAGCGGCTCGAATGTAGACCACACTGGTTGTCTCTTTGAGAGCCATGGTGACAGAGATGCTGTACTCGATGCATCACTAGGCCGTCGTTGTGCACGGTTGGACGGCACAGTCAATGCAGAGACGTGCTGTTCCCGTCCATTGTCGAGCGTAGTGAGTTCATCCACCTCGCCAACGGTAGCATTGACGAAGCTGTATGGGTGGATAGTAGGTATTAGACGCCACGGCACATCTTCATCCCCCAGGTCGTGATACGGAGAAGTGTGCTGTCTTGTGGGGTCCTTCGTCCAGACTCCACTACGCCCAAAGGCCAGGCCTCTGGCAAGGTAGTCAACCTCCCATTTCAGGGTAGCGCCAGACTCGCACTGAAACCCCTTGGCACGACACTGCGAGCATGTGGGTTTGGCCTCGTCGCACTTGATCTTGCGCGCACGGCATCTGGTGCATCCAGTCCTAGTGCGAGTCCTGGCAGGCTTCTGCCGGTCAGCGCTGGTGGGTTCGCGTCGTCGCGGCATGGACGTGGTTCATGCTGGTCCGGCGAATCGTATAACGACGTGTAGCAACGTATTACGGGTTAAGACCAAGATGGCAGTAGTTGCCGGTGAGGGATCAGTCTGACGGATCCTCAGTGATACCCGATCTCAATCTGCTGCACGTGGAATGGCGGATAATGCTGGATAGGCAGACCTGGATAGGCAGAGCCGCTATCGAGGAGTTTGGGGGAGATAGCGACGTCCCGCCCGGAGGGGGAAGGGGCCAGCGGGTGGACCTTCCCGCTTCGGCCGTGAGCCAACTGCCCCGCCACGCCCCGACCGTTGTCGTGTCTATCTCGACCCCGCGCCTATCACTCCGCCCATCTTAACCACCTTAAGGTGCGTAAACCATCTTGCTTTAGGTAAACAATACCACGTAGCCGCCATGAATACTCGAGAGAAGGTACAAGCGTAAGTGTGATCTTAATGCCCCCGAATACGAGCTGATACTCTTCCCATTCACGCGATCTTCTTTTCTCTCCCACTTTCGTATCCTCCATCTCTCATCCTCTATATCCATATCATTCCCTCTGCACACATCGCTTGGTCTTTGGCAAGCTTTTTCTCCAACTCCCGTATCCCAACGCCCTTCTTCTATCCTTCCAAGCCCTGTCCTCTCTAACCATGGCATCCCCGCTCTCCCACGACTCTTCCATCCTCATCGTCGGCGCCGGTACCTGGGGCTGCTCGACGGCCCTGCACCTGGCCAGACGCGGCTACAAGAACGTCACAGTACTCGACCCATATCCAGTCCCCTCCGCCATCTCCGCCGGCAACGATGTAAACAAGATCCTCGAACTCGGTGCCTTTGGCGGCGAAGAGGGAGACGAGCGTGCCGTGTCCAGGATGCTCCTCGATGCGGCCATTCAGGGCTGGAAGACCGACCCAGTGTTCAAAGAGCACTTCCACGAGACCGGATATATCATCGCAGCAACGACGCCAGAGGGGAAGAAATTCGTGGTCGAGCGTGAGGGCGCGAGCGTGGAGGCTGGCTTCAGAAAACTCAGCACCGCGGAGGACTTCAGGGCGACGATGCCGAAGGGTGTGTTGACTGGTGCATTCCCGGGCTGGGAGGGCTGGATCAAGGAGAAGGATGCCGGGTGGGTGCACGCGGCCAAGAGTATGCAGAATGCGGCCAAGGAGGCGGAGAGACTAGGCGTGAAGTTTGTTACTGGCAACGAGGTTGGTAAGGTGGAGGGTCTGATCTATGAGGATGGTGATGTCAAGGGTGCGAAGACTCTGGATGGGAAGGAACACCGTGCTGATCGGACGATTCTGTGTGCTGGCGCGAACGCGGCTTCGCTGTTCGATATGAAGGATCAGCTACGCCCGACCGCGTGGACGCTGGCCCATATCAAGATGACACCTGAGGAGCTTGAACTGTACAAGAATCTGCCTGTGCTCTTCAACGTCGAGCGCGGCTTCTTCATGGAGCCCGATGCGGACAAAGGCGAGCTTAAGATGTGTGATGAGCACCCAGGTTACTGCAACTGGGACGAGAGCAGCCAAAAGTGAGTTTACCCAACTCCAGACCCAAACCCATGTCAAATCGCTAACATGGTTCAAATCAGCTCGAGCAGGAAGAGCGTCCCCTTCGCCAAAACCCAGATCCCCAAAGAAGCCGAAGACCGCGCCCGCGGTTTCCTGCGCGAAATCATGCCCCATCTAGCCGACCGTCCCTTCTCCTTCGCCCGCATCTGTTGGTGGTAAGTTGCGCATCCTCCTCCTCTCCCCGCTCGCCAATCTCCAACCCACCTAACCCACCCCCCAGCGCTGACACGCCCAACCGCGCCTTCCTCATCTCTCTGCACCCCTCCTATGCATCCCTAGTCCTAGGCGTAGGCGCGTCCGGCCACGGCTTCTGCCACATCCCCGCCATCGGCGGCTTCATCGCGGACGCGATGGAGGAGAAGCTGGACCCGAAGATGAAGAAGTGTTTCAGGTGGAGGCCCGAGACTGCGACGAAGCGGAACTGGGATGATTTGCAGGGGAGGTTTGGGCCGGAGGGCAGTAATCGGGTTATGAATTTTGGGGATATTGGGGAGGAGGGGTGGACGTGTATTCCGGCTAGAGTGTAGAGAGGAGGGAGATCAAGAGGATGGGGGCCAGTGGAGTCAAATGGAAAGTAGCAGCATAGCATAAAGTAGTTGTTGTTTTGGGGTATGGATATGAAATTCGGTCGAGATAGACAGATAGATGGTAAAGACGGATTAATGGCCAGTCCTTGGAACGCTCCTTCCACGAGGTAACTTGAAAGATGATGTGAGAAGGACAAGTAGGCGTCAGGGCAAAGCGACCATAGATTAGCATAGCATTATTGCATCTCGGTGGATATATACAGGTATATACAACATATGACCTCTCTATTACTAAAAGGATCTCTCGACGGGTGTAACTTTGTCGCTCCTCCCCCCTTCCCCCTTCCTCATTACACCACAACGGCCCTTACGTTCCCCAAACTCCGCCCTTCTCGTCGCCATTTTCCCTCTAATACCCCCACTCCTCACTAACGATCTCCGCCGCCCGTTCCGCAATCCCATAAACCGCAGTCTGCATATGCGCGCTAATAATAACCGGAATCACACTCGCATCGACAACCCTCAAGTTCCTCGTCCCATAGACCTTCAACTCGGGACTCACCACGCCTCCCTCCTCCTTCGGCAACATCGCACACGTGCCGATCGGGTGGTAGATCGTCAGACTCGTGTTGCGCGCAAACGTCTCCCACTCCTGCGTCGTGTTGACAGCCGCGCCGGGCTCGTACTCCGAGTCCCATGTGTAGCGCATCGGCGCCGTGGAGGCGACGCGCCGCATGTACTGGGTTGCGGCGACGGCGGCGGCGAGGTCGTAGGGGTTGCTGAGGTAGCGCGGGTCGATGACTGGTTTGCCGCCGGGGTCGGAGGCGTTGATGTGCACGGTGCCGCGCGCGAAGGTGTGCTGGATGGCCGCGATGAGGGTGAAGAATTGTTTGCCGTAGAGCGGGTCTGTGGAGGCTGGGTAGCCTTTGACGCCTGTGTAGCCGTCGGAGAAGATGACTTCGAGTTGCGGGACCGAGGTCGCGAAGGTTTTGTTGGTTAGGTAGGCCAGTTTGCGCGCGTCGATGGCGGAGGTCTTGTTGGCGGATTTTTTGGCCAAAGAGACCATGGTGGCGTGGTTGCCGACGTCGGTCCAGGTCATGAAGGCGTAGCCGCTGCCGGTGTAGTCGTATTCGGACTTTTGGTTCGCGTGCCAGAGCGCCAGTTGTTGAGCGGCGTAGGTCGTGTTCTTCAGCTCGTCGAACGAGGTGTAGTTGTCCTTGAGCTGGTACGAGTTCTGGATGCGGACGTGGTCCTGCAGGTTCTCGCCAACGTTTGGCAGCGAGAGCAGGGGGGTGATCCCGGCGGCCTTCAGAATGGTAGAGTTTCCGACGCCGGAGAGCTCGAGGAGTGCGGGAGACTTGAAGGAACCGGCGGAGAGGATGACCTCCTTGGTGGCGTTGACGGTGGTGGTTCCGTTGAGGACGACGCCGGTTGCGACCAATTGACCGCCCTGCTTCTTGAAGTTGACCTTGGTGACCTCGGTGTTCTCGATGACGTGGAAATTCGGGCTGGCGATGTTCAGGTAAGAAGGAGCGTAAGAGCGGGTGTAGTTCGACCAGCGGATGTTGCTTGGCTGGTACATGACACCCAGTGGGTTACCGTCCAACGACTGGTTGTTGAAGGGTACGCCCAGAGCATTCATGGTTGGGATCCAAGTCAGCTGCTGGGTAGGGATCAACTCGTTGATGAGCGCCTGGATTGGGCCACCGATCCCGACACCCTTCTTGCCGTATGTACCCTTTGTCCTGACGTAGTTCTCGCACCTCAACATGCCCTCGAACATGGTTGTGGAGTTCCATCCTGGGTTTCCAAGCTCTTGCCATGCATCGTAGTCGTGAACGCTAGCACGATCCCATGTCATCAGGTTCAGCGCTGAGCTTCCTCCAAGAACCTTGCCTCGCGCCTGCGCCCATGATCGATTGTTCGCGCCTGGCTGAGTGACGGTGGTGAAGTTCCAGTCGTACTTGGTACCGATGGTAGAGCCCTTCATGCCGGGAACGTTGATCTTGTCCTCGTCTGGAGCATATGGACCAGCCTCGACAACCAAGATGCAGTCGTATGGCATCTGCTGGCTCATACGAGCAGCGACCGCAAGACCAGCAGTACCTCCACCGACGACAATCTGGAGTAGCTGGTCAGGAATGTTGCTTTTTTGGGCAATGACACACCACTTACGAAGTCATAGCTGGTGGAGTTGGCACTACAAGCTGCGCCGTACTCATAGTATGGCTGAGCCGAAACTACAATCGACTGCCATGCTAGCAGCTGAACAAGCAGGGTGAACAACATGGAGAAAGGCGCTCCACTACTACGATACGAGGAAGAAGGCATGGTGAGGGAGGGGTGTTGTGAAGCTCACCAACGGCCGGGAGGAAGCCGTACTTAAGTTGCAAGAGCCTCCAAGTCCTGTTGATAGCAGGATCAAATGGTCTCTTAACAATACCTGAATTAGATAGAGAGGTAGTCCGGACTATAAGAGGCTAAATACTATAAGGCCGACCCGGCAATACCATGCCATTTTTAGTGCGGATCTCATCGGCCACATGGGCAAGATGGCGAGCGGAGCGCAGTGCAGGGAATGATTGGTGAGGGCCGACATGTGCATGCTGATCTCTCGTCCGGCAGATGGTGCCTTGCAGACCACGTTGTGTTCCTTCAGGTCCCACGAGGGGCCGTTCCGAGCCATGTGGCAGTGCGAGGCACAGCATTGCTCGGCGGAAACGAGAAGATCATCGTGCAGAGATTCGTGTGATGATGCGTCGCTGGAAACTGGTTGTTGGGGGATCAAGAAACATACAATAGTGTGAGAGACGGCGCAATTTGGCGGGTGGAGGAGGATGCATAGTACAGCCGTTGCGGCCAAAATGGTGCGGCAGCAGGCCAACTGTTTCCCACACACCCGGGTTTTCAACGGGCACGGGCACTGCCGATTGCGCCAATTCAACCTTGGAGCCGGGCACCAGTGAACGGGCTCGGTCGGGGAACCTCCGGGACAGGGTCCTCCAACTAAGGCTTGCCAAGCTCGTTTATTCTCGGCTCGTTAGGCTCTGGTATAGATTAACTCGACAGATTGCCCTCGCAGCGGAGAAAAGCATTCCGGTCATGCATGTTTCAGAAGTGCGTGGGATCTTCATGGGATCTTCATGCTTCTCATGTGTCGCAACATATCTCAGGAAAGAAACAAGTCCGCGACGTCTGTTAATTGGATAAACGTATCCTCCGGTTCGCCCCGCAGCACCTGGAGGATCCTTCAGGAGCAGTGCGAAATCGGTATCGACCTGCTAAGCAAGTGCCAAGGTCCGAAGTGGAAGCGAACAAGGCTGCATCTTTGCTCCACTATCTGTGGGTTACGTGCGTTAAAACGCAATTTTAGGGGCCCCCATGCACAATGATTCAGGTCGTGGCCACCTTAATCTGATGTCGAGGGTGAGGTGACGAGCTTGCTGAGGAGAAGCCTCGACAAGCCTTGCCAGGTCGCGAAGTCCCAAAGGTACAGGTAACATATGTCAAGGGATGAGGTACCTGCATGTGGTTGGTGATGTCCGCCACATGCATCACATTGCATCTGCAGGTTCTGTTCTCGAAGAAGTCGGAGAGGTCCGCATCAACTCCATCAAGTAACAGACCCACCGTTACGCTCGGCACTGATTCGTCGCGCCTGATGTTCGTCGATGACCTGCAGCCTGCCCTAACGCGGCGTCTCACCGAAGGGTGCAACCACTGTAACGGCGAGCAGGAAGGAACAGGATCGTCATGAGATGTATCCCCTTTGGGCAGCCAGCAAATATCCCGGCACCCACACGCAGCACCACGGGTACCGAATGAAACCGGGGATTCCGCGCAAGAAGGAAAGAAATAGCGGCCAGGGTGGTCGCGTTTAGGCCTTCACCTCCAGCTTAGGCACGCGCGCGAACTACCAGGGATACGCAACTCATGACTTGGTGGACCTGCGCCATTACCGCCATCCATGCAGATCAATCAATCTCTGCCGTGAACTCAACTTTTCCCGCCATACGACCTGGAACTAGAAACTCCTTGTGGCTTTTTCTGAGTCGCAGGCCTGCTCAACCATCCCGGGAAACTGAATGGATCGGTGACGAATGAATCGCGCTGCTTCCCCCTTGCACATCTGCATGTAGACATCCGTTGTTTAAGATTCTCGCCGTCCCTTGCGCTCCACGAACCCGGTGTCTGGACTTGTTATTGCGTTTCTGAACACCGGGAACCGTATAACGGTTGTACGGTACTTGTACGCATACAATGGACCCGACAATTTCTACCAGAAGCACGCCGTCGGAGAGTGACGACAAAGGACCTGCTTTCCTCACCTTGACCATTGTCCTCTTCTCCATCTCCATCACAACAACCATTCTTAGGGTCTGGGTACGGAAAGCTCGGTATACGCTGGGATGGGACGACTACACCATCGCCTTGACCGCTCTCCTTACGACAGCCCGGACTGGGATCCAGATCGATAGTGTACGGCATGGCAACGGAAAGCACAAGGTCTTCCTCAGCACAAGAGACTATCAATATGTTAACATGGAGACGTGGTACACCCAAGTCCTCCTCTTCATCACCATCACTCTCCTGAAAACGTCCATCTGCATGCTCATCCTCCGGATCAAAAAGGACAAGAAGTTGAAGTATTGCTTATATGGCATCATCACCGGATTAGTCCTCACCAATGGCTTGGTCTTCATTGTTCTACTGGCAGAATGCAGCCCTGTCAAGCGATACTGGAATCCTGATGCGGGTGGTCATTGCTGGGATGCGAAAGTCAGAATCTATTCCATCTATCTCCAAGCTGGTGCGTATCTGGATCTGCCCTGTTGAAGCCTCTCAAGTACTGACTACTGATAGCTTACTCCATTCTTACGGACTTGATCTGTTCATTACTCCCCATCCTCGTGATTTGGAAAGTCAAGATTCCACTCAAGGACAAACTCTATGTATGCGGACTTATGAGTCTGGGCCTGATGTGAGTAACACGACTGTACTCTCACCAACATCTACTGACATCCAACAGAGCGACAGTATGTGCCGCAATCCGAGCATCATCCCTCGGTCTCAGCGTATCAGATCTATCATGTAAGCTCCCCATCACACCAGCCCACCTCACACAGCCCCTAACCACCCAACCAGACGAGTACTGCATCGCCGCAATCTGGGCCAACACCGAACTCCACCTCGGCATCATCGCCGCCAACCTCGCCCTTGCCCGCTCCATCTTCCTCTACTTCTTCCACGGCGCCAAGAACCTCTCCTCGGCGTCGCGCTCCCGCAGCGGCACGGGCGCGTACGGCAACCGCTCGCGCTCGCGCGGCGGCAACGGATACTTCATGCACGAGGACGTCAACATGAGCACGACGTGTCGGAGGGCGTCCGACTCGAACAGTCACGACAGCAAGGTGCCGTTTCGGAGCGATACGATTGCTATGAGGACGGATTTGTATGTCATGGAGGATTTGGCGTTGGAGGATGGGGATGTGGAGAGGGGGTTGGGTCATTCGCCGGGACATTCGCCGGGGGTGGGGGTGAGGCACCCAGAGATGGTTTATAAGTCATGAACGCTGTGTACCCTTGATTTTCATTTTATGTTCTTTCCTAGCGTTGGACATGTTGTGTACGATGCTATGATTGGGGATCTTGTAACGGTATATACCTGGGTTGAACAGGACCGAGGGTGAGGAAGGCAATGGGCGGTTTCGGCAGCTAAGCGGGTTGGGATAGAAGGGCTTCATTCCATTTTGGCAAGACGACAGGCCATGAACATTTCTCAGCCATGCGAAAGTCTTTCTCGTGTCTCCCACCATACCCTCTTTACCGTGAGGTTTAGAGTTCGACTTGGTGGGGTGGTGGGGTAAATTACTCGTTTCGGGGTACGGTATGGGGGATTCGACCGACGTCGGGGTCCTTATCTCCGCGCATTGCCGAAACAGCATCATGTACCGAACGCAACGGCGTGGAGATGCTGACCCATGGTCGCTTGCTTGCCTTCCATTCTCCAATCGCATACGAAACAAGTCTCCTCTCTCCCATACCACTGGTCAACGCAGGAACTTCTAATTGTATATACGGTAGCCAAACACCGCCATGGCCACCCAACCCAACCCCGTCATCGCCATCGCAGGCGCAACCGGCCACCTCGGCCAGTACATAACCAACACCCTCCTCGCCCCCTCCTTCTCCTCCTCCTTCTCGCGCATAATCCTCCTAACCCGCTCCTCCCCCACCTCGTCCACCCAACTCCAAACCTGGCAGGACCAGGGCGCCGAAGTTCGGCAATACAGCGAGGACAACCTAGCCGCCTCCCTCGCCGCCATCGACGTCCTAGTCAACTGCATCGGGTCCCCCGGCCACCACTTCAAAGACGACCTTGCGAAAGCGCTTCCAAAGACCGATGTCAAGTTATACCTCCCCTCCGAATTCGGCGTCGACCACTCTGTGCACGACTTCGCGCACCCCGAATGGGACGCGAAAAAAGCGCACGTGGCGTTGGTGAAGCGGACGGCGCCAAAGGTGAAAGTCTGCAGTGTGTACTGTGGGCTCTTCCTCGAGGACGCCGTGTGCCATTGGTTCGGGTTTGAGGTGGAGAAAAGGCCGCCGGTGTTTGAGGCGGTGGGGTCAGCGGACACGAAGACGAGTTATACGGCGCTGGAGGATGTGGGGAGGGCGGTGGGGGTGCTGGCGCTGATGCCGGTGGAGCAGGTTCCGGGGGTGGTAAGGTTGGCGGGGGATACGGTGTCGATGCGGGAGGTGGCGGGACTGATGGGGGGAGTGAGTGATGAGCATATTGAGGTCAAAGAGGTGGGTTTGGACGAGTATAAGAGGCGGACGTTGGAGAGTAAGGTGCCGAAGCCGAGCTGGTACTTGAGGTTCTTGATGGGAGAGGGGAAGTTGGATCATGGGGTCGGTGGGCTAGGGAACCAGAATGAGGTCGTTAATCCCGTGGAGCTGAGGTGGCGGTGGAAGACGATGAAAGAGTGGGCGAAGGAGACGGGAGGGAGACCGGGGGTGTAGGAGTGGAGGCAGGAGTGCAGCAAGGTGATACCCAATGTTCAAGTCAATAAAAAAGTGCATATCATCATAAACACCTAGATACAGTCCGAAAAGTCGACTATGCATTGGCTCAACATGTTACAAGTGACGTTTCTCTCGCTACTAAAACACTCTCCTCACTACACCTCATCCTTCTCCTTTCTAGTACTTCCTTGCGAATGGTGGAACAGCCTTGCACTCGTTCTCGTCAAGGGTGGTGCCAACGACGGCACGGTAGCCAATGTCAACCTTCTCATGTGGCTTCTTCTGCCACGTGAGAGTGTGCTTCATCCAGTTCTCGTCATCACGGTCTGGGTAGTCTTCTCTGGCGTGAGCACCACGAGATTCCTTACGGTTGGCGGCGGCTTCGGCAGTCTGGACGGCGCAGGTGAGGAGGTTGCGGAGCTCGAGGGTCTCGACAAGGTCGGAGTTCCAGATCATAGAGCGGTCCTTGGTACCGACCTGGCTGAAAGTGGCATCGACATCGTGGATCCTGAGTTGATTGAATTAGCAGGTGTGATCAGCGAAACGGCAAAGTATGTAACTCACTTCTTGACACCCTCGTCGAGCGACTCCTGTGTCCTGAAGACAGAGACATCGGTCTGCATGACCTTCTGCATGGCACTCCTGATCTCGTTGGTGCTCTTCGGGCCATCGGCGGTACGGATCTGGTCGATGGTGTTGATGGCCTCAGCACCAGCATCAGCAGGAATGTCCTGGTGCTTCTGGCCTGGGGTGAAGTTGTCGCGAATGGTGTGGGAAACGGCACGACCGAAGACGATAAGGTCAAGGAGGGAGTTGGCACCGAGACGGTTAGCACCGTGAACGGAGACACAGGCTGCCTCACCGCAGGCGAAGAGACCTGGGACGACCTGGTCCTTTCCGCTCTCGTCAACAGTGAGAACCTCACCGGTGTACTTGGTTGGGATACCACCCATGTTGTAGTGAACGGTTGGCAGGACTGGGATTGGCTGCTTGCGGACATCGACACCAGCGAAGATGGAGGCGGTCTCGGAGATACCTGGCAGACGCTCGTGAAGAATCTCAGGTGGCAAGTGAGAAAGCTGAAGGTAGATGTGGTCCTTGTCTGGTCCAACACCACGGCCCTCACGGATCTCCATTGTCATACTTCTGCTGACAACATCACGAGAGGCAAGATCCTTGGCGGTTGGTGCGTAACGCTCCATGAAACGCTCACCCTCAGAGTTGAGGAGGTAACCTCCCTCACCACGAGAGCCCTCAGTGATCAGGCATCCAGCACCGTAAATACCAGTTGGGTGGAACTGGACGAACTCTAGGTCCTGGTTAGGAAGACCAGCACGAGCAACCATGGCCATACCGTCACCGGTACAGGTGTGAGCAGATGTGCAAGAGAAGTAAGCACGGCCGTAACCACCGGTAGCGAGGACGGTGTTGTGGGCGCGGAACCTGTGGATAGTACCATCCTCCTGGTTGTAGGCAATGACACCCTGATCCAATGTTAGCTTCGCGTGGCCAAACGATTCGTCGCGCCGCGTATCATACCTTGCACTGGCCGTCCTCCATGATCAGGTCAGTGGCGAAGTACTCGATGAAGTAGTTGGTGTTGTGGCGAAGAGACTGTCCGTAAAGAGTGTGAAGAAGAGCGTGTCCTGTCCTGTCGGCGGCAGCGCAACATCTGTAAGCCTGACCACCCTTGCCGTATTTCTGACTCTGACCACCGAATGCACGCTGGTAACTGTAACCGGAGTCAGTATTGTCGCATTTGCCAACGTTCCTATTCTGCCACTCACATCTTGCCATCCTCTGTTCTTGAGAATGGGCATCCGTAGTTCTCAAGCTCGATGACACTCTGAGGCGCCTCTCTTGTCATGTAGTGAATAGCATCCTGGTCTCCCAGCCAGTCTGAACCCTTGACAGTGTCGTACATGTGCCATCTCCAGTCATCCTCGTGCATGTTTCCGAGCGCAGCATTAATACCACCCTGCGCGGCGACTGTGTGACTTCTTGTGGGGAAAAGCTTGGAAATACAGGCAGTGTTGAAACCAGCCTCTGCGAGACCGAAAGCGGCTCTCAGACCGGCGCCACCAGCACCAACGACAATCGCATCGTACTCGTGGTCAATGACTGGGTATTTGTTGGAGAGGAATGGGGAAGCCTCCTTTGCGCGAAGAGGCTGGTTGGTGATGATCCTCGCGGAGGGAGTAGAACGGGAGAAGTGGCGTGCTTGCTGCCTCTGGACGGCTCGCGAGAACTATAAATCATGATTGTCAGCACCGATATGCCCATTCTACCACAATGGGCGCCGGGGGATGGTGTATGAAGTTCTGGAAGCTTTCTTCCATGGACGTGGATGGACCGGAGGGGCAGGATCGTACCCTTGAAGCAGCACCAAACTGCCGCAGACCGAAGGAGCTCATGGCGGCAATGCTGACTGTATTGTCAAGGCAGAAGCGCCAATCTATGGGTATACGGAGGCGATGGGGAGTGGTGTAGCGGAAGGGGAGGCGTTAGTCGATGAACGCTCGAGATGGCAGATGCCGGAGATCACTGACCTCGGGAGTGGGTGAAGCCATCCGTTGCCGCACTCGACCAATCAGAAGCCACGTAAAGTTAAGCTCACGAAAACGCGATTCCGCATCTCAGGCTCTGGGAATAACTTAATCCATTATACCAAAATGTGTATCAACGCCATGGGAAAAGCTCGTGGCAAGATCTAGGGGCACTTCATACAAGCTCCCACACATCATGATCAAATACTTGCCAGCGTAGCCATCATGGGATTATTCCATGCTTAACCAGCTCTGCTTCGAGATGGGATTCGCCTCGTGCTAGTCTCATCACATATGGCCATGCTGTTCCGAATGATGATAAGATTCGGTTCCTTCTGTGGACCAGTCTCGAAGCAATGTGGCGAAGGGTGCCAGCGCAAGTCAGATATATGTCTTACTAGAGTGGCGATACCGTTGAGGGATATGTTGCGCATTCCCCGTAACAGCTGTAGAGTGTCGCCATGCTTTTGACGACAAGTCGCCAGAGTCTTCTTGATTGGCAATGAGTGCTAATTAGTTGTACCATGTTACCTTGTAGGCTCCAGCGTGTGATTGTTATGGACTGGTGGTAACAGTCGTTTCGAGTCTTGTACCCACATGACCAGCAATAGTACTCGTCCGAGTATTCAAGTATGAAATACAGGATGTGAGAGGCTAGTCATTTGCGGTAGCTCTGGCTTCTGTATGTCTGGAACACCCTAGACCAGCCGAGCGGAGACTACACACAATCTCGACAGCCTGTCTCGACCGGGCATCGTTGGTTTGAATACTGGCATTTGTGGGATGCCTCCTCAGAGACAATATTAGATATCAAGCTTTACACAAGATCAGCAAGGACGCACGAATCGGCTTTGAATCTCTCGTTCTTGATATCTCCCCTGCCTACACCTGATCAGGTGCATGGGTTCGGTTGCTGCCGCTTATCAACTGCTTCTTACCCTGACCAAATCCACATCCATATCGTCGACGTGTGTACATCCAGGAGTAGAATCTCACAAACGTAAGGAATCCGACACTTGTGAACTAGGTACATATCACTCACCGCCAAGGTAGTCGTGGGTCGGATTACAACTGTCTCACACACATCTCGCTGACACCATCAGATGTTCAACCGCAGACTTACATTCACAGAGCATTGAGAACTCGTCGAGGTTCTACGATGGAGTCAATCATATCACGGGGTATCAGAACCGTCTTCACTGAGCGGGCGTAATGTTCATGCCATCATCCAACCTGAGACCAACATTGCCCAACGCGATGCTACAATTGCTTGCACCGGTGCCTTCATCAACATGCCCCTGGTCAGAGCAATCACGCTACTATGCTGGCGCCCTCGTCGCCATATTCCCTCATGAATGGAGTGGCCTCCAACTCGGGCGTCCGAAACGCCTTACTTAAGATGCAATACGATGTTAGATGGAAAGCGTGCTGCTCAGGCACTGGGAGATAGGGGAATCATCGAAGAAAAAGGGCTAGCTGGTGGTATCTGAATATGAAAGTTCGAAATCCAGTTTGCGGCGTTATCCATGGTTCCATCAATCCAGGGCAGGTGCCGGAGCAGGTGCCTGTAGATTCTTCGCAGGCTTCTTCTGTGCGCCACCTCCTCCTCCACCCATAAGTAGACTGCCCATCATATCGAACAACGGATTACTCTGGCTGGGTATCTTGATGCCGAAATACATCTCTCCAATCTGCGCCATCGCCTCATCCCATGTCCCCACCTCCTTGATGTTTGATACGTAATGCGACTTGAGCTGCTTGAAAAGATCCGACGAGCCACGTTGTACCGCGAGAAGGAGGAGTCCGAGAAAGTTCAGGAGAGGTAGGCTGGGATAGACGCGGAGGTCGGAAGAGGCTGAGCTGACTTCCTGGACTGCGAGACCTGGGTTGTTGGTGGACAGCTTCGAGGTGAAGAGGAGGTGGACTTTGTTTGCGGCGCGAACGTTGCCGACAAGTAGGTATGGGAAGATGGCGCGAGCGGCGTACAGAGGTGCAGTGGATGGTTCGTCAGAGGCGTACCAGTCGTACTCGAGGCTGGCAAACAGAGAGGGTGAGTCGCTGGTGCCTAGTGTCAAGTGTCTCTCCGCATCGTAGACGTCGCCGTCTATCTAACGTGTTAGTATCTGCCTTACTTCTCCTCAGAGTTGGTGAACATGCCTTCTGCGTACAACTGGCCTAGTACATGGTGCAGCTCTGGGTCTCCAGCGGGGTATTCTCCGAGTTTCGAAGACCATCTACATTTGTCTTGTCAGCCTCCGCCTTCAGTCGCATACGATGCGCTTTGATATCCATACCCAACAATCTCACCCGCGAATCTCTTTCTTGTAGGCTCTCCAGGTGGGAATGATCGTAGCAGGCCCAACAGCCGTGCCTTGCTGGTGACATCCGGCTTAAGCTCCGCCTTGTTGTATACTTCCATCAAATACATGCACAAGTCACCACCACTACTTCCTTGCCCGGCTTTGAGGAGCATAGAAGCTCCTGATGAAAGTAGATCCACTGCATTGTCGAAATCGTTTGCCTTGATATAGCGGGCTGCGATGACGCGAAGCTGTTGGTGAGCTTCATAGAACTGGCCTTCTTCGACCCTGTCCTGATTAGCTCTCAGCTGTATAGCGAAAGTCCGAAGTAGTACTTACTTGGCCTGCTGACGCGCGATCGTCTTCTGTATTTTAGAGGACATGACTGAATAGCGTGTATTGTTGATTGATCTACGTCAGTGTCGAAGTTTCATGGAAGTACAAGTACCGGACAAGCTTGGCCTGGACATGCGGGGAGTCGTTTGGACTCGGCTTGGGTGGGAACCTACGGTTAGTTGCAGGGTCACTCTGGGACCCTAGGATATATTCAATCATAAACCGTTATTTCGGTAAATCTTCGCGTTCATAGTTCAGGGGTAGAATTCAAGCTTCCCACAATCGTTTCTTCGATAGATGGACTTTGCTTGAGGCACGGGTTCGAGTCCCGTTGGACGCATCATCTTTTGCACCTTTTGATGGGCCACGGTCAGGCAATACAGGGCTTGTCCAAACTTTTTGCGCGCAGCAGATGAGACGGCCAGATGATGCTGGTGTCTGCATGAGACTTGTAGGGAATACGGGTGGACATCTCGGGTCTGCCTAATCGGGTCAATAGGAAGAGCATGGGTAAGGTAGGTATGCTTCATAGTGTGCGTGTGAAGCATGGCATATTAGAAAGAATCTTTTTGTATGCACACTTCGTTGATACAAAATCTGCGAACATACTTCGACATTCTGCTTCTAGAGGGGAGCATGAGAACAAGCAAGCTTTGCGTCCAGGAATCGGCCCCTAATGGGTGTGCATCCATGGGGGCAGTATGTGGAAGACTTCCTCCGGCGCGTTGTTTGCATGAGGTGCATGAAGTCTAGCAAAGTCGGGATACTTCTGTGTCGTTGTGAGAAAGTACTATAGAAGCAATGCGGTCCTGTCTCAGCCTAACGATGGGCTCTTCACCCAGTTCTGTGCTGGACCGATTTTTGCTCTTTCAGCCAATAGTAAGGTACCTTAATCCCAGGTATGCTTTCGCGACGGACCCTGAGCATGCTGCCTTAGTGACTTTTTACTAGCCGAGTCCAGCAGTACAAACCCATTCTGACTTGCATGTCCACAATGGACTTTATATAAGATAAAGGCCGGCTTGTCCTTCAACAAACAGGGCGTATGGTTTAATGGTATAACATCTTCTTAGCATTCGATGAAACATCGGGTCTTAAGTTGGAGAAGGTCCCCGGTTCGATTCCGGGTTCGTCCAGTTCCCTTTTGCATCTCTTTTGCTTGCCCTTGGATGTCGAGATGATCCATTCCGATCCATTGGCGCTGGGCTGCAACCTTTTTGCTGACCAGAAAGTGCTAAGTCACCGACCTCCATTCCGTGGTCGAGATTCGGCAAAGCCGGCGATTGGCCGAAGCGCAGCAACTCGGTGTTCATTGGCTTTCTTCTGGTGCTTCCTCCGAGATATCACAAACAAAACCTCTGACCTTTGGTCTAATCCGTGCGTTTCAAGTCTTCCAGGCTCATGCGACATGGATGCTCTTGCAACGGATTGATGCGCAATGTGGACGCCAAGTCTTTTGGCTAATGCTCGAGCACGCTTTGGTCGGCTGCCATACGACGCGTCCAGGGATCGGCCGAGACTGAAGCACTCGCGTTCAACTTTCAAACAGTTCAGATGTACGATCTTGCTTTCAGTTACAGGCATATTTCATCGAATTCTTGAGATCCATTCACTGGCCATCACAATCTTGCATCGACATGAAGATCTTTCGAACGACATCATCGAGGGTGTCCTGACGCAGGAACAGACATACAGTCTGCCGCCTTGTGTCTGGCAACCTCAGTATGCGGACAAGCCATTGCGTAACCTGCCGGAACGACGTCTTTTGTTCCAGAACCGAAGATTTTGTATGAACCAATAGTAGAAGTGCGTTTTCAGACGCAATGTTGTGCATCCGAAACACGTCTTTTCATTGGCTTTCAAGCTAAGCGCCGAACTGAGAGCCTCATTCAGAGCTAACCCAAAGCCAACCAACCTCACGAGCCTC
Organism: Zalaria sp. Him3; assembly: GCA_027923365.1. Taxonomy (NCBI): domain Eukaryota; kingdom Fungi; phylum Ascomycota; class Dothideomycetes; order Dothideales; family Zalariaceae; genus Zalaria; species Zalaria sp. Him3. Next base: position 292,575 of record BPUN01000003.1, read on the forward strand.
CAAGACATCTTACGCGCCATGATGCCTGCGGTCTGGCGAAACGCTTCGAACCGTCTTCCCAGTAACCAACCACATGGCCGTTTCGATACCTTGCATGAACTGCTCTCCATGCACGGTACCTGAAAGCTGGGACAAGCTGCCGACTCCTCTCAGTCTGACGAGCACTGCCATGGCTAAGGAAGCGCCATGATTTCCACAAGTTTCCTAGCGGCGCCAAAGCCAATAGCTATAAGCTCCTGTATATTCCTTCTCACCTTCTTTCCTGACCTTGTCCGCGACCGTACTATCTCTCGTTCATTCTTTATCGTTTTCGTTTTCTAGCATTTCCATTTCACTTCGTTGATCGAAGTACGTTTTCCTAGTCTTACACCGCTGGTCGGATCACATCTCGCACGTTTCCATATTCAATTATACAGTACAGAAAATGTCGCACATTCTACTCCCAGCAACCACATACAAGCCACATATGCAGGCTAGGTGGCAATCACGTAATACCATAATCGAGGACGAACCACAAACCACTCTTCGCCAACTGTCCCAACTAAACATGATCTCTCCCATCGAAGAAGACTTCCCAACACCCAGAGCGAACGACCGTACGGATTATCTTACGCCCTCATCGGACGCTACTTCCGACCGCTCATCGATGTGGAGTAAGCGAAGCTCCCAGTCGAGCTACGACGAGCTCTACGACATCTCAGACGACGATGAGGTTGAGGTCCCCCTCAAGTGCTCAGCTTCCGTCAAGAAGCAAGCGCAGACTTCACGAAGCCTTTACCCATCGATTGTAATTCCATCTCCAGGTGCCTGGCCAACTGTCCAGAAGCTGCAAAAGTCAGCGGTAAGCGTAGGATTGTCACCCTCCACCAACCTTACCATTTCCCCTGCGACTTTGGCCATGATCAACGCTCGTAACTTGCAAGTCCCTAGTGCGAGCGCTGCCCCATCGTTGGATGGCAGCCTCACCTCTGAGGAATTGGCCATGTCGAGCTGCCCATCTACGCCTGAACTCCAGGAGCGCATCGAGGCCGAGGGTGAATGGGAGCCACCTATTCAGCTGGATCCAGCTGCTTTCGAGACGCTCCATCAACTTACTCCTGAAGAGGAGCGCGAAGACCAGCTTGACACAGTCATTGAGATCCCCCAAGAAGCCATGCAGGAGATGCAAGAAATCATCAGGGACACTCCTCGACGTTCGACCTTTGACGAGATCTCTCGTACCCCGGAGTCTGAAATCGAAGAGCCTTTTTCCGCCCTCAGCGTTCCATCTCCTGGTGGCTTCTTCTCATCGTTGGATTCCTCGTCGAAGCAAACCTGGTCTATGGAGTCGCAAGTCCCATCTACCAGTACAGCCGAACAGTTCTACGGTGTTCCATGGCGAAGCTCATCCAACGATGTAGTCGAGCGTTCAATCAACGTTGCAAGCCCACAGAGTGAAGGGCCACTCACTGCTCGCCGCACTGTCTTCTCACCAACGGAAGTCATTGAGGTTGCAGAAATCACAAGTATGATTGGCCCTTTCGAATACTCTGAGACTTACCAACAAGAATTGAAACAGACGGCTGCGGCAAGCTTCGACCGTACCAAGCTATGGCTGAACGCACAAACCTCCTACCTCACCTCTATTGCTGAGGAAAGTATCATCGAAGACTTCAAGAATGTCCCCGGTGCCGTACCTACCACTCCCGAACTGACGACTACCCCCTTGGCGACGTCGTCTCCTTCCAAAAAGTCTGTCCGGTTCGCCGACATTCCAGCACAGGCACAGTTCACCGACGAGCTTGTCGAGAGCCCGACTGTCAACGACACCACCTTCTACCAGGCATCAGAGCACCTCAGAAAATCGAGCAAGGGTTCAGATGCCTTCCTTCAGCGTCAGACTCGCGCAGAGGCTCTGCACGTCTACCGCAGCGGACTCATCCACCAACACCGCAACCAGCTACAAGGCAAGTTTGAGATCCTCGACACTGAGAGGCCCGCGCCAGCTAGGCCAATCTCCACTTTCTTGCCCGCCACATCCACCGACTCGCAGAAGGATGTCATCGCCCAAGCTGAGCAGGAACGTCAAGCTCTTGAGCAGGTCAAGCCTTCAGCGTGGGAGCTACAGGCCCAGAAAGCTGTCTTCGGCGGAAGCCTCTTCACCAGCCCTGCAGCCAAATACCTCAAGAACTCATCCGGACCCCGCATCCTCGACCTCGGCGGCCGCCCAGCCTGTGGCTGGGCCTGGCACGCAGCCCTCTCGTACCCAAACGCCACCATCATCACTGTCCCTCCAACTCTCTCGCCATCAAACCACACCATGAAAGGGCCATCCAACCACCGCGTCATCCCAGCCACCAACCCATGGTGTCTTCCTTTCCCAACCGCCCACTTCGACATCGTCTCTGCCCGCTCCCTGCACGCCATGCTCAAGACTTCCGTTCCCGCCTTTGCGGCTCCGGGTCAAGACGAGTATGACCTCACGCTCCGCGAGTGCTTCCGCGTCCTCAAGCCAAACGGCTACCTTGAGTTCAACCTACTCGACGCCGAGCTCGTACACGCTTCCACTGCGGGCCAAGCACTGGGCGTCGAGTTCGCGTTCAACCTCAAGACAAGAGGCTACGACCCTTGCGCAAGCAAGACCTTCCTCCCACGCTTGAACAAAGCCGGGTTCGAGGAGGTCAAGCGGGTCTGGATGGTACTTCCGATGGCGGATGTGACTCCACGATGGACCGATGAGGGAAAGACGCCATCTGATCAGGCACAGAACAGGACAGGCTACTTTTCCGTTGAGAAGAGCATTGGTGCCGATGGCGAGATCACCATGTACGAGCCCGCTGTCACGGGCAGCACGAAGGATGTCAGGGCCATGACTGGCTTGGTTGGCTCGAGGATGTGGGAGCAGTGGATGTTGAAGCTGCAAATGGAGATGGGTAAGCCCGAGGACAGGGCGCTGGAGGGTGTGGGTAAGGCGCTTGAGGAGGGCGGAAAGGGCAATGCTGCGTTCAGATCTTTGATGGGATGGGCCAGGAAGGAGGCATAGACGCTTCTGTAGAGCGGGAGCGGTGTGTGAAGGCGGCGTTTGTTTGTTCGTCGGTCAGAGTTGAGCCTAGGCTTTGTGGAATTGTGTCCATTTCACTGTACTAATACCAGTCTCTCATTTGCTACCATTCTTACTTACACTCATACTCATATATCCATGCTACCTACACACTCTCAGCCATACGTGACAGAACCTCTTGACACACCGCCATATTCTCGCCATCCCGATGCCAAGCATACAGCATACGTAAGTGTAATTCCACAGTAGGGCCGAGTCAACCGCCCCTTGAAACCTCCTGAACATAGCTCGGCCATGCTTCGGCCTCTCCGCGGATCCAAGGCAGCGAGACAGCCAGACAGCCTCAGAGACACGAGTGAGGAGCAGTCGGAGAGGAGGTCAGAAACGTCGGAAGAGGGAATCGGGTGTTATATAGAAGCCGTGAAGGCTATCCGACGGTGTTTGGAGCGAGCCATGGCCGAGAATTCACGCTTGACGGCACCCTGTGGCTGATTCCCCGCGGGTTCAATGTTCCTGACCGTTGATGACCGCGTCTTTGCATGCGGGGTTTCTCCAGACACCCGCGTCAAAGTGCGCCTGCGTCAGCGCGCCAGTAATAGCGACTTTTCTGACCTGTGGACGAGCGGGAGAGACGGCCATGTCTGACCTTTCTGACTCTCGGATGTGTCTTGCGGGTGCTGGGAGCTGAATTGGCGCTGCTGTATATTTACCTTCAGGTATCTCTCTGACTCCATCACCGCCTCTACCTTGTCCTTACTCTTGCAGTATTGGGCGGCTGTAGTAAACACTGAACACATACACACGCGACATACACCGAGCCAATCATCATGTTCCTCTTCGACGTTCTTGTCACACCTTGGGCCCTGGTTGTGCTACCCATCCTGTATTACCTTCTGCCGTACATTCGGAACTGGTCTATCCGCGACATCCCTGCTCCCTTCCCGGCCGCCTTCACCAACCTATGGCTGCTATACCAATGCCGTCGGGGCCGCCGATACCTGGCCGTGGACCATGCGCATAAGGAGTTTGGCAAGTTCGTACGCATACAACCGGATCATGTCTCCATCGCCGATCCGGCTGCTATACCCATCGTTTACGGTCATGGTACTGGCTTCTTAAAGAGGTAGGTTACACACAATCACATGAATACATGTGAGGCTGTACTAACGGCGCAACAGTGACTACTACGATGCCTTCGTCAGTATCCAGCGTGGCCTCTTCAACACTCGCGACCGAGCCGAGCATACGCGCAAGAGGAAGACGGTGTCTCACACATTCAGCACAAAGAGTATCGGACAGTTCGAGCAGTACATGCACCACAACCTAGAAGAGCTGGTCAAGCAATGGGATAAGCTATCAGACAACGCGAAAGGAGGCTATGCCGAATTCGACAGTCTGCACTGGTTCAACTACACCGCCTTCGACATCATTGGTACGGTTCCCCGTCCCTCCCAAAGAAAGCAAGGACACGCGTACAGGCATATACTAACACCTCTCCACAGGCGACCTCGCCTTCGGCGCCCCCTTCGGCATGCTAACCCACGGCAAAGACATCGCCGAAGTCCGCACCACGCCCACCTCCCCACCGACCTTCGCGCCCGCCATCGAGGTGCTAAACCGGCGCGGCGAAGTCTCCGGCACCATCGGCTGCCTGCCCCAAATCAAGCCCTGGGCCCGCTACCTGCCAGACCCATTCTTCACCAAGGGCGTGAAGGCAGTCGAGAACCTGGCCGGGATCGCAGTGGCGCGGGTCAACGCGCGACTCGAGAGCGCGGAGAAAGTTGACCGGGTGGACCTGCTGGCGCGGCTGATGGAGGGCAGAGACGAGAAGGGCGAGAAGCTGGGGCGGCAGGAACTCACGGCCGAAGCGCTGACGCAGTTGATCGCGGGCAGCGACACGACGAGCAACACGTCGTGCGCGCTGCTGTTCCACTGCTTGTCGCGGCCGGACGTGGTGCGCAAACTGCAGGCGGAGTTGGATGCCGCGATCCCGGCCGACCAGGACGTGCCGACCTTCGACCAGGTCAGAGATTTGAAGTATATGGACTGTGTGATCCAGGAGACGTTGCGGATCCACTCCACGTCCTCGCTCGGTCTGCCGCGCCAGGTCCCCGTCGGCGGCGCCGAGGTCGCTGGTCGCTTCTTCCCCCAGGGCGTCGTGCTGTCTGTGCCGGCCTACACGATGCACCACAGCAAGGAAATCTGGGGTCCAGATGCGGATGAGTTCAGGCCGGAGCGGTGGGAGAAGGTGACGGAGGCGCAGAAGGCGGCGTTTATCCCGTTCAGCTACGGCCCCAGGGCGTGTGTGGGCAGGAATGTGGCAGAGATGGAACTGGCGCTGATTGTGGCTACCGTGTTTAGACGGTATGAGTTTGAGTTGAGGCAGGAGGGGATGGAGACGAGGGAGGGGTTCTTGAGGAAGCCGCTTGGATTGCTTGTTGGGATGAAGAAGAGGGCTTAGGGGATTGGAGACATCGGCTTGATGGCTGGCTTGGCGACTCGAGGATCCATAAAATGCACAGGAGCATCATACATGTATTTGGAAGATTCAGGATGCAGACGTTATCGTGTGTCATTCATAAGATTTGCTCAAGCAGACAGGCTCAAACCCCCGTCCTGTCCCTCGACTTCAGACAACAAGAGCAGGTCGATCACTCCAGGTGGACCTCCCTGTACCCCCTAGGAATGACCTTCCTACCCTTCCCACCCTTCGCCCACCAACTCCCCTCCAGCCACTCCGCCTTCCCACTCCAATACCCCTTCCCGTCCCTGCCGCTCCCGTACCCTGTCCCCGTCGAATTGGTCACATCTCCGCCCTCAACGACCAGCACACTGACACTCAAGTTCGGCAAACTAAAGCTAAACACACCTCCCGCGCCCGCCGTGATGGTGGTGTTAGAGCTACTAACAACATCCGATCCGACACTGTTATAGCTATACGGATCGGGCGCCGTCAGCACCGTCAAGCTCGCCGTCGCGCCCTGGCCCACGCCCTCAAACGCCACCCCGACCGCAACCTCGTCGGAGCTATTATAAACCGCCGTCTTCAGAATCCTCTCGCCACTGCCACCAACCCCAGCCACGTAGTACGCGGGCCCGAACACCTCTCCGCGCACCACCGGCAGCGTCTCGGCAATCCGCGTGCCCGACAGCAAGCTGATCATGTGCCAGCTCGTGCTCAGCACGTCCTGCGCCGGGTCGGCAGTGAAGGAAATCAGATCCGGCGCCCACTCATACGAGTTCAGGTTCTGGAGCGTGGGCGCATACGAGGCGCCGATGATCTTATCCGCATTGCGCTCCGCGCCGAGCAAGAACACCGCCTCGGCGACGGACCCGATCCAGAAGGGCCAGGGCGAGCGCGGCACGCTGAAGTTGGCCCCGCCCCCCGCGGGGATGTTGGGCTGGATGTTGGCGTATTCGCCGATCAGGGTCGGGTGTTCGGACGTGAAGTTGTCGAAGAAGTTGAATTGGCTGACGAACTGGTCGGGCCGCGTGTACTGGTGGTAGTCGCCTGCGGCGCCGGCGGCGGGCCAGGGGTCGACTTGCACGGTGGAGGCGATGACGGTGATGTTGGGGTAGGCGGACTTGATTGCGTAGTAGAAGTCTGGGAAGCGGTAGGCGCTGTAGGTCGCGCTGCCGTTGTTCAGGTTGTCCTCGTTGCCGACCTCGACGTAGTTGATTGGAAAGGGGTCGGGGTAGCCGAGTCGGGCGCGCAGCGCGCCGTAGGTGGTGGAGGTCGAGCCCATGAGGAACTCGAGCTCGTTTAGGCTGTCTTGGACGTAGGCTTCTAGGCTGTCGTTGCTGATCAGAGTGCCGTCGAGGTAGAGACCGCTCCATACGGCGAGGATAGGCTCCATGCCTAGATCCTGGCACCACCACATGTATTCGATCAGGCCCAACCCATCAGTGTTCTCATATCTGAGAAGCATATTAGCCGCACAGTTTCTTATTCAATTCGAGGCTTTTCTTACCCCCAGGTGCCAGGGCGACCGGGCCGGTCTGTAAGGGGACCAATAGTCTGGTTCCAAATCCAGCGATATGGAGGGTCATTGCCCTCGAGGTTATTACCACCCGGGAGACGCAAGAAAGATGGATTCAGCCCAGCAAGCGCTTCCATTAGGTCGATACGCATACCATTTGGCCTGTTCTTGTAGGTCGGTGGGAACAGACTGATGAGGTTGAAGTCAAGGGAACCATCTGACGCGCCAGCAGCATCGAAAGTCAGTTCAAAAGAGTTGTTGGAGTTGGGTGCCGCGACGGTTGGGGTCAGGGTGTAATTGTATTGAGTCCACTGGTTGGCAGTTGAGCCATGGCCGACAGTGAGGCTACCAAAGGTCTCGTTCGTGAGGTTTGACACCAGGGAGACGGTAAAGCTGCCATTGTATGCACCTTTGACCCAGAAAGAGCCGTTGTACGGCTGTACCTTGACATCGATTCCCCACCAGCCACTGTATTTCATGTCAGAATCTGTATGTGATGAGGGTAGGCAATCAATCGAAAATCACCTGTTCGTGAACCCGACTTTGCCAGTCGATCCACTTGTTGCCACATTCATTGACGTAGGAAGAGCTGACGACAGTGGCTCTGAGAGGTTCTTCAGCGAAAGAGATGCGCCATTGACTGGACTCCACGCGGAGAGGTTGGACGGAAACACCGGACTGCCCTGAAATGCTCGGTTCTGAATAAGCTCAGCGTAAATGCCGCCTAGAAACACATCAGGCCAATGCTATGTCTGCTGGCTTTATGACGGCTCACCATCACCGGAGTGATTGATGTCTTCGAACATGACGCCATATCTGAGTGTGTCAACAATGAAGTCTCCATCATAACACGGTAGAGATAGCGTACTGGAGTGGACTCGTAGTATTGCCGCCGCCAGAGCCTACTGTCAGGTTCAAGCCATGGACAGTGGCGGTGACAAGCGCAGAAAGCGCACAAATAGAGAATCGAACCATACTGTCCTTTGTGTTAAAAACCTGGAAGGTGGGCAGTTACCAAGTAACATTTCCTCCGGCGGACAACCTGTCTTCTTATGTTCCTTGTCATCCCATGCATCAGTACCTGATGATCAAGGCAGTGGATCCCAGATACCCCTCGGAACATGCACCAAAGGCCCCAATTGACCCGGATCTGACTGCATGCTTTGTCCCATTTACGAAGCGATTCACGTAAGTTGGTAGCATATCGGAAGTCCTTGTAGCGAGGACAAGAATACCGAAGCGCCGGTGGGGATTGTTCTGCTGTGTGACGACGATCCATGCCTTTCACGATGCGGCTGCCAGCTGGCGGGGTGTTGTGGAGAAGCGGGGTCCTGCAACAATGTTGATCAGGAACGGAGTCCATCAATCAAAAGCGATGGACGCCGCGGGTTTGTCATGGGTGCAGAAGATGGGATGACGAGAGGGCGATAGATGCAGCACATGATACACTGGTCTGCATCTGTGGCTTCGGGTCGCTGGACTTTTCCAAGTCATGCTTCAACGTGCATAAACAAGTTACCAAGGAAAGAGGAGACAACTTGAGCGAGCGAGGCAGAAGCAGGAACTCTCAGCTGAGGTTGCCGAAGGAGGAAGAACTAGCAGGCATGATCTCGCACTCATCCCCGCCGGAAAGACCACGTGCACACGATACACGATGCAACGTGAGCTTGGAGCAGAGGCAGCAGGAAGCCGTTTCTGGCACAGTAGCGTCCACTCATTAGTACCCTGTGTTTGAGACATACCGAACGACACAAGAGTACATGTAGTATTGGATGTGAGGGCGAGTACATGCGACTGTGTCCGAAAACGCTGTTAGCCGAGCGTACGCCAGCGTCTCTTCGAATACTTTAAGCTGGGGCGTCAATGATTGTACCACCCGCTCCATAACTTTGCTGATACCTTGCAACAATATGCTTCTCGACTTTGATAGGCTCATACAGTGGCTTTTCACCTGGCTTCACACAGCTCGGAAGGCACTCGACCATAACGTCCAACGCCCCGTCGTTGAAGAATGCGCAACTGTACCGATCTTGGTTGCTGAGTGGGGAGATCACACGGTGCATGGTGGACTGGTAGCGGTTGTTCGTCCACCTTTGCATGAGGTCTCCAATGTTGCAGACATACGACCCTTCGACTGGAGGGACAGCGTGCCACGTCCCTGTGGGCTTGTGTAAGACTTCAAGCCCGCCGACATGGTCCTGTAGTAGAAGAGTCATGGCACCGAAATCGGTGTGAGCCCCTACGCCGCGAGTGCGTCCTGTTGCATCGGGCGGCGTTGGAGGATAGTGGTGAGCTCGGCAGAGACAAAGACCTGAGGTTGCTCAGTACATGCAATAGTCAATGGCCGCTGCTGTACCGCATACTAACCGTCTGGATCTGCTGCGAACGCGTCGAAGTGAGTCTCGTCAAGGTCGAGAGACAAAGCCATCAAACGAAACATAGCCTTGGATAGCTTGTGCACCTCATTGAAGTAGTCCTGGTACGCTTCCTTGAAACCCTCGGGCTTCTCAGGCCACTGATTCGGCCCCTGAAGGAAACGGCCCAGCTCCCTTTCCGGCCGAGCAGAGAAGCTCTCCTTCTGGTCCGGAGTGGCCGAGTCATCAAGCTCATCGAGCTTCTGACCGCCAACTCTTTCGTATCCGCGGTAGCATCTCGATTTAGTTTGAGATATCTTGTCTTTCTCTGCTAGTGGCAGAGCAAAAAACGTTGCGATGGCTTTCAAGAATCGCTGCCGTACCTCTTCGGGTACTGAGTGGCCCACCACTTGCAGGAAACCTGTCTTTTCACACGCTTCTCGCAGCTCTTGAGCGGCAATTGCTTTAGCTTTGGGATCACCTGCCAGGTAGCTGGAGACGTCTATTATAGGGATCTTGACTGTAACTGGAACTTCTGTAACCGCCATCGTAAAAAACGAGGGAGTGAAATGACTGGTTATGGAGAAGGAAACAACGTACGATCGCCTACAATATGCCATCAACCCACCTACATATATCGCGGTCAATGATGCGCTGATAAGGCAGATAGTGATCATTGGTACACACGGTTCCCCCGCATGTCCAAGATCTATAGTGGGGTCCAAAGACTTGCTCGGAGAAGAGCGCTTTGTCACGTTAAGTTACTCTACCGCGGTTGTAGTGTTCCGCACTTTCTTATCTTCATCGTTGCTGCTGCATCCGCGTAGGTATTGATGTGAAGGATTCGGCCGGCGGACAAAAGCGTCTCAGCCGCCGGCGTCCACGCTCAACCTACAGGTAACCAAGCATCTCCAGCCTTGATACCTCAGTTGCTCTGAGAAAGAATCGTCTATTATATTGAAAATGCCTGCCTCGCCCAGACGTAGGCAATGATGATATTTCGAGTGGAAGGAATGCATTTGAAGCAAGCCTTGGCAGCATTGTATGTAAGCTTGGCGGCCCTTCCAAAGCTACCTCCTTTACTAGTACGTGCTCTTTCCATTACATTTCTTAAGGCAGCCGGACTATGAAAGCAAATCACTCAGCAGATAATGGTTAAGCTCGTGTAAGACATGCACAATGCCCTCGGTCTCGTTTGTCAACTATTCCCCAGCCTTGGTCATTGAACCTGCTGCAGTGCAGTGCTCATATAACATCCACCACCAACCACGACGGTTTGACCACTCACGGCATGGACGTACAGAGTGTAAGGAGAGAAAGCATGTTGATAGTCAAAGGGTAGTGGTGCTCCCTTGAAGGGTTGTTGCGACGGAGCTTCGCATGTCCAAGGGATATATACCAGCATTCCCGTGTGCTCTGTCACATACGGCCACAGGCGACTGAGAACAAGGCATCCCGTCCGCTCTGCCATATTTAAGCAGTCGACCGGCTAGTTAGTATTACCGTGGGTGACCAGGTGAGAATCCTAGCTGCTGTACGTTTTGCATTTCTTTTTGCTCGTTTGGGACAACGGGGTTGAGGAGCCATTCGGTGGCCTGCGCAGCGGTGGTAATCCGGAGCTTCAAGCCAGGTTCGGCGTCAGTACTCCGAGGAACAACAAGACGAAGCCTGGAATGGAGGGCTCCTTTTGCCGGGGTATCGTTTTGCCAGGGTAAAGAAATAGAGACAGGTACAGGAATACCAAGGAGACGGGACTCGGAAATGGACTAGTTCGAAGAGATTCTCTTTCAGGTGTAAAACAAACATCCAATTCATGGTATCTTAGAAACATGGCTTCTTCCTCAAATCAAATACTCCTACACAGCCTACAAACACCACTCCTGATCTCCAAACTAGAAAAGGACTCCCTTAGTACTTGGGACCTCTCCCTCGCGGCCGACAACCGGTGAGCAGGCCATCCGGAGCGCAACAGCAAGCGCCTTGAAAGCGCTCTCGGCCCTGTGGTGGTCGTTATCGCCGCGGATGCAGTCAATGTGCATGGTGACACCAGCACCCTGAGCGAAGCTCTGCAGACAGTGTGGCAGCATCTCGCACGAGAGGTCACCAATCTTCTCCCTCTTGAGGCCGAGGTTGATCACTGAGAATGGACGGTTCGAAAGGTCGACGACGGCGCGGGCAAGGGCCTCATCGAGAGGGGCGTAGGCGTAGCCGAAACGGGCGAGACCTGCGGTGGTCTTGAGGGCAGACTTGAAGGCCTGATAGTTCGTTAGCTTCTTTCCCTCTGCTGTACTGGGGGGTGCAATTGAATATACGGACCTGTCCCAATGCAATGCAAGAGTCCTCGGCAGTGTGGTGGTCGTCAATGTGCAGATCTCCTCTGCACCGCAACTTCAGACTCCAGCCGCTGTGCTTCGCAAGAGCGTGCAGCATGTGGTCCAGGAAGCCAATACCCGTGTCGACGTCTATTTGTTGCGACTTAGAGTTCTGTGCTGCGTGTGACTTGGCCTCTCCATTGCTCTGCTCTTCAATCTGCTCCAATGATCCGCCGTCGAGGTTGATAGAAAGCTGGATCTTGGTTTCGTTGGTGTCGCGGTTGAGAACCGCACTTCTGACTTTTTGCTCAGACATCGTGATTGATGGTAGGCGAATCTCGAAGTTGCAAGGCTGGGGGCGCGTTTTGCGGTAATGTAGTTGTTATTGTATGGAAAAGTGTTAACCTCCAATTGTATTGTCTCATCCAACCGCTGACGTCCCGGCTTCGGAAGTTTTGCGTGCCTGAATCAGACAGATCGCGCTAAGATAACTCTAAAATCCTCGAGCATCAGAACAAACTTGAGCGGCAACATTGCGCATATTCGGACCGCTCTATATCTCAGACACAGCACATCCACCCGACCTATTGAGAATGTCACAAGATCAAGAAATGGTAGACGCTGTTCCGGGCGCGGAGGTCGACGGATCTGAAGTGGGAGAACCTGTGCGCGAGAAGCAGCGTATCCGGGTGGTGAGTTATGGATAGAACAGTCTTAAGTTCAGCATTTATTATAGATGTTGATAGTTGGTCGCACAGTTACCAGGATCTACGGACACTGCGGCGTCCTTCGAGTTCGAGAAAGAGGACCACACGCTTGGCAATGCACTTCGCTACATCATCATGAAGAAGTAAGAGCTCACCACGAGCAGTCTTCCTTTATGTGCTATCTAATTGCTGACAAATTGTTCAGTCCGGATGTCGAGTTCTGCGGTTACTCGATACCGCATCCTTCGGAAGCCAGGATGAATCTACGCATTCAGACTTGGGGTAAGCCCTGACGGGGGTGCAACGGGTCTCAGATCAAAAGCTGACAATGAACAGATGATGTTAACGTATACGACGTGTTGGAGAAGGGGTTGAACGACCTCATGGACCTTTGCGATGTGGTAGTGGACAAGTTCACGATCTCCCGCGACGAGTTCAACGCCACAAACCCAGAGAGTGAAATCCGGGCATGAGGCTTTGCAGGGACTTGTATGGCGTTAAGGTATTCGATTTGATGGGATATGGACTGGTATCATTACAGAAAGGCATGGAAGGCGCATTTGATTCTTTAGTTCCGTCCCTACGAGGATGTTAGCCAAGGCGTAGGTGGAATAGCTCTGTATATGACATCTTGCATACCTCCAAGAATCCCTGGATGAAGTTCTGTGGTAGCCGCGCCTTCGGTTCCTCTTCCGCGCGGAAGTACTTCAGAACGTGGGTAAGCTGCTTCCAGTAGTTGAGGGTTTCCTTTCCAGAACCATTAGCCTTCGCGATGATCTGCCTGCGGCTCGTTGCGGCGCATACCTGGTACTCCTGGTGGGAGTTGAAGAGGAGAACGTCGACAGTGTTCAGTTGAGCGACGTAGCGGTGTCTTTCAAACTCCTGGCGGATCTTGGTGCGGATGTTGGAGACGGGCATGTTCAAGCTGTACATGGACTGGATCTCCGGAGCCTGTTGGGCCGGATCAGCACGCTTGTCCGCTAGTTCTCCTTCCCTACTCTTGTAGAACCCAATCCCACTACTCGACCTGTGCTCCGGGGATTCATACCGCGCGCATCCAGTCTCTGTACGACTTGATAACCCGGTGCTTCGCATCGGACCAGTTGACCGCTGTGCCTTGCATTAGTTCAAATTTGACGTCTCAATTGGGAGCGACATACAGGACCGCGTCCTCTGCGCAAGGTAAGTCGGGTTGATCGTCATTGTGTGGTTGTTGGTGCCCTTGAACGTACGAATGACCTCTGGAAGTGCGGTCGACGGCTGCGGAGTTGCGGAAGTGCCAAGACTTGGTCAGCGAAAGCTGCCCGCCCAAATCTGGGGCAACTCGAGATTCACAATCACTGTTCCCGTCTCTGCTTGTCACTTCATTACTTACACCATGGCATTCGCGGTTTCTGCCAGAGCCCGGATACTCTGGGGCCACGCGCCTCGAGTGAGGTCTGCCACGCTCGTGCGGCGTACCTTTGCCACTGTTTCCGACAATGACACTCAGTAAGCCTTCGTGAGAGTGCGCCTCCTACCCATGATAGTAACGAAAGCGCAGACCGTACGACGTCGTGGTCATAGGAGGCGGACATGCAGGATGCGAAGCATCGGCAGCAGCAGCAAGAACAGGTGCCCGAACAGCCCTTGTTACACCGTCTTACGACAATCTCGGAGTATGCTCTTGCAATCCCTCTTTTGGTGGTATCGGCAAGGGCACGATGTTGCGCGAGATCGACGCCCTGGATGGAGTAGTAGGCCGAATTGTGGATAAGGCTGGAGTCCAGTTCCGGGTATTGAACAAGAAGAAAGGTCCGGCTGTCTGGGGACCACGGGCCCAAATTGACCGGGACCTGTATAAGAAGCATATGCGAGAAGAGATGACGACATACCAGAGTCTGAGTATACTTGAGGGTAAGGTGGCAGACATCGTGGTGCAAAGAGAAGGGGTGGAGGAAGGCAAGCATGGCAAGATCACAGGCGTAAGACTGGAGACTGGACAGGTTATCCCGACAAGCAACGTCGTTATCACCACAGGGACTTTCTTGGGCGGAGAGATTCATATTGGCCTCGAAGCATTTCCTTCCGGCAGGATGGGGGAGGCCGCTACAACTGGACTCAGCAAGTCTCTTCGCGACGCAGGATTCAAGATGGGACGACTCAAGACCGGAACTCCACCACGCCTGGATCGGAAGACCATCGACTTCGCTCCACTAGAAATACAACCTGGTGATGAACCACCAGCGCCATTCAGCTTCTTGAACGATAAGGTCTCCGTGGAGGATCAGTTGAACTGCTGGAGTACGCACACAAACGAAGCGACTCACGATATCATTCGCGCCAATCTCGACAAGTCTATACATATTCGGGAGACTGTGAAAGGGCCCCGCTACTGCCCTTCGCTAGAGTCCAAGATTATCCGCTTCTCGGACAAAACATCTCACATCGTCTGGCTGGAGCCTGAAGGCTTCAATACCGATGTCATTTATCCAAATGGTATATCCATGACGGTTCCGGCTGAGGCGCAAGAGGCCATGCTCAAGACGATTCGTGGTCTCGAGAATGTCAAGATGCTGCAGCCGGGCTACGGCGTCGAGTACGATTACGTCGATCCTCGCTCTCTGCGCGCAACACTCGAGACGAAGGCGATTCAAGGACTGTTCCTTGCCGGACAGATTAACGGTACGACCGGCTATGAGGAAGCTGCGGCTCAAGGAGTCATTGCAGGCATCAATGCTGGTAATTCTGCGCTCAACAGACCTCAGATGGTGGTCAGCCGCGCAGATGGCTATATCGGAATCATGATTGATGATCTTGTGACTAAGGGTGTCAGTGAGCCATACAGAATGTTTACCAGCAGAAGCGAATACCGAATGTCCGCACGAGCAGACAACGCGGATCTAAGACTAACGGCAAAGGGTAGAGAGGCTGGTGTAGTCGGTGATAAGAGATGGACGGCTTTCCAGGACGAGACCGCTCAGATGGCTGCGCTTCAGCAGCTGTTGGACGACAAGAAGCTCAGCTCAGCTGCTTGGGCTGTCGAGGGCTTCAACGTACGGCACGACTCTAGCAGACGCTCCGCATTCGAACTTTTGCGTCTTACCGGCGTCACTATTGACACTCTTACCTCAATCTTGCCGGAGATCTCGTCCTTTCCCGAGAAGATACGGGCAAGAGTCAACATCGAGGGTGTCTACGCACCGTATATTGCCCAACAGGCCACGGCCAGGCGTATCTTCGAGAAAGATGAGCAGCTCTATCTGCCGTCAGATCTTAACTACCAAAACATCCATGGCCTCAGCCTGGAAGAGAAGAAGGTGCTTTCTGACACGAAACCAGAGAGCATCGGACAGGCGAGACGCATCGAAGGAGTGACGCCCACGGGAGCTCTATTACTACTAGCTCATGTCAAAGCGGAGAAGAAGAGGGCGGCATGGGCAGTGCAAGAGGAGAAGATACTTGAACGCAGGAGCAAGGCTGAGGAAATGACAGCTTTGTTAGCTGCTTGATCATGAAATGTCTGTTATTTAGCGATTGCATTGGGCGGAGTAAAGATCGGATGATCTGGGACTAGGTACAGCAAGGCGCCTTGTGGGATGTACAGTGATACCAAAACGGTCATATAACAATCATTTCAGTCTCAATACGTGTATAAGAATTAATGTTCATCTACATGTAGTCACAAACCCATGAGTAGCGAATCAGGAGGCGCTGACTAACGGGCTGGCTCGGAGGACGGATGTGAGCGGCGCGGAAGTGACGGGAGCCTTGGCACAGTGCAGGTGCTTGCGTACTTCTCGATTAGATGGAAACGGCTGGTTTGCGATCTCTCCTGAGTGCCATGAAACCCTTGCGGTAGAAGGACCATTCTACGAACGAGTATATTTCTCAAACAATGGCTCCTTTGCTGGCGTGCTTCAGCCGCGCTGCAAGCAGAACCTTAGCGGTTTCAGCAGCGCTGGCCGTGCTCCTGGCGACGGCGAATGCACATGAACACCACGAAGACAAGATACCAGAAGGCGAAGCCGTTTCGCCTGATCCCATAGTATGGCTAGCAATTTTCCCTCTCAATCTGGTCCTTACTCACCACTGCAGGACTCCGTTCTCTGGGCGCATATCCTCGTCCAACTCACAGCATGGGGTGTCCTCTTCCCCACCGGTATGGTGCTGGGCATGGTACGTTCAGCCTGGCATGTCCCGGTCCAGACCCTCGCATCCGCTCTTGCTATCTTGGGATACATCCTCGGACACTCGCATAAGGGACGGCAGTTCACGTCGAATGCGCACGCGCACTTTGCGCCGTGGCTGATGTTGATGGTGGTCGTGCAGGTGGTTTTGGGCGTGTACCTCAAGCTCCATCTCGAGCGTGGCATCAACGGCAAGATCAGAAGATGGGTGGTCATGGGACACGGCGTTCTAGGGAAGATCATCCCGGTCGCAGCGTGGGTGCAGATGCTGTTCGGCGGCATCGTGAGTCTAGGATTCTGCCAGGGAGACCACTTGGGACAGTGTTTGGCACACTTTATCATGGGTTCGGCATTCATCGGATACGGCATTTTGCTCACGATCTTGCTTCTGGTTGGGCAGATGTGGTTGAAGAGGACGAACCGGTCGCAGGAGTTCTTCGACAGCTTGATCATTGCGGCTTGGGGATGCGTGAACACGTTCACTGAGCACAGATGGGGAGGTCCATGGGTGCACAACGATCTGCAACACACGACTATGGGCATAATCTGGTGGAGCGCAGGCCTTGTTGGCATCTGGCTCAGCAGAGACCGCCACGGACGGCCAAAGCGCAACCTTATACCGGGCATTGTCATTCTGCTTACCGGCTGGGCAATGAGCGCGCATCCACAGAATCTGCCGCTCAGCACGATGGTCCATTCAGTGTTTGGATACACGCTCATGAGCGCAGGTATCACCAGGATCATTGAGATCAGCTTCATACTCCGGGATCAAAACGCCGTCAGCGAGGAGGGAGAGGACACGAACAGCTTCCAGTATCTGCCCGTCTTCCTGCTTTATGCCAGTGGCTTCTTGTTCATGGGCGCTACGGAGGAGCAGATGCAGCTCCTTTCGGATGCTGGCGTGACACACGTTTCTTACATCCTAATCCTCTACAGCATCGCTTTCTTGCTGTTCTTGTGTAAGTGTTTTGCCTTCGGTTCTCACCGTGTGTTAGCTGACAGTCTTCTAGTTGTAAACATGCTCCTTCGCTTGTACGCCATGTACGCTTTCCCACCAAGCGCGAAGAAGCCTGTCGAGGGTGGCGCGAACGGCCACTTGAACGGCTCAGCGCTCCCGAATGGACATGCGAGGATTCCGGATGCATCAGACAGACAAATCAGAGATGCGGAAGAATTCGAGCTCGAGGGGCTCATGAGTGAGGATGACGAGCCGGAAGCTGCGAAAGAGCGGCATTAGACGAGACGATCGGTCTCGGTGGAAATCTCAGTGCATTGGACCGGCGTAATGGGGTTTGAAAAGGTGCCCAATAGGAAACGATACCAGAATGGTCATTCATCAATCTTCTCCGTACAAGATGTTCAAATGTGACTACGCTATGCATCTATGGTATCTTTTTCCACGCGGAAAACCTCACTTGCTCTGTCACCCGAGATCAGAAATTACAACGCCCACTCGTCCTTGTTGTCAGCAGCCGTCACAAACGGCTCGTCGATCTGCTTGACGGCCATCTCGCTGCACAAAACACTGCCATCTGTCAGTAAATCACTCCCATCTGCTGCTACCGTCTTGACTTACCAGGCACCCGCTACGAGCGCATCCAACTCCCTAACCATCCTATCCCTCTTCTTCCCACTAACGACACCCCTACTGACCTCAGCCTGCAACTCTCTAATCCTCTTGCCCTTCCCCATGCCCGTCATCCGCATGACCATCTTACCCAAGCAATCGGCATGGAAGCTGTGCTGGCACGGGAAGACGAAGAACTGCCTCATCAGAAGCGGTAGCCTACAGCTCCAGCACCTCTCCCCCGGTTCCACGATCGCATACCGCTGATCAAGCGCCTTAATGTCTTCTTTGATATGCTGCGCCGTGTTGGCGCTCTCGTCCATCTCGCGCTTCAGCGTGTCAATCTGGCGCGAGTACTCCTCCAGCGCGGCGCAGATCTCCTCCTTGAAGTCATCGATGACAACAAAGTCCGGGAAGAAGGGGATCAGATCTTCGATGCGCAACAGCTCGCAGCGCTTCAGGAAGTCCATGGCCGCTTTGATGCCTTGGTTCTGGCCGATGACTTTCTTGGCCACTTTGAGCCATAGCTTCTTGCGCAGCGCCGGGTCGTTGTCGGGCCGGTCGGCGACAATGGCGGCGAGGTCAACTTCGTCGTGTTTGAGCGCCATGTCCACGGCGGAGGCGTATCGGTTCATCGTGCAGTAGATGTGCACACAGGATTGAACACGCTGGTGCGTGATACAGAGACGCAGGGCGAAGTCGGCGTCATAGTTCTGCTCGTGAGCAGCGCTTTGTGTCTGTAGATACGAGAGGAGTGACGATTCGTCTTGAGTTGGGTGGGAGGCGTAGATTGAGATTAGTGTGTTGTGAAGAGCTGAGTCTGTCGAGTGATGCTGGTTGATGCAGAACAGTAGGTAGCGGACGGCTTGGTTCTGGCGATATGATTAGCTTCGGGACATGACATCCAGCGGAGTGACTGACCTGAGTGAGAGGCACGTCCACGGTCTTGTTATAGTTCAGCAAGGCCGGAATGAGCTTTTTGATATCAAGGCTACCTTGTCTCATCAAAACTTCGACCAGCTCAACGGCAACGTGAGACATGAGTACACTGCTGTATCTGTAGAAGACTTCAGGGTCCGTCTGCTTCTTCAAAACATTCATGGCTTCCTGCCACCGCTCTCTCTGCACCCAATAAGAGAGCACGTAGCTGTAGTCATTAACCACATTCGCGAAGTGAAGCAATTCTTCTTCTCTGCCGTGGCTGGAGATAATTTCATACGTGGTCTTCTTGTCGAGATCAGACTTGTAATTAGCAACAAAGTCCTGGTATTCTCGCCGTGTAGCTGGTAATTCATCCTTCGTGTTTGAGATCTTGGTGCCCTCTGAAACATCTGCCTGAGATGAGAGTGCATCGTCCAAGAGGTTGAGCTTAGCCATGAACAGCTCAATGAGCCATGTCGCGACCATAATCCGTTGCATGGTCGCAGAGCGCTTTAAGTTGGCGAGTTTGACGAGCAGATACTTCCTGAGAGCATCCTGTTCTCCTTTATCAATGAACGCGAGAGCAACCTCTTCAAATGGCTTCGTGCTTCTACCGTATACCGTAGCGGCTTCCAAGAAATTGCCCTTTGATACAAGATGGTCGCCTGAAGCCGTCGCAACCGCGTCCTTCTGCGCCGCGGTCTTAGCGAAGCGAGACGCGGCATCAAATTGTTGATTCTGTAGCATGATCTTCCAAACATCACGACTCTCATCTGTAACGACGATCTCGTAGATTTCCTGATTAGTGAAGAGCCAGTAGGTGTTTTTAGTCAGGTCGGCATGCAGTCCAAGAGAGTTTTGACCAGGTTCGAGGATGACCTGATCGTAGACCACAGAGCCGTCAAGTCGATTGATACCCACCACTCGCCCTTCAATGAAATGAAGTATGTGAAACTGCGACAAAGCTATCGAAGCTGTAGCGCCCTGTGCCTGCCTGTCCCGACCTCCAGCAGTCTGCGACGGAGGGATCTTAGACTTGGGCAGTAGTTTAGATTCCGCAAAGACCCTGTCACCCAAGCTGCCCAGATCCGCGTGGCAGGTAAGCTTCCCGTGATACACGCCCTGGGCGCATAGCCAAGCGTATGTTCTTTCTGTTTCCGCAGTGTCCGAGGGTAGAGTTTCCGTGGGGCTTGGGGAGGTTACAAGGCAGGATGGGGTAGGCCCTGTTGTCCTAGCCTCCTCGTGTACTGTCGGGCTCTCGCTCTCAAAGAGCTTGGTATATATCGAGCCACTACTATCCTGACGTCCTGTGCGACCAACGAAGTGTAACAGCTTGTTGGGCGTGGCCACCATTACACGTAGTTGATCTGGTCTCCCAGGTATCACATCTGCCCACAGGCCCGTTACTGGCCCATCATGTGTATTGTAAACGCTCTTCAGATATTTCTCTTCCCGCCTGTAGAACTCGGCACTTGGCTCAATGTATGTCTCATAGACATTGCCGTCTGTCGCACCGATTAAGATCTCCCTTGTAGAGGCGGTCGGCTGAGAGGGGTTCCATGCTATGCTCTCGATGTGAACACCTTTCAAACGAGCAAGAGCCTTCGGTTGTCGTGATTGCGTGTGCAGATAGTAGTTCTCTCCGAGGGAGGTAGATATAATGAGATGGGAAGCGGAAGGATCGAGGAACAGCTGTCTGATAACGCCAATTTCGGCGGGTCTTTTAGGGAGGTCAATGTCTATACATGTATCAGCACTGTTATAGGATCACTCAAGATCTCCCTTGTACAGACCGTCAATATCCTCCGCATTGTCGAGATCGAAGCGCAGTATGCGACCAGTGGATAGGGCTAGGATGAGGACATTGTTTGCTACCTGTGCAGCGACGAAGTCTGAAGCAATGTCAAAGCGCAATTGTACTCTTTGGACATCGAATATTGGTAGCGACGTATCGCTTCCATCCTGCAGGTTGCTCGCAGCGATATAACCGCTGGAGGAATTAAGAGCCATGTCTCAACTGACGCACGGCGTGTGAGGTTATCAAGCGTATGGCCATATCATGAGCTCCATAATGCGAAAGCGCCGGCATTCATGTTCGCGTACATCGGACTCGGGTGTGAAAGATGCTGCGAGATCTATCCACCGCCGTACTGGTATAGCTCACCTCAGAGACCCAGGCCTCGGGAGACGCGCTGTGGAGCTGTCCCGCATGCGTCACTGATTCGAGTGTCTTGGCATCTGCATCCATGTGTACATCCATAGATGTACATGTAGTATGGCATTCTATCTTCTCAATGTACGGCATCTTAAGATACATATTAATCAGGGCCTTACAGAGTGTAAATCAACTAGACCAAATATTTGCCTAGATCATGGGGTTTCGAACCATTCTCGCAATTGGTGATCTGAGGCTGGGGATTCAAATGTCGGCTTGTTCGTTACAGTACATAGGCATCTATACCCACAAGCTTCAGGGTGAGAAACAGGCATGACTCCTCATTCAGACCTCTTCTTCAGCCTTTCTCGCCTCTCTTTCCTTGTCCTTCGTTACAGCCAAATATGCAGCCATCAGGACCACGCTCCCGTAGATGACTCCAATGATCGCCCTGCCTCTCCTCCCCTGTTTTACCTTCAACGCCTCGTCCTTGCCTAATATCTTTACCACATTCTTCAGGTACGCATAGCTGAGACCACTCCATACTGTTGTGCCTGCAACAACCCACTGGAACGCGGTCATCACATTTCCTAAGTCTACACCTTCGAGGCCCAAGTCCGCCATGGGGCCAAGATGATGATTATGCGCCGTCACCACCGGCATTGCCAGGGTCGCCCCAATGAGAAGGAGCTGAAGGAATGTGTTGAGCTTGCTCATCGTTGTTGGGTGTACTTCTGCGCTGGGCAGAGAGAAGTCCCAATACCTTGAGAAAGTCTTGGGCGCGGGTAACGAGGCGTAACGGTAGTAGATGGCGGCGATGGCGAGGGCGACGTCGCGACCAAGGATCAAAGTGGCAAGGTACACTGCAGTTCACATGTTAGTACTATGGCATGTATTTGTCTCGCCCGAGATCCTGTCGGAAGGCTGTCCGGAAAGATCTCCGCGGGGGCTAGAGTGTGGCGCTGGCCTATATATGCACGCTGCCGCGCAATCGACGCCACGTGACCATCGGTTCATGCGAGACAGAAGTGCAGCGTGCAGGGAGCTGCGCATGCGCGTATGCAACCGGGCGGGTGGAACGTCGGACGCCTCGTCGCTCATGCAACTCCAGCTGGTGAGACTGTTCCATGTGGGTGGCGCTGGTGGTTCGGGATTGGGCACGTACCTGGCAGCAGGCCTTTGACCGCTAGAGTTACCGTAAGCACGGTCATCAGTACTTTGTCAGCCATTGGATCAATGACACTTCCAACCACAGTTTGCAGATTGAACCGTCGCGCCATCCAGCCGTCGATAAGGTCGGTGACGCCGGCATATGCAAACAGGATCAAGGCCCATTTATGCTGCTCGTGTAAGACTAGGTATCCGACGACAGGTGCAGCGATCAACCGCGACGCCGTCAGAATGTTCGGAATGTTGTAGATGTTCTCGTGCGGAGTCAGGGCGGATAGGGACGACTTGACCTGCGCGCTCAACTGCTTCGTTCGCTCTCGTGTGGCATCAAGTCGCTGCGTCAACGGTGCTTTCGGGGTGTCGGACGGTCTTCGCTGCGGTTTTGTCAACAACCAATCTGCTAGGAATACTGCACGGAATGACGCCTTAGGGAGCGGGAATATCTATTACGAAAACATGTAGCAGCGCATCTGTAGGATTCTCTCTGAAGTAGATACGAGCAAGGGACCCCTGGGAACCAAGGTCTGGGGGTTCTCCACATTGTGCTATGCAGCGGAGGCCCTGGAGAGTGTAGCACTAGCGGCAAAACTCTCGCATACTGTCTATACAGAGATGCACTTGTAGATGAAAGCCTTGAGAGTGGTGCTTGTAGAAACGCATGACAATAAGGAAATCTACTGACTAACCTGTTGCTCATCTTGAACATTGGGCTTAGAGGATTGCTGGTCTTTGCCCGTGGTGAAGTTCCGAAATCGACAGGCAGGTACTGAGGAAGCGCTATGGACCAATCAATGCCTGGTCGGAATGGACGGATGCGATGCTATTATTTTACCAAGCCTGACTTAGCCGCAGAGGGGCCCTACTGCTCGGCAACCTGGAGCTGTGAAGCGGGCCCTTTGATGTCGTGAAAAGCTGCTTCCATACCGCCGAGACGGGCGGCGCACATGTTGTCGCTATTACATTTTGGCGGTGTGTGGCAATGGCGAGACAGCGTACGGGTCTCAGGAGTAGTGTCCCAGCCATTACTTACAGGCCATTTCCAGTCACGCCGAGGTGTGGGGGAAAGGAAGTGTAGTGGTTGCGGCTACAGTATCATGTGACGATCAAGCGTGCTGTTACATGTGTTCAGCGAGGCGACTTCACGTCCCCGGAAGTTGCCAGCCGCCCGCCGCAACTCGGGACGATCAACGTCCATCAGCCTGCACGTCAACCCGACACCCGTCGGCCAGAGACGACAGCCCGCATCAAATAAGTATAATCTCCTAATGCGGCAAATGGAATGCTTAGCACGTTCTCGGGTCTCCGGCGACGGCAGTCAAGTCATGCTGATCTACAGCTCCGAAATTTGGGATCGCCGCTGTTCACAGCAGTAGCAATTGCATAGGAAGATGGCGTTGCGATAGGAGCTACCTAGCTGCTCTGAGTGCACTCGCGTATGCTCTATAGAATAAGATGGTGTATGCCATATCGTGGATAGAATTGTGTTATCCAGCACCCGCTTGACGGTAGCTCCCAAAGACTTGCGGCTCATTGACCAACCAAAATCCATATGTGATTATTATGAGAATGTTTTCTACAGCAATTGGTCACCGTGAGATCGAGGCTGCGAAGGTTGAAGCTGACAATTCTGCGACAGTACTCAAAGTCCGCGGGGACTGTTTTCAAACAAGCGCCAAAGCTTGTTGAGAAGAAGAATGAAAGAAGAATAGGTCTTGAAAAAGTAAACGACCGTCCTATCGGAGTATGTCCGCATACTCGTTCACATTGTTAACGCCAACCCAATTCCCATGCCCAAGCCCATTCCGTTTCCCTTTCCCTGGCCGAACCCAGCCTTTCGTGACCCGTTACTGCCAATGTGAAAAGCCATCCCAGAACGCCTATTGCCTGTTGTGGACTTCTGAATCGCAATCGATACTTTTGCCTCGAACTGACTTGATAAGAAAGTAACCCATATTGTACCCGACAGTGCCCAGTGGGCACCCCGTAATTAGTTTGTGAACCGTGTAAGCCTTCGTATCTCCGTGTACCGACCTCAGCAGACGCATGCTCATCGTGAGAATTCAGGCTATGAAGTGGACGAGCCGAGGTATGGGAGGTTGTATTGGCCACCATAGGAATTCGGTTGTCCGTAAGAAGATGTGGGATAAGAAGACGGCATGTTCGAATGCTGGGGAGGCATGTTTGAATGTTGAGATTGCATGCTTGAATGTTGGGAGGGTATACTTGAATGCTGAGCTGACACGTTCGAATGCTGAGATGGCATGTTCGAGTGTTGAGATGGCATGTTTGAAAGTGGGCTTGTGGAGTAAGGTGATGCCATGCTAGTTTGCGGAGTAGCACTGTACTGATGAGGCGTACCAACTGTAGATGTCGATACGCTCGATCGGATCGGAGCGTAAGCTGAAGTGGTGTTGTTGTATGGAGGGGCGCTGTATTGAGATGGACCGACTGTCGATGGTGGCATGCTTGACCATGAGCTGGTTGGGACACCGCTGTATAACTGCGCACCAGGCGAAGAATGTTGTTGAGGGCTGTACATGGGAACGGCCTGCATGTAGGGACCCCGGGCCATTGGGTAGGGGGTCGGGTACATCTGGCTCCACTGAATTCCTGGAAGTGCATTCATGTTTCCATCAATAGCATAGTGCTCATTGTCCTCGAGTGGAGCGCGGA
Organism: Zalaria sp. Him3; assembly: GCA_027923365.1. Taxonomy (NCBI): domain Eukaryota; kingdom Fungi; phylum Ascomycota; class Dothideomycetes; order Dothideales; family Zalariaceae; genus Zalaria; species Zalaria sp. Him3. Next base: position 317,623 of record BPUN01000003.1, read on the forward strand.
AGTTCTGCTTAAGAAACAAGTCGGGACGTACGGCAATTCCTGTGAGACGAGGATCTGCCATCGGGCGTTTGAGGACCTGAGACTTCACTTCATCCACTCTGTAGTAGGAGACCAAGTGATGCGAAACTCCATTCAAGCTGACACTCATCGTCTTCTTGACCAGACCGTCTTCGCGGAATCCATACGAATCGACAAGCGAGCCGACCAGTTGTCTTTCAATCTCCTTGTCAGAAGCGCCGTCTACCTGGCCGGTAGGTTCTTGTTTGAGTGGTGTTGAGTGCATGTTGGGTGTGGGCGGGGTCGGCGGCATGGTTACCTCCGATGTCTCGTTGTCAGCAGAGTCGCGCCTATCAAGACCGTCTTCGGCGTCGCGCTTGCGCTTCATGGCACGCTTCTTTTCTCCAGGTGGGAATGGTTTTTCAAGTTCGCGATAGATGAGGAAGTTTCCAAGGATACGACTGGGGCTCCAGGCGACGCCGTCGGTCCATCGTTTGATTCCAGAGGCGTTCTCTTCGTAGATGAATATGCTGCCGCTTTTGATCAGAGAGCCACGCTCACGGTCGTGTGGACGGCGCGGGACGTGATGAAGCTTGCCGCTAAGACAGGCTTCGAACAGGATGAGGGCATCCATGCTGTTCTGCACAAAGCCATGGAAGGTGGGCACCAGTGGCCCTGAGCCGCTGCCACCACTCATGGCGGGTGGCTTTGGTAGACGAAGTTAAGAGGTAGGTGAGATGGTTGAAGTTAAGAGACGAATGATGGTAAGTCTGTGACAGTCGGCTTCTTGAGCGTCAAAAGCTCAACGGGAGGGGGCTCCAACTCTAATGCAAAAGCTGGCGACGCGTTGTGAGTGAGCGTGTATGCGGAGTAAATATTGCAGTAGATCCAACAGAGTATGCCGGATGGGGAAGTTGCTGATCAAAAGTCAGTGACGCTGTTGAGAAGGTGCTTGCTGCGAGATGCGCACATTCAGCAGGACTAGGGCTGCGAGCTCGAGAGAGTGGTTCGAGCAGGGCGCGGTATGATCGGAGCGTCCGTGGCAAGTAGCAGCAGCAGAGTTCTAGGAAGCTCGGGACTGGAGAAGCTGTATGGAGGGTTGCCTTATATGCGCGCAGCGGGCGAATTCTTTAGCTCGGAGGCCCCGCGACAGGCTTTCCCCAAGCACGGCAGAGGTGAGTGGGAGCAATGCAAAAGGTGACAAAGTCGCCAGGCGTTACGGCAGAGGTCACGAAGATGGTGCTGACCAGCTTTTGACTTCCAAAGGTTGGTGAAAATGGCTATGCCTTATCTAATGGCGGCCAGGCGTGATGCTAAGCGGCATCGAGCACAGCAGCGCTCCCGCACCGGCCTCTTCGAGTTGGCCTCTTGAGTTCTCCACTCCCCACACCAACGCTGTCGATCGGTCATCGCTGCGCTGCGGCTCTTTCCACCGCCCCATCCCCTTCCGGCATGGTCACCGTCGGTCATGCGAAAGCCCACGCCAGCAGCCACGCCAGCAGCCCGATGTCCACCTTCTGTAGGTATCGTCTCGTTACTCTCTCACCACGCACCGCGCGAGCGCTGCAGGGCCGACGATACTGATGACCCCCTGCTCCCAAGCTGCCTGAGGCGCGCAGGCCCAGTCCGAGGCCTGCCCACGCTGGCTGTACGTCAGGCGCCGCAATCTGGCCAAGAGCGCTCTCACTGGTCGGAGGTACTTCCTAGTCGCGATGGGGCGTGATGGTTCAGGGAAAGCGCAACGTAGATAGCTTGGGTGGTTAGTAACGGAAGGTAGACAGCTTCTTCTGTCAACGCCGTCAGTGCGCAAGCCTAACTGCCCGCACCCCTGCTCGCGGGCTGCGGATCTTGTCTGGGTAGCGCGCTCTGACTCTCCCTTTCAAGTTGCCTAGGGACAAGCGCCAGTACAAGCACCACCTGCAGTCGCTCCCACGCACCACGCCGCGCATGCCCTCCGCAAGAGTGGCAGCAGTGGCGCAATATTTGTTGATACAACACGGCTAGTCCCCCTCTACTACAAACATGTATGCAACAAACAGCAAATCCCTGCGACTGCTGTCCGTCGTTGGATCTAATGACTGTGATTTGGCTATGCCAAGCAACACCGGCTGCCTCCATGGATCTGCTGTTAGCGCACTGCAAGTCCAGATAAAGCCACGCATCTCGTAGGATTCACGGTCGACACACGGCTCCTTAGCAGTTTGCTTAGCAGTTTGCTGGCGGCCACATGTTCCTCGCTCCACGACAGGCACGCTTGTCTCAGCCACCGTCTAGAGAGCCATTGAATGATTGACCCTTCGGTCCCTTCCTCCAATGCCGTCACTCGCCGCAAAACAATGACCTCGGCATCTGGTGGTCTGGAAATTGCGAGTAATCTTGGCGACATCAAATATTCGAACGGTCTCCAGATGCAGCATGACGTTCAGAAGTCGCTTCTCGACGCAGAAACACGTACGCGCAGCCAGGTAAAAGGCGCATCGTAATGCGAGGGTTATGCTAACATGCGGGCCGCCATGCTGCCGCGCTATAATTGACTTCTCTATTGTAAATATACTGCAGGGCACGCGTGGGAGGGCCATCTCCTCTGTTGCTGCTCCCGAACGCGCTGTCACCAGGTGAGGGCTGATCAGCTGCAGCTGCGGCTGCCGCGCCAAATCTGCAAATCTGCTCGTTCCCCACCATCGCCCTCGCTTTGCAGTGTCCGGCATTTGCCATGCTGGTAGCCCCCTACTAGTGTACGGAACAATAACAACAGGAAACAGTCGCGCGACGTGTGAACGCCGGTCTCGCATCGTTCTAGCAAGGAGCCGAAGATCGGAGCCAGTTCATCGTCTTTTCGTCGAATTTGGAAAATGCTGTCCATCGTCATCACCAGCCCGCCCTAAGCGGCTCTTCTCCGTTAAATCCGACCTGACATGGCAATGGTGCGGTGGCCGAGCATCTGGCCGGAGCTGGTGGACGCGCTCAGTCCTCCAGTTCACCCAAAGCCATGGCCTTGGGTACGTCAATAACGATATGTTGAACGTTGTAGCACGCCTTCAGCCAACGGTCGCACTCTTCCCCCAAGTCCATCACCATCGCAAGCACCACTGCATCTTCGTCACATGGCTCATATGTCGAGTGACAAGAGTACAATGATCCAGCAGGCAAGCCGGGCTGCGTATCCGTGGCATGTCACCAGCGTACGACTCATGTGTAACGGAGATGAAACATACGAGAGACTTGCCGTTCTACGCGTCCCTGAGACATACTGTCAGTCCGATCTAGAGGGAGCTCGGCGGCATTCCTGAAGACGGCATTGCCAATCGCAACGATCGAAGGACATGACGGACACGCTGACAAAGCGTACATCTCTCTGTTGTCGCGGTACGTGGTACAACAGTACATGTGCTATTATGATGGTTGCGCGCATCGCCCAGAGCCATCTCATCATTGTTCAAGACGGTCCAACGGCGACTTACACGGCCCCTCCTTGCCCCTCAACCCTGGGTGAGACCGTGAGACGACCCCACTGCGCCACGGCCGTGCCTGGAGGCCAGAACGTCTTGGACGTGCTGCGCGTTGCGGGAGATCGTCACAGACCCGCAACTCAATCCCGCGGATGCCAGGGACGGCAGCATCTGACGCGGGTGCCAAGAAGTCAAGGAGCTGTATCCGAGCACATGCAGCGGGCTGACCAAAACAGGCGACTCGGGTGTCGCCTTCCGAATATGCTTGGCCTGTACCGCTCGCATCCTTTTGCCCTCACCACAGTGACAACATGCACTCACCACACCGGCCCGAAGGCTGCATGGAATGAGCATGAGCCTGGTACATGTAAACATCAACGATGCGCGTACAGAACAATCCTTGGGAGTCTTTCGCATCCATCAGCCGCTTATCTGGTGGCTTTTGCTGTTTTCGGTCGCGTGCACCAACTGTACATGTGCTTCTCTTGTGATCCTGGTTGGCGGCAGGGATTTTGGGTCGTCGGCCAATGTCCGTGCATGCAGGGCAGATCCCAAGAACCTCCTCCTACGCATAAGTTACATGTACACGCGCCGGCTGTAGTCGCATCCGTACGCATAAACAGACCATCAGGTCCAGGAGCATCGTAATTCGGCAGTGGGTTAGATCCTCTTGGGTTTTGTGTTCTGCCAAAGCAGGCGACGGGAGATCAATGCTTCCTGTACGCAGCTGATCCTTCAGGCATCGCAAGCGACGACAAGCGATGACAAGCTCCACGCAATTCAGCTGTCAAGCCGGGAAAGGCGCTTGTCAAGTGCGGTGTGGGATGCGAAGCACTCGTCGGCAGTTCTCAAGTCGCCACATCGACACTCCCCCAGATGAACGGTTTAGCAGTACAAGTGCCAACGATTCGAAGTAAGAGGACGTTCAAATAAAGTCCATGTATAAGAGAAAAGAGAGTTTCCACCATCTTTCAGAGCCTCATTCACACGCATATAAGCTTAAGCAAGATAGACTCAAAGTCAATTAACACTCCTGGTTCACCGTACTTGCTACCAGCTTTGCGAGAGTTTTTGTGGTCCAAACTCTACCATCTTGGTTACGACTCATGGGTTTTTTTCCAAGAAAACCGCCCTGCTCTTTCTTCCAATCAGTTCAGAAGTAAATGAAAGATTATTGCCGCGTCGCCCACCAAAGTGCCGCGTTATAGGCTGCGTAATCGTCATATAGGGACAGCGGGAAAATCAAGCGACTCGCTTACGTTAAGCAACACTTTTGCTGACTCGAGAAGCCGGCTTCACCCTTGCCTATATGTGACCGAAAACTGCAAATGCGCTATCGAACTGCCGAGTTCAGGTTCAGGAACACCCGGTTACACAGCAGTGGACACTGGACAGCACCTCATCAAACACCCAAACGCGGGAACCCTAGAAAGTGGGCTGAACTCTGAAAGCCTTCTTCATTGAAGTGGGTCACGGTTGGCTGACACGTTTTTTGAGCACATTCTCGACTACGACGGTAGCAAGCGAGCTTCCATAAACGGTACAAGTACATTCTCGAAGCGAGCTCTGCTACTACGGGAGCCCTAGAAAATCAGATCCCGCCGTTGGCCTTGTCCATGCCTAAACTCCGAGCATAAAATCTCCACGCTTTTCGGTAAGGATCTCGGAGTCGTGTCCGAGCAAAGCTGTGTGCAACCTGAACGGCTCTTACTCCACTTGATCCATCTCGGCACTCGCTTGCGCCTCATCAACTCCGTTGCCGTCTGCGCCTGCTTCAGCGCTGGCTTGAGCATCCAGCGCAGCGGCAGCAGCCTCGACTACTGCCTCGCCAACGACTGCCTCCTCAACAGCAGCCTTACGGCGCCAGGCTCTAGCCCAGCGCTCGCCCCAGGCGCGGATAAGTGCCTGTTCCACTTCCTCGCCATCGAACCGCTCGATCATTTCATCGTTGGCACTGCTGGCGACGGAGGTCACCGCGTCCTCGATCGCAGCAAAGAGCTCGCGCATGCTCTGGCGCTCTGTTGTAAGTGTCTGGTCGAGCAATGGACGCTGCTCTGCTGGTGTGGCAGGATCATTGCGCATAACAACAACCTGGCGCACGCGGTTCGTCACCTTGAACATGGTGGTGGCGACCATCTCGTAGACGTAAGACTTGGAGAGGTCACGGCCGTGGTTCAAGTGGTCGTGCAGAGCCCACTCGATCACTGACATGGGCGTGATGATGGTGTAGTTCAACAGCTTGTCGATGATGTTGACAGCAACGCCAGGGTGGTCACCCCAGTATTCGACGACACTCGAAATGATCTGGCGACGTGCTGGCTCAGATTGGGGACCCACGGCTAGAAGACGCTCCTTGCAACGCTCGATGCAGGACAAGACGTGACTTAGCGACTTGGAACCAATGGCGCAGACGGATGTCATGTATGCATCTGTGCTTGGGATGAGAGGGTCCTCTACACCCTGCTCGGTGGCCAGCTTCTGGATCTCATCCAGCACAGTCTGGATCTCCTCTTCGGGAGCCTTCTTGCGCAGAAGCTTGTGTACCTCCCGCCCCTGCTGTGCGTACGGAGTCTGATCGTCATCGAATTTAAAGTCGGGAGTATCCTTCAGCTTGCCCTCTGGTATAAGGACGGAGTAGACTTCGGGTAGGGTTTCGCGAATGCGCTTAGCAAAAGACAGCCGGATTTCCTTGTCAAGAGCGCCGGTGATGAAAGCCTTTCTTGGAGCAAGGTCTGACTGGTCAATGTCATCGATCCACTCAGTCCACTTCCACCGGAACTCGAAGTTGCTCAGATGGTGTGCGAACCAGTCCATGTAACGGTAGGAGAGCTCTAGGTCCATGACATCTAGGCTTCGGTACAGGAAACGGATGGCTCTGCCCAAACTCGGTGCGACAGCTGCTGGAGCGATCTTGCAGGATTCGGTAATAATGGAGTGATAGTAGATAAGCTTGTGCTCTGGTGCAGGTAACTGGAGGATCTGGGAGAAGACAGCATCAACAATGATGTCTTCTGGCTTCCATGTAGATCTGCCCTCGGGGACATCCTTGAGCTTGTCGAATGGTGTAGCGCGCTTGACGAAGGTGCCTACGGTCCAATAGCAGTCGATTTCGATCATGAATTTCGCCGTGGCGTTCCGGTTGTAGTCAAGGATGTTGATAGTGTCGACGATGGCATCGCGGAGAAGAGAAGCGGCGACGTCGCTGGTTGGTGGGACAGACTGTTTTGATCTCTTAGCAATATCTTCGCTACTACCGACGGCTTGTCTCACCTCAATGTCCTGGTCAGCGAACAGGGAGAAGTACAGCTCAGGGAACAATGTCCTTGGCCCCTGTTTCACGGATGATGGCACGTTGATCGTGGGGAAAGAATGCTTCGAAGGCACCTTTGGTTCGCTCTCCGCGTTCTCTTCCGTTCCAGCCATGGCCGTGTTCTCTTCCTTGTATAGCCTTGGGATGCACGAAAGCTGCCAGCCATTGCTAGACTCGTTCTGGAGCTGCTTTTGGAGGATGTTGATGAGGCTTGGGCAAGCCATGGGCTTCTGGTCTTCTTCAGCCGAGGAATATGGGTCGACGAGCGGTTCGAGAGTGTGTGGGGTCGATGCGACAATGTCAGTCTTCTCCAGCAGTTCCGCAACCTTCTGCTCCAGGCCCGTTGCGGATGAGGCGAGAACGTATGGGATGGTAAGCAGGATGATCTTGACAAGCTCGAGTCCGAGGACCTGGGATAATATCAGCATACAGGACTGGCTGCTGCCCTCGAGGGCTGCACTCACATCCTCGGAGGAGGCAGTCTGCAGGTCCACTGCGCGGTTGAAGAGCTCCTCAAGCACCGGAAACACTCCATCATCATTGTACAACCCCTGCAGGAAAGCCAAGAACCTGAGCGCAAGCTTGAGCTCCCTCCAATTGCCGGCCTCAAGGTGTGCCTGAGCGTGGTTTGCAACTCGTGTAAGGATATCCTGCGCGACCTCGGCCTTGTCGTTATTCGCGAAGAGTACTACAGCTGCGACAAAGGGGATTTTGAAGGGTTGCTCGCTGATGAGAGCTACCACGAGCTCGCCAAAGGTGTTGCGCACGTATTCGTCCTCGTAGTTCTCTGTGACGATCTTGGCGATGTTGGTGACCTCTTCTTCGGGCTTTCCGTATGGCTGTCGCATGTATTAGCATCCACCCATGCCGATCTCTTGTCTGATCCTACGTACTGCTTCCGCTACAGCGAGGAGCTGCTTCCTCATGCGGGTTCCAGGAGGGTCCTCGTAGCGTCTGCGCTGCGGACGGTCACGGCGGTCGTAGTCATCTTCCTCTGTTGTAATGCGGCAATTAGTCATGCGCCATCATAGCAGTTGGAGGCCATGGCATACCTCTGTATCTCCTCTTGCGGTTATTGTAGCCGCGTCCACCTCCGTAACCGCCGCCGTATCCTCTGTCCGCTCTGTCGCCTCTGTCTCCGCGATCCTCGCGCGCGCGAGGCTCTGCATCAGCCATGGTGTCTTGCGCGTAATTGGGCCGGTATTGATCTGTTCGGAGAGTATGTGGTCTATACTGCTTCCGCTCTCCAAATGCGAGGCTTGAATGGCGCTGGAGCTTCAGAGATGGAGGGATCGGCGTCAGCCTTACCGGCTTGAGCTTTGGTCTTGGCGCTGCGCTCTCAGTGGTGTCGTCTAGCTTCAATCTTCCCAGCGCATCATATGCTTCAGCTGCAGTGTCTCTGATTTCTCCTTCTTCCATGTCTGAGTCCTCTTGATATAGATCTTTAGTGGCTGTAGTTTCCGCGGCGGCCAAGTCTCCACTTGTGCTAGAAGCTGTGTATCCGGTTAGCAGTGATGGCAATGTGAGTTGTCAAGTCCAGGTAAGTGACTCGTTTCTTGTCTTGTATGATAGATTCTTCTCATGAGAAGGAGGAAGTGAATGGAAAGAGGGTGTTTTGAGGGGTGCCATACCAGGGAAATCTAACTGGAGCCCTCCTGTGAGGAAATCCATGGAAGTAAAGGAAAGCGTGAAATCTCTCCTTCCCAAGTTATCTTCTGTTACACCACTATTAGCATTCACGGTAGTCAGTAAGTCGTCATCACTGTCGTTGGAAGCAGCAATAGGTGTTTCCCTCGTGAAGTGCCGGGGCGGCGGCGGCAGCGGCGGCGGCGGTCCTCTCGTCATTGTGTCTGGGTGGTGTTGGAATTCAGGACTGGTATAGCAAAGGAGGAGTCAAAAGGGGGGGGATTAGGACAGGAAGAGCAAGAGGACATGCGAATATTGTCTAGTTGAGGAAACTGGGAAATTTCACTTCACCTGGTTTGGCTTCTCGTTCACACATCATGGCTGAACGAGGGTCTATTGCAACGCATGGGCTCAACCACAGGTTGTACTGGCAAGGCGATATTTCTATGGCTCATTCGGATAAGCTGGCCTGCAGCATATGTGTGCCGTGTTGATGGCATGTTTTTCCTATCTTCTCCTCAGTGTTTCCGGTTCCAGCGGATGGCCTGTGGCAATGCATGGATCGGGCTATCAGTGCATCTGTCTATCGAAATCACACGGATACTGGTCATTATATGCTCCGTATAGGTTCAAGAACACGTCCTCTGTCAAAAGTTCCCGTTCGGTCTGACTGGCGAAAACACAGCTACGGCCATGCACATCCTTCATTGTCAAACTGCACGCAGTCGAGCCTAGGGAGAGACTAGCAAACGTGGAGGGAAGGTTTCAGTAATCGAGCACGTTTCGCACAGAGGCTATTGCTGTTCACTCACCCTTAAGGCGAGTTACGGACGTGTGGGTTGACATTGCACGTGGCTGTTTCTTTGATTATCGAATTACTAGTGTTATTAACTGCCATCCCAGTGGTAGCACGAGCAGCAAACATCAGCACACATGAGGCGAGCTCACGCGCATTCTGATTGGCACCTATAGCTTGACTTGTAACTATATGCTATCGGTACGAGTAGTATTGGAGACTTGAAGGTCGAGCCTCCACAGGACACATGTTGCTCCCTAAATATTCAAGACAAGGGCTATATCAACCCCTGCCTATACATTTTCTACCCGCTCAATTATGTATGCGAAATCGCCTGACCTCATATGATTTATATTCCATTCGCAACCACGTCCCGCATCATAAAATCCCATCATAGAGTGAGGGTACATTGTATTCTCCTTAACAGCTATAGCGAACAGTACCTCAAAAGTCACACCGTGTGCTAAAGACCATTTCACAATCACGACTAGGTAGAGTTGTGATTACGACACTGACTCATGAGCACACCGCCAGTGTGATGCACGTAGCCTGAATGATCCACCTGTATCCTGCCAGCTGAGCCACAAGAGGATGACTGATTGGCGCAAGATCATCGCGCGGCACAAGTATATTGCATCAAATCGTCCTTGCAGGCAACGCCAACATTCTCCTAATCGGGGCCGGCGTGGGTTTGGCCATTTAGGAGAAATGAGCTATCCCATCGATCAAGTGTCGTAGAAACCAACGTTCGAACAACGACATGAAAGGCCACTGACGGCTTCGGACGGGGTCGTGGAGCAAGGGCTATAGACACGAACACGAAGAGATCCGACCAACCAGGTAAACAATCGTGTAAAGCCTACAAAAGTCGATGACAGCCGGGCCATGTTTGTCGCTTCCTAAATAGAGCGTGGGAGACGAGGGGAACATAGAAACGAGGCATGGTCGTGAGGAGAGTCAAAGGATAGAGCGACTGGAGCAGAGGTTACGTGCAGGCAATGACAACCCACGAGGGACGGTCCAGCAAGGTGACTGGGAAAACGGCAGGACAAGAGCTATACCAAGCACCCATTGGTCAGTCACGGATGTCCAACTCCATTCAGTTTTGTCTCGATTGCACCTCCCATCGATGTAAACAGAGGGATGCGGTTAGATTAACGCAAAGAGTAAAGAGCGACGCACGTGGCGTGAAGACGTACAGCGTAGGAAGGCGCGCTCTGGGAAGGCGCGACGACAAGAAAGCTCCGGGAAGGTGCTACCTGGTACGACAAGAAACAGCCAAGGACTTGAATTGGAAAAAGGTAGCATTTGAAGTGGGAGCAGCGGCAGTATGTCAAACTCATAGCCCCCGTCTGTCTGCCTATCTACGCATCAATCATTCCCAGCAGAAAGAAAAAGACAACTCATATGGCTCTCTTTCCCATGCGTGTTTAAAAATTCCTTCGCGCGAGGAGGAGGAAGAAAAAGGCAACCCATCCATGACACCCGGAATCCCCCACCCGTCCCCAAACCGCACAACACGCGATTATAAAAGAAGCAGTTTCGGACGCCTGATCTTAAACAAAAGACCTTTCGCTAAAGAATCTTTCCCGCAATAGCGCACACAAAAGGCTCCCTTGGATGGTAAAAAGTAAGGGGTTAGTGTTGTTGAAGAAGAGAAAATGTTTTGCCGAACTCGAGGATGCAAAAGCCGCTAATATGAACCCGACCCTTTCATGACTGCTCGTGCTTTTCTCTCTTCGTATGGCCGTAGAAGGACGAGAAAATAAAAGGCAATGCTTTTTAACCCACTAGTCCAAGCGGGCCATCATGGACTCTTTCGTCATTGGTGTGAAGTTGTCGATGTCGAGTCCCTGAGCTACGAGGCTGGGGCGTATGTGTGGTGGGACGAGTTGGTGGTTCAGATGTGGTGCAACGGAGAGTTCTGATTAGATGGTTAGCAAGATGGACAAGAGTGAGCGGTATTTCTCATCCATACCGTGACGGGTGAAGTTGAAGAGTGCGGGAAGGTCCTTGCTCGCGCCGTTGGGGTGACGGGAGTCTGGTAGCCTAGTGTTGGGGTCCCTGAGCTCATCAAAGAATGGATGCACCATAGCATCGATGGCGGAGAGTCTCTGCGTTGGCGTGTACTCGAGCAGCTTCGAAATAAGATCGATAGCATTTGGGTCGGCCTTGCGGAATACCTGCGAAAGTGTGAGCGCGGTTACTCTTCGTATGATAAGGCATGACTGACCTTGTTGAATGGGTGAGGCTTGATCTGAGGGAACTTGTGCTCCATGTAGTTGGGGTTCATGGTCCGAATCTGGTCGCGAGTTGGGGTGCCCAGCACCTTGATGATCTCGACCAATTGGTCAATACCCGATTCGCCAGGGAAGAGAGGTTGACCAAGCATCAGCTCCGCCATAACACATCCAGTTGACCATACGTCTGGGAAGTGTTAGTGAAACTGCCAGACCCGTATATAGAAGCACGCATACCAATCTTGGTGGTGTAGTTGGTGGCACCGAAGATCAACTCCGGAGCTCTGTAGTATCTCGAACAGATGTAGCTGACATTTGGCTCGTTTTCCACCAGAATCTTAGCGCTTCCAAAGTCGCAAAGCTTCAGGATACCGCTGTTTGGATCGAGAAGAAGATTTTGTGGCTTGATGTCTCTGTGGCAGATTCCTTGAGAGTGGATGTAGGCGAGAGAACGGAAGAGCTGGTAGATGTACAGCTTGACCTCCAGAATTGGCATGGTGGTCTTCATCTTGTTGAAGTAGCGGGAGGCCCGGTACACGGTTTCGGGAACGAACTCGAGCACCAGGTTGAGGTAGACCTCATCTTTCTGTGACTGGAAGGTCAGTATGATTTGCACAGGAGACCATTGACAAGGCACGCACCCGATCGCCGTTGGAGTAGTAAAAGGCCTTGAGCTCGACAATATTCGGATGCCGCACTATCCGCATGATTTGAAGCTCTCTGTTCTGCGCAGAGGTCAGCACGTCATATGGGAGCAAAAGACGCGAAGCATTTGTATACCTTAAAGCGTTTGTCCTGCAGTACTCTCTTGATGGCCGCATCTTCACCGCTTGGGGAAAGTTTGGTTTGGAAAACGACACCGAACGAGCCGTTGCCAACAATCTTGCACTGGGTATATTGCATCTCTTTCGTTTCGCCTGTGAGGCCATCTTGGACTTTCTCGCGGATTACTTCTGCTGTCGCTGTCAGCGTTCAGCACACGTGTTTGTTTTCGCCAAGGCTGGGGCTCGTATGATGGATGCTTACCTCCCATGCGTAAGCTAGAGAATGCTGAAGGTCGGTTCGACGACATGGTGGAATCTTGTGACAGTGTTGTGCGTCCGTGCTGTGTGTTTCGTCACCGTGAATATGGGGGGCTGTAGTTGAGGAGCTGGTGGGAGGAGCGTGATGCGGCGATGATGAAGTCCGTGACGGGCGATCGTGCGTCAGACAGCAATGTCAATTGGATGCCTAGCGACGTTATGGAAAGAAAAGGCGTATTGCGACGTGAGGTGAAGTATGCGCCGTGACAGTGCCGGTTGTGGTAAGGGCTGAGGTCGACTTGTTGATCGGCTGGTTTGACGTCCGGGTCGGATCGCTAAGCAAATGCGGAGTGGCAGGAGCTGGGTTGTCTATAGGAGACTGTGCCGCAGATTAGTTTGCGGGTTCTGGTGTATGTGGAGTGTATGGGTTGCAGTGTGTGGATGGAGCAGGGTGGTGATGGTGGAGCAGAGGCAGAGGCAGGCAGGTCTGTGGGTTGGAGGAGCCCAAAAGACCCCGCCTACAAATCGCCAAGTTGAGTAGTAGACTAATTCGGCTGCCGCACCTGACCACCCCATGGACTCGTGGACCCCTGTATCTACGTACATACCGGCGTTAATATCCTCACTGCTCACCGCGCGAGAGTCTCAGCAGCGATTTCTATGTCAAACACACTGCAGAGCGGCTGGAGATGGGCTGGGCGGTATGCTGTGCGCGCGGCGGTCAGACGTGCTGGGCTGTGGTGGGCGGTGGTGTGGTGTGCTGTGTTGGTCTTCCCAAGTGTCTCTGACGGGGTGGCCTGGGCGCACGCAGGAGCAGGCCAACTCCAACCGCCGTCCACGTGAGCCTCTGAGATTTGGCCATTACGGCGGCGCGGGCCTCTTATTGGCTGCTCCACTGAGTCGTCAGTGGCGTGGAGCTCTTACGCTTCCTGAAACACAGTTGCAGTCTACAGCGCGCGCGAAAAGGTACATCTATACAACTGCAGCAACATTAACGCACTCCGCAGCTCTTCCATTTACATGTATCTACGCGGCCAATTCTGTGTGCAGACATGCGCTGCTGCTGCGGCTCACTCGGGCCAGGAGCTGGAGCTGCGCCCCGACCGGCTCTGACGCAGATTTGTGCACTACGACTCGCGCCGCCCGGTGCAGTGCATGAACAGGATGGCCGTCACTGGAGGAATGCCAAGAATAAACTGTCCAGGTGCTGTAAACTTGAAGCAGCCCATGCACAACTGTGCACGCTGTGAGAAGGGCTGCTGCTGTCTCGTAACATCTCCACTGCGCCGAAATGCAGCATATTGACGAGCTTGTCTCCTCTATACACTACCCTCCCTCTATACAGCACCTATACATGCATGGGCTGGTCATCATCATGCCGTCAATTTGAGAACAGCTCGTGTGCGGTGCGGCCATCATCGTACATTACATGGCGTGCATGAACGGGCGCCTTCCTTCGCCCAATGGCAACCGCCCGAGCCGATCTCTTTTGGCGACCTGCAGCATGCGAGCAGGTACACGCCAAGCCATACACGGCAAGGCTACGGCTAGCCATGCCTGCTGACCCCAGTGCCTGCCTCCACTGCCTCCGCTGCCTCGTCTATCTCGCGCTTCTCCCCTTCGACGAATCACCTGCTGTACCTTACTGCCTCGCCCCGCTAAAGCTGCTAAAGCTGAACTGCACCGTCTCCTCTGTTGGTCGTGTTCGTGCTGCGAGTCAGATTTCCCGCTTCTCTCGACGAGGCAGCATAGGATGGAGCTGGGAGCTGGAAGATGTCAGATGTCCATGGCGAACTCATCGTGTTTCCTTTTCCGCCTTCAAGCTGGCAATCGCCGCGCATCCATTTCCACATCCAGGCAATGGGTGAATATGAATTGCAATGGAAGCAGGGAACCCTTGAACCCAGGCGACACCATCACGACCGGCGATTGCCGCGCCGGGATCCGCTGCCGTTGCTCTGGACTCCCGTCTGGAGCTGTGACGACCTTTCGGGGCCCCGTCCTGCCCGCACAATGCACATGCACCCGGGCGCACACGATCTCTAAGTTACCTAACTTACATGGGTGCTACATTACATGTCATTGCGGGGCAATACTAGCAATACTAGCAATACTAGCAATACTAGCAATGGTATATCCCAGGCCGACCAAAACTAAGTCAATTGTCCACGCGCTATGAGATGGTGGCCTTTTTGCATCACGTCAATAAACCTACGACACGGCATTGAACAGTTGGCGCGTGCTCATCTTGCATAAGGTAGTATGGAGTATATTCCACATGTCGCGCCTTATCGTGGACCATTGGAAGGAACTGTTGGCAAGACGCCATGTTTACTTCTGAAAGCTTGTGCGACTGCGACGTAGTCGTACAGCCACCGATGCTCCATCCACCCTTTCTCATCAACAGCATCAAGGCCAGGGTATTCTTTATTGCGGCTGAGTGGATTGACGAAGAGACAGAGACAGTCATGTCGCCCTGAGCGTGCTGGTCTTATATCCTATATCCTCTACAGCATTATTAATAGTATTACCAATGTCATCAATCCCTCCCACAATTCCAAACCCCAACGCCATAGCTATGCAACATCTCAAGCAAACGTGACCGGACTCGTGTGTTCCATCTCTCCATCCGGCCAGCTAGGCAACGCCTGGTCTCTACTGCCGCTAGGTGTGGAGGGACTACTCTGCGTCTCCTTGACCGTATCAACATGAACATCAGATTCAAGCTCATCGCCATCTGGAAGCTTCCCACCAAGGTGCATAGTATCCACCTCTTCCGCCAGCACGTCCACTTCCGCCTCACTATCCGCACCCTCACTAGTTGGCGTAGGCGGTTCAAAATTTATCTCCGGGCCCTCGCTCGTACCTGGTCTCTCATCCGCACTGACCTCGGCCTCACTCGCCGTCCCCGCGAAACTTCTCCTCCAAAAACTCCTCCTTCTCCTCCTCTTCACCGGCATACCCTCATCAGGTGATGGGCTGCCTGGCGGACTATAGTACGGACTCCTGAACGCGGCCTGGCCTCTGCCAACGACCTGTTGCAGCAATGGCAACTCCAGCGCACTATTGCCACTCTTAGCGAACAACACCAGCCCCAGGCACATCATCAACAACGTGCTCTGCACAATAACCATACGTTTCTGGAACACAAGCTCGTCGGCCAGAAGCGTGAGACGTGAGGATAGAGCCAGCATCTCGCGCTGGTGCTGTTCGCGGTGGGATTCAAGCTCAATCACAGTGGATTGCCACAACTGATCGTACTGCTGTCGGAACCCTTGGAGTTCGGCGATGACCGTCGTGTTGAGGTTGTGCAGGAAGGTTTCGGTCTTGCTGACTTGGCGCTTTTCGACTTTGGTGAAGGCATCGCGCAAGATGCGCGATTGCTCTTCGATGTATTGAAGCGAGAGGGTGGCATTGCTCTCCAGCATTTGGAGTCGTTTGTGGATGGATTTGAAGAAGGACTCTTGTGTCGTCGGGTTGGCTTGTGGGGCATGAGAGGTTGATGTCGCTTGTTTTGCGGCTTCGCCGCCTGTTCCAGAAGCCTTGGGCGGTTTTGATGGGGCCTGGGACGCTTTGACTGAGCTTGGGGACGAAGAAGCTGCTATTGTCTGCTGGCTAGTCTTGTTTGTAGGCGTCTCAGCTTCCGGCTGGACAGTGGGATGCGTTGAAGACGCGGGTGCCGTTATATTGCTTGCCGTTGCATTCCGATCACTTGTAACCTCGCTTGTCAGCGTGGCTGTGGGACTGCCGGCACTGGTCGAACAAGGTGATGATCCAGAAGATACATGTACATTTTCGGAGGTGGTATTCGGACTGCTACTTGCCGGACTGGACGCTAGTGAAGACGGCAAAGTCGTCGAAGCCTCTTGTCTCGAAGCCTCTTGTCTCTGCTGGCCAGAAGACGGAGTAGCCGTCAATATGGCCGAGCTAGTTGCAGTCTCAGTCGAAAACTGCATAGTCGTCCTGTTCTCTGGTCCAGACTGTGAGCTGACAGATAACTCCATTGAGCTTTGCTCGCCAGGAGTTGTGGCAGCACTGGTCACAGCATCCACTGATGGCGTTGCCGTCTCCTCTCTGTCTTGAACAACGACTGACTGTGCCTTCTCCGACAGAATTGAAGTCGAGTTTGGGACCGATGCATCGGCGAACACAGAATTCTCGGGAGACTCCTGAGCCAACTCTTCCGAAGCTTTTGGATTAGCCTCCTCGACATCCGACTCATCTGGATCCTCCCCTCTCGCAATTTCTTCCTGATGTCTAAATTCCTCCATCATAGTGGTACCATGTACCCTCAGCAGACTGACAGGGCAGTAATACTCGTTCCCATAGTGAGTCAAGAGCTCAATTCTCATGTACTTCGCCCAGATCAAAGGCTGCTCGATGAGGAATGCCTGTACATCGCGGCTATTTCTCGCTTCAAAGACACCAAGTTCTTTCCAGCGATCAGCCTTGACGGGGTATCTGTCGGAGACCGAGACCCGGAAGGTACGGAAAATGGAGGAGAAGAACTCATAGTTGGCCAGGACCACGGTATCGATGAGAATGTCGTCACATAGCTCAACGATGAAGAATTTGTTGTCCATGCTGCATACGTTCAGCATGTAGCTGTCCTTGTTCTCGATTAGAATGGAGGAAGAAGATTTAGTACCAGGGTTCGTTTTCAGAACGGTCGCGGCACAGTCGAATGAGGCGTAGTTGGTACGTTCCTTGCAAGTCTTGCCAGCATCTTTACTACGCAGACCTGGTGCTGACCGTACGTCTCCCGTTGGAGGCACGTCAGATCTGCCGGAGGTATCTTCCGCCGCTTGTTGCGTATTCCTCTCTTCCTCTTGCCGTGCTGACCCACCAAATCCACTGAAGTCGAGCTCTATTTCTGTATCCTCTCCCAACACGTCCAGTGCATTGTTGATACCTGGGTGTTGCCTCACATGGTTACTCCCGGAGCCCCGCTGCTGGCCAACATGTTCAGGCGACTGTCCGGCTTTTGCGAGGTTCTGCTTCTTCCATTCCTCAAAGGAAAGGAAGTTCGCGTTGTCCAATGGTGAGTCTGTTTCCAGCTCTTCTTCTGATGCAGTGGTGGTGCTAGTGGGGACGAAGCCGGTGCTCACGACTTCGGTAGTAGTCGTCCAATATGTTTCAGTAGCAGGACGAGATTCGGAAATCCCACCTGTTGGTGTTGTACTGTCCGCCTCTTGACTTCCACCACCGCTAGACTGTTCAGTCCCCGAGACTGATACTGCCGTAGTGTTTGCGCTGGCTGAGACTGCTGTCGCAACGACCGTTTCCGTACTATTCCCATCCGCACCCATGGAAGCCGAGAATCCCGTGCTGACGCCCGGCCAACTACTGGTAAAGCATTGTTGCGGCAGCGTATGCGTGACATAATTGACTGTGCCTGACCGACACGTCGGTTGCGTATTTGCTGTGCTCACTGAGAGCAAAGAGCTGGTCGTCGTGACATCTTGTCGTGACAAGGAAGCGCTCGAGATCTCATCGTTCCCTTGCGCGTGCACATGGCTGCTGACAAGGACAACGAGAGCCCAGATGGAGCTATAGCGACATGTCCTTCGCATTCTTCGCGCACATCATCGACCGTGAATTTTGTCGTTTGTAAGAGAAGAGGCTGGGCTTGGGGAGTTATTCTGGTAGCCAATAGAGTCGAGATCACATACGTCGGCGGAGGCTTGCCGGATCCGGGGTTGGGAGGCTTGAGATGCAGGGTCCAAAGCAGAGACGAGCCAAGCGCAACACCACCCTTTCAGCCCCATTCTTGGGTAAGGATTCAACAAAGTTCAACAATTGGAAACTTACCTATTGAAGCTCTCTGTAATCAAGCGGCATATTAGTCAATCCCAAGCCAGGTCTACTTTCCGTCCAATGACCGCGTGGATTGACACTAGTGAGACTACCTTGTGGGAAGACAGACATGAAAGGATGATCGTTAGACGTATGGTATACCGATCTATGCTCAGCTAAAACAAGCAACTCGGCAGCGTCAAAAGCTAGCGTATAGTAATCGTGCCTCAGGGACCGCCCGTCATGTCCATTCCATCCCGTCTCCCATCACCACCAACGCCATGCAAAAGTCCGATGCCAATTCCACCGCAAATGCTCGACAAACAATGTAGTAAGGGGTATGCAACGCAAAGCGGAAGCCGAAACGCTCAATGGCTCAACGCTAATGTCATGATATTGCGCGCACAGAGTACCAGCAGAATAAGAGAGTCGTAACTGGGCCATGGACTAACGTAGAAGAGAGGCGCCCCTGTAGCAAGGTCTAGAGAGCAGAGAAAGCGCTCTCTCTATGTGCGTTGTCTATGGCCCTCTGGCAGGTGTTACAGGCCTTCTTCGCCGGCCTGGCAGATCTTGATTCCCTTGCCCCATTCGGAGTTCAGGACTTGATGGGCACTGATGCGCCGATTGGCGTTGGGGTCCAGAATGGAATAGATCACGTTGCGACACCGCGCCTGTGAAGATTGTTAGCATTGTCTTGCCCGACGTTGGGGTGTTTAGACTCACTCTATGCAATGACTCAATCGGACCATAACCAGCATCACTCTTACGGCCCTGGACATAATTGTCGTAGAATTCATCCTCATCCTTCTTAGCGACACGCCACAGATGTCTGCCTGTCCTCATGGCCATGTAGATGACTCCACACGCCCATACGTCGACAGCACGCGGATCAAATTCCTTCTCTGTATACTCTTCTGGTGCAATATATGGCGCGCTGCCACAGAGACCAGCGGTCATGTGTGGCTCAGTCTCCCAAGCCATCCGGAAACACTCGCCGTTGCCAAAGTCAGTAATCTTGAGGGCACCGTGTGTGGTGAGGAGTAGATTCTCGGGCTTCAAGTCGCGGTGCGCAACACCCATCTCGTGGATGTACTCGACGCCACGCATGAGTTGCAGGAAATAGCAATCTGCTTCAACGACTTCAAGCTTGCCAGCTGCGAGAACCAAGGAATAGAGATCTCCGCCAGCGCAAAACTCCATGACCTCGCAGTAGTCGCCCTTGGCATCGGCGAGAAGATCCAATGTATGGATGACGTTGGGGTGGCGGAGTGAAGAGGAGATGCAGAACTCAGAATTGAGGCGCTTGCTATACTTCTTCGCATCCTCCTGCGGCCTTCTCCGGAACTCCTTGACGGCATAGAGCTGTTCGTGTTTCGAGTCGTTGGGGTCTGTCTTGTGTGCTATCCTGACAATACCAAAAGCACCACGTCCAACAATCTCTTGACACTTGCCATATTTTTGCACCAGAGTGGCGGTGGCATTTGGGCCACCCTTTTGGTCTGAGGCGACTCTGTTCTTCTCGTTCTTGAGCTGATCTACCCAGCTCGCCATCAGTGACAGCGGTTGCTCTTCGTGATGATCCTTCTTCTTTCCACCCAAAAAGTCACGGACCATGTCCGAAAGCTTCTCTTGTCGCTTGCCACTCTTCAACTGATGGTGATGCTCTCCATTCTCGTCAACCCAGAAACGCGTCGGACGTATCTGCCCTTCTACCGACTGCGCCTTTCTTGAATCACTGGCGCTCCTTGCAACACTGCCATTCCGGCTCTCGGTTGCCTTGATCCTTTTATCAGCCATAGAGGACTGTCTGGATGGTGGCGCAGGCCTTGGCCTTACCGCTGTTGTCTCGGCCTCTTCTTCTACTGCGGTCTCTGGCACTTTATCTTGCATCTTCTCTTTGGCCGAACCTTCTCTCAAGCCTTCATTGCTGTCCTTTTGCGAAAACATACGGCTTAGACGCGACGTGAAAGTAGGTTTCTTTGGGGGACCGGCTGGCCTCGGTTCGCCATTGGCCGGGCTTTTCGCATTCGCAGGTGAAGCAGCAGGTGGAAGTGAGATCTTCTCCTGTGAACTCATTGAAGCCGTCGACGACGTTGGAGCAGGCGACTGCTGGGGGCGCGACTCTGCGCTTGGCGGATTGCTGCTGGTGGCTGCCATGGCTGACGCGGGTTGCGTCGCGGTGCTAGGAGGATCCGAAGTTGGCGACGCCGGTTTGACGAACGCCGGAATGTAGGGCAATGCCCTTTGCGAGTAATCAAAGTTCGGATATCAAAATTGCAGACTCTTGCTTCCTCACTGCGACGAGCGTGAGGAGTGACGACGTTCTTCAGGCCAAGAGATTGTAAGCCACAGTGGTGGGTTTTGAAGGGAGCGAAGAAGCTTGGCGATATGGCTGTGAGGGCGGCCGGCTTAGGGAGACTGACGGCTGACAAACTCGGGTGCTCGAAGGTGCCAAAGCGGGGTGTTGGCGTGCACAGGTGAATGGCTGGACGGAGGGTGTGCGACGGTCGCGTGGCGTGGTAGAGGCCCTGTACGTGTTGGCAAGGCGGATGCGTGGAGCTGCGAGGAAAGGGTCGGAAATGGCTCGTGGACTGGGCAAGATCTGAGGCGCGCGAGGAAATCGAGGTGCCGGGGCGGGCAAATCTCCAGTCTGAAGGACGGGCGGCCGAGTGTCAAATCAAATCCCCGCCTTTTGCGGCGCAAATGAGCGATTTTTGGCAAGCTACTACTGTACAGTATGTACACCACCCACGTACCTAGGTAATTGCTTTCTGCGCCTGATAGCCCTGCCGTCGTCAGCTGGCAGTGCTTACCATAACCTGAAACACTCTTTCATGTTGCCTACAGGATTTGTACGCCGGGTGTACTGTGCGCGATTTGCGACGTCCTAAGGTAATTAGAAGATTATCAGGAGATGGCTCCGTTCCGTGAGCGGCGCCAGCAGACTAGGTAGGTAAGGTATGTATGTAGAATGCTATGACTTTCTCACTCCTGCTACGTGAATTATGTACTGTATCATGGCCCATACAGTGGACTGGTCCGGGTGCCTTCAGCTTCGCGTTCCTTCTTTGGTGGGCTCGAACGTCATGTCATGTTGCATGCCCACGTGGGAGGGAAACACGCAGATAATCGGCGCATCTCATAATGAAACATCCGCAAATACATTCCTCACCGCTACATTCACATGCCTATGTATACTTTGTACAACACAGACTGTACTGCGCCTGGGGACCTGTATACGCGATTACGCGTACAGCTCATCCTCTCATCTCATCTCACACGCTTACCTCATCAGCCGCTAAACACAACCCGGGAGTACTTACTTGTAATACAAATACGTGCATACATGAGTGCCCTTGGCCAGATGCGATGAGAAGCTCGCGGTCCCTTCCGAGTCTAGGGTCTCATACAAGTACCTAATTAGCCGCGTCATCTGCTGCCCTTTCAGGTACATGAGCTTGATGCTTGCAAGCCACGTGCTGGCCCTTGCGCCATCGCGGGATGTGAATGCTTGATTGTCTTCAAAATAGGTACATACAAGCACCTACCTAAGGTACATGCAAGGTTCGATCTATCCAAGACAGCTATGTCGACTCTTACTTCTGTCTTCTCGTCATCGGTGTGAAGCTTCATTCGAACAGTCTGTGTCAGACTAACAGAAGCGATCGCTGTCTACCTAGCCAGTCTTGATACTCGCTATTATGTACCATAGCTCGTATGGCATCGTCAGGCGACGTCTCCGCACGAAGGCGCAGTGGAGAGACTCCGACATATATTTTACCCCTCTAGTTATGAATTCTCACGTATGTTTCCAGAACTTGTTCTTGTCGGGGTTCTACTGTAGGTACGTTGTACTCGAACACGAGCAAGCATCAACCGTCATCTCATCACGGATCGAGCCGCTTCCACGCGGCTGATTGTCCACGCATGTCATTGTTCACTTGGGCGCTCAGAAAGTGGGCGTATTGAACACAAGATACTGTACAATATTCGCCTGAGTTGAGATGCGCGCTGGTCTGCCTAATCCCGCAGAGTAGCATATCCCCAATACCAACTCCAAATTAGCGCTCCCGCCAAAGACGCATGGAATCCTCCCCGATACCAACACTATTGAACTCCAACATGACGTGCTTATAGCGTCTATGACTGTCCAATACCGCTCAGTGGCTCCTCTGCTGCGCTCGTGTGGGACTCAGCGCCAGAGGTGTCGTGAGAACGCGGCCTGCTGAGGGCCTCGAAGTGACCTGTAACACATATTAATTTCTATGGCGAGCGGTTGTATGCGGTCTGATGTGAGGATACGCACGCTGGATAAGGTTGAGACGGGTCTGGTTGCTGCCATCTTGCGTCTGGAAGGTATCCATCTTCGCATCGGCGTCAAGGTACATCTGAGATCTGCAATACTGTCAGTCTGGGCTCCTCAAACCAGCTGAGGTCTGTTAAAACGCGTGCTCTTGCGAAGCTCCTAGCTCGTGGACCGCATTCCCAGTCCACTCTTCGATAGCAAGCCCCTCTTTAACGTACAGCGTACGACGTGGTCAAGCCATACAGCCATGCTCGCGACATCCAGTACCGCCCCACTTCCCTATAGACCGATGAATATGCGACGACTTACCCCTTGGGCATGTTCAACAGGACGTCCCTCCCTGGACCCTCTGAGAAGCTCGTAACCCTGAACCAGCTGGTGCTCCTGTTTCCATTCTCGTCCTTTGCGCCAGTGCTCACAGCGAGTGCATACCTGACCATCTCACGTCCAGTCGAGGTGACAGTGAGCTCTGGCTGGTCGGCAAGGCGGCCGATGATCTGCATGCGGGCCAGGGAGTGCGCTGGGCTGGTGCTGAAGGCGCGCGCACCGAAGGCGCTGGCGCGGGGGATGGCGCGAAGGGAGAACATAATTGCGACGTCCGGAGTCTGGATATGGGATCGCTGAAGTAGTCGTGATAGATGTAAGAGTGCTGGGCTGTCGGGTTGTTGGATTGTCCCAGGAGGAGGTGGATCGCAAGCTGTAAAGCTCTTGGCGTGGCCGAGGCGCGGGGACCTAGCTTGACGCGACGCGATTCAATTAAGGAGCGCGACATGCAGGGGCGAGTATGGGATTACTGGTGTAGATTACTGGTGTAGCACACCACCTTACGGGTACCTATGTATGCACTGAGCTGACCAGAAACACCTGCTGTTTCATCACGGCCGACTCCATGTTCACAGCAGGCGACTTAGATTGACATTGCTACCTACACTAACGCGGAAGCGGTTTGCACAAGCCTTCTCATCCTCGTCACCGGATTCGGAGCCCTTGAAGTTCTCTTCTTCTGCTGCACCGGCGCAACAGTTGGCCTCCGCTTACTTGTATTGACACCGGTGAGCAACCAGGATGGACGAGCGGACGTCTCCTCAACATCCCACTCGAAGCTCGACTTGCTTCCTCTACCAAGGCTGGACGATATGCTTTCAACAAGACTGGGAGATCTTTCGCGACTGTCGTCCTTGTCTGCCGGCGGAGAGAGCAATGGAAGCACGTCAACTGACGACCTGAAGGGCGTCTGCACAGCTTGTGAGACCGGTCTAGTGATATCTTTGCTCTCTGGCTCTCGAGCATGCAGTGCTGGGGAAGCTGGCTCCGGGACGGTAGTAAGACTCGCCGAGGCACCCTCTTCGACCGCTGGCGGACTCGGCTTCTGAATCAGTATGGGAATCATTCCTTCTGCTGGTGGTGTTGTAGCGTGAGCCGTGATATCCATGACGCCTCCGATTGTAGGTGTGACTCTGTCGACGGTTTGCGCCGCTACCTCATCTCTCGCCTCAGCACCTTGCTCGGCAGGAGGCAGGGAAAGCCGCTTCGACTCCTCCTCACTAAGGATCTCCAGTCTCGCCATTAGAGCCGCGCCCGCATCTTCATCCTCGAATGTATCAAATCTGTCATGGTCGAAGCTGCCGCATCCCAAGCCGAATTCGTCGAACCATTCGCATATGTCATCGACTACCGCATTGTCACCCTTCCGTCGTGGCATTATCAGCGCATCCTGATAGACGCGATCTACGGCCTCCTGGAACGGCTCTAGGCTTGCAATGGAGCCCTTTCTGGGAAGTAGAGCCGGCTTTGGTAGCTTGATAGGACCTTCCAGGTAGATTGAACGCTGCCATGCTGTAAGCTCTGGCGGCCTCACCGTCACGACAGTGCCGGTAGCCAGATGGATTTCTGTTGCAACCGGCACCTCAGTTGCCACTGGTTCGGCCAATGGTTCGTTCTCCTGCTGTGCTCCGTCCTCGGGGATAGCAGACAACCTGGCGATGGCGCTATCCATGGCCGACAGAGTCGAGCTCGCATTCACCGCTCCATCGCCCTCCGAGACTTGAAAAAGAGGCGCCCGTCTCGTGCTCCCCAGCCTTCTATTGCGGATCAGCTGTCTTGGAGACGACACGCTCAGACCGTAGTACTCTGTCGGGGTGCCCGTTATGCTGGAAGGGGTAGGTGGCAGAGCTTTCGTCAGGTCGCTCAGATCGAGGCGTATGTGCGTACGTTCTTGGAGGTCATCACCTGGCGCGTAGATAAGCTCCTGTACGGGAAAGAATCCCGCATCGACCAGCATGCTCATGGTCTCGCCTTTCCGTCTCCGACGCCACGGCATAGGGAGCATGTAATTCTGTCGCGAGTCTCTGGGCGCTTCCACTGGCGAATCCTCCGGAGAATGTGGAACGAAAGACTTGCTGGTCGTGGGTATTTCTGTCTGACGTCTGCTGATGCGCCTTGCAGTCGTAGCGTCCTTGTCTATCCTGGTAGGTCTGACGCCCTGTTTCTTCGAAGATGTTAACCGTACCCCTGCGCCACGAGAGCTACCGCCATTTGACGTCGTGCTCTTTCCTCGGGCTTTGGCAGGCAGAGCAGCCGGCGCGGTTGCTGCTCGAGGTAGGCTACCCGGTCGCGCACCCTTCACTGGCTGCCCGAAAGACTCCTTTGGTATAGCGAAGTGGATACCCGACATATCTCGAATCATGATCTCGGTTGGCGAATCTTGGACATGGGGATACAGATGGCGATACGACGGCACCATTGGAGAGGTAGGCAAAAAGAGCTCGCTGCCTGGCCGAGTGGATATCCGGGCCTGCGGTGCGGTCTGATTAGGACCGGGAGAGCCACTGTCCTGGTCTCTTGCACCATCCCTGCTACGGTCGGATCCCCGAGAGTGCGTGCTGCTGCTTCTGTTTCGGTGAAGCTGATTTGTCTGTGGAGATATCTGCTCGAAATTGTTTAGCAGGCGCTGGGAGGGGCTTGTCGTCGGTGTCGGTAAGAAGCCGTCAACAGGTATCGGATACCGTGCCTGCAACGCGTCAAAAATGGCATCATGGTCAACACCGTGGCCTCCGGACTGGTACGCCATAACAATTGTGATACCACGCAAATTCTCATGACAGGAAACAACATCTTGCTCTAGGCGCTTGCAATGATATATCGTGAACAAAGAACGCCTCTACTTTCCGGAAACAGACAAACAAAGCCAGCTAAAAGCAGACAACTCCCACACATTCCACAACTAGCGCCAAGCCTTTCATCCCTCCTCAGGGAACTCGCAGCAGTGCATCTGCTTGCACACGTGGCAGAATGCCTTCTGCGAAGCCTTTGGTGTGAACCTGGGCTGTTCCCTTTCCTTGCCCTCCGTCGCGCTCGGCACCCTATACGCCGCTTTGATCCTCTCGATTTTCCTCTCCAATGACGCTTCAGCAGTTGTCGTGATTGGCCGCACCTGTTCTACCGTAACAACAAGGGTCTCGGTCTGTAGCATCGTCTCCTCGTTAGACCTCCAGTCGATCTTTTCGACGCCAACATCTTGCCCATTCACAAGCGTCGTCTCCCACACGACTTCATCTCGGCTCAACAGTGGGGCTTGCTCCTCGCTGTTTCCCGCCACATTGCTCCTGACGAAGTGGCTATTGCTTCCCTCGAGCCTTCTCTGCGCCCAGATCGGGAGCTGCCATTCAATCTCTTGCACCGTGCCAACTCTTCGCTTCATTTCTGGGCCCAGCAATGCCAGCAGATATAAACCTGCGCCAATGCAAACCCAGAATCCAGCACTGTTCAGGAACCCGAGATAATGACGCAGGAACGCTTGGAACTCCCACCGCAGCCGGTGGTTGCGCACGTCGTCGGCCCAGATCCTCAGATTCTGCGCCACCGTGCGGCCGTGGCCGTCCAAGTCGTAGGAGTTCAGGCGGGCGGGAATACGATAGAGGGCGTGGCAGAGTCGGTATAGCCTGTGGAACAGATCTGCGATCAGACTTCGCAGACCTGCGATCAGACTTGCGGTCGTAGCGAGTGCGTGTATGAGCAGTGAAGCTTCCTCCTCCGCCCCCTCAGCGTATGGGTAGACGTGTGGACGTATATTGCCATGGCCCATGTTGCGGAAGAGGACCTTGCACAAAAGCCATACGGCGCAACCGGCTAAGAGGGGGAAGACGACATTGATGAAGAGCCAGTGAAGCCAGGTCTCTTCGTAGTGCTGGAAGCCGCCATAGTTCGACATGGGCGTAGCGCTTTTTGTGGGATGGTAGCCGGCGGGATAGGGTAACGGATTGTGGTGTGCTGCATGGGACGCATATACGGACGCGTATAAGGCGGCGTAGTCGTCTGGGAGTCCGTCCATTCTCTTCTTTCTGTCGCTTCGTTTGCGATTGAGCGGGCCCGAAGCCAGTTTAGGAGCAAATCGCCAGACTCTGCTAGTTAGGGGGAACCCATTGGGATGCTCGCCGGTGAGGGGATATGAGTAGTCCATTGTGGATGGTTGCTTTGTTCGTGGTATACCGGATGCGGCGATGAGATCTTGTACAACGGTTGCGTAAGATATGGACATCTGGAAGAGGATAGGTTGGGGAAGAGTGTTAAGAGATCCTTTAGATTTTAGGGTGAGGCATTTCAAGAGTATAAGCAAGCCGTGTAATGCGCGAACTAATGCTCTGTCTCACATGTGTCTCCATTTTCACTTGCACTGCTGTAGCGAGCGAGCTTGACAAGACATTCCAGCTGTTGAACAAAGAAACCTTTGAAAGGGAAAGATACGCAAAACGACACACCAGTGACTTACTATGATGGCCACCGAAGTGCAAGGAAAAGAGCTCGGGAAATGCGAATTTGGAAGATTAAAAGGGAGCTTTTGATTATCATGACGGTCGTTATTGTTGCTACATTACGAAGTTTCCGTCACAATGCGTATCATGAACGCGGCCTTCACTTAACAGTATGCTGGCTGAACGAGGGTGTTGCCTATGTCTGGTCAGTCTGTGAAACATAGTGTATTGTGAGTATGTGGTCGGGTCTCACCTCCGTCAGGGAAGAGTGTTTGCTCGTTGTAGAAGAGGCCACCATGGCCAGCCAAGAACAAGATCGTAGCTGCCATATCGCTGTCATGACCAAACCTCTTCGCAGGGTTGGATGGCTGCATATCCAACTTGCTCTTGTTGTCGTCACCGGAAGAGCCAGCGGTCATCTCACTTGGGAAGACGCCGGGCGCGATGTTGTTTACCCGCACCTTAACATCAGCGAAGGTCGTTGCAAGCATGCGGGAGAGGTGAGCAGCAGCGGCCTTGGACGCCGCATAGGCTGGTTGTCCATTGCTAGAGCCCTTCATGAAGCCGGAGATCGAAGTGACGTTGACCACTTGCGAAGTGTAGCTTGGGGTAACCTCACGGCCTTTGGCAAGGAGCGGCAGGAATGCCATGGACATCCAGTAGCCTCCTACGACGTTGGTTTTGAAGGTGTCCGCCCACTGATCTGGCTCTGATTTGAGGAAGTGCTCGGAAATCGCTTTGGCGTCAGATGTGTCCGGCTGGCCATTGCTAGCTGCGATATGTTAGCAGCGGTCTTCTCTGCCTTTCGGTTGGGAGTTACATACAGAACTTAGTGTTGTCATCTCTGGCAATGCCCGCATTGTTCACCAGCAAGTGAATACCGTTGGGCTCCTTGCTTTCCATCTCCTTTGCCAGACGGACGCACTCCTGCTTGTCGCTCACATCGCCGGGCAAGGCATGAATGCTGCCCGGGCCAGTGCTGTACAGCTTGATTGTTTGGTCAAGCACCTCTTGTCTACGTCCGGTGATGTACACCTTGGCACCGTTTGAAACGAGCGCTTGGGTGATCATAAGCCCGATACCAGTGCCACCGCCAGTTACGACAGCAGTAATGTGTGAGACATCGAAGAGAGCCTTGTGGGTGAGCTCGTGGTTCTCCTTCTTTCCTGTGTCAACGTATCAGCTCCAACCCTCGCGCACATAAAGTATGTATAGAATGGGCGGAAAACCCTGGTGATCTTACCGCTTGCCATTGTTGCTTTAGGTACGGTTTTGAAGACTGAGTTGGGTCTGAAAGCGCTTCTTACGGATGTTTGAGCGCCCTTTTGGAACAATCGAAGCATTTTCTTAAAGATACGGCGTCAACAGAGCACCTGCCTGGAAGGTCAAGCCGCACGATTGAGGTGCGCGCTCCTATCATTGTGACGTTGCGGTACCTTACGGGTGGGTGCCAAACTTCAAGACGTCATGGAGCTTCCGCTTCAATGTTGCTTCAAGCACGAGAGCCATCTCTCCGCGGCGCGGCGCAGAGCAAGTTGAAACATTTCGATTTGACCACAGACGCCGTTGCATGTCCCACTCTGGTCGGTCCGTTGAGAACGCAGGAGCCGGCAACTGTAGGGAACACCTCCGTGCCATGAATCCCATAAGACGATGTTAGCTCGTCGATTTGCTTGCAAGTGGCCGGACCAATCTCCCTTCGAAGACGGAATCGCGCCGCCCTTGCGCCACATCATGTCGACGCACGCCCTCCCACCCTTTCGCGGCATCAACAACATGACCATCACAATTGACGCATTGTATCAATTCACTATACTGGGTGGCGCACTCTGTTGTGCGGTATGGAAAGCCCTTCCAACACGGAGCATGGTACAGTGAAGGACTACGCCCTCTACAAAGATCTTCTCGATCTAGCATACTAGATGCGATCTACTACAGCGAAAGCAGATCGATCATGTTCTTGCAGATAGCTACTCAGAGAATCTACATATAGGTATAAATGCAACTCTATAACTCATACGTCCTCATTGTATCTCTTCAACCACCTCTCAATCCAAGTTGCACTTAACATGGAGCACCGCATCCTCGACGACAGTATCTGGAACGAGCATGGCGAGATGCCGATGGATAGCGCTGCTCGTTCCTCTCCCCCTCCCGTCATTGAGAATATTCAGCTGCCGCTTCCAAGCCATCCAACATATCTTCCTAGAGAGTTGCTACAGGACCGCCGATCTGTGGAGGATCCACGCCTTACTCCAGTCTATGAAATGATGCAGGAGGTCAAACATGCTGTTGACGCATTGCAAGGCTTATCTTTCCACTCAAACGTTGTAGTGCAGGTACTTCAGCACCTGATACGTGTGGCCGCCCGCCCGAGCTATCAGTCTCATCAGCAACGCTACACGAATCAGAGAAGGTTGCGGTGGCAAAGTCTCAGAGCAGCGGACCCGTTCGCACGTCAGATGAATCAAACAACCTCATGGACCGCGCGGACTGGCACAGGTGGCTCTAGTGTAGACGTCGCTGATCGTGTACAGACACGCAGGAGCATATGTAGACTGTCGTAGATAATGAAACCATACTTTCATTGCAATCTACTCGCGTAATAGGGGTATCATAGTAAACATAACAGCATCAACAAGCACAGAGCTGCGAGCGTTAACTCTCACTGCTCCTTTCCAAAGGCCAACGTCGTCTGCCTCGTCCCCCTACTTCCCTGATATTTCCCCTCCCCGATATCATGTCTCAGCTTCCGTATTAAACACCTATCGACTTCCTTGTCCGCCTCGAGCGCCTGGATACGAGCTTGCAACTCGACTATTTTGGCTTCGTTTGCGCCAGATACACGAGCTTCAAGCTCTGCGATCCTGGCATCTTTGACTTTGAGCGCGGCACGAGAGGCGTCTCGGCCCTTAGCTATGCCCTGCACAAGCAGATCATGCTTGGTCAAGATACTGCGAAGTTGTGATTTGACGTTGGCGGGTATGTTGGTACCCGTAGAGTTGAGGAGCAACGAGAAGACCGCATCTGTGACGCTCGGAGCTGCAGTTGACGGGGAATCCTGTAGCGCATCTCTGAAGCGCACGGGTGTTGGCGTCGTGTCCTGAGCCTTCAACATCGATGTTGGGGTAGGCAGGGCAGCGTTCTTCGGTGGCGATATAGGTCTCTCCAATGCCCTGCCTCCTGACTGTGGAGTTGTTATACCATAGTCCAGCCAGGGTAATTTGCGGTTGCCAGTCGTAGCCGGCGTCGCATACGCATCGGTTTTGAGGGCTTTCCGCGGCGTTTCTGGAGGTTGTGAAACCCGGTCTGCGGCACGTGCTAGCTCAACCTCTTCTTGTCCGGTTAGAGCCCATGGAAAGGCGTCCTCGTCGTCTTCGGCGAAGGCCATGTCCACTGCCTTGCGTTTTGAGCCAGTATTTGGGGAAGGTGACGGACTCGCAGTCGTAGAAGGTGACCTACGATCCCTCCTTGCCACCGTTTCACCCGTTCTGACCCCTTCCGCAGTCACTGTACTGCCAGGCTCATTCCTCGAATTGCCTAGCACTGCAGCTTCCATTCTGGGCGCAGCATCCTCATCCCAAAGGAAGAATCCGCAACGATCGTTCGCATTCTGGCAGGTATAGAACCAACGACCTTGATTCTTGCCCTCTTTCTTCACCTTGAAGTGTTCCGCGGGAAGGCGAGGGTTGCAGTCGCAGTGCCATACGCCGTCCGTAAAAACGCCTTTGGGCGGAGATGACCGAAAGCCGCTTGCAGCATTACCTCTGCGGCCTCCACGTCTACCATAGTGTGTTGTGCTGCTGGCCCCTCCTGTCCTTGGTCCGCGGCGGAACATGTGGCTAGAGATAGGAGGACAACGAGAGCTTACTTGAGTGGAACAAAAGTATTATGTTAGGTAAGCGTCAGAGATGGACGCGGTTATTAAGCGTATATTGGAGGTTTCATACTGTTCTGTATACCTGGGCCTGACTACTACAAGAAGAACATGACGGGTGGCTGGGTGTAGAGTCGGCGAAGTGAGGTGGGAGGCTGGGAGCGGACTCAGATATACGCCAGTGGTATGACGTATACGCACGGGCCCATGCCCTAATCTATCTACCAAGACCTGTCTAGGTAGGTATATCTATACGAACATTCAATGGAAATCGTTTTTTCTCTCCGCAACACCGCCTTCTCTGGTATTTGACTCATGATTATCTCTTTGCTTTATCTTGAGATGTCTTCGTGGCTTTTGCCCTGCTTTGCGGCAACCGCCAGCTCGTCTCCCAGCCGTACAGTGCACCACTGCCGAAAACAAGCATTGCACCAACGATCATCTTGCCAGTGAGGTGATGGCCGAAAATATACGTGCTGAATATGAAGCTGACCAGCTTACGGACATTCAACACTATCGTAACGGTCACGGCCGACGCTTTAGCCGAAAGCAGATTAACCCCAGAAATGCACACGAGCTGCGTGATGGCGTTGATAAGCAGAAAGAGAAGACCTCGAGGCATTGTCGATAGCGCGTCCTGACCGAGGCCGAGAACTTGCTCAGGGAGATAACGTAATGCCGGTACAGCCTCGGCTAGAGGACGTGTAGACATGTCCAGGGGATGTGTCGATGATAGCCTTGCATATTGCCGGCGAAGGCTGCCCGATAGAGGTAGGAAGAATGGCAGACTCAAGAAATGTGAGTAGAACAGATTCTCTTTCCAGTCAGCACCGTAAGTTGCGTAGGTCTCCTGAACATAGACGCCCATGTATGCTGAGAGTATCTGTGCCAGAAGGAGCACAACCAATCCAGTCGCGAAGTTGGAGCCAGACTCAGATGTTGTGGACATAGATTTTCCCTGAGCATATTAACAACGGAAAGCTTGCGCATGAGATCAAAGAGAGCTTACCTTGCCTTCGGCATCAGCCCAAGCGCTCACCAGCACGCCGAGGGTAAGAATGCCAACGCTTGTTACTTGAAGCCAGCTGTATCTTCTTCTCTTGATCCAACCAGCAAGCATGGTCGTGACGCTACCAAAGCTCCGCAGCACGATGTGGATAGGTACGCTGATGTTGAACGCAAAAGCCCAGTTGTTGAGCATGTTGACGCTGTAGAACATCACGGCTATGAATGCCCATTTCCGGAGAGGGATCGTAGGCTGCTTGACGTTGTAAGGCCCGCTAGCCGAAAATTGGGTTGGATATGCGGCGAGAGCAGTGAAAAGAAATTGAAAGAAGGTAATAAGTAAACCTTAGGATTGTCAGACGGATGTACGAATTAAGAGGAGATACGCTATCCCGATATGAAACGCTGCGAAAGGAGGAGAAAATAGTCACACTTGCTTACCGCTATCTGGTTCACTCCTGCACAATGTGGATTAGCCTGGGGCGGTGCGCACGGCTGTCATAACTTACTTGATTATGGCCTCAAGGGCGAAGACCTAGAGGACGCGTGAGCGAGTACATCACTGAGCCGAGTCTGGAACGTACATTCGAACAACAGCCGCCGAATATCAGCGAGACAGTGCTCAAAGAACCCAATAAGGGTAGCATCGTCTGGAGTGAAGGGGGCGAGGAATTCGTTGGTGTTGCTCAATATGTTATATTCGCCATGTGTATTCAAGTCGACGTTGTTCGCGGAGGGCTCATCACTCTTTGATAAAGAAAAGATGGTGGTTATTGATGTACCTGACTCCGTACCTGACTTTGTGCCTGAGTGAATGCCCAGGGTCTCGGCTCTAAAACGGCATGGCGTCTCGGGAGGCTTTGTTAATTCCCCGCGTCATCACAACTTGGAAGCGAATGCCGCCCCTGTTTGCACTTTCCGCAGAACAGACACGCGGAACCCGCACGACGAAGACTGCAACGGCCCATCACAAAAGCTTTTCCACCCGGGAGAGCAGCTAGATATTACTTTTCGAGATATAGTGCCCACTTTACTCGAACAGTTCCCTTTTTCTCCAACACAACACCAGGGCCACACTTTGTTTACTCGGTCCACCAACGCTCGTTCCTCAACACCGCAAATTCCAGACTCGGTCCAGCATAATGGCGGACGTGTACCAGTCCTTCCTGCGCTCGCCAAACGCGTCAGCTCTCGCACAGAATGCCTCGCTGCACTACATCACGACGACTACGTCTATTCACGAATCTTCTGCGATCATCAAGCATCTGCAGGCCCAGGAGAAGCTCCTGAACAAGAAGGACGAGAGGGTGCTCAGCGTTATCGAGAGCAACGATGGTGTATGCGTGGAAACAGAGACAACATTCGAGTTCACTAGAGGCGGTGGAGCCATCCTTCCGCAACTGGACGATAACATGCTCGCAGACATGGTTGTTGTTTGCCCTATGGTGCGTCTCCACACGCTGGCAGATGCGAGGATATGTGGTTGACATTCGTTCTAGGTCCACGTGGTGCACTTCGACGGCAACCGCCAAATCACGCAAATTCGTCTTCACTGGGATCAAGCTACCATGCTGAAGCAAGTTGAGGCCATCGGCAAGACGGGTCGCAACTGGCCTATCAGGGACGGAAAGGCCCAAACTAAGCTCGTTGCTGACAGCGTAGCCAAGGCCGGTCAATCTGGTCCAGCTTCCACCTCTCGTCCGAACACGGCATCCCAGAGCGCAGACGATGTTGCCATTCGAAGCAGGCCACAGTCGTCGAAGAGTAACGAGGCTCGCAGAGCGCCGGAAGAGCTATGGGCACACCCTGAGGAGGCCCGCCGTCAGCCTAATGAAAGCTCTGCTGTTGCTCCACGTAACTCGGCCAAGCCTGCTCCGCGTCAATGGGGCGAGCTCTTCGTTGGCGATGAGTCAGCTGAGGGCAATGGTCGCAGCGGGAGGGATGAGGGCACCGTCTTGAAGGCTGGTGCTGGTAAGAACTTCGGTGCCAACCGTCTTTTCGATGAACACGAGTCAGCTGGACGCGAGAGATCTCCGGAGTGCAAGAAGACCGATCCAAGCAAGTACAACCATTTCGAATTTGGTAACGGAGAAGATGCAGCCCGCCCAAAGAACAGCGATCGTCCAAGCGCCGTGAAATCTAAGCCCCAATGGGACTTTGAAGGCTTCAATACTCCAGAGAAGGTGCAGCCGAAACATCAGCCAGGGCAAGAGCGTCACTTTCAGTTTGATGCGGACGGAGTGAGTTCTACGTGGCGCCGCGAGAGAGTACGGTACTGACCATTCATAGGACGCGCCATCCTCTCCACCAAAGCGTCCAATCGTTCACCATGCTCGACCAGATGCTGGCACCCACTTCACTCTCACTGATGACAGCTCCGAACCAGAAAGCCGTCCGATTTCCGGCAAGGGCCGCCCAGGCGTGTTCAACAACCAGGCAGACGAGACCAAGGAGCCACTTAGCAACATTACCAACAATGTCAACAACATTCGTCGCGGTCAAGACTTTGGTCCCCACTTCGACATGAAAGACGAGTCCCCCGCGACTCGCAACCAAGGTCTTCAGAACGAGAACCAGTCTCAAGCCAAGAATACCCGCGAGGATCTGGAGCAACACTGGGGCTTTGGTTCGCCAATTCAGGAGAAGAAGATTTACAAGACGGCCGGCAACGGCATGGGTGGTCGTGCTGGTGCGGATTCCCTCAGCAACTGGATGCTCGGCGAGGAGGAGGCGCCCAAGTCGAAGAAGATCTACAAGACGGCCGGCAACGGCATGGGTGGGCGCAAGGACACAGGCATGCTTTGGGGCATCGGTGATGATGATCCAGACGCCAAATCCGGTGCTGACAGCAGTCGTAGAGGTAACGCCCCTCCTTCTAGGCGAGCCCGCGAGTTCGCCACCCAAGCGGGCGCGGAAGATGATTACGACTTTTGAGCAAGCTGTCGACCGCGAAATGGTAGGCAAGAGGGAGAAGAGGCTCGCTTTGGGCGAAGCCGAGTCTGATATTGCTGATACTGGAGGTGTGGATCTTGGCGGTGTAAGCCTTCTGTGACGCAGCGCTTTAATTGGTGACGGTTGTTAATCACGCCGGTGCACTTTCATAGGTCATGGAGAAAGGAGGTGGGACGCTGCAATTGGGAGATTCGGCGCTGGAAGGGTTTCTCTACCTCCACACGCCCTTTCGTTTTTCGTATCAGTCTATCAATCCACTACACCACTGGAATGTGGTATAACGTACATGTCCCGAAGGCTTTGAGTGATGCATTTGACCACTAGTTCCCCCATCCTTGCTCTGCGGTCTTGCATTCCCAATCTACAGCAAAATCTGTAAATTAGGCACAGAACGGCCCAGTCATCCTCATACATGTGAATAACCCTTCGCCTAGCACCTGAAACGCCATGTTGCCCATTGCGCCAGAGGTATCATATTCCGGCTCGTCCGTTGCGGACTGTCCTTGGTACTGCCCCTTCAGAGATCAGACTCAGTCGTTGCTCGCACAGCCTCTGCAGCCGCAGCTAACGCATTGTATCACTTGGTCCTCCTTAAGCTGGTCTTTCGGTACGCGGCAGATGCAAGTGCTGTTGAAGTTCGTCTCCTTGGTCTGTATACACCGCAGACAGCAAAGCTGAACATATGTGTCAGTAACTCATTCTACACGGCGCCTTGGCTTCATTACCCACCTTTTCATAACCTTGCTTCTTCCACTTGGCGATCAGGTTCGCGTCCGCATAACCGTTCTTCAGAAGCCAGTCGTACAGCTGCCTGCTAATCGCCTCTTTCTCATAATAGAGATCATAGATATATCTTGAGCCTGGGAATCACACAAGTCAGTATTCGGACGACATGTTGTACTGAACCTTGCGGCGCGGCCAGAGAACTAAGGACAGACCTCAATGTGCGCGCCATGTATAACCGTTTACGTACGCTGATGTGTGATCTGAAATACGGGCCACACCATTTCATGCTTCTTCTTGCCCTCGTGTGACGCGTTCTCGGCATCCTTCATCTTGTTGGCGAACTCGAGCAAGGTGTCTTCGATGTCGTCGAAGCCTTCTGGAGGCGGCTTACGGTTGCGCGCTGTGCGGAGAGGTGGCATATTTGCTGAACGGTCCGGCTTTGGCTTTTTGGAGAGTCGTATGAAGTGTAGTGCGAGGTACAGTATGAAGTGCGACCGTGACCGAAGAGCAGCGTAGGGTATGGAGGAGATGTTGTCGCAAGAGTGACCCCAGACATGCGCGGGCAACTTTCGGAGGCCAGCCCTGCGGCGGGAAAGGCTTGGCAACATGCGGGCGCAAAACCAGTGACGAAATCTCATGGAGATTTCCAATCAGCGACACTTCATACCAGAACATCTTCGACCTTATCACACTCTTCACCTGGAAACTCGTTACAGTCTTGTGCCACACTTGAAGACTTCCTGGACGCAGTTTATTCCACTGCAACAGCGTCGTCATGGTGTTGGCAAAGTCCAAGAACTCGGTCGGGCTGGGTAACAGCTTGATGAACGACCGCTTCGGAAAGGGCAAAGGAGCAGACATGAGGAGGGGAAATGCGGTCGGACAAGGAGGAATCACCAGAACCGATCAACAAGGAAACAAATATGTTACCAACCAGAAGAAGGATGCGGCGTACATGAAAATGCGATCAGTCACTGAACAAGCGGCCCTGGACGAGTTCTTGTCTACTGCGGAGCTGGCTGGCACCGACTTCACGGCGGAGAAGATGAACAACGTCAAAATCATTCACAAGGATCAGAAGAACCCATACCTGCTCTCGTCATCAGAGCAGCGCGCCACAATTAGGAAGCAGGATGCGAACAGGAAACGCTTGACTGTACCGAGGCGCCCTCATTGGGACGAGACAACCACCCCGCAAGAATTGGATGAACGGGAGAGAGAAAGCTTGCTTCAATGGAGGAGAGGGCTCGCCGAGCTCGTGGAGAGCAACGATCTCCTCTTGACGCCTTTTGAGCGGAACTTGGAAGTTTGGAGACAGCTGTGGCGTGTCATTGAAAGGAGTGATCTCGTGGTACAAATTGTCGACGCGAGGAACCCGCTCATGTTCCGATGTGATGATCTGGAGAAATATGTGAAAGAAGTCGACCAGAGGAAGAGGAACCTTTTACTGGTCAACAAGGCAGATATGATGACGCTGGAGCAGAGAGAGTCATGGGCAAAGTACTTTACGGAGAACGGCATCAACTTCCGCTTCTTCTCCGCCGAACTTGCGAAAGAGATGAACGAGGCGAGAGGTCTGGTAGACGTAGAGGACGAAACCGATAGCGACCTGGAGTCCGAGGAGGAGGACGAGGATGAGGTCGAGGATGATGAAGATGATGATGATGAAATCAAGAAAGCGCTCGACGCCGACGAAAGCGCCTTGGAGAGGGAGGCGCGGAAGCTGGACATCCAGGATGAAAAGGAAGAGCAACAGAAGTGGGTCGACGAGGAACCCGTTGAACACGAACTGGAGAGCCCGGAGGAGATCGCAGAGCAAAGCATACATCTACCACTACACGAACAGACCCGCATTCTCACCACGGACGAGCTGGAAGCTCTCTTCCTGGCTCACTCGCCAAGAATTATAAACGAGGTTCCTGGTGCCGCACCACGGAAGACACAGATTGGTCTGGTCGGATACCCCAACGTTGGTAAATCTAGTACCATCAACTCCCTGCTTGGCGCGAAGAAAGTGTCCGTTTCCGCCACCCCCGGAAAGACCAAACACTTCCAGACGATCCACCTGTCGGAGCGTGTCGTGCTTTGTGATTGTCCCGGTCTTGTCTTCCCCAACTTCGCCTTCACCAAGGCTGAACTTACTTGCAATGGCGTTCTGCCCATTGATCAGATGCGCGAGTTTACCGGTCCGGCAACGCTTGTGGCGCAGCGGATACCGCAAGCCTTCCTCGAGGCCATGTACGGAATGAAGATCCACACGCGGCCTCTCGAAGAAGGTGGTACCGGCATTCCCACGGGTGAGGAGATGCTGCGGGCGTACGCCGTTGCTCGTGGCTTCTCCACGCAAGGTCTGGGACAACCAGACGAGAGCCGTGCTGCTAGGTACGTGCTTAAGGACTACGTGAGGGGAAAGCTTCTCTTCTGCCAACCGCCACCTTCCGACCCGCCCATCGACGAGAAATGGTTCAACCGCGAGCTATACGACGCCGAACACCTGCCAGAGAAGAGACGTGCGCATCTGGCGGCGCGACAAGCAGGTCAGCTCACCGCCTCGAACGACCCCAGTCTTATGGACGCTTCGGACATGATACCGATGCCTCAACCTCAGGGCCCAAAAAGCAAAGTTCTGGACAAGAGGTTCTTCGCTCCTGGTCAAGGAAGAGGGACCGTCAATATGCCATTCCATCACAAATACAGCGAGCAAGGTCAGGTCGAAACAGCGCTAACCGGAGGAAAGCAACTGAGCGGAAGGAAAGCGAAGATGATGACTATGCTGGAGAAAGATCTAGACCCTGAGGACGCGAGGATGATGAGCAGTGGGAAGA
This sequence comes from Zalaria sp. Him3, assembly GCA_027923365.1. Taxonomy (NCBI): domain Eukaryota; kingdom Fungi; phylum Ascomycota; class Dothideomycetes; order Dothideales; family Zalariaceae; genus Zalaria; species Zalaria sp. Him3. The sequence goes on from BPUN01000003.1 coordinate 356,301, forward strand.
AACACTTCAAGGCTAACAAGCGAGCAGCTAAGAAGGTCAGAAGTGAGTATGAATAAGCGACTAGGTAGAGGGAGACATGTTTTGTGGAGTAACAGTTCAACGGCGGAGGGTCCGGCGTTGCCGGACGGATTCCGCGAAAATCTCCATCGAATGTCAACAGCCTTGGGCTTGAGACAGCCCTGAGAGTCACTCTATTCTTCCCAAAAACAGCGTCTTAGTCTTGTGAGGAGGATTCCACTTTCATCTTGTCTCGTCCCAGCTCGCCTTTAGAACATGGCGGTTTCCGGAAACAAGTCTCTGCTTTCCATGTGGGTTGGCCAGACGTCTGCCATTTGAGACAAGGGTGAGCAAGTCCTCAAGATCCTCCGGTGCTAGTCAAAGCGAGATCGGCCGGACCGTAGAGTGATTCCATGTGCTGCATCTCTCAGCTTCGCATCGGTATGCTTGTTGAAGCGGACGTGGCAGGGAATCACCCCATCTGTACCGACATGCTGGGTCCAGACTGAAGCAGTGCTCCACACTCAGCTCCCACCGAAGGTCAAAGGATCACTACAGTTGGTGGGCAAGCGCTCTCTCCGCAGCCCACTTGATTAAAAAGATGCTATTCTTGTTGCCGGCGACCAGAGGCAGGCGGGTCGGGTCCAAAGCATTGGCGTGTTTGTTAGCTCTCTCGCGTAAAGAGTGCTAAGACAGAGCGTGACGAGGGTCACGGACGTGCCTCTCCGGCCTCTACGAGGTCTCCGGCTGGGTGAGGTTGTTTCTATGGTGAATGTGTCAGTCTGAAGAGCGGTAGGGTGAAGCACGGGGCAGGGCTAAAAGAAGACCGGTGGAAATTCCCCTGAGCAGCCACGTGAGTCCGCGTGAGACAGGGATCACCGTTTCGGGCAGTTTGGATGCGGCTGAAGATGGACCTACCCGTTTCGGGCCTAGCGTCCTGCAAGTTCCCACCCGAAAATGGCGATAGGGCAGGACCTACGAACCTACCTTCACCTAGCAGCCTAGCTTAGACGTGGGCAGTCTCCCAATCCAGCGCTTCCACACGGCGTCGTGTCATGATTGATCAACTTTTGAGTTTCGCATCTCTCCGGCTCGTTACTGCTATCCTTACTCGAGAGTGCCCGACGCGATGGCGGCTCCGCAAACCGGTTGCCTTTCGCGTGCACACCGGCCACCTCTGTCGCGGACAGCACGTGTAGGAGAAACCATAGCAGCTGAACTGTGGGCCGCGTCTTGCTCCATGAATGGTAACGTCCGTGAATGGACTAAGCACCGAAACCACCAGGCACGGTGTGTCTTGGCGGTGGTGAGCCAGGTGAGGTCTGGTCGCCTACCATCGGTTTGCGTCAAGACGCGAGTCATGCAGCTGTTTCTCCACGAAGATCTGCGAAACCAGTTCGCCCACTCACTTGGGTAACGGTCAGACTTCTTCGTTATTGACGTTCCTTTGTCTTAGATCAGTTGCACCGTCCGCATGGTGCGACAAACAGCTATCACGGCTGTCTTTGACGTGTCTGGTTCCACACAGGAAGATCTCGCCTTTGTATCACCTCATCGTACCTACTACCTACATGTCCTGCTCTGCTGAGCGCCGCGCCAAGTGCCCTCTTTTGCGGCGGCCCGGGCCCCATCGCACAGGCCATATTGGCTCGACTTGGACCAGACGCCATAGTCGGCGCCATAGTCAGTCTCTCCTCGTTCTGCCCTGGAACGCTGGAACGGAGAAAAACTCAATCACCAGCCCAAGACCGTTCCGCCCTTCTGCGAGGAAGCCACATCGGCTGCCCCGTGGCACTGAGACATACCCAGCTGTCTTTCGCGTGTCGATGCACAGACAGGCCGACAGGCGCGTACCTAAGTTACTTACGGGTCCGAGTAAACATAGACTGTAGGTCTCGGCGTGGTAGGCATTTCTATATAATCTCCTTCTTCGTCTCTCATATCCTCGTTTCCATCATCCAGCATCACAACATTCACTTAGCCAGCTCTATTCACCAACATCAATCGCTACACAAGCAAAAGCACATCTCAGATCGATCAACATGCGCACCACTCTCTTCGCTCTCTCGGCCATCCTTGGCCTGGCTGCCGCCTCTCCAGTGCCCCAGGACATCGACTTCGCTGCCGTCGATGCACTCCCAACTGATCTTCCTCAAGGTGCCGAGACTGCCACCGCCTTGAGCCAGGTCCCAACCTACAACCCAAGCACTGCTGCTGCCACTGCTGCTGCTGAGGCCACCTCTTCCCCTCTCGTTGCGAAGCGTGACCTCTTGCCTCGCACTGCATGCGCTCCACAGGCGACTGGGTAAGTTGAACCTGACTTCGTGTCCGCGGTACTCCGGCTAACTCCTTATAGCTACGGCCCAGTCCCTTCTCCAGACACCGCATCTGCCTTCTTGGCCGATACTGACATCGCCGCGGCAGCCACCGGTGCAGCCACTCCTCAGGGCTACAGTCTCGCCTTCTCCAACCTGCAGGGTTCCACTCAGCAGAACGGTTACCTTGGCTACTACACTTTTACTTCCTACGACACCATCAAGTGCCAGCAGAAGTGTGATGCCGCCACCAACTGCTGGGCCTTCAACATCTACTACGAGCGTGACCCAACCGTCGACCCAGGTGTTGGTTGCGACAACCCAGCCTCCACCAGCATGATCAAGTGTGTTCTCTACGGCACTCCAGTCTGCGATGACACCGCCACCAACAAGGGCCAGTGGCGCGACAACTTCCAGGTCGTGATCGCCGGCTCCAACGGCTACAACAAGGTCGCCGCTCCACCATCCTACACCAACTTCACCGGCCCAGCTGAGCTCCCAGGTGCCATCAACGCTCCTCTCAAGAACGGCGTCAACACCTTCATCGGCAGCCGCACCTTCGCCGGCCCATACGACCCAAGCCAGTGCGCCGCCGTCTGCCAGTCCACCACTGAGTACGACCGCGCCACTGCTGGTGCCAGCGGCACCTACATGGCTTGCAACATGTTCGTCTCCTACGTCATCAGCAAGGACAACGTCCCTCAGGGCACCCAGTGCGCCTTCTACACCTACCCATGGGCCAGGAGCTACGCCACCAACGTTGGCCAGTACTCCGGCAGCGACTACTACTCCGTCTCCCAGGCCTACGCCTACACCCTGACCGCCCAGGACTCCGGTGTCGTCTCTTCTTAGAAAGTTTCTGGTCGGTTCGAAAACTTGCACGTGGTGTTAATGAAGGGATTGGGGGGTTTGGCTGGTGGTACTTTGAAAGGCGTTTGGGTCTGACATTCTGATCGGAAAGTTTCTGCATTTACTCTCGTACATACTGCCTAAATATCGTGCTGTTCCAAAAACTCTTTTCTTTTCCCTATCTATGTGTGACGTAGGGCAGCCGTGATGTAGGGCAGCCGTCGGCTTGTAGTGAGTGCAATGACAGGCAAGGAACACAGATGTCTCAACGGCGTCCTCAAATGAATGCGGAGCCCCGCGGGGCCAGAATAAAGCGATCGATCTCCTGAGCACAATGAACCATGATGCATTGATCGGCATTTGATATAGGCGATGTTCGGAATGCCACTAGAACGCGGAAATTACGATGGCTTTGGGGGATCAATATTAATAGTCCATTTTGCCCGCGCTAGCGGGTGAGCAAGAATAGCCGGCTTCCCTGCTACTGCATCTTCTATTGGCGCCATTTGCTCACCACGGCACAGCTTTTGTGATGACAACACGTTGCAAGGCATCATCATAATATTAGGTCTAGTTACCATGTGTGGGGTGATACTGCATAACACGAAACCAGAAGCTCACATTGACCTTCTCCCAGTCAGTGACCCACTCACAGCTTACTCTTGGTTCCACTAACGCGATCCAGCTGCAATGGATCCCGCCTCGTAATTCCGTACTTCTTCGCCATCTCGTCACCCTTCTGTTTCTGCCATTCGATCCTATCAAGCAAGAACTTGCCACGCTTGTTCTCGTTCTTGCCCAACTGCAACAAATGCACTTCGTCGGGTCCGTCGACAATCCGCATCGTGCGGCCCTGCGCCCACATGTTGGCCAGAGGGGTGTCCTGAGAAACGCCCGCGCCGCCAAAGGCTTGGATTGCGCGGTCGATTACGGTAAGCGCCATGGTCGGGATTAGTACTTTGGCTTCCGCAATTTCTTTCAGAGCGAATTTGGCGTCCTGTATTGAGTCGTTAGTAATGGGACTAGGTGAGTCAAGCACCGGAATGGAAGTCACTGACCTTGGAATCTATCGTGATGGCTGCGTTCAACACAAGCAAGCGTGCAGAGTCAATCTCGATGCGAGATCGTGCCACACGCTCAAGCATGATGCCATGCTCGTGCAGTTGCTTGCCGAAAGGCTTCTTCCGCGGGTCGTTGAGACGAGCAACGAAGAATTCGAGGGCTCTCTCAGCCTGTGGAAGCATTGTCAGCATCTTCGCAATCGGGGCCGTGATAGAAGCTGGAGATAACATACTGCACCAATACTTCTCATGGCGTGATGTATCCTGCCGGGGCCCAGTCTCCCCTGGATGACTTCAAAGCCTCTGCCCTCACCAAGCACCATATTCGACGCCGGCACACGCACGTTGTCGAAGCTGATGTGTCCATGTCCGTGAGGCGCATCGTCGTACCCGAAAACGCCGAGCATGCGGTGTATCGTGATGCCTGGAGTATCGGCTGGGACGAGGATGACGGATTGCTGGCGGTAGACGTTCGAGTTCTGTGGATCGGACTTGCCCATCACAATGTAGATCTTGCATCTCTCATCTCCCGCTCCTGATGACCACCACTTGGAGCCGTTGAGCACATACTCGTTACCCTCTTTCCGGATGTTCAACGTGATGTTGGTAGCATCGCTCGAAGCGACATCGGGCTCGGTCATCAAGAAAGCCGACCGCATCTTGCCATCCAGAAGCGGTTGCAGCCACTGCTTCTTCTGTTCCGGGGTACCATACTTGGCGATGACTTCCATATTTCCAGTGTCTGGAGCTGCGCAGTTGGTAGCCTCACTCGCGGTTCTGCTCTTGCCGAGGTACTCTGCCATGAGCCCGTACTCGAGGTTACTGAAGCCGGCACCCTCTTTGAAGTGGTTCTTTGGCAAGAACATGTTCCATAAGCCCAACTCCTTCGCCCTGTCCTTCAGGTCCTCCATGATCGGTGGGTGTCCCGTGAAACGCTTTGCTGTGCCCTCCCCAAGCTGCTGGTTGAATATGCTGTCTGCGGGGATGCATTCTTCCTCGACAAACTTTTCGACCTGAATGAGTGTCAGTACTCGATTCGTCAATTGAGAAGCCGGGAAGCTGGTTCGTACGATATCCAGTGTCTTCTTCGCTCTGTCGCTCACAAAAGGTCTAGCAATCAATGGGATCTTCTCCGAGGCCGGGGCCGGGGCCGTGCCAGTGGCGTTGACCATCAGCTTCTGGGATACCTCACTCTTCTTCTGGGACGACATGCTGGCTATACTGGCAATGCTGACCTGGACAAGAGAAAGAATGCTCTCCTGTGAGATCTGAGGGGGTGTTCATGGCTCTTCATGTGGCCGTCGGGAGTCGGGTCGCTGATCACTGCTTCCCCACGCCGTAAGCATGGCGGACCTCGGCCCCTTGATTCGTGCATGCGGAGAGCGCCGACCACCCCGAGTCATTGCGGGGTTGCATCTTGGGTAAGGTATGTTTTGTCGACAAAGACCTCTATTTCCATCAGTGACCCTTCTTCCTGCAAAATGGGTGCTTTGATTGGCACCACATCATGTTTCTACAATGTGGACTCGTGCTTCGTGGCTATAGACTTGGGTAGAGGTAGTATATATGTATGTTCCTTTATCTCTTTTGCACTCACCCCCCAGCCCCATCATACATCCTGCGCTTTTCTTTCTTGCCACAGCATACTCTACGAACTAGTGAAGAAGTCAACCCCAGCAGTAGCAACCTCAACATCCTGTGGGACAGTCCCTCCGCTGACGCCAATGGCGCCGAGCAAGAAGCCGTCCTTGTATAGCGGCAGCCCTCCGCCAAAGACTACGAGGCCACCATTTGTTTCTTCAATACCTGTCGCGTATCTCCTCAGCGGTGTTCTAGAGTTATGCATCGCATTGGGCTTACCATAAAGAGGTCCTCCCGGTATGCTACTGTTGTACAAACTTGCGGATGTGATGCCATTGAACAACACGGACGTCCGCGCCTTCTTGATGCTGATGTCGATACTGCCTGGATAGGCATTATCCATGCGCAAGAACGCGACGAGGAGGCCAGAAGGGTCGACAATGGCGATGTTCTGGGGTACGACGGTCTCTGCCTTCGCCTCTGCCGCGGCGATGATGGCCTGCGCCTGCGCTGCTGTAATGTAGTGGCGCTAGTCCTTCCTTAACATGGTGGTTTTGGATGTGGCGCAAATATTGACACGTACCTGAGCAGGAGTACTTCCAATGCCGTTGTCCGTCACATTCTGAGCCATGGTGGAAGTCGTGAAGCTCGAGACGAGGAGACTAAGTGCGATGAAGAAGCGCATGGTGTGTCGAAGTCTCACCAGAAGAACTACGGCAGTCGCTGCTGGACGGAGGGACGGGCCATGGCGAGCATGTTCTTGTTATTTGTATCTTCCAGACTTGGTCCCATATGCACAATGACCCCTTTCCACGCAGCCGTCTGCGGGGTGCGTATGTATGAACCTGCGGGGTTGGGAGATGGCAGCATGGAACGCATCTCTACCCACTTGGCTTCAGCGGTAACTTGGGTAGATCCGCAGGAGATCGAAGAGGAGATGTTACAGCGTCATCTTCGGACAGCCGGTCGTCCAGCCTCCAACCCCTGCACGTTTCTTCTTGCAATCGTGGGCAGCTTCGCTATCTACCCCGACCGACAACCTCGGTACCCGCACACTCGACTCGGCGCTCTCAACCTGAAGCGCAGTATATCTAGAGCGCGAAACGAATACGGGCATTGAGCATACATTGGAAATGGCACAAGGTGGATACCTGGTCAGACGAAATAGCCGAGCGCTTAAGACGACGCCAAACGATCGCCTGCCAAGCATAGATATATATTTATAGCATCCTGCAGATCGCCCAGAGTGAGGCCTGAACCTCGAGCTGAATGTCATGGATAGAAGCGCTGTACTGTCTCCGACCTATATCGTACTCGGAGACTAGTCGAGTTGATCCACTCCAGTCTACCTGAAAAGCAACATGGCCGAAGCAATAACCGTCATAGAGCTACTAGGCATATGCGTGAAGATAGTCCGCAAGGCTAAAGAGCTCATAGAAACAGTAAAGAATGCAAGGGGTGCACTGGGTACTTTACTAAGTCAGGCCGAGCGCATGCGGCTGGTTCTCGAAGTGCTTCGCAGTCTTGATGCACGTCTGAGTGATGATCAGAAAAGCGGTCTGCTCAAAGCCTTCGAGGAGGGAGGGGTCGTGAAAGCGATTAAGGACCTGGAAAGCTTTGTCGAAGGTATTTCGACCGGCTCCATGGCGCAGCTGAACTGGGTGAGGAAAAAGAAGGAGGCGATGGCAATGTCTGAGAAGTTACAGAGTCAGGAGAGTGAGCTACTTGTGCTGCTGATCTCCATTTCTGCGTATGGGATCCTTGCTCTTTTATCTCTTCGTTAATGAACGCTCTTCATGCTGACGTGCCGTAGTGAAAGCAGCGTCAGAACAGAAAGCGACGTCCGGTTCATACGGGAACGCATCATTCGCCACTCAGAGATCGTGGAGCCTTTTGATGCCCTCAGTCTTCGAGATGATACTGCAACAGTGACCTCAGCCCCTCCAGCATATTCCCAGGCAGGCAGCAACGTGGACTCCTCGGCGATCAACGTGCCTCCTCAGACTCGATCACCCACAGATCTGCAATCATTCGCCGGAGCGGACCAATTCGCTATCGGAAACCCAAAGACTCTTGTGCCTGCCACATCACATCACCCTCCGGTCTGGCTAGGCTATGTTCTTACAAAGGGCTTCTCCACCACGTATATCAATCTTCGACACGCCGTATCCGATGCTGCATACATGGGAAATTGGGAGGGATTAGACCAGGCTCTTCAGGCTGGTTCCAGGCGATTCAATGAGCCGTGGATCAACGCACCGAGACTGAGTAAGTGGCTTGGATATCTCGAGCCCAGATGCTGAAGCACACTCAGAAGCGTGGGAGGGACGTCATGGTCTTTCGCTATGGACACCTCTCCATCAAGCCGCTTTTCTTTTCGCCCCTGAAGAACAGATCCGGAAGATGGTCGAGAAGGGCGCCTTCAGTAAGGACGACAACTCCCAATCCGCGCAAAGCTATACTTATGTCACATGCTAGGGACCCTGAAAACCCGATGGACAGATCCAGACGAGCTGCCGTATCGCGACATGACCGCCGCCGAGATCGCACGCGAGATAGGCAACACTGCGGCTTACCAGCTCCTCACCCCTGTCGTGCGGCATAGCATACCCTCCAGAACACTCCTCAATCTCCAGGACCAGTTCCATCAGCTCATCCGAGCGGACTTGCGGAACGATGTCATGGAGTATCACCTATACCTGCCTGAGCTAAGTGTCTTGACCGAATTAGAGACTCCGGAGATGTTCTTTCCCATCCAGGGTCCGGTTCCGAACAGCAAGGTGAGGGATTTTGGTCGATTTTGCTAGGCGTACAAGCTAAACTGAGTCACAGGGCTATCTCTATCGTCTAGATGGCCGAGAGCTGTTGGTTGCATGCATTGGTATGGATGGAAGGGACTCGAGACATCTTTACCGAGTACTCGAGACGTCTTGGTTCCGGATAGAGGACGCTTTGCGGTTCAATGCGTGAGTTGATAAAGGCAGGCAGATAGATCGCGGGGTTGGAGACTATATCGGCGGCCCAACTCCCCTAAGTCTCAGCTGCAAGATACAGCTCGAGGGAATGATTGCTTACTTGACTCATGGGAGCGCACACATATACTGCTCACCAAGGAAACCGGGTACCGTTGAGTCAAGCATTTGTGTCATGTCAATTCGCCGTAAGACTTGCGGTCTGCTGATTACTTCGTTGCGCCATGCGCCTATAAGCTATTGTTACACCGTGCAGTCCCCATCGTACCTGTCTCATCCCGACCGTGCACATAGAACTTGTGAGTAGCCTACAAGTACAGTCCCTCAGGCTCGCCCTCCTGCTTCGTCTTGAGAACGTTCTCTCTAGCTTGTCTGAAGTCTGCCATGTTCACGCGCATCCTGCGCTCCCTCAGCGCCATGAGACCAGCCTCAGAGCAGATGGCGCGAATATCGGCACCTGAAAGGTCGTCCTTCTGATTGATGAACTCATCGAGGTCTACATCCTCCGCAAGCGACATCTTCGAGGTGTGCAAGGTGAAGATCTTCTTCTTGGTGACCTCTGTGGTGAAAGTTAGCACGGCTTCCTCATATAATAAGATTTCGGTAACGTGATACGTACGGTCAGGGTTCTCAAAGAGAATCTTGCGGTCAATACGACCAGGTCTGATCAACGCGGGGTCCAAGGTTTCGATCTTGTTTGTCGCCATGATGACCTTCACATCTCCTCTGTCATCAAAACCGTCGAGCTGGTTCAGCAGCTCCAGCATGGTCCGCTGGATTTCACGCTCTCCACCTGACGTCGATTCGTAACGCTTCGTTCCCACGGCGTCGATCTCATCGATGAACACAATAGCGGGTGCATGCTCTGCGGCGGTCTGGAAGAGCTGCCTAACCAGACGAGGACCGTCTCCGAGGTATTTTTGAATAAGCTCACTACCCACAATGCGAAGGAAGGTGGCGCTGGTTTGGTTTGCGACGGCCTTTGCGAGCAGAGTCTTTCCTGTACCTGGAGCTCCGTATAGGATAACACCCTTTGGTGGCTTAATACCCATCTCCTCGTACAGTTCAGGGTGTAGCAAAGGCAGTTCCACAGCCTCTCTGACTTCTTGTATCTGCTGCTCCAATCCACCAATATCTGCGTATGACTCGGTAGGTGCTTTGTCAAGTTTCATGACAGAAACCAGAGGGTCGGCATCGTCTGTGAGAACACCAACGACGGAAACGGACTTGTGATGCAGGAGAATGCTCGCGCCAGGCTCCAAAAGGTCTTTGTCAACGAACGACATGATGCTGACATAGTATTCAGGGCCAGTGGCAGAGGAGACAATAGCGTGATCATCGTCGATGAGCTCCTCGAGAGTACCGACGCCCATAGGGCTACCTCTCATATCATCAACTCTGCTTCTCTCGTCTGCGTTCCTATCGATGGCGTCACTCTCGCCGCCGGCGCTGGCCGGTTGTGCTGTGTTTGCAGCCTTGGCTTTTCTGATACGTTCCTGATTCTCGACATATTCCTCCTCTAGCAACAGGTGGTCGTGAACGCGCTGCATGCGCAGGTATCGGAGCTTGCATCGCGCGGTTGGGTAGACAGTGGGTAATTTGGCCGCTGCATTTGGACCAGCTTGCTTTCTCTTCTTGCGGCCGATGCGCGTGGTGGGCTGTGGTGGTGGCTCGTACTTTGGCTTGTCTTTCTGTGATGGAGATAAAATGGTTAGCTTGCGAAGACGGAGGAAGCGCAGGCGTAGGGCTCCAGCCTGAGATGAGTTGTACCTTCGCGTCTTTCTTGTCCTTGCTATCTCCACCTTGACCTGGTGGCCCTCCACCAAGTCCGGACTGGTTCGCACCCTATGTTGCTGGTCAGTCATTGTCCCGATAAGGGACCATGTGCCTGTCGACAGCTTACCATGGCGACTGCCTATATGGGTTTGGGAAGAGCGGTGAGAGCAGTCACTCGACGTCGTAAGTGCGCTGCTAGATGGAGTGTCTGGTATGAAGATGAACGGTACGGTGGTGGAATGGGTTGACGGCAGAGAGGCGGATGTTGCTTGATTGGTGATGTGATGAAGCTCTCAGAACGCGGCGAGCGACGTAGTGTGTCACGACTTCTGGACTTCACGGAGCAACTGTCGATGGCCCGACGACTGGCCCGAGCGCCAAATGTCCTAGCATGCTATCACCAACACAGCTCTTGGTAGCATGGTACTCGAGATCACGTTCACAACCTCGAGCAACAATTAAAGGTGAAAGGCTTGTGTTACTGGTACCGCCCTTCCCGCTGCAGCGGAACATATCGAACCGTCACTTCCCGATTGCACTTCTTCCACATCCTCTTCTTCCAGCCTTCTGCCTTAACGTGGGGCCTGGTTCGGATATCCCAGGCCGATCAGGCTAACGTACCACGAAGCAGACTCACAGATACATATCCACCAATACCGGTACATTGCGCGGTTAGAATACTAGAGCTTCGGACTTGGTAACGGCCGGTCCATTATCTATCGTGCCGCTGTGAGGCAGTGATCAGGCGACACCTGGTTAAGAGTTAGGCACATATACACACGACGACATTCCGGGCATGTCTTCCAACCGTCTCCGCCGTTTGGCGAAAGAGATCCAAGAGGTCCAGGCAGATCCTGGTGCTGGTGTTGCTCTCGAGTCTTATTCCAGTGCTGGACCCACCAACTTCGATGATATGACACACTTCAAAGGCGTATTCGTCGGACCACCAGACACGGCTTACGAGGGTGCAAAGTACTATGTCGATATAAGGATACCGTCGGAATACCCGTTTCAGCCCCCTGTCATGAAGTTCACAACCAAGATCTGGCACCCAAACATCTCCAGTCAAACTGTAGGTCGAGGCTATCATCCCGCGTGGTATAGTTGCTCATGAGATGTATTAGGGTGCAATCTGCTTAGACACGCTCGGAAAGGCCTGGTCACCCATTATAACGCTGAAGAACGCTCTTATCTCCCTGCAGTCACTCCTCTCCTCTCCAGAACCGAAGGACCCTCAAGATGCAGAGGTCGCAAGAATGCTCCTTACAAACCCCAAAGAGTTTGAGCATGTGGCGCGAGAGTGGGCGATCAAGTATGCCGGAGCACCTGCCGGAGCTCCAGGTAGCGGATCAACCGATGCTGGCGGGAGCGGCGGTGTTACTGCAGAGAGCCTGAAGGAGAAGGAAGAGAGGATGAAAGAGCGGGAGCAGGCCGCAAAAGTTGCAGCGTATGTTCAGCTTCCCGTATGCGTGCTGACCAGAAATGTACGACTGACATCTTGAGACAGGTATCATGGCTACAATCAGCAGCTCATAGACCGATTCACAGCCATGGGCTTCGACGTGCCCACCGTTGTATCTGCTTTTGAGTACTTCGATATCGACAAGAGAGACGGAGAGGACTACGAGCTGGAGGAGGAGTACATGGGCGACATCACTGCGCGACTTTTCAACGAGGCATAGAGGTGGACCAATGGGGACAACATTGGCTCAGAAGACAGACGTTGGCGCAAGGCTTTCAGGTTGACAATGAATGAAACGACCCTCGATGACTTCCCAAAACACGGGTAGGACGTTATGCACACCACGTCGATACGCCGGCTGCTATATTTGCTGCATTGGCCGGCGTTTACGACGGAACTCCATAGCAATGATAGCGCTGAAGACCTCGGTCATAACTTTCAATATTCATTGAGTGGCTGTTCCGTTCGAGAAGCGTAGCTGTACATGTACCATTGTCCGCTTTCGTTATCTGGAAGTAGGGGATGTATAGGAACATATTCTATCTTGCGTCTCGGCTAATAATCGGTCTACCGAATTCAGGTGGATCGGTGGAACACAATTTGACGGTGTGATGGCCGAGTGGTCTAAGGCGGCAGATTTAAGTACTTCTATACATAAACTCTGCTGGAGCAATCCGCGCGAGTTCGAACCTCGTTCACACCAGCATTTTTTTTGCTCCTTGACAAGGGTTGTCTGGATAGGTCGACTGGCTGCTTCCGATGAAGCAGAGCAAGCATACATTATATCACAGCTATCATCAGGGTGTCGTGTACCCTTTTTGAAGAATCCAGGGACCCCATGCAGCAATAGAGTGGTTGCGTTGAAGCAACTAATAGCAGTCCGAGCCGATGAAACGGCGCAGTACGTACATGTCAACGGCTTCATCAGAGATCACAGAGACGCATATACGATCTCAATCACTTCGAAATGGAGGGGCTCATTCGTTACCGTCAGTTTGGATTGGGGGATACGAGAGTCGCACATCAACAAAGCTTCGTATGTTATGCATACACATCACCCATGTATTCCATCAGCCATAGGTAGGTAGATCATCGTGTTCTCATTTCGCTATTGTACAATATCCGTTTTGAAACCTCTACTTCTTCTGAGTAGCTGGCTTGCTTGGTCCATCCACAGCCTTTTCGACGTGACCAGCGATGCCATCCTTCGATGCGTCGAACTGACTTCCGATTGCTCCGTCCTTGGAGAATGGGCCTCCAATCTTCTCGCCAATCTGGCCGATGTTGCCGTCCGCTGGTGCCTAATGTCAGTAGCCATTGAGATACGATCAGTGGTGTTGACCTACGGTTGAATTGCTTTCCTACCGCACCGCCAGATGAGATGACTGATGGGTCCTGAGTGATATTAGCGCTGGCGCCGGAGATGCGAAGGAGGTATAGATCTTACCTGTGGGTTGGTATCCTTCGCCTCGCCGGCCTGTTGTGCAGCGTCGGAGACGGCCTTAAGAGGTTTGTTGTCGGACATGTTTCTGATGCTCACGGATGCTGGTCTGAAGGTGAAGGCGGTCCTAGTGGCGGTGTTTCTGGTGATGGTGCGCAACATTGTAATAGGGAAGTAATTGAAGATGGTGTTGGGAAGAGAACGGGTTTATATGTAGGAGAAAGAGTCGAGTTAGGCACCTCCGAATGCATGTGGCCGTCACATGCTTGTAGCACCTGCATGACGCTCCTGCTTGCAATCCATGGATGCTACCAGGCCTAATCCGGGTTCATGATGTCACGACTCAACTGATGTTATTCCGACCCAGACGGGACATCTGGAGTCAGTTCCAACGCTGCAGTGTATGATGGCATTGACTGGGCCCAATTTCTCCGTCTTCGTAAAGGCTTCATGTTGCATTGCGCAAGGCTTCCAATAGTGGCGGCGGATGAGGAAGGGTCCGATCAGTGGCCGCTTCGCTTACTGTATACCAAGTCTTGGCATGGAGCTCGCATGGACACCTCAGACCGCACTTGTAGATGCGTTAGACGTCTAGACATTTAGTGCCCGAACACATAGCAGAGCTCTATGGAAGCTCAATTATTGTCATGGGGAGAGGCAATCCAATGTATAGCGACTTTACTCACTCGCATGTCATGTCTCGGTACGAAGCTCGACGGACTGCACAAGCACCTTTCCCAGCACAACAACTATTGCAATTTGGTATATATACAGATAGAAACCCACTCATCGATACGCTCATCTGCTTGTTTCTCACAAGGTAGACGAATAATACAAGTTCAGCAAGTTGGATCCACCACAGTACTGGTAATAGTTACCCGGGCATAGCATCAGGTCTTGCATTGGGCAGTCAATCGCCTTCGCTCCTGCAGACGTCGCAACGGAATTGCCACAAAAGCATTGGGTACCGTATTCCAAGCTGTAGAGTATGTATTAGCACACTTCCATGCCTAGCGAGTGGTGGGAAAAGGGAAGGACAGGGGGAAGCGGGACAAAGAAACCATCGGAAAGAGACTCACCCTGCGTAATGCATACTCTTGCCCAAGCAGTATTTCACACACATATCCACCGTCATGCTCGGGTTGCTGGTCATGGTACCTTGGAGTGCGCGGCCGGAGGTGCCCTCGGTCAAGCACTTCTTGCTCAGGTATTTGCCCACACTCGCCTGGACAGCGGGTGCCTTGTAGCCCGTGTTGTTATACACAGAAAGTGTTCCAAATCCGCCGCAAACCTCGCTGAAGTTACCGGTACAGCGCATGTCGCAATCAACTCCAATGACAGGCGCAGTGAGATTGTCGATGATCTGCGAGCCGGAAGCCAGAGCATTGCCTGCCCAACATTGATTCGCATACTCTAGCCCGTAGAGAGCATAGTTGTTTGTGACGGTTGCGAATTTAGCGCAGGATTCGATGGTCATGTTGGTGCTCGAGTAGGTAGTGCCATTAAGAGCGCGCCCGTTCGTCCCTTCGCTTGCACAGCCCAGGTAGTTTTTGGCGTAGGGGGCGGGCGTTACGGTCATTTGATAGACGGAGTTCGACAGGTCCGTCGTTGGAACGAAGGAGGGGTCAGTATTGTTGTAGACGCTCATGAATTGGCCACCGCCGCAGTACTCTGTGAAATTGCCAGGACACTTGTGATCACACTGATACGCCACGTTGCTGTAGTTGAGCAGCGCAGTGGGATTGACGGCAACGTCGCACCAACACTGGGTTCCGGCCTCTAGACCGGAGTAACGGTATCCACGCTTGGTGCAGTATGACTGGCAAAGCTCCACTGTCATCGATGCAGTGTCGGTAGTGGTAAGAGCATTCAGGGTCCGCATGAACGAGCCGTAGGTGTCATTGCCGCAGCCCAGATATTTGTTGTACTTGTTGCCAAAGTACGCGCCAACCGCGGCGGTGGAAGTCGGAAGTGGTACAGAGTCCACGGTCTTGACAATAGTTGGCTGTTTAATTCCAGCACCACATTCCATATCCGCAGCAGTAGCCGGTTCAGGACCATACGTGACGGTGATACAGCCTGGCAACTTGGCAATCATTCCATGCACAGGTTCCGAGATTTCGGCTGGCCTCTCCGGGCAGTTGAAGGAGTACTGCACATCGTCGCTCTGGTTGAGAATCGGACAATCCTGAATGACGCCAGAAGAATCAACACTATCAGTGCTGGCGCAATTCTTGAGTGCTTGATTTAAGACAGAAGAGTCCCAACCGTTCTGGAAATCCGCATGGAAACCGTACCCTGTAGCGTCTCCCATGGAGAAGACATATTGTCCACCATCTGTGTTGTTCGAGACTTGTGACACAGCGTAATTTACCTCCATAAAAATGTGGGCGAACTGGTATGGATGGTCAGGGGGGCAAACGCCGTTGTCCATGTCAGACAAGTACGCAACGTGGCTGTTGTCGGATTTGTACAGATTCTTTCCGTCCCAGCAAGATTGGAAGTGAATCTGGGCGCGCAACCCGTTGACGCAGGTGTTGACGTAGCTCGTGTTCATAAGACCGGGAGTACCGGGTCCTAGAACCTCCGAGAGACAAGCATATTGAACGGCGTCCTGGATTGGACGAGGCGGATACGTTGAGTTGCCCCATGTTAGGTTGGTATCGTTGTAGGACCGCAGAGTCTTGTCGCCGGAAATCATCTGGAAGCCCTTCGGGAACGGGGTGAGATTGTCCTGGTTTGGTCCACGACTGAGATAGTAGACGACACTACCACCGTGGGGTACCTCTTCGAAGGAGCCATTCGGATGTTGATAGTACAGAAGAGGGCTCCAATAAGCCGACTTATCCGATTGTACCTCGCAGGAAGAGCATTGAGAGTTCAGCAGACTCGAGTAGGTGGAGTTGACGCCAAAATCTATTCTTCACGTTAGCCTGTTGTTTACTCGTCCCGCAACCACGGCATCTTACTAGAGCCTCCGACGACAAGATGAGCATGTGCCGAGACAGCACCAGGATTGACGATAGGGTCGACTCGTCCAACCTGTACCGCACCACAATTCATTCGCCAGAAGGCATCAACATTTCCAATATGGGACAGTGCGACCGCCGCAGCTGCCAGGTAGAAACGACCGAAGAACATGTTGGTTGGATACCCTAGCAGTCAGTCGTCTGACGAGTTGGGAGGCACCTGGTATAAAGATATGAGAGACAAGCCGCGGGTTCTTTCAGAGCGTTCGGTACAAGGTGAGATGCGCCTCAGCACCAGGTACGAAGACGAGTTCCAAAGCCCCAGATGCCGCTTTGGGTAAGAGGCTACAAGTTCGTTTCCAGTACTTGGAGCGTCCGCTCGGCCACGCGGCAACTGATCAATTGGAAGTGACTGTTTCAACAGCCGAGGTGCCGATTTTCTTTGTTGCGAGATGTTTTCGGTATAGCCTTTCCGGGGTATTCGTAAAATCGGATGTTCAGCACCGAGAAGAGTCCTTGTTAAACCAAATGGGCGACAAAGAAAAGGAACTGCGATTAGGAATAGAGACTCCAATGCAGAGAAACGCGCCTTAACATTACCTCCACTGTCCTGGGAAATTTGGACACGGCGCTGCCAGGGCCTCGAGGGTTGTAAGAGTCCCATGATGACAAGCGCGAGGGTAAGTACGCATTGAAAATCGCTCCGTCGGAGATTAAATGAAAATAAAAACAATCACCCTAATCTGGGGTTCGAGAACGACTTCTGAATTGCTTAAGCATTCCACAAAGTTTGAGCAGCCAATGGCTATCCATCTTTCACAACCTACATTCCGGATAGGTACGCTAGACTCTTTAAGGTAAACTCTTTAAGGTAAGGAGGCCTCAATGCGCCTTATTCACCACATTGGAATGTCATATTCGGAACATCCGCCTTTACAAAAATTGATAAGGGGCTTATGGCGGAAGAGTGTCGGACACTGCGATAGAGCCGCTAAAAGATGCAACTGCTTGCTGTGGCGCAGAAACCAAGGGGGATCGAGGTGAGCGTCATCTATACATGTCAGTGCCATGCTCCGCGATAAGAGAACCATCTGCATCTTTGTTAGGTATTGAACAGTCAGGCACCCTATTAGGCTCTTCTTCGAAATCGGCACACCACTTTGGTGCAGTAACGTCGTTTTGAGTAATATACACTCGACTTGAGAAGGTATGTAGGTCAAAGCTGCCCCGGTGTCATCCGTAAGTATGCTGTATCCCTATGACTCGCCGGATTGATTTGCAGGCGCGGTTTCATCCGGCCATCGGTTAAATACTTTAAGGTGACCCTTTCCCAGTCCACCACCTCATGTGTCCATTGGAAACGCGTGACTAAGTGGCCCTGGCTCATCTTCGTGACACAGATGGCGTATCCTTCTTCTTGTCTTCACGATAGCCCGCCTTCTTTGTTTCCATCTTCCGCTTCGACTTCGAACTCGTTGACCCCATGAGAAGTTCATTTGCACATTGAAAGCATTTCTCTACGACTGTGAGAGGCCATACGAGCAGGTACCAGAGCACTTCGAGCGGTACCATCATGGCTGCACTGATCCACCCCAGCAAGGTGGCCACAACCCCACGTCTTGATTGATAGCCTTGCGCCGCAACCGCTGCGAGGCTGAGAGCATCCTGCAGTCTCGTCTCCAGGGACTGCATACGGTTCTCGGTCAACAGACTCAACGTTGTGGCGCGCTTCTCATATCGCCGCACGGCGCGCTCGAGTGCGTCAAGTCGAGGCTCATAACGCTTCCGTAGCTCCGCAGACAAGGCGGTAACCTCGTCCGTATGCTGAGCAGCCAAAGCAGCGGTGGGTGGAGGTACGTCGTTCGAAGCAACTTTGCTCTCAAGAAGATCTAGACGCGCTGCAAGGTTGCTGAGAGCCGAACCACTACCAGTCTGGAAAGCAGGGTCGCCAGCACTATTAGCGACACGCTGCAGATGAAGAGTGCGGTTCGTAATGAGGCGAATCAGCTGTCTGCATGGCCGTATCTCTGCTGCGAGGAGGAATATGCTCAGGTTATAGTCAGACACTAGACTTTCTGAAGGCCGGGAAAGTCGTGCCCGGATGATGTGGAGGAGATAGGCGCTAAGGGCGGGGAGGACAAAAGTCGCAAGCAAGGCCAAGAGTTCATGTATGCGGAGCCGTGATGAAGCCTCTTTCTGATCATGCTCCCATTCTGCATGGCCAGGCTGCTCGGATGGCTCTTGAGGCGCACCACCAGTGGAAGGCTTGTCCGAGGACTCGTCATCCTCGTTTAGCTGCTCCAAGACGACAGGCTCAGGAGGCGAGTATGGTCTTACGGCAGCTTGGGCGGAATAATACCAATCCCTATAGAATGTCAAATCACGCTCCTGTCTCAAACTCAAAGCTCGGCCTTACCACGGCAGAGTAACGCTCCAGTTCAAGAAGATTGCCGCCAGACCAAGAAGCAGCACATCGGTGACAAATGCACTGCCACCCTGAAAGAACAATCCTCCTATTGCCGGCAGTATAGCAAATGCGAGTGGAGAAGATTGCCAGTGTGAGGCAGTCTCATCTTCCAATTGTGTGCCTCCCAGTCCCGGGCGAATGTAGTCCCCCGCAGATGACTGCACAGACTGGCGCGTGTCATCGATGCTGGAGAGGGAGAGAATAGAGGAGCGTCTCCGAGGCACGTGCGGCATAGCTGAAGGTGGCAGCAGAGTACGCTCCCGGCTACTTGAGGGTGCTGAACGGTCACGGAGGTGGGTGGGCGGAGGTGGAGTGGGCAAGGCCGATGACGTGCCCTGCGGAGGACGTTGCGGGAGAGTAGGCTTTACATCGGTCATGGCGGCAGCGGAGGGAGCGTGTCAGGAGAAGTATTTGGCACCAGGGTGCCGGTGAATGAGGTGCCAGTGGAGCTGGAGGGAGTGCCAGTGAACGGTAAGGCAGAGGTGCGGTGGAAAGAACTGTGTGACAAGCGCGGCGCATGGTGGCAGGTGCAGGTGGGCTACCCAGCGCGCGAGAGGGACGGGACGGGAACTGGAAGCAGCTGAAGAGCACCTGCAGGCTCCAGACAGGCTCCAAACAGGCTTCGAGGCTGTTGTTCGGAGGAACTGGGAACTGCCCTGGGAAGAGTTCGCGTGTGCGTGTGGGTTGTCGCTTCTTGTTCGGGACGGCTCGTCCCTGTCAATCGTCTGCGTGTGGGCTGCGCGTGTGGGCTGCGCGTGTGGGCTGCACCTGCCGTCTGGACTGTGACGAGTGCCTGCCGTCTGCGGGCAAGTCCAGTCTGCGGCTTCGTCTGCGGCTTCCAAGTCCGTCTGCGGCTTCCCCGTCCCCCGCCGATGGAGTGCCAAGCCAATCTGTGCCAAGCCCCGCCGTCAGGTCAGGAACTTCACCTGCAGGTTCAAGCTTCGGGCCTCAAGCTTCCAGGCACCGGAGCAGCCCTCCGCAGTGTCCGCTTGCGAAACTTCAAGGTTCCTCATCCGTTGCTTGCTGTTCCGCCCCCAGGCTGTCCACCGTTTCTGTTTTTCAAGAAGACACCCAAGCCATGACAATTCGCGTCTGACCGAGCTAGTCTGGCCTGCGGTCTCACATCTTTCTAGCTTTCTTCTACGTTGTCTTACCGGGCCACCGACCGCGTCACACTCTCACCACAACGACGTTTCCACGCCGTTCGCATTATTGACAACGACGAGACCGTGGCTGCTCTGGCGGTAGAAGCCGCCATGGACGCCCATAGCGAGTTGTGAGGAGACGGGGAGGCGCTCACCCATCATAGGCTACCGTTTGACTGGGAGCCGTTGGGCCAGGCGTAGATTCTGCCAACGCCCTACCCTATACGGCATCCAGGCGCTGAGATCGGCCTGGCCGTTGTACTCGCCGCGGTTGTACTCGCAACGTCCACGGCGAGACGAGTCCAGCAGGCTGGCGCGCGCCTCACTCGTCCTAGACGTGGCTGGCCGCGCGTGAAAGATGCGGCAAAAATCCACCATCGTGAGACAGACCTGCTCATCCAGTCCCATATATACCCCTGTAGATCCCTACTCGTTACATTTGGCCCACTCAGACCAGCATCGCCAGCACTGCACTTACAGGAAGCCCGCTTCCTCAGCGCCAGCAAACCTTCTTTCCTTCTTTCCTTCTATTCACTCGCTCTCGTCGCTCACTACAGCAACATGCCTTCCCTAAGAAAGCTGTCCGTGATTACGCTGGGTGCCCTGTCCGTCGGTGCTGCTCCGATCGCTCCTGAGTCCCCCATCGATAGCGTTGCTTCAGACTCCCCGGTCATGGAGAGGCGTGACTCGGCTTCCTCTGCAGCAGCCACCTGGAACGGCTGCACCTATGCCGTCAAAGGCGTCGGTAACTTCAACGCCCGCCTCAGCGTTGACTTTACCAAGACCAGCTCCCTGCCTAGCACCCTGCATGCCTCTTCCAATACCATTGGCCAGGGTACCGCCCCTTACTCTCGCCAATTCGACCCGGACAACCTTGACTTGGAGTCGGATGGCCTTCACATGATTGTCCCAGGTGGCCAGGACACCAGCCCTATTTCTTCCGCCCAAATGACTACCGTATGGGACGACATCCAGTACGGCTCCGTTCGTACTGTAGCCAAGGCCAGCTCTGTTGCCGGATCTGTACATGGCTTCTTCTACTACTATGATGACAGCCAAGAAACCGACATTGAGATCCGTACCGCAGACACCTCTCAAGTCCACTTCACGAACCAGGTCACCACTCCCGGAAACGCTGAGACTACCTACAACTTTACTGCTCCCTCTGACATCACCACCGCCTTCCACGAGTACCGTATCGACTGGGTCGCCGGAAAGACTATGTTCTACGTTGACGGCGTCCTCAAGAAAACTGTCACCAAGAATGTTCCTAGCTCGGCTGGCTGGTGGATGTGGAATAACTGGTCGAACGGCAACACCTGGACTCTCGGACCTCCAGCGTCTGATAACCACCTCGTTATCAAGAAGATCGATGCTTACTTCAACCGCACCAGCATCGCAAGCTGCGGGACGAAATGACTGGATGGCAGTTCGAACTCTACGAGCACTGATTCAACCGAGTCAACCGACTCAACTGACTCAACTGACTCAACTGACTCAACGGACGCAACTGATTCATCCGACTTAACCGACACAGCTGATTCAACCGACTCAAGTGACGAGAGTGATGATGAGGAAATCACCTTCCAACCCATCAAGCTCTACGCTGCTGAGTCGTAGGCGTTCTTACGGAGTGACGAGGGGTTATGTAGAGGAGCTGGGCATGAAGGGTTACGGGCTGGCAAAGCATTGGGTGGAGTTGGAGGTCCTGGGTACTATGTTTGACTTCTATTCTGCGATCTTGATGATCGTCTGACGCTTCTGGACAAGCGTAATCGATTGCATACCACATTTATATAGACTAAGTAGTTTGGCTAATGTCTTTTTGTCACCTTCAACTAAACCATTCAGCTCAACTCACCACTACCGTGTGATTGCCACCAGCAACAGCGAACATGTACCCTTGTGTTCCTACCGTCTTGCCCTTTACGATCCTTCCATCCAGCTCAACCCTCCCTTGCCGTGTCCCATGTATTGCAGGCAACACCACTGTTCCCTCCGTCCCAGCCGGCGTATTCCACCACAACTCGTAACCCCTGCCACCACCAGTGACGTTCCAACTAGCCTCAAACTTACCCAGTTTCGTCGTAAAGCCTCCTCTCACGCTCGTCAAGTCACCAAACTGCGGCTTCAAGCTCCACGTACTGCCCGCCCTGCCCGTGACCATGAGTCCGAGGATATAGTTCGTGAGCGCCGACGTCGGTCCGCTGGACCAGCCATGTGCGTGCGAGATATAGCTGGCGTCGTAGTCATAGCCGCGACTGTTCCTGTACGCGAAGGATCCGTTAGCGAGATAGCCTTCGATGACCGTGCTCTGAGTGCCGTTCGGGTTGTTCAGGTACCAGCCCCAGCAGCGACGGATGAGGTCGAGCGCACGTTGAGTTTGACCTATAGTCAGATGCGCTTGAATCTCGAAGGAGGAGATGAAGGGGGAGATGTTGTTGGGAAGTTCAGGGGCCACGGCGCCGATGGGTGTCCAGTTGCGGGTGAGGCGCTGAGAGATAGACTGGGCACGAGAAGGGATAGACGATGATGGTGGAACGACGCCGAAGAGTATGGCCATGCTGTTCGCGTCCTGAGGGTGCAGGGTCGTGGCGGTGGCGTTGTCCTTGAAGGAGCCGTAACTCCCATCCCAGCAATATTCGTTAATCGCTGTACTGAGGTTTGCGGCGCGTGATGTGTATAGAGAGCTGAGACCAGTGGTATCACCCTCCCAGATTGCGAGATCGGCGCCCGTTAGAAGAGTGTGATACAGGATCATGTTGGCTTCGCTGTTGTTGAAGCCTTGCTGCCAACGTGCCCAATCACGGATGCCGGTCACGTTCAGTAAACCGGACGGTTGTACCTTGCCGTAGACATACTCCATTGCGCGAAGATAACCGTTCCAGTTCTGTTCGAGGAAAGCCGTGTCGTTCGTGAAGAGAAGGTAGTTGTACGTGCCGATCATAGTCCACATGTGGTACGTATCTGAGCCTTGCTGCAGGAGGGGTGGCCCAGCTTCGGGGAACGACCCATCAGCGTTTTGATTATCGTACATGACCTGAAGTGCATTCTTGACACTGGTAAGGTCACCAATACTAACGAAGGTCGAGGGTACCGCGACACCCATATCACCAGGCCAGACCGCACGGTCTCTCTTCGCTCCGTCGACGATGATGGTATCACCTGGACCTAACGTGCCATTATTTGCCCAGCCACTCGCCAGGGCAGGAATCCAGCGGCCAGTGTCAACAGGGACAGCATTGGTCTGAAGAGTATAAGCTCCACTGTACCAGATCTTGTTCAACTCTTCGTCATTGCTGTCGAAGTATCCTTGATAGGCTTGGAGATTAGACCAAGTAGGCTGGAACCCGATCTCGAGGCTAATGGCGGTGATGTTGAGATTCGTAACCGTGTCATTCGTAATGAGAAATAGGGTCAAATATCTGAAGCCACCTCGAAGGCGCGGCAAGTCCATGGTGTAGGTATAGTCGCCGGCCTGCGAAAAGTTGCTGTAGATGGCACCATCCCCGTACTCGAATTTACCATTTGAGGAGTCCGACCATAACCCAATCCAATTCTTTGCTTCGGTGAATGCCAGTCCAAGCGCGCCTGCACCACTCGCCGTGTAATTGACTGTGGCTATACCACCAACCTCTTTACCAAAGTCGAAGACGAGAGCAGATGCATTGCCCTGCAGCGGAGCTGAGCCAGGCCATGAAGATATCACGGAGGCGTTGGCAAGCGAGAGGATCGAGACGGGAGAGGCGACTCGGGATTCAGGCGAGTAGATGTTTGACTGCCATGGGCCGGGAAATGCTGTATCCAGAGGACCGGAACAAGTGGTGTCACGCCAGCAGGACTGCCCGCGAACATAACTTGCTACGCTTAAGACTATGTATAGAGGAAGGGCATTGAACATGGAAAACATCTTGCCGTGATAATGCCCGGTGGAAGCAGGAGACCAGATAATACGTACATGGTGGGAACATACCTTGCAGGAGTGACCATGGTTTTATAAGACATGACTGGTATACAGCACATGGGGCAAGCTCGTGGTATATTACACCGAGGAAGAATTGATGGAACACGGAAAAATAGAGTGCGATGGGGTATGCCTTGTAGATCTGGAGGAGAAGCGGGGAAGGTAAAGATGTGGGGACGCTGCACGGTGAAAGAATCTACACATTTGCGACAAATGGGTCGAAGAATACCTTAGACAGGGACCGTGTGTTTGCAAATGAGCTTTCGGACAAGACAGAAATGGGATACAGAAGAACCAATGGTGTTTGCGAAGAAGCTTGACCTGGCAGATGGAGAAAACGGTGGACAGAAGAACGGCTCAGCCATTGAAAGCACGGACAACGATGCAGATTGCCTGCTGTAGTTGCTGACTGCTACACCGAGGCGAGGGCTCTGAAAATGACTTTTTGCCGGTGCTTAAAGCTATCGTACAATCTACATGACTGCCTCTATTGGCTGCTGCTGTATCTTACAGGGATGGTCTGCGAGTTCATAACGCTGCCTCCTTTAAACGCCAATATTGAGACGTCATCAACGTAACCATGTAGGATGGCAAATATCCAATTTGGTCCTGAAGCGGGCCTTTGGACGGGTCTACTTTCCCTCGTTTTCGGCTGCCAGACTCTGCGCCTGAGACGCAATGCCGCCCTTGTCGGTTGTGCCGTGAGCGCGCTGCTCGCGGCTGTGAAGGAGGTCTCCATCCTCCTTCGTGACGGAAGCTGGATTAGTAGCCATCTTTGAGCCCACTTCAGCAGCTGCTTGCTGAAAGTTCTTCTCCTTGGTCAAGTGCGACTGCTCCTCGGGAGAGAGGGGACCTGTGCTGGCAGGGACGCCGCGCTCGTTCGCAGAAGCCAGCCGCTGTGCGTCCGCAGAAATGCTGTCCTTTGGCGGTTGCGCCTGGCCCATGGCACGGGCTTCGCGAGACTTGAGATAATCGGCATCCTAGACATTGTGAGTCAGCAACGATGTTGGCGATCATTGTGACATGAAGGCTTACCTCTTTCGTAACTGATGAGGGGTCAGTCTGCATCTTAGAGCCGACTTCCTGAGCTGCTTGCTCGAAATTCTATTGCTAAGATCAGTACTTGTGTATACGCTAGTGTCCAAATTCGCGACTCACCATGGTCTTGCCAACCTCACTCTGCATGTGGGCGGCGTTAGAGCCTTGTGTGGACCTCCTTCCTGCCTGGCGGTCTCGGAAATGATTTGGGAGGATGGGGTTGGTTGAGCCATTCTGGTGGATGTAATCGAGTATTTGCAAACTTGTGGAGTCGGTGCTACAATTCGTGGTTGTCGGATTGTCCTCAGCGCGTGGCGGATGTTGTTCGTGATCGAGGATGCCATGGTCAGGGAAATAACCAAGGATTTTATTCTACAGCGGGTTCTGAGTGGTCCTTCTGTTTCAAGCTGCAACCTGAGTGCATGCAACTTCCAATTTGTATCACAGGAACAATCGGCGTGACATCAGAGACGTAGATGTGGAAGGCGTAAAGACGATCGCGGAACGGTATCACGTGCGTCATGACCCTTCTCAATTGCCTTCGAGTTGTACTCCATCACAGATGGCACGAGCCGCACGACCTGCATCGTCGAGCACGTCCACATTGCCCCGTTGCATCGATGGTCATTGGGTCTCCAGCAAGGGTTCTTCTTGCCTTACCATTCCGATCTCATAGCTTGACGAGAAGGACAACCTAAAGGGTCAAACGGGCTGAAACGGTCCAACTAGCTTGGCTCAGCCTTACGCTACCCCACACTTCCCGCCACCAAACCGAAAGATCTATGCCCTGGCAACCGCGAATGCTTCCTGTTGCCATGCCTAGGTGGCCAACGCGTCCGAGCGATGTCAAAGATTAACGTGGTATAGCTAGTGCAGCCGAGCATCGAATGGTCGACTTGCGTGGTGCGATACACTCCCCGAAAGGGATGTGCAATGGCTTACCCCCGAGAAGTAACCAGGCTTGGAAGCAGGATGTAGGAGGCAACAACCGCCTCTCTCGTCTGAACAGACTCTGCCGTTCATATGTCACCAACACATAGTCAGCGACTGCTTGTGAAAAGAATTCAGCCAGTGTCATCTCACCCTGAGGCTTCCAAGAGTAGGCTCGCTTGCAAAATCCCAGGCACAGTATAGAGCGATGCGTGCCTGGACTTTGCACTCTGCCCGTTTCTTGCGGGTCGTTAGAATCTATATTGCGTCTAAATGTCGCATCTTTTCCTTCTGTGACGGTAGATGTCAAGAAGGGTACTGCAGCCTACAGTCAACAACGATCTTCCACGAAAGCACTTGATGGATCTCTTTGTTCTGTACAGCCGCCCTACAAGTGCATCGAATTAGCATCTTTGGACTGCATGGAGTACTAGAGGCTCTACGACAGGAGTAAAACCACGTCCGTTGATTGACCATATCTACCTTACGAACCATTCGTCAAGTCCCTGTTGACTTGTTTGTGTAGTCATGACAGACCCAGGATATATGTTTGTCACGGCCATACCGCTGCAGTATTGTCCTTGATGGATTGATGATTGATGTCTGCTTGAGGCTGTATCTAGTTAAGGCAACAAGGATGTGGCGCAGCAATACTTCTACTCTCTCGTTTGCAAATGGATGACGCATAAACTCAGGTAGGGTGCTGGGGCTTTTGTAGGAGCAGGATCCCCTTCGCTATTTATGAGGATCTAGTCGGCGGAGATTGCTACGTGATACTACCAGTTAACGGAAGCAAGAAGGAGCACCGTGTCTTGGAGGGCACTTCATCCTTCGGGAAGGCATAAACAGTGGATGCCTTTCTTATTGGTGACGCGAGGGTCATAAATGGCTTACTAGAAGCTACCTAGGCTTTGTACTCAGAAGTCATGGCGTCTCAGGCATCTGGTTCCCTGCTTCAATATTGTGCGACAGGATTCTCAAGAAATCGATGATTTATTCACTACCACTGCTACATTTACTGCTTCTCCATTGGATGTAATTCTACTGTCTGTCAAGCCATGGACTGAGAAGTACCTTCATATGTTATGCCTTCCGGATTAGGAAAGAGGCTTTGTCATGCTAGCGGATCTAGGGCGGGACCGCCTTTCCAAGCATTGTGACAACAACCGGCAAGCCGTATACAACCGGTTATTGGCCCGGAAATCTACTACGTACGCACGACATGTTGCAGTCCTAGGGCCTCTCGCCTGGATGTGCTGCTTGGGTCGAAGTACGGTCTCTCTCCAAGTCCCACGGCACGATTTCCGAACCTGTCACCTTCGCCCCTGTAGTCGAACGTGGCAGAGTGGAAGACACTGCGGTTGTCCCAGATTGCTGACGCATCTATGTTAGCTCTGCCCTGCCCGGGGCTCATTGGGGGGCTTACCGATGTCGTTGGGATTCTTCCACTTGAAGCGGACTTGGAGGTCATGGTTTTGATAGACCAGATCCAAGAACCAGTTTAGCAGATGCTTGCTCTCCGCCTCGGTCACCCCATTGATCTGTTTGACGTGCTCTCCTACAGGGTAGATGCTCTTCCAATTGGTCACAGGGTTCGTGCGAACGACAGGGTGGATGGCCTTTAGTTCACTTCCGACATTCTCTGGAGCCCCTCTGGGCTTGTCGTAGAGCTGGAATCCACCTCTTTTGGCAACGTCGTTGAAGAACGGTTGGGCAAATGTAGCAGTGAGGGTCTCGAGGAATTTCTGGTACGGCTCGCTGATCCGGTCATATATCTCGTAGCCGGAGGCCCATAGGGTGTCTATTGTTTAACGTTAGCGACATCGACCGCGCTCCACTGGAAGACTCATGACGTACCGCCCCCTGTCCTGGGCAACTGCGTTAGCCTTAGGCTTGTGTAATCGGCTGGCACAGGCTCAAAGGCGATGTCGCTGTGCCACTGAGCAGAATTCTGATTCTTATCGCTTTGGTAACTCTGATCTTGTCTCGCCTTTGTGTACAGCTTCTCCCGCTGCACGGAGCTGATGGTACTGATTTCTGGGTCGGAACCGCCAAATTCTCGGTCATTGTTCAAAATGGGATGGATGTGCAGTTTGGAAGTCGATGGTTTGCCTGTCAATTCACCAAGGCGTTGTATCAAATGTTTCTGCAGTTCATCTGTCAAATCATCCTGCTTCCTGAAGAAGACGACGCCGCGCTGTGAGACTAAAGCAAATCTCAGTAAGCCATCTCTATTGTGTCCTTGTTTTCTTACTTTTTATGGCAAGGTCCCTCAAAAGTTCATCGGCATTGGGGGCGTTGAGGAAGTCGACGAGATTCGCCCCTGGAAACTCCGTTCCGATGGACGGTGTCACATCATCTGATTCGTATTGATCTAGAGACCCAGAGTATTGCAGGGGCTCTCGGGTGGATGAAGTTGAGGAAACTTTCAATTTCAGATTCGACAGGCCAGAGTTGACAGTCTCCTCGAGTTGGACTGCTGAAGGAGCCATGATTCTGTCCAAAGGCGACTGCAGAGTGTTTATACTATTTGTTGGAAGTGAATAAGCCGAATAAGGTATGTACAGGTCTTCTTTGCAAGCATTGTGGGGTGTGTCCCACTTTCATATATATACTCACCAAGACCTACTTCTGGCGTCGGAAGATCGGCAGTACACTGCATGGCGAGCTATGTTGCCATCCATGCGAGGATAGAACAATCACGCCGCCTCTCCACCTCGGTAGGCTTGATCATCCAGAAGCAGTCGACAAGCTGATCTCGCAATTCATAGTGGAGATGGCGCTTCGCTGGGGTTAACCCTCTCGCCAAGACCCAACACAAGTGCACAAACTCCCACTTACTGGCCAAGTCGATGTTTCGCAAGAACACCAGGCATGGTACCATGCAACAATGCCGATGGCGTTGCAAGCGGCGAGCCGTCTCGCCTCATCGTGGCGCTTCTGTAGTTAGATGGTTCGATATCTCAAAAGCTATGCCCCTTCTGTCGTATGCGCCTTCCACATGGCTCTCTCCAAACTTTTCAATTTCTGGCACAGTCATCACCTCGCCACCACATAGGTCATAAAATTTATGGAGAGCAGTACTCGTCGATTATCGTTATGCCAGATTTGGTGTTATTGTTGCTCTCGACACCCTTCGGAGGCCGCGCGGTCAACTATCAACTGTGCTATCTGTGCCTACTCCTGCAACAACTGCGTCCCATTGGCGCGTTAGGTGAGCGACTTGGCGCCTGCAATACATAGCGGGCTGTCTTAGCACATGATTACATTCTCTGACAAAGGCCTCCTGGTGGCACATTTCCCTGTTGATCTCGGTGTGGATTGGGTGTCAGATATCACCATTGGTGCGGTCCCGAGGTCCGTAAAGTAGACTCACATGCCAACAGGTCCAATACAGAATCTAGCATGCCCTTCACACGACATGTCTTGTTGCCATTCCTAAAGAGTATGTAGGGGTTGGGAACGCGGACATGTGAAAGCTTTTTCCATGTCACATAGTAGCGCAAACCCGTAACAAGCATTCGATGAAGCAAGAAGGATATTGCAAACGGACTTAACAAAATGGAAACGTGACAAGACAGAGTGTCTATCATCAATTGATACCCAAGCGTTATCTGGACTTTGCGAGACGAGAGAGAAGGCCAAAAAGGATGCTCGGAGTCGACGCTCCGAAGGTCAATTTTGCATTAGCCGCGAATCGAACGCGGGGCCTGTCGATGGCAACGACAGATTTTACCACTAAACCACTAATGCTTGATGAATGACAGAGCGCTCAAAAGTATGTATGTTCCTTTATTTGCCATGTATTCTGGTCTGATCTTGCTACCTACGTAGCCATGATCTCGCGCTTAGGTTTTGATGGTCGTTGTTGGTATACCCTGAGTTGGCTTATACCACTAGTACGTACAGTCTCATACGCCAGGCGCTCAGTATAAGGCCGAACAAACTTGTGGGAGACAAGATTGTTTACTCAAACCCCATCGCCAACAGCCTGAATGTTCACATTTATGGGTCGCAATTGTCTTCCAACACCTCGAATGGAGGAGAGGGTGGGAGAGACCGGAAGTCGACTCCGTAAGACGAGATGCGTTGACGGGCATGAAACGGGCCTACGTGGTTCCTCTCAAGGGGAACAATATTCTTTTTCTTATAGTAGACCCGGCCGGGAGACCAGGCTAAGCTGTTGATGCAGGCGGTTACCTCATACGAAGGCTGTAAGCAGACTCGCACTGGTCGACCTAGAGAAACAGTGTGCTGGGAATCGGGTGCTTCTACAACTGGATCTAAACCCCCATAGAGGCAATCCTCGTCCCATCTCAATTCGAGGTTGGGAGTTTCAGCACAGCAATCCGGTAAGCCTGATGTGGGTGCAACGTTTGATTAATTGCCGCGTCATTCGCGCGGTACTTGATATCTAGCCATTTTGAGTATCCCTTCTGCCTGTCCTGATGATTTTCCGACAACGCCCGTCATATAGCCGCCGAACGCCCTGCGCCATACAATGCAATGCGAATAGACACCTGAATCTAAACCAACAAAACACTGGAAGACTTTTAGCTCATGCTCACTTTGCGGCAATGAAGAGACTTACGCGTTAACACAGCCATCGTTCTCACAGTTGTTCGTAATCTGTGCCCAACGACCCCAGACAACCTTTCCTCCAGCAGTCACCAAGCCCAACTCGCTGACATTGACTTCGATAATGGTACCCTTGGTGAGAACACCAAGCTGTGTGTACATCGGATTTTGTGGGTTCTTCTTAACGCTGATTATAGGCAGCTGGACCGTAACACCCAGTTCTGGATGCGTAACCTGCGAACGATGTAAGTACAGTCCCAGAAAGAACAGAACGGTGGCATGGCTTACGTTGGCCTTCTTGTAACGAAGACCCATGGGCCTAATGAATCTCTCGTATTTGACCGGGCGACGAGTGAAGTCTGGTCCAACGAAAGTAGGCTTGGTGATCATTCGCTTCCAACTCTTCTTCGCAGTCTTCTTTCCGGTCTTGACTACCTTGAACATCTCCTCCTCAGAGATACCGCGGACCTTTGGAAGCGGCACCGAGAACTTAGCAGCCTTCTCCGCACGCTTGTTCTTGATCGCGCTACTAAGTGCCTTTGCGTTTGTCTGGTTCGAACGGTCGAGCAAGTATGCAGGAAGGGGTGTGTCGGATGGCGCTGCTGGCTCGGATGACTTAACATTGCGCTCCTCGTGGGCCTTGATCTGTTTCTTCATCTGGATCTTCTCCTTATGCCTCTTTTGCTGGTACAGCTTGGCCCGCAGGCCTCGCAGGTTCTGCGCCTTCTCAGAGGCATTGTGACCTTCTCTTGCTATCCTCTTCCGTTTCCGTTCCTCATAATCTAGTCTCCGACCGTGCTGCTTCTGAAAACGCTCGATATACTCGTTCTGAGGCATGATGACCGGTGTTCAAAAGGATGTTGGAGTGGGATGGTTGGCGAGGCGAATTGTTCGATCTCGAAGTCTGGAGTGATAAGGCTGGACTTCGAAAAGTTCAGCCTTGGCGATGGTCTGTGCTCACCACCGAAGACTCCCGCGACGCATCTTCATCTTCGAACTGGAGACGAAGGCACCTTGTATCAGCGCTCATCCGAGCATCTGTACGCTACCACAATGCTTTCAAGACAGATCAAGCGGGCCTGCCTCGACGCCAGGTGGGCGCTTCCGCCGCCTTTCCTCCTACCATTCACCGCGAACCTCACCACCGTCTCGCACACGACAGAACCTGATAATGTCCCCGAGGTTCTTACGAATGCGTCCACACATACCTCATCTTCCCAGAGCAATAAGATCAGCTCAGAAAAGCTTCAACAATCGGCATCGCGACCGCAAAGTCCATCGTCGATTTCTAAACTTCCCCCACCGACCTCAATCTCTCCATCAACTCCAAACACACCTCTTTCCGACTCCGTTCGCGAGCTTCTACCTCTCCTCCGCGCCCAAGGACCGCACTATATCACAGCACACATTCATGGCCGACCATATCTCGTCACCCAAGGCGATACATTGCGATTACCGTTTCTTATGCACGACGTCAGTCCGGGTGATGTGCTACGACTGAACAGAGCATCCAACATTGGAAGCAGGGATTTCACCCTTAAGGCTGCGGAGAAGGGTTCTCCTTTGCGTAGCGCGACAATGGCCACCACACCGGTTGTTGACCCAACTTCGTCTCCACTCAGCTCGGAAAGCAGGGCTATGCCGCTTGCTGCGTCTCTAGGCACGGGAGCAGGCACGGGAGCAGGTCCGGCACCACACTTCATCCCACACATTGCCAAAGGCAAGATCCCGTTTTTGGATGAGAGACTATTCGTGTGCAGGGCAGTGGTGATGGGTGTCGAAGCTGAGCCCATGAGAATCAAGGAGAAGACAAAGAGGAGGCAAAGAAGGGTCAAGACGGTCAAGAGCAAGCACAAGTTTACTATCTTGAAGATCAAGGAAGTGCGCGTGAGGAACACTGAAGAGATCGAGAGTGGCGTTGAGGAGTGATAGGAAGCAAGACAAGACGCTGCCATTGAAAGTGCGGAGAGGGTCCGGGTGGGTCCTGGTAGAACGCGCAACTGGACGCAGAACGACCCGCTGCGTGTGTGCGATCATGGCCTGCCGCTGCTCTTTGGGGTGCACTTTGCTCCCGTGTACTGTATTTGATATGTTCATTTCACCAGGTTAGCTGCGCGCTGGAACCTAAAACGTAGTCTCAAGAGCGAAATATAACTTGCGAGCACCCTTTAAGGGTCAGCAAAGTTCTAAGCAGCTATCCGTTACCAAGACCCTCAATACGTGATGCATGCTCGGCTCCATCCGTGAAACTCCTTTGCGCCATTCGCTATGCCCCTAAGCAAATCGTAGCCACATGCCGGAGATCCTGTCTATCTAATGTACCATGTTCGCAGCATAGAAATCTGGATGCTCGGTCTGGATCATTGTCGTCACCCTTTCGACTTCCTCAGCAAGACCCTGCACGTTTGCATCCCACATCCTCAACTCCTTTGCGCCGACGGCGGCCACACCCGCTTGCTTAGCCTGACCCTCCAGATGACTCTCTCTTGAACTCTCGCCTTCGAAGAATATCAAGCCGTCGATCTGGTCAATGTAGCCAACTAGACGTCCTTGCTCGATCATCTGCGCCGCATAGCCTTCGGCCTTCTCAGCATTCACGCCGAGTAGGACTCCTAGCCCTTGTGTACTGATGTTGCTATAGAGTCGTGATGCAGCCAAGAGGTTGTGCTCCAGCACGGCCTTCTCCAAGACGGTACTGCCATCAGACGTCACCGCCTTCTGGTGCGGGGCAAGCTTGCCTTCAAAGGCTTGGATTTCAGCAGGTTTTAGGAGGCGGTCAAGGAAGATATTCTCCAAGATGCTGTGTTCTTCCACCTGAATGGCGCGGTCATCTTTGTAAAGTCGCGCAAGCTGCCTCGCGCGCTTTGGACCTGCTGGGGCTAGCACTGCGCAGATGATTGCCGCCGACAGGGCTTGCAGACGCTCTTCTTCATCAACCACAGGTTCAGTGGAGATGTTGAGATAGCTCGTTGACGCATCGAGGAAGTTGCGTTGGGAATCCGATATCCTTGCCTGCGACAACTGGAATTGCAGTCGTGTAGTCTGGTCTGTGACAGCGTAGATGACGTTCTTGACCCGGTTCAGATACGTGAGGGCATTGGTATGGTCGTCCTCTTCCAAGTAGCAGCGAGTGATACGGATCCAAATCTTAGCCTTGTCGTCTTCTGAAACGGCGCGCTGGCTAGAGTCAAGTGTGATGGCTTGCAGTACCTTCGCGGATGAGGTGAAATCCTCATTTTGCTCATACGAGTCGGCAAGCATCAACTTGACTTGGGTATCTTGCTCTTCATATGACACCACCTTCGGTTGTAGAATGTCCACAGCGCGGTTTCCGACGTCTATCCGGGTGTCGGTGTCATTGACCTGTCGTAGTTGGTCGACGAAGTGAGCAAGAAGGGGTCGAGAGGCGACAATGCCGACAGAGTCGCCTAGGATAGATTCGACGTAGGCGATCAGGTTCGTTGTAAGAGTGTCTGGGGTCGAGCTAGCCATGATCTGATTGAGGAGGTCATTGTAGCCTTGTGGCTTCTTAGCTGCCGGAGCATCTACGAGCGCAAGAAGAGCATCCGTGACGCTGGCGGATGCCAAAGGTCCGGATGTTGCCATTGTGGAGTAGTTGCTGCTTGTATGGAGGTCGCGGCAGGTCGAGATTCGACTAGGTACGACGCTGTGGAGTGTAACTTCCAGGTTACTGTAGGCGCGGTGAAGCTGGAAACGCCCACGGAGCTTATCCGGGGATAAGCGGCCATAGTTCGAGCGCCCCAGCCCTACAGGTCCATCCCTGTCCGGGGAACCTTGCTAACCCTCCGTGCTTTGACGTGAACGCTAACGTCAACCTTGAAACTTGAGCCAGCAGTCAGCTACGTAGGTACCTACCTTGAACTCAGCACCTGTACCTTACGGTTCTAGTCCGGTCGTCGCTATACAGCAGTAACTAGGCAACACCACATCTATTGAACGACCCTTTGGTGGATCTGCCCGCTATGAACGGCGTCAAAATGGAAGATGCGCCTCAGATCAAGCCAGATCCCGCAGACCATGCGGAGCCTTCACTCATGGACGAAGACGAGTTCGAGGATACAGGCGAGCTTATGATCCCGGCAGCACAAAACGAAATGGAGGCGTGGTTGGTGAAACTGCCTAAGTGGTTATGGGAGGCATGGGCAAACATATCAGAGGACGAAGAGATGCAGATCGGCACCCTCAGATACTACCATGACAAGCACCCGGATGGCTCAGACAAGGTACGTCCCATGCGCAAAGTGCGGCGCTTGCTTGGGAACTGGGACTAATGCGTCTATAGATAAGAATCAAACTCAAGGACATACCCGGTCATACCAAAGTCCCAAAAATGTACAATGTCAAAGTCACCAAATCCGACTACAACAATACGATAGTATTTTCAGAGAAGGATCAACCCGGGTTTAAAGCAGGCTCATGGAATCGCAACCGTTTACAGCGGCGACAGGATATTAAACCCGACCCGTACAAGGTCAACAAGAAGCCATACAAGTCGTCAATACCAAGTGAGCTACTGTGGATGCCCTAACGGAAAAGGACTCACTGACAAAGAGACAGAACAAACAGCTCTCGCAGGCTACATCAAAAACGAAGCCAACGTTACCGCCGTAGAGAACGAGGAATATCACCGGCTGAACAAGGCTCGCTTTACCGAGATGTTCCAGCCAAAGCGGACAACCACCTTCGCTCCCAACGTCGAAAACCAAATGCGCAGCGATCTGGGTACCAGTGCTGCCTTCGCAAACTTTGTTTCCACGGCAAAGAAGCCAAGCAAGAAGCGGCAACAGGAGAAGGCTGTGCGTATCTCGCAAGAAGACTTGCTCGACCAGCTTCACCAGTGCTTCAAGGAATTCCGGTACTGGTCGTTGCGCGCTCTCAGGCTCAGACTCAACCAGCCGGAAGCGTACATCAAGAGCTCGCTGGAGAAGATCGCTACCCTCATTCGCGCTGGTCCGTTTGCAATGAACTATAAACTTAATGATGAATACGAGCGTATAAACATGGAGGCTGGCGGTGTCAAGGAAGAAGCGGCCGAGGAGGATGGCGTTTCAGACGAGGACATGAAGGACGAAGACGGAGACGAAGGCATGGATGATTTTGAGGATGTCACGATGTCATAGAGTGAACCAGGACATGGCGTTATTCGGAGCATGCTGAGGGCGCAGCGGCGATTGATGGGTTGATAATATGATCGGCCTGTGAAAGTGTGGAAAAGGAGTCCCCTCATTGGTGTAGCTTTTCCTCCTTGGCGCAAGGTAGCGTTCGTTATCGTGCTACGTGCCTGCGGGCGAGCAAGAAGGCCCATGAATAGAAATGACCATCAAGCTCTAGATCATCAAGCTATGCGCCGGCGCGTCTGCTAGCCATATCGTCTTGCCGTCTGAACCGACGCTGATGGTACCAACTGTTCCTTCTACTGAAGCGCCATTTGACGGCCGTGAACTTCCCCTTAAATATGCCCTTTGGTTAAAGTATGCAGGTACAAATATGAATATACCTAGTCTCTGCGGTGCCCAAACCCCCAAGCCCCTTCATGTCTTGGGTAACAAGCCCACTCTCCACTCCTGGAACATTGCCAGTGAGTCCGGTAGGCTCTCATTACTTTGCGCCAGGATCTTGAGAAGCTGTAGCTCCAGAAAAGACGGCAGAGCTAAAGTACCAATCGAAAGGTTTTGCGTGCTGAGGGTATCCACATCCCGAGGAGTTTCCGTATGACGGAAAAGTACTTTCATCGCCCGCGTGGGCTCCTTTTGATGGGTAGCGGAATACGTAAGGTCCTGTGCGAAGATCCAGAGCTGAAACGCTTGTGAGCGGAGATAGAAGTGCTGATGAGGGATCGACGTACCTCGAAATTGGAAAACGAAGCAGCGAATTTGCGTACGCCTTGTGAGTCTATGGCTGATAGGACATAGCAGCTTAACCATATGCTTGGATCATACTCGATGACTCCTGCATCTAGTGTTGGCGAAAGTACAAGGGAAGGCTTGTACAGGCGCCAGCCCTCAGTTTGAGCGTCTGGGATACCTACGGTGGAGGCGCATTGAGCGCACTTCAGAGCTGGGGCGTCATCTTCATCGCCGTGGGGTAATTGCTGGACAAGATACAATCAGTATAGTTGAAAGGAGGTTTGCAAGTCAGATAGTGGTTGCGGATGGCGTAATGTATCTACAGCATTATCCCGCTCTGGCCCAAGAGCTCGAAGACACAGCGGTGAAACGCGAAGATGGCTGCGCTACTGGATCCCGTGTAACCCATCGAGCCGAAGCCGAGGGTCTTCGCAGGAAATAGAGTGCATAGATTGATCTCGGACAAGTGTATCGAAACCTTCCATTGCGGTGACACAAGGCCAGAAAGGTGCCTTCTTTATTTTGCCCGGTTCGCCTACACCTGAAAATGCAGACGCCAGAAAAAGTCGCTAGTGAATCCGAGGAACTGAGAAACGCGCAAGCCTACCTTCACTTCAGTGCAGTCGGTCTCAGCCAGCAAGAAGCTGAGCACATCCACGAATCCGACACCCGGCTTCGCAACAAGGCGTCCAGCAGCTGCATAGCCTTTTGTACCGATACTCGCATGATAATGCCCTTCTTGGCCATGATCATCGGGTTTGTGGCAGTGCCAAAAATCCATCATCTCTGCCCACCCTTCCGAAGGCAGGTCTTTCCACTGGATGATACTGCCCCGCTGGACTATAACGGACCTACAGCTACGGCAAATGAGCTCAGCCTGAGCACCAAGCATGGTTGCAGACCAAGGAACGGTGTGCGTCTGACTGCCAGGATGACTGAGAGCCCACGGTTCGGATGGGATCCTGTACTCAAGGCGGGCAGACGCACCGTAACGTGGAGCACAGTCAAGGCTCCCCGTGATTTTTGGCTTGCCCGGAAGAGCTATCAAATGCTGCTGGCCGTTGTGCCGTAAGATGATGCTCTCGCCGCCGTCCGTTATCCGCGCAGATGTCTGCGGCGTCACGGGCGAAGGCAGGGTTGCGGTGATATTCATCGTGCGAACATGAGTAAGATACTCCGCATGTATCGTGACCGCCGAGCTACGGCTCATATCATCATCTGCATTCGACATGGTTGTGGTCCCTTATTGGCGTAGAATCAGAAGTGAAAGTGCCGGAAGTGCTAGCACGCGACTCTTTCGGAGTGCGAGGGCTTGATCCAGACAGGGCTCGGGCTTACCATCAAAGTGTCCTAGGGAATTCTCGCATCTCTGTTGTATGATGGCCGAGATATTGGCATGCCCAGGATCCAGGGGTGTATCGAGGTACGCGGAGCAAAGGAACCTGGAATGTGAAGTTGCGGCGTGAGAGCGAGAAGGCTTGGCGACGGACCCGCCGCCGCACCTGCCAGAATTGTTTGCATCTAGCCTTTGAGAGGTATCCATACAGCATTGTTTGATACATTTCGAAGCCAAAACATCTATAAATATTTCTCAGATCCTCCAAGCATACGAGCTATTAAGATGGAAGCCGCGAGCCAACAGGAGACGCCCGTGGGCAAGAGGATTTACGTCGGCAATTTGCCATACCACGCCCAGTCGAAGGACCTTGAGCAATTCCTGAGCGAAGCAGACTTCCAAATGCATGTTGCAATCAGTATGCAGGTGGAACCATTGTTTTGACATCTACTTCAGAGAACGGATCGACCTATCCACGGACCCTTTCACCGGCCGCAACCCATCATACTGCTTCATTGAGTTTCCCAGTGAGGATGAAGCTAAGCGCGCACTGAGTGAGCTGAACGGCGTTCCATTCATGGGGCGGACGCTGAAGGTCAACGTGCACACGCCTAGAAGGCAAGGTGGCACGCCCTCCAATGAACGTCCCCAAACCAGGTCGTTTGACCGTAGCTGGCGTCCACAGCTTTCGGAAACCAGGAACCCCCAGGATGGCGAGAACGCTGACAAGAGCCCTTACGTTGGCGACAGGTGGCAGCGGGATGAATCTCAGAAGCCCTTGAATGATCCATCCGAAGAGGGTCGCAGGCTTTATGTGGGAGGTTTGCCTCAGATCCCCGGCCAAGATGTGATTAACGATCACATGAAGACGCTGTTCGCGGGGTATACAATGTGAGGCAGGCCATTTTCCTCGTCGTATATCGTTGTTCACTAATATCGAAAAGTGAGGCCGTTAGCAAGCTCATCTCTCCTCATCCTTCAACCCAGGACAAGCCAGGCTCGCACTACTACTGCTTCGTGGACTTCGCCTCGTCCGAAGAAGCTCAGTCAGCAGCTCAAGCCATTGATGGGAAGCAGACCGAGTGGGGTGGCAACTATCGTATTAACCTTGCGCGCAACAAGTACAGCCGCAAGGTTGACAGGGAGCCAGGCCAAAGGAGAATGGAGTCTCCAGCAGGCACCCCAACCAGGGACTTCGGGTCCAGTTGGCGCAGAGGGAACTAGGTTCGCCACATCCACGGACCTTCCACTTCTCCGAGCCTCTTTCGTCGCTCCATTCCACGACTCCTCGTTGCGGATTTGTCAGGCGGCATTGTTGTGGCACGTTATTGTTTGGTGACACTCCCTAGCATAGAAGAGAGATCGCCATTGCCGTTTATGCATAGCTCTGGCGCGATCTGTTGTAATTAGTAGTGGTGAGCAATGGGGCGTACTACATGCTCACCATCAATATCATATGGACAATCTTCGAGTGTGATCAAGACGGCGTCATTACCATCCGCTGTATTATTGTCACGTAATAATCGAGAAACAGCTCACTCTTGAGGTGTTTTGGGTGACTTGGGTGTATGATGGATCAATTATCTTTGTGATGATATTTGGCAACTTGATACGAAGGGGTTCACGTCGAGATGCCGAGGGTCAACATCGCAACCCCCACCTGGGCACGGAAATCGGTTGCCTCGTGACATGCGCGGGCTACACTTACCACTCGGGCGATAAGCATGGCTGAGTGCCAAGAACCGACGACCGAAACGAAGATGCATGGCAGAAGATTTCAGAAGTAAAATACATGTATTCGATATGGTATCTCCAGTCGTAAGCGGGCAAGGCTGGTGCTACCGTTTAGGCACCTGCACGATCCAGAAACCCTTGGCTGATCCGCAGCCGTGCCCGGCTCGGAGCCTCAAAGAAAGAGGGCAAGTCAATAGTGTTCAACGGAGCAATATACATGTACCTGTATCTACTGGGATCTATTGTACAACCCTAAGCAGTGGCACGTCTTCGCTCGTGTTGCGCATGACAGGACGCAAGACGGCCACAGCCAAGTGATCTTGATACACAAGGTACATGTAAGGTAATGTGCTCCGCCGCGTCAGTCCATGACGGCTGAGTCACAGATGCAGGGAATGAGAGCATGAAACGGGAGTGCAAGCGAGCGCACGCCACAAGCTGTCAGAGGGTGTTAAACAGTTGGTGGCGCTGGTGGACGGAAGCAAGATTGGACGGAAGGATTGCTGCTCCGGCGCTCAGAGAGTCGGAGCTATGAAGCAGATTGGCAGTGGAGTTCCGTACGAGAGCATCGGAGGTCTCTGGCTCCAAACTCCGAGCCGCCGATAGCGAGGAACGTTCGTCACCGAAGAATGGAAGGGCTTGGAAGCAGGTGCAGCTACGCGTATGAGCAAGCGAACGCGGTCTGTGAACAGTCGACGATAGTTGGACGTGTCAGATGTTCGAACAACACGATCTGTTCTCGAGTATACATACAAATTACAGGGTGTGTACAGTACATGGCTGCGTACACGCATCAGGTACATCCAGTTGGTTTGTGCTCGGACATGCGCGGCTTGGCGCTCCGCTCCCGCGTGTTTGTCGATAAGTAAGCGTCGCAGTCGCGGCTTCCTCATGCTGCTGCCTTGCGCTAAACCCGCTTCGACACCTCAGGATCGCACCTCATCTTTTGACTCTCGTGTTCCCTCTCGTTGCGTGAAATACGTTTCCTCCTTTCATCCTCACCTTCCGTTTCAATCTCGACTGCCAGGCATCCATACTTCGCTCCATCAACACATAACGTTATCTTGCCTGCCCAGCCGTACTTTATCCACCTGCACTTCACTGTCACACACTGAAGCGCCGGGACTGTTGCCCACTCAGTGTTTTGTGGGAATGAGTCACAGTCTCTTCGTTTAGTACTCATCCTGCGGTGTCATACTTGCACCAGGCGCGCAGTTGCGACTGGTTGCATTCTCGGGCCCGTCAAACGTCGCCTTCTTGTATCGACATCGCCTTTGAGTCAGACAGCATCCAATAAGACATGTCTTCGTCATCGCCCACTCACCCCCGTCGTAGAGCTGCGACCCCGAGCATGTCTGCATCGCTTGCCGACTGCTTCCAGAATCTGTCCTTGAATAAGGGCAGCACCTTCCATTCTCCCACTCAGAAGAAGTCGGAGTTCTGGAGTCCATTCGCTCGTCCAGCTTCTCCTCCATCTATGCCACCACGCTCTTCTACCTGCCCGAATGAGCTCGAAGACCTCCTGATTGGCGCTGGTGAGAGAAGAGCGGCAGACCTCTTGAAACGAGTTGATGCAGCAATCGAGAAACAATCTAAGCTCGCTCTCGGCCACGCACTTAACGAGCCGGAGATTCTCCCCGTCCCGAAGTTTCTGCTGGAGAAAACTACGCTCCGAAAGGATGATAAGCACGAAGAGGAGCGCACCAGCGAGCGCACAAGTGAGCGCGCCACAAAGCACCAGCACGCCTCAGACAGCGGGATCGGATCTAGCCTCGCAGAATCTTGTGAGAGAACGTCTGATAAGCTGTTGCATATCAAGAACGGTTCGTACCACGCGATCATGAACTGGTTCTATGCTGATGACGCACTTACAGAATTCAGCAGCGGCCAGTCTGAGCACTCACTTGCTTCTACTGCTGTCACGCGCTCATTCTCCGGTATGACGGTAACCGGCCACAAAGGTCACTGCTTGAGTGATTATGCTATCGAACAAATCCACAAGAATATCATCAAGCCCATCCTGGAAGAGCCAGGTTTGAAGGAGTTTCATCCGCTCTTGCACGAGGTTCCTCGCCGCATAGACGATAGAGACATTGCCAACCTCCGCGATCTCGAGAAGACTTTGATCTTCTGCGCTCCGGTAAGTCTCAGCGTGGATTCTTCTGATCGCGCACTTGCTTATTGGAGTTCTTGGATTCAGGACTTCTCGCATTCTCCGGCTGCTTATCTCAACTTTTGCGAACGATCGATTCAGTGCCTCCACGCCACCGTCGAAGGAGTCCATGAATCCGATCAGTGCCTACCCTCCGATCGCCCTTACACTAACCACTACTTCCTCGATTTGGTCGAACAGATCCGCCGATACGCCACGATTCTAGCAGCTACAAGAGCAAAACAGGAAAAAGGGGAGGAGCTTGACGAAATGGATGTTACTCCGTATGTTATTCCAAGAAGCGCTGATTGGCCGGCTCACTCAGCCAAAGTGGTAGCGGAGTTTCCCCATACTGACAATGACTCAAACAGGGATGAACACATTCAGCTTCAGGGCGGGATGAGTCATAATGGAAAGCCCGCCGAACTGGTCCGCACCAAGGATGGAAAGACTATATCTATCGTTACTGGCCATGTCGGCATTTCTGAGGACGTCGCCGCGTCTTCTACAAAACGTCCCATGGCGGATGACTTTGTGGATGATGACGGCGTCCGTCGCTCAATGGCCCGTCGGAAGAAGAATGAACTCCCAAAGACTTACACGTGCAAGTCGGCCGGCTGTCACAAAGAGTTCAAGCGGCCATGCGATCTGACCAAGCACATCAAGACGCATGACCGGCCGTTCAAGTGCCCTGAAGAGGATTGCAAGTACCATGAGTATGGGTGGCCAACCGAGAAGGAATGCGATCGGCATGTTAATGACAAGCACTCGGACACACCTCAGCTGTACCAGTGCCTTTACACCGGCTGCCCTTACACATCGA
Organism: Zalaria sp. Him3; assembly: GCA_027923365.1. Classification (NCBI taxonomy): domain Eukaryota; kingdom Fungi; phylum Ascomycota; class Dothideomycetes; order Dothideales; family Zalariaceae; genus Zalaria; species Zalaria sp. Him3. The sequence goes on from BPUN01000003.1 coordinate 398,758, forward strand.
AAAGGGAGTCAAACTGCAAGCAACACATGGAGAAGTCTCACGGCTGGGAGTATGTACGCTCAAAGAGCAACGGCAAGAGCAAGTTTCCTGTTACTCGCATCCCCCGCGCGTCGGTCCCTTCTACACCTGGCTCAGCCTTCGCTACCCCACCTACACCGATGATGGCGCCCTCTCCTTCTGTCCAATCCCTCTCCAGTGGCAGTGTTTCCACTCGTGGCTCTATGCCTCCTCCGGTACAGGCCGGTCCCAGCACATGGGCCAGTCCGGTCCCTCCTCCTTTCGCGGACTTCAACCCCGACTTTGCCGACCACTTCAACTTTGGGAACTTTGGCAACAGTCTTTCTTCCACCAACACATTCCCCATCACACCCACTTTCAGTGACGATCGTCGGACTTCGTCGGCCACGGATGTTACCTTGGAATCGCCGATGCACTTGCCCGGCACATCTTTCGAGGACGCCATGACCACTGGCGAGTACCAGTTCAAGTCAGCACTGGGTAACAATACGTTTGGCGCTGTGGATTGGCAGCAACTCACACCTGCTTCTTCCGTATTCGAGAATTCCAACACCTTGTCGAATCCTCTCCACCTCGGCAATGATTTCACTAGCGGTAACAACGCTGCCAACACGACCATTTCACCTCACTTGTCCCCGGGGGCACAAGGTGACCTTACGCTGACGTCTGGCGATCTATATGATAATATACAGATGGACGAGGGCTTCGATGGCAACTTCGCCCCAACCAACGACTTCGCCCTGTATGGCACAGAAGACACTGTAACCAACGAACCCCTTTTTTCCGGCTTCGACACCTTCGGAAGCCAGTTCTCCAATCTTGTTCCCCCTTCCGACAGCAATCTGGAGGACCTTTTTCCGGAACTGAAAGGTCAGCACTTTTAAGCGCATCGGATGAAAGGGCATCGAAGCTGGCACAGACTACACCTTCCTACAGCTTTCTTTTACCTCCACGCTCTTGCCGTGTCGAGGCTCTCTACACTTCACGTTCTTACGATAACTTATGAAGCGCCGGAGCGTTTGATGACGATACTATACAATGGCTGTACTATCTGGGCCTTTGTTGAGAGGCATTCTCGGACAAGCACAGTTCGCATTGAATTATACCAACAAAAAAAAGGACTTCCTCCTCGCTCATATTGGCGCAGTTTTTGTGGGCTTTGACGATTGGGGTCATCGGTCTCTGGTTGGGTCACCGCTGAAGTGCTACTCCACTTTTCAGCGCACGAGCTCCGTGTATACATGTACTGTAGCTTCGAGGCGATTAGCGCACAAATGCACGATAATCATGATCACTGATGTTACGCGTGCCATTCGTCTAAACTTTGTTCTACCTGGGTTGCAAAGTATGGGTGTTAAGAGGATCCGTCAAGACTTGCCTGCAATGGAACCTCCTGCCGGATCCAAACCCAATATCACATTTCCGCTCCTTCGTCAGCGGTCATCTTTACAACCAACCCAAAGCCAGTCAATGCACATTTCCACACAGCTCCTTGCAATATGACTGATGTGTGGTACAGCAGAGCTAGTATTAAGTTCGCTAGTACTCCAGCCAGCTTCTACACCTCCATGAGCAGATACAAACTCGTGTTGGACTCACTTGGCACCCTTACCTGCCTTCTGGTACGCATCTGATTGCCTGGACATAAGCAAATCCTCATTGTACGACACACGCACAATATCATATGGACACCTTCCACGTCTTCACCACTCAATGCAAGTTTCGATCTATTTTTTCTTCAGCTTTGCCAGTCAAGACCACTCTCCCTTCCTCATCACTCGTAATTTGTCACATACATGATATAGCAGAGTGATAATGGAGGGCATCTGGAACCGGCACGCCCCACCGCCTACCTGCTATCTCAAGGGCTCTGAGCCTAATACCATTGAGTACAACAACCTATGCAGCCGCTCTCGGACAATCAGTGTTCCACACACTACGGAAGTGGATCTCGTAGTGGGAACTATGGAAGATATTTCGGGCCACGACGCTCCTCCTCCATCGTGCTATTGGAACGGTGATTCTTCACACAGGGATAGGTACAACCTCTTTCGCCGCCGCTCACATAACATCAACGACCCAGTCGCGCCATGGCGGGGACAAGATGAGAGTAGATTGTTCCCCACCATGTCGCCCTCTTCAGACTGGGAATTCGAGGAGCGAGAATATACCGTGTCGGAGCGGAGCTACAGATCATCCATAGAAGCCGTGTCTCCAAAGGGCGGAACCAAGCTTGTGGGAAGCAATCTCCTGAGACGTCACTCTACTCGTCGCAGCGATCCTGGCAGCTGGAAAGAGTGGCAGGAGGATGAACGCAAACGCAAACGTTCGAGTATCGACCCCAGGACAGCCTTCCAAGCTTGCAAAGGCTTCTTGCTTTCCTACAAGAAAAGAAAGGACACCGTCATGTCTGATGGCGATGTACTCCCGGTAGAAGCCAGCCATGCCGAAGGAGTAGACGTACCGGGCATGAAAGCCATCGATCTACATGACAATGGTCCCGCTCCCGCTTCCACCCTGATCCCTGAGACGGACTTTGGCGCAGATTCCGGAAGCCTCTGCGCAGAGGATTTGAAGAACACCGTGGATGATGGCCAATCTCCGTGGCAAGATGTACCATTCGACGCAATCAATCCTTTCATAAACGTGCAACGTACTTCGCACGTGCGAAACCGGCACCCCTCCCTCGTCGCTCCACACATTTCTGCACCCCCTGCTGAGCAGCATGGATACATGAACTGTTTCCGCGAGCCCGATCTCAGCGGCGTCATGTCCGTCTCTACGCCACCATCTCTACTCCCGCCGGGATACTCGTTCTCCACACCGTCGTCTGCAAAGTCGGAAGCAAGGGAAATGCTGTTCCATGCTCCCATAGAAGATGACGACCTCAACCTCGAGCGACATGCTTCGGAGTTGCGGGCGGGGTTGGAGCAAGCTATGCATGATGCACCGCGTCCCGGACAAGAAGATAGGAGCAGAGGCAGGAGGACGCTACAGAGCTTCAAGAGGAGACTCAGCGCGAGTCAATTGCCCGCGGGCTTCAGAGTAGGATTGGGTGCCCGAAGGGTTAGTGAAGCAATGAGATCGAGCTTCGGGAATTCAGGTGATGGCCAAGAAGGTGGACGGCCAAGCGAGAGAGCGGGCGCGATGGTAACAGGATATGCTTAGGGGTCCAGAGGACGATGATACGATTCGGCTTGCATTGCTTGTGACATTCAGGAATCATTTCAACTGACCATTGAAGGTGTGATAAGACGAAGGAATGTGTTCATACATACCGTAGCTACATACACGTACTGTCGAGACATTGTTGATTCTACCGGTGCTCATCCCATGTCACCTCCCTGTCTGTGTGGCCTAGCAAAGCGAGTATTCGAGCAACAGGCTCTCTTCTACAAGTATGTTGACTGCGTATAGCAACCTGTGCCGTGGTTTCTACGTGTAGGTGTCCTCACGGCTGAGTCGCTGACCATCTGCTTCGTCGTGGAGAGCAGAGCAATCCGGATGGGTGGGCTTGGCATCAGCGGTCCGTGCGGTCATTGACCTCAGTCGTGACCTGTGACAGCCTACCTAAGATATCGACAGGATAGCGAGCAATTGGCCCGTACCCAGACCCAGACAATGCAATCTTTCAGGAGGAGCACCGCCGGTGCTGTACGAAACATCCGGGTTGCCTCCAGGCAACAGTCTCGCCGCTACGCGCATGACGCGCACGACAGCACCCATCAATCTCCACCACACCCTTCAGAGGAGTCTTTCGGCGTGAGTGTTACTGGCCCGGCGATGGCCTGTCGCATCGGTAGAGGAGAGAAAAGTATGCTAAATTCTGGTAGAAAGGATTCTACGTCACTGTGGCCCTGATCCCCCTCTCGTTTGCGCTTTACGAAGTATCCGGCCAAGGCTCCGAGCAACAGCCCTTCCTCACACGCGTTATTCAGAGTTACGACAGCTGGCAGCAAAGATGGCAGGACCGGAATGACCTTCATACACAGGCCGTAGAGCAGGCTGGAGCCGACCGGAACCTTTTCCTCAACAGCGTCGGATCGAAACACGTCGAGCTAAGATACCCAGAGTGCGCCCCCCCATACTCCAGTCGCTGAATGCCCACTTCACCGTGCTTCGATTGGGGACATGACTGTTCTCTCCCTTATGAGCGAAGCAGAGCGCACGAAATGAGACTCTACTGACATCAGCATGACAGGGCTCTTAACGGCGGAGCACCATGGAACGTGCCAGCCGGTCACCAAGGCGACATCTCTAAGGCTATCGAAAAATACGAAAAGGAGGCGTACGAAGAGCAGGCGAGGAAGCTCCAGGCGCTGAAGGACAACAATATCAGACGGGAAAAGCCGCTCTCTTATAATCCTCCAGCAAATGCCGCGAACGTCAGCGGAGCTGGTCAGCTCGGAGCGATGTAATTTGGTTGGGTATCTATGAATCTGTACACATCCTCAAGTTTCCATAGAACTCCCTAGCCAGGTGCCAATATCTCAGGACCGCGAGGCTGTTTGTCCGCCTGGTCTTCGTACATGTTGTGACGCGAATCGTGTACGTCGAAGTATGAACTCAACACTTCGGCGGCGCCCGATTCGCACATTTGTAGCACCTTGCAAATGCAATGCAATGCCGCAATATCAAGCCTCCCTGACTCCCAACGCCTTCCAATGTCGAGAGTAAATTTTCCAATCAATCCCCTGCCCGTCACGATGTCTTCCGCCCACACATAACCTTAATCATGCTTGTGTCTGCTTGCCCCCAGCAGAAGTCACCGTGCTGGTGTGTGGTGCATGGCCAGGCTGCACAGGCACATCGGGTACCTGCACGTCTTCAAACTCATCTTGAGCCACCGCCTTGATCGTGAACGTATCTTTCGATGGTCAGCGTGATATAACGGTGATCGCATGTACCACTTTGACGTACAGACGGCTATAGCGAAGCCGAAGATGCCCAGTCCTGTGAGGGCATTCTTTATAAGGTATGGCTGTCTGGCTCGGTAGAGAGCGGCGGTTGGCCGGTTGTGCTTGTCGTAATACGACGACTGTGGTATCCTGTGGAGCATTAGACGTCGAGGCTGTCATTCTGTACCGCTCTTTCTCACCTTCCCAGAGGCATGTTTGTAGCGCAAACTGTACAACAGGATGATTGTGCACCAACTCTACACAGCGCCAGTGGAGTGATCCGGGCGGACTGGAAGGGCGCCAAGACTCACGCACGCGAGTCAGAGCTTCCATCGTCACTCGACACACCCTTGAAGGTACACTCGAAGCTTGCGGCAGTGAACACACGCTTCTGCACTTGCACACGACTGATGACGATACTGCGCCAACAAGAATCCTACCGGTACATGGCATAATACACCGCAGTGTACTCCTGTTACTTCGCCAGGATCTCGCTCCCATTGCATGTAGCAGCAGCTTGCGCGTAGCCTGCGGAGGACACACCGAGCGACCTGTCCAGGCTGGGGAAGAGAGGTGAACTGCCGACATGGGGTCCCCTGGCGACATCACAAACACATTGCAGCATCTGAATGCCGCCCGAAACATTGCCCTCAGTGATTCCTCCCTCTACAGCCAAGTAGTACCCGGCCTTCTTGGTGTCATTGGCGTAGATGCGCAACTGGAGCTTCGCAGATGGGGCGCCGACTTCCTTGCCGAGACTTTCGCCTCGCCAGTGTTGCCGGGCGAGCATAAACAGAAGCTAGGAATACCTGTGTTGGACACGCTGAAGGGATTCTTGGATAAACCATCCGAGGATGCGTCAGTGATCAAGGGTGTAGTTCAGACAGCGGCAAGCTTGTATCCCTACATCTTCAGACATATGTGAGTGGATCCTTGACTTCTCACCCGTTCGTCGGAAGGGTCGACTGCACATTTGGCGACGAGCTGTTTGCGTTGCTACCCGTACTTGTCTATTGTACTATAGAAGGCCTTTCTCTTATGATTCCCTGCAGTATCGCCAATCCAGCAGACGACGCGACATGGCAGAAGATGTCGAGCATCAAGTCGAGCATCCTTGCCCGCATGGACACCGCGCCCTCAGGCGTCCGCATATGCTGCATCAAATTCGTGCAAAAAGTGGTCCTAGTGCAGACACCCGGCTTAATAGCAGATCCCAGGGTGCGTGAACATGTGATAGTCCTGTTTCCCTTTGTTGACCGGTCTCTAGCGTCCAGACCAGAACGAAACCTCTCTTGCGCTGGTTCCGCGCGATCATCCTATCATACCACCCTCTAATCTGGAGGCTGAGGCTTCCGGATTGCTTGACCGTCTCCTTGGGGTCCTGCAAGACGACAGCAGGTTAGTTGCGACGCCTTCGCGGAAGGAACCAATCGGCTGATGACATTCGACAGCAACGCTCTCATTGTCACTGCAACGTTGAACAGTTTAGGGTCTCTTGTCAGAAGCCGGGCTTCTATAGCAAAGAAGATCGTCGCAACCGTGCTAAACTTCAATCCATTGAGATTTGCGGGTCCGCATTTGTCCTCGACAGAGAAAGTCAACATAAGGTCCATAGCAAAGACAACCATTGCTTTTCTGACGAACATTCTTAAAAGGTATGCGGTGAAGCCAATATCATGGATGCGCCCTTAACTGACAGCGATCAGAATGCCGACTAATCCTCTTAATGGCCGCATACAGCAATATGTGGAGAGACTGAAACATGCTCTAGTTGACGCATTTGATGAGGCCAGCCGGAAGCGGCCTGCACCAAGCGAACCCACTGACGGTCTCTCCAACGCCAAACGACAGCGCTTAGGAGCGGAAGTCCCGGGCTCTCAACCCCAGTATCCACCATTACCTCCTGGTCCGGTCAGCTATGCCCAATTGTTCGCGCTCACGCAAGAGGCAGGCTTGAAGAGTTTCGACGTGAACGCTATACCCTTCGATCTTGTGTTGAAGATTGTCCCTCCGCTATTAGCGTCCATCGACAAATCCAGGTTCGATAACGCATTAGATGTAAGCATCCTCTGTAGCGCCTCCTTCGTTCCTCTTTCCGCCATGCTCCTTGGTGCGTGCATCGCCGCTCAGACTCACGACTAGCAACACGTCCCATCACATACAAGCCTCATGCCTAGTAAGAACAAGCTAATTCTCATTAGGCGGTTCGCGCCCGATATCTGTCTTTGACGCAAATCCAACCGAATGACGCTCTCAGCGCAGCTAGGCATGCTACTGAAGCACCACCACTTTCCGCTGATGATGACGAAGATTACGAGCCAGACTACCCAGTCGAAGATGCGGAACAAATCCTGAATAACCTGGATCACGCCCCGGCTGATGATATGGACGGCATGAGGCCATCAGATGTCGCATTAGGGCCTTTCAGTCTACCGCCTCCCCCGCCACTGTCAGACGAAGAGGCTGTGGAATGTGGCAGAGGGGCCGTGACGCGCGTTTTCGGTACCCTGGTTGCACTCGAACAAAATCCCGCCACGAAGACTCAAAAAGCCGGGCTCAATCGGCTTGCTGCTACCAACCATGACCGGGACGCTTGGATCACCGTCATCTCGCGACTCGCTACCCGTTCGTCCGCTGGCTTGGAAGAAGGCATGATCAAGTCTGAGTATGACTCTGGACATAGCTTGACCAGGGATGGATTTTCTCTCAGCAACGCCATCCGTGAGGCTCTGTACACGTATGTTATTGAGGACTTTCGCAGACGCATCGACATCGCTATCTCATGGCTGAACGAGGAATGGTACAACGACCGCATTCAGTTGCAGCAGGCAGGTGAAGGAAGTCCAGCCTCCCCACAGTATGAGATGTGGATGCTGAGGATCCTCGACCGCATCGTTCCCTTTCTTGACGCGAAAGACAAGGTTCTTATCCGATTCCTCTCCGAAATCCCCAGCATCAATGAGAGTGTTTTGCAAAGGGTTACTAGATTAGCCAAAGATCCGGAGAGAGTCCAGTTGGCCATGAACTCAATATAGTAAGACTATTCTTTCTAGCCGGGAGAGGACAATCATCAGCTCACGCGTTCTAGTTATCTTCTACTCTACCGGCCGCCAGTGCGCGAGATCTGTATAGACGCGCTGGAGGATCTCTATAAAGATTGTAAGTGTACATTGATATGGCGCTCGCAGACCACCTGCTAACCCTCGGAAGACGATGATGCAAAGACATCGGCAGGCAAACTTCTGGCAAAGTGGCGACCGCAGGTGTTGGAGACTGCTCAGCCTAATGGGACGTCCTGATAACGATTCATGGCACTCACCACAGTTCACGTTGCCAGAGTACAGCGGTAAAGGCCCTGCAGTGCGTCGGCATTCCGGGGACTCCAGAGAATGCAGCGTGTCTGGATTTGGGGGAGTAAAGGCAGCATGGGTGCTCGAGTATGCAGTCCAGCATGCAGAACTCGCAATACGTGGCGTGTCGTGGCTCGACAGCCCTTTCGGTATCATATCAGAACAGTAGGTTCCAGGCGGGGAACTGTACTCATTCTTGTCGTCGTCTACCACGAGAAGGTGCACTCCGTCCATGTTCAGGCCTGTGACGCCACTGAAAACCATGTGTATAGTCCGTCAGGTGCTCATTGGCTAGGCGTTGTGTTGTCCGAGGCTGGGTCTATGTCCAAGTCTTATACAATAGTAATAGTACGTGTCGTACAAGTACAGTATACATGTATGTATGCAGGTAGGTACATACCTTAGTGGTTAGCTACAGGGATCTGATCGCGGTGCGGATGCGCTAAAACGTCTCCCGTCGGCCGCGGCGCCCCACCCGCCAGCCCCAGCAACGAACCATCACCGTGCATGGCCTAGTCAAACCGCCCTGCCCGTCAAATGTACCGGATGCGCTGCGTGTGTTTTGTTGATGGCTGACGTGGAGAATCCCGCAGAAACTCGCACCGAAGCAACAGCACATGCTGCCCATGCAGTGAAGAAGGCCTCCTTCTTACAACGCGTGACGAAGATGAAGTCCAAGCAGAATCAGAATACACATCATCCGGAAAGCGTGAAGAGGAGCGAAAGCAATGGTACGCACTTTCCTTGTCCGGGGCTTCGTGCAACCTCCTTGCATCCATAAGACTCTTTGTCTCCAGTGGAAAGGGACCCAGAGAAGCTGACGGGTCGTTTTGCATTCCTCAGAGCTGCCGCAGCTTCAGCTCAGCGCAAGCACAATGTCCGGCTTCGCACCGTTCGGCACAGCATCTTCGCCAGCTTCTATACGGTTATTAAACCCGGAGGCTCCGCAGCACGACGACTACGAAAACGCTCCGCAGAATGGCGCTTCTCCGACCAAGCAAACACCTTTCGACATTGACATGACGCTGGGAGAACGCTCCCCGGCGAATACGGACAACTCGCCATGGATAGGGGGAACAGGGCTCGGTAACACTGCGTTGGGGAAATCTGGGCGGGTGATTGAGCGGCTGATGGCGGAGAACGATCGTCTGCGGCGGGAAATGAAGGCTGAGATCACTAAGAGGGAGGAGTTGCAGCGCGCTGTGCAGACGCAGAAGCCACAGATGGAAAGCCTGCGGGCCGAGAACGCACGTTTGTCTAACATCAAATCCATGGATGACAGTATCATCGTCCGGAGAGATCGAAAGATTGTAGAGCTCAAGGCCGAGTTGGAGGTGGAGCGGAAGAAGAGAGAGTCGTACGAAAGAAGGGCTCAGGAGGCGGAGCGGAATCGGGACGAGCGAGAGGAACACAGCAAGCAGGAGATTCAGGCAGCAGTCGAGCAAGCTAAGCACGCGTCGACCCATGCCACCATACTCGAAACCTCTCACAGGCAGCTTTCAGCCGAGTATCGCCAACGGATAGCAACAATCAACAAGACCGTCAGGGCTTTACAGGAAGATAAGGAGGCTGACAAGAGGAGACTCGCCAAGCTTGATGTTGTGACGAACCAGATGCGTCAAGAGTTGGAGCGCATGCGGAAGCTATACGCTGAGCTTTTGGCAGTTGCGGGGAAGTTCCAGGACAGCAAAGAGGCTGAAATTGATGAACTCAAGTCAGAGCTGGAGGAGTTAAAGCAAAACGGCAGTGCAGCGGAGAATCTCAATGAACATCTTCGACAAGATATGGAGAAGATCATGGGTCAGATGAAGTGGCTGATGGCAGTCAAGAAGGTCATGACCGAAGACTGCATCGCATCTCCACCGCCATCTCCACCAGTCTGAAAAGCCAGCAACCGTTGACGGCCTTGGTCCATCCAGCTGTTAATGCTCCGTCTGAAGCATGCTTCTATTTGTCTTTGGCATATGGGGTTCTTGGACAAAACACGGTTCGGGTATTGGGATGGAAGTCAGAGCGATATCCGGTATTGGGGTGTGCATGGGGCCGGAAGTTCAGGCGTTCGTGAAGGATTCAAACACCGGGTGGTGCATTGGTGGCATACAGGTTAATCTCGGCGCGTGGTGCACAAATTCTTATTTTTCGTACATATCCTCAGGGGCTCCATTCTACGAAGAGCCAGCAATCTTTCTCTTGCAGCGGTGCGGTCTGGTGTGAGCAATCGCATCTGGAATCGTGCCATATTCTGTCGCTGCGGAAATCCAAACAGAACATATCAGTGAAACCAGTCTGGTCTCTAGTTACCAGAGCCCCAGACCTCTACTGCTGTATCAAGCAGGCGTGCACAGCAAGTGTATCATGGCGATCGGGGGTGCACGGCTCAAGCCAGGCAACGTACGGTATTTTGTGCTCTGCGCCTTCCCTTTATATCGGTCAACGGATAACCCGCATGCTCTGAGTGCATCTCACTTCACCTCATTCAACACCTCACTTCGCTCAACTCTTCGTCTCCCCAACTCTGCACAGGATTCACCAGCACAAACAGTCTATAAGCTGCAACACTTATTTACCCAGAGCCCTGGACTGTGTTATTCAATCGACCGGTGTCCGCTCGGTGCAAGTCTGCGCGTCTGTCATGGAGACTTGTAGGTATTATCACGGCTGCCTTAACCGATTCTCTGAGGAGGGTAGGAAGGAGATCATCGCCCAGTTTGAGTAAGCATAACAAGTCGCCGAATCAGAAGTCGTTGCTGATAAGAGTAAAGTAAAGCTGTAGAAGACTCAACTATCAGATGCAAATATCTCACTCAGCAGGAGGTACCGGTACGGAACCGTTCTCGTCTCTACGATTACTGATTGCTGCCAGGTTTTCGAGATACACTGTCCTCAAGACGTCGGAGAGTCTTCGTCCGCGACGTTGTTGAAGATACTGAACGAGTACACCTCAGAAGAGCTGCACTTGTATGACACTTCAGATGTAAGTTTGTATAGTGTCAAAGCTGCATGTTGATGGCAGAAAGTGACATCTTATAGATCCCGCGGAAGATACAACATATTCTGGAACCGGACCTGGATGATTTTGGCGATTTTTTCCTGGAAGATGAGCTGACCACTAATGAGTATGGTGCGGACAATGACAATATGGATACCGTCTGGTTTCCAACATATCCAGACACAGACCTCGAGCAAACGTTCTCAGAACCAATCCTGCAAGAAGTATCACTACAAAAGAATTGTGAGCTAAAGTCCGACCTTGAGCGAGCGTGCATCGCAATCTTGAAGATGGGACGTCACGCGAAGGATACCATATGCAACAAGCTCACGACCATCGAGGAACAAGCTGTATCAAATTCTTTCCATGGAAGCTATGCACCAAGCTAACAGGACTAGCATTGTTCTCGAATTGTCGGACATAGTGTGAACGTGGAGAAGACACTACGGGCTCAAGTCCGTCTCTATGCCTTGATCGAGCTGCCCTTTGATGCATTACGGAAGACACTGGTCCCTTCAGGCCAGCTAGTGGAGGATCTCCCTGGGCTGATGAGGTTTCGCGTGGTCATACAGAATCCACGAACATACGAGTATGAACTTGCAGATGTTGAGCAGCCAACTACTGCCGATGTTGATGGCTCAACGGCTTGGGATAACGCTGCCTTCCCACTCATTAGGAGTCAGCTGCCGATACAGGTTCCAGCGGCTCCACTCACTGTTCAAAGATCGTATCAAAGGAGCGAACATGTGGATATCGACCAGTGGCTGCCGGGAGTGGATGCACAGTTCGTAAGTCAACAATTGAGCAACTTGCGAGGAGAGACACTGCTGAAACCGGACCGTAGAACCATACGCTGGACCGTGGACCAGTGTCAACAGGAGACAAAGCAATTGACACTATATCGGACAATCAGAAGGAGAATGTATCGACGGCGCCAAATCGAGAAGGACACGACGCCATTCGCCCATTTTCGACTCGGCCACTTTCGCTCTCCTTGACTGAGTGGAGGACCTCGAGCAGGACTCCGCATATCGATACCAATGTCGCCCTCAATAGCAAGGCAGTATGTACTTACGAAGATACAGTATTCAACGCAGAGCCTTGGGCGAATACGATCGTTCCTTCAAGCCAACCAAGCCATGAGATCGTTGACGTGGCTACCGAGCGTAGCCTTCCAAAGTCCGCAAAGCCACAAAACCGGCCAATCTCTACAACGCAGAATGTCAAGCCCAGGGCTGTGACAAAGTTCGCTGATCGATATACAGATCGCAGAGAAGTGCTGGAAACGTTGCAGGATCCTCTGATAGAGGTCGATCCTGTTTCCCATCCTACCCAAGGCCGAAGTTCCTCTAGCGAAGGTCTTACAGGTACGGATGACGCGAACAATACGACGGAGACATTGCCACTTCTGGATTCCCAGACAGATCTCATGACTTCAGGCGACATCCCAGAGCTGCAGTATCCAACCCTATGCTCACTTCCTCGCACTGATAGGCTAGACACCCGGCAAGAGATGTTGATGCCTGTAGCCGATGAGCTTACGATAGTCGAGCGCCTACAGGATTTCAAACTGGAAGACGCCAACACGTTGCGGAATACCATGCGTCAGAGAAAGCCGGGCAACACGAAGACAAAGAAGAAGAAGAAGAAGAAGAAGCATGAAGTGACCCCAGAGGCAGTCTTGCCAATGCCAGACTGGCATACCAGTATAAACGTCCCGAAGACACGCAAAGACAGTTCCTCAGGCAAATTACATCATCCAGGTCAAGCCCAGGGAAAGTCTGACCATGCTTTCAATCACTCCGATGTGGTTACTAATGATATACGCTGCATTCTGCAGCGCGCGCGTGGTACTAGAGGGGTCGTTGCATTAAAGTGTCGCGTTGGCCGGGTACTGCTGTCTAATGTCGAACACGGAAAATCTAGAACCTTCGGCAAATTCCCAATGGCTGCTCAAGAAGCAGAACAGTATTTGAAAGACCAAGAAGACACAGGAGCAATCCAGACTTGCTTCACTCATATGCTCACAGCCAGACAGACCGAGGCTGACTACATAGCGGCTCTTTCGTATAGTGATGGAACACGGATGTTCTCTGAGGAAGCCGTTGACAATTGCGCCTGGTACGAGATAATTTGCAATGATGAGGGGAAGCGTGAATTACGCATTCAGGTCAAGGGAGGAGGTCGTTTCGCCCTCGCATACCCAGAGGACGATAACGGCAAGATTTACCTCCATTATCCGAAGCGGCAATGGGATGCCTGCATGTCATCGACTGTCAAAAAGTCGAGCTTGAGATTAGCTGATTCCGTTCCGGGCTCAACCAACGACCACATCAAGCATGCTACCGCGATCGAGGGAATCGTTCAATCGTTTTCTGCGGAGTGCAGAGGTACCGAAGATACTGACAGACTAACCATACGCTTCAAGAATGAATCTAAAGAACTCAGCGTTGATGGGATAATCGCCAAGCGAATGTTGACTTACGCCTCCATGAAGGACGACCGACTGTTGCTAAACCTGGTTGAGGTTCAAAACCTGAAGGTCGGGATCAACACATCGGATCCTACCGTGTTCCGGGCGAGGACCAGCTCCCGCTTGGCAATGACCGAGAGCGGAAATCTTTGGTATGAAGCTACGGTCTCTGCCACGATTCATCATTTCCTGGAGAACCGGGAGTTGGAGGTTGGGACCGTAGCGACATGGACTGCTGATGATATACTTGCCAGCGGTATCGTGGACGAGATGACAACACTCACTGAGCATATTGTTACAAGAATTGATCGAGTGGGAGCTGGTAACAGAGGCCCAAGAGGACATGCAGAGGACCTGAGAGCTATGAGGCGCAAGGAGCAGGACAGGAAGGAAAAGCTGGTTGAAGCCATGGATTATTTCTGGTAATTTCCGATGTAGAGGCCCGGGGTTGTGTTCGAGTGTTTAGAAGAGCGCGGAACGTGTATGTCTTGCCACAGTTCGCTGCTGCATGTTAGCAAGAGGTTGAGCCTGAAACGCACCTGATGTATTACATTTGTTACTGTTGATTGGCCCTTCAAGCAGTCCAGTGTATGTTATTGTACTGTAAGCGCGGAGTTCGGCGTTGCGATCGAATTCCGGTGCGCCAAGTGAACGGACTCACCTGCGGCAGGCAACAATTCTTCTGCCTCAGGAAAATCACTAGTCTTGCATGTGGCTGCCTCTAGTTGCAAGTACACTGAGAAATTACGAGCAAGAAGACGTAGTCGCAAACGCGTCCTCTGCCAGAAGAAGACATAGGCACACTAAGCTGTCAGTCGCGATCCTACACTCGGTTCACTGCTTTCCGCATAGCGGATAGCGCAAAATGTAGCATCGCATTAACTACGTGTGTATATATGTGGTACTACCAAACCAGGTCGGTACGCGTAGGCCTTGACGAACACGACCTGTTTGTAGCTAGTTCATGGCTGCGATCCTTGCCCAGCGGCGTTCTGTACTGCACCTCTAGAGAGTGACATCGTGCTGGATATACTCCGAACCCCGAGTGTGCGTCCAGACTGAAGCCTAAGGCACCGATATAAAAGAAAGAGGAGAGTCTTGTCTCAGTCTACCTGGAGCGTCAAATCTTTAAAGCGTCAGTATAGGTGGACTCGACGAAGACACGGATACCCTTCAAGCTTCCATCAGAGACCCGAAGCCCTTAATCTTCGTTTAGACTGCAAAATGTCCTCCGAGTCTAGCACACCACGTAGCTCTTCTACGCAAGCACCATCTTTGACCTCAACCACTGCTTCCACCAGCTCGTCTGTAGCGGCGAAGCGCGACACGACACAGCAGTCCTCCTCAGACAAGACACCAGAGAGACGCCGGTCTTCCCTGACGCACCTCCTGTATGGCACTCATCGCGCCGTATCTTCTTCGCTTGCTCGCAAGGATAAGAACCACGATGTGCTGGCTGATGATGAAGAAGACTTTGAGCGTCAGCGGGCGAAGGAGGAGAAGAAGGAGAAAAGAAAGGAGGAGTATGAGAAGTTGAAACTGGATGAGAGGGTGAAGTTTGGGACGGGTAGTGGTGGGATGTCAATGGGCTGAAGGTCGCAGAGGCTACCCTACACTGAGCATCCTGGAGAATGAAGAATATATGGGGAGGACAGTTGAAATGAGGCGGTGGAGTGGCACGAAGGCCTGCAGGAAGGTGCTATTTCATTCAGTCTAGTCTGTGAATATAATACCGTAAAACCCCTTTCCAACAAATGAGACATCTATACCATCGTCACATACGTCGACAGTCTATTCAACTTCGCTAAATCGCTTCATATGGTGCAGGAAAGATAAAAGGTACAAATTCATCACTTTCTCCAATGAGACTTGTCGACTGCTGTGAGATTATTGAAGCCGCTTCAGCTCAAAGTCCTCGGTGGCACTCGAAGGTGCGCCATCCAGGGCTCCACTGACCGCCGCAGCTGGTGGTGGACGGATGTTGCTCTCGTCCGTTGTCATCCTCCAGGCCGCTGGGCTCACGAGACCACTTCTTGGGTCAAGACGTCCAGTGCCGCCCGGCGTGTTCGTCGTGCTTTCGCCAGCGCCTTCGGGAATGTCAGCCATGCCGCTCTCCATCAGCGCATGCTCGTCAAGCGTGGCGCCCCGGTGACGGTTGAAGAAGCGATTGCGGTGCACACTCTGGTGCGAGCGGCTGGACACGTTATCTGTAGAACGGCGTGTAAGATTACCGGGAGCAAACTGATTGTTGGAAGACCGCGAAGTAGACCGTGCCGTGTCATGAGAGCTGCGTGGTCCGCGGTCCCCGGATGTCCGGTTTCGGGAGTCTGGCGAGGGTGAAATTATGTCGATGGGGATTTTCGGGCGGTTGTCCTCAAACACATCGCCAGACATATTCATGGAAGCCATGTCCGACATGCCCAACGAGAAATCAACGCGACGGCCCATTTGAGACAGTGATTCTTGCCGATTGCGTGGACGGACCGAGCCGTTACGCAGGATAGAGTGGGTAGGGTGAAGACCTCCATGCTTCGAAGGGCTGAGGGGTTCGACAAATGGAGGGTCGCGGTTCTCGGAATCGGGTTGCCAACCATGTGGGTTATCGGGATGACCACCATGACCGGCACCTGGAGTCGCCATATGCGGAACCTGTTGCAAGTAGACAGGGAAGGATTCCTTCATACCCGGGTAGCGCATGCGTGGGCCCTCGATACCGACCTCCTGCATAGCAACCATCATTGCGCAGATGAACTTGTTGCGTCTGGCTAGACGAAGACCCTCGTTTTGCCAGTTGGACTTGTAGAAGAAGACGACGTTCAGGTTGAGTGAGTGCGCTTCGACAATATCGCGCAATTCGGTGAGTATGTTGGCCTGGAATTCGCGCTTCTCTTGTTTCACAAACTCAAGAAGCTTCAACCGTAAACCATCGATCTGGTCCAGTGTCGTACCAAATTTGATGGTAATCGACACGGCTTCCGCCAAGCCTCCGGAGCGGCGCTGGTTGAGAATGAATAAAGTGTTGAGGTAGCTGTTTGGCGCCTGCACCACATGACCTTCCATCTTCTTAAACTCAGTATAGAGAAGTGCAATCTCCTTGACAAAGTAGTCGTCACCACGGCCAAGGGCACCGGTGTTGCCATAAATGCCGACACGGTCGCCAACGTCGAAGGGATGCTTAACGAAGACGAAGATGCAAGACTGCAGGAACTCCGTTGCGGTTGTTGAGAATAGCCAGGAAAGCGCGAGAACAGTAGAGCCAGCAGACGTGAGAACGCCAGCAGCGGAGGTCGAGATCAGCGAAATGAAAACGAGAATCGTAATAACAACGACCAAGAACATAAAGACGTCGTCCAATTTGCCCACGACGGAGTCCAGATCCTTAAGCGATGCCGTGATAGATTTGCGTTCGCGACCAATTTCCACGCAGACGGCTTCGAGCTCTTCCATTGAGATATCGCCGTTCATGTCTTTGTCAAACATGGAGAAGGCAGCGTTGGCCTCGTCGTCGTTGTCGAACGCGTTCTTCAAGTCTTCCGAATGGACGGTTTCGGTATCTTCGCGAGCGAAAGTACGATATAGACGGCGAGCTAGGACTTGACTTCCGGTGGTTGTGCTTAAGAGAGTGAGAATAACCTGGTGTGGATGAGTGCTCTTAGTAACTTTCCTGCCAGTGAAGTCTCCAGCAACCTTGCCCGCGACATCGCCAAACTTGTTCATAACTTCCTTTGTGGTTTTCTGTGCTTCATACAAGTATTGGCCAGGCGTGCGAGCTCCGGAACCCGGTCCAGAAGGCTGCTCGAATTCTGAGTCTTCCATAGCAATCTTCTCCTTGGAAAAGGTGTAGAGCTTCGTCAAGCTTCCAATCTGGAACTTGTTTAGCTCGATGCGATCCGCATATGTGCGCAGATGGAAGCTGATGGCAATGAGTTGGATTATGATCTTCTCGGCAAAGTTCAGAATCGCGCCAACGAAGAACGACACGAGGATTTTGTTCATGGTAATCATCCAATCCTGAGAGGCGGTGCTGCCAGACTTCTGGTGGTTCTTCATTGTCGGGAGAAATGAGACTTCGATTCCAAGCCACCAAAAGAAGAGGGAGGCAGGGAGCTCAAGCTGTTTGCCCATGTCTCGCCATTTCTTGCTGTTATTTGTGAATAGGCCTGAGACGAGACCAATTGGCCAGGGAAGGCACTTGGCAAGAAGCTGGAGATACGTCAGTACCGTGTAGTCATACTCGGGTGGGAGAAACTTACCCTTCCGGCCCAGAGTGTGAGCCAGACGATCTCGAGCCAAATCATGAACCAAAGCAGGTACACTCCTCCTACTGTGGCAGACTGCGCTGGGCTGACCAGAGCGCCGATCAACAGCGGAATGAGCAGTATCAACACGACAGGCGTAATGTAGGTGAGATATCTGACCAGAAAACTCGACTGGTGGATTTTCTTGACCAACTTGGAGAAGTTGCCGACCGGATGTGCTGGTGGCTTGTAGACGGCTGCCTGCTCGTGGATCGGATTGGTAGCTACATCGAACTCATCCACAGTGTCGTCTCTCCTCGATCGTGACCGTCCCATGGATTGCGCGTCCGCCAGATCCGCTTTCTCCTCAGCCAATTGAGAGACCTGTCTCTCTATCTTCAAAAAGGCAAGGTCATCGTCGAGTCGAAAGGCTTGCTCACGCGTCTGCGATGGCGATTGCATTGATCGAAAGGCTCCGTCATGCTCGTAATCAGTGTCAACTGCGAGATGGCTGTGCTGTCGTTGCCGCTGTGGCATTTCTTGTTGCGTTTCTTGAGGCATTCCTTCCTTCTCGTTCTCGGCATGGAACGAGCCATTGCCCTCGCCCACCACGGTGCCCTCCTCATCAGATGACCGCTCAAGGTTGCTGGTCTCGGGACGACTAGGGTTGTTGACATTGTAGGAGGGCAAACTGGGCGGGGGGCCGTAGCTGGGTTCTGGCGTCTCATCCACAGGAGTAGTCATATTGATTCTATAGCGATAGCGCTCTGCAGGCCTGCTGCGTGTGCTCAATGCCAGACAATATGGTTCGTGTGGACGAAATGGAGTCCAGCGATCTCCAAGGACGGACGTTCAAGGGTCGCTAATCGTTTCTATATGACGTCCGGGGCGGGGATAAAGTTTGAATACGCCGGAGAGCGGGCGAGAGGCAGTAATAGGGCGGGAATGACAGTGAACCGGCAGCAGCAATGCAGAGCGGCAGGCGTCTTTGAGCGAGCGACAGGATGGTGTTGGCGGAAGGAATGCAATGGAAAGGGTATTGGAGATTTGAGGACAGGCAACAGGGGATGATAATCGAGGAAGGAATGACCGACCGCATGGTTCAGTCTTTCAGGGTAGGTACGCGGCGCCTCCACCAGCGCGCATGGCGTTTGCGGATCACCGCGAGTTACCGTGGTGGTTGAGCCAATCAAGACGATTGGGAACTGGCGGCGATCTGCATTCTGCGCCAAGCTTGTGCATAATCCTCACGGCTGTCCACGGTGCTTTGTTCCCGACGCCGCAACATTTGAACGCGACAGGCCGACGTGGGCGCTCACTCTGTGCGCACGTCATGCCGTTGAGACCAGCATCAACTCAGATTTCAACACGGTATTTTTAGATCCATGACCTGATGTAAGGTACAGTACCTACAATACCTGCCATACGTGTGTTCTGCGCACTACCTTTAGTCTTGACAGGAGAACAGAACGCCGTCCAGCTGTGCAACCACGCTTCTTATCACATGCCCTGTTGAGGGCCTATTCAGGAGGCAACCGGGAGACCTCGTGCAGGTGCCTTATCGCTCCCAGACGCTTCTCCTTCGCGCCTCGGACTGCCTTTGCACAGTTTGCTCGTGATATAATCAAACAGTTTCGTTTCACGCGTGGGTCCCACCACCCGCCTGCCGAGCGCCACGCCTGCCCACGGCCCTTCTGGCGGGTTTGGCGCGCTCCTGGGTCGTTTCGGCCGGTAAGCCCCCTGCGTCTGACACGCCCACCGTGCAAAGCATTGCGAGCCTGGAACAAACAGGGTCCTGCGTACAAACAGGGGTCTCGCGACTTTGGCGTGGGGTGTCAACCAGATGAGATGCGGCTCAGATGCTCGTACGACTATGACCAAGGGTCTGCAAGTTACATGTACTTGGAAGTTGCTGTAATCACTGATTGACTTACAGCTTGCGAGACGCCCTGCACTCGCACCTTGGGCCATTGCTCCAAGACGTAGACACTGTGCACCGTGTGCTGCGACCTCATTCAAATTCAATCCAGGGCATCCAATGCTTGCCGCGTGTGCGATGCTGTCATGTAGCCGCGGGTCCATCGCGGCCATATTCGGCGACCAACTGTACTTGTACAGTAAGGTACCTTGAGTCCGACTTTCCGATATGGCGACAGCTCGATCACTAGAAAGCATCAACGGTGTACAGCATTCGCGCCTGCCCCACCACAGCCACCATCATCCCCAGGAAAAGTCGTCAGTGGCTTTATTCGGACGCGGAGGCTTACGAATTGAGATATACGTGATGTGCAGGATGAACAATGCTTGAATTACAGATAACAGCTGCCACCAGAATATACAGTAACAAATTCTACACTACGCCATGTGACCCTCGCTATATGCCCCGATACGTCAATGTAAAATGAAACCCGATTCGCGGACATTGCGCAACCTAGTACACACCCCAGGGTATCCTTACGCTATACGCGCATCGAAATCTAGATGCAATGAACTCAACCAAAAACGCCTTGCTCAAGTGGAAAGAAAGAGAAGCAAGCTTAGCACACGCCGTTCCCCTCGGCAGTAGTGGGCGCTTTAGCCAGGCTAGAGGAATCGATGACCTCGGCGTCGATGAAGGTCTGACTATCTGTGACGAAGCCCATGTTTGTTCTGCCCCGTCAAGTCAGCATGAGAACCTGTTATACAGTTTGGTGATCCACTTACGCGATATTGTAGTCGCAAACCGCCTGAGCATTAAGCCCAGTCATTGTGGCAGCGCAGTCGCCAATTAGAATGCAGTCCCAGCCCCAGTTGTATGAGTCGGTGAGAGTACCAAGAAGACACTGATCGGTATTCACACCTGCGAACAACAGAGTTTTCTTTCCACTCTCACGCAGCCACTTGTGCATGGGCAGGTCGGGGCTCCACATGCCACTCATACGAGCTTTGTCGAAGCGGACGTCCTCAGGGGTCATGACTTCTTTGAACGGATCGTAAATGTCCGCGTTCCATGTTCCCTTGAACAGACAACGGCCCTGTCCATCAGGCAACTCTGCCCCCAAGCCAACATGCCAACCATGGCCTTTGTCCTGCATCATCGCCCTGCTGAAGCCTCTCGTCACGGCAGCAGGCATGACGCGGAGGTCATGCTCGTCGATGCCCCAGTTAAGCCAGCAAACCTGAATACCTTCCTTGCGGCACCGCTCGATCACCTTCAGTGTGGGCTCAACCGTTGCAATCCCTCCGGTGTGCTCGCGACATTTCGGGTGTACGAAGTAGTTCTGCATATCGATGACCACCAGAACGGTTTTGGCGGGATCGATCATGACCCCTCGGTGGTTGCGTATGCCATCGTCTGCGTCGAGGACGATCTTGCGCTTAGAGCCGCGCGAGAGATCGAATCTCCTAGAGGGTATGTGGTAGAACCATTGGTCGTCACCACCAAATGCGACGTGCTCGTCGAGGTTATGTTCGACAGGCGCAGCCTTTGCGGCTATCTCGTTGATTTCGGCGACTTCTGTAGCGGATGGGGCCATTCAACTGGCCGACCAGGTAGCTCTGAAGGATCGGAGTGGTGAAGTATGTGGGAGTCGGAGGGAGATCGTGCTCGATGGTGCTAGCCTCTTATCTATGCGGGGGGGGTGATAAGGTGGGTGGGCGTGATCTCGTGCGCTGGTGAGAATGCTGTTGTGAGCACAAAGAACAGCAGCAATCGACGTTTGCGCTGTTGTCTTGTGGCAGGCCGAAGTCACGAAACAGAGGAACAGAGTTTGCGGAGAAAACAAGGTGTGAAAAAAGAAGAATCAAATCAAAGGGAGACGCAAAGGAGCAGCTAGAATCGAGCCAAGACGTGGAGAGTCGGCGGGCGGAAGAGAGCCGAAAGCTGGACGCTGATAAGGCCAGGCCATCGTGCTCCCTGCGCACGTTCGAGGCTGCGCGGGGCGCAGGGCGTCTGGTCGAGGTCGAGGTTGTTTGTCGCCTGCGGTGCCTTGCATGTTTCGTGAGCGATGGACGAAAGAGCCAAAGAGACGGGACAAGAATTGCCTGACAGCATTATACTGTACTAGACGCATGACTAGCACGAGGCGGAGAACCTTACACTGGCGTACAGCACAGTACAGTACCTACCTACCTTAACAGGGCACAGGCTAACCGGAAGTTGCCTTACAGCTGGCTCCCGACGCCCGCATGTGCGCCACGCCACACCCTCGGGTCGCAAAGCTTGGGGTGTCGCGCCCGGCGCAGCGCCGCAGCCCCTGGGGCCTGGGATTACGCTCATCACGTGACGCGAGCGCCGCCTCAACTGCTGCCAGCATGCCAGTCTGCCAGGTTTGGCCGCCGGCTATTCCCGCAGGACTAAACAATCCATCACCACCACCGCTTCACATGCCGTGCTGCTCATCGACCCTACAATAGACCTATCACGCGCGCTCGTGACTTGGATCCTCTATCCTCCCTCCTACTTGGACGACTAGCCCAGGCCCATCAGCTGCATCTTGGAGCGTCAAAGCCAAGGGCATCAATCCACGCCCAAGAATTTGCCGGTGCCAGAGCTACGAGGGCAACCCAACAGCAGGCGCGCACTCGACCAGGCCAGCACCCTCTCAGACGGGCATACCCCGCGACTTCTGCACCATGGCGTCTCTCGGAGAGGATCTTTTGGGTGTCGTCAACAAGTTGCAAGATCTCGTCTTCAACACCATCGGCAACGATTCCCTTGACCTGCCCCAGATTGTACGCCCATGCCGTCCACACGTCTTGACCTCATAACTTACTGACATTAATCAGGTTGTTGTTGGCTCACAATCCTCTGGCAAGTCCTCCGTGCTCGAGAACATTGTCGGCAGAGACTTTCTCCCTCGAGGAAGCGGTATCGTCACTCGGAGACCTCTTATCCTTCAGCTCATCAACGTCCCCAGCAACCGCGAAGACAAACCTGAATATGACGAGGTCCACGTCCCGCACACGCCCGCCAGTGTGGCAGGTCAAGACGAATGGGGCGAGTTCAATCACATGCCAGGTCGGAAATTCTACGACTTCAGCGAGGTGAAGAGAGAGATTGAGAACGAGACCACGAGAATAGCAGGCACAAACAAAGGGATCAACCGTCAACCAATCAACCTCAAGATCTACTCCCCACATGTCCTGAGCTTGACACTGGTGGATTTGCCTGGTCTGACCAAAGTGCCCATTGGCGACCAACCAACGGATATTGAGAAGCAGACTCGGAACCTGATCTCGGAGTACATCGCCAAACCGAACAGCATCATCTTGGCCGTATCTCCAGCGAATGTGGATTTGGTCAACTCGGAGGCCCTCAAGCTCGCCCGGCATGTCGATCCAATGGGCCGTAGGACAATCGGTGTGCTCACCAAGCTCGACCTCATGGACCACGGCACCAACGCTCTTGACATTCTTTCGGGACGGGTGTATCCGTTGAAGCTCGGTTTCATTGGTGTTGTCAACCGATCTCAGCAAGACATCCAGGGCAACAAGTCGCTGTCGGATGCGCTGTCGGCGGAGAGGGAATTTTTTAGAATGCACCCTGCGTACAGGAATATGGCGACGCGATGCGGCACTCAGTATCTTGCCAAGACCCTGAACACGACCCTGATGGCACATATCCGCGAGAGGCTTCCCGACATCAAGGCCCGCCTCAACACCCTTATGGGCCAAACTCAGCAAGAACTGGCCAGCTACGGTGATGTTGCCTTCACTGGTAAGGAGCACCGCGGCTCCCTGATTCTGCAACTCATGACACGCTTTGCCTCTTCTTTCATCTCATCCATCGATGGTACCTCCTCTGAGATTTCGACCAAGGAACTCTGCGGTGGTGCGAGAATCTACTACATCTTCAATTCCGTATTCGGCAACTCTCTGGAAACTATCGACCCCACTCACAACCTTTCTGTTACCGACATCCGCACTGCCATCCGCAACTCTACTGGTCCCAGGCCAAGTCTTTTCGTTCCAGAGCTCGCTTTTGACTTGCTTGTCAAGCCGCAAATCAAGCTGTTGGAGGTTCCAGGTCAGCGTTGCGTGGAGCTCGTCTACGAGGAGCTCATCAAGATTTGTCACACATGTGGCTCCACTGAGCTCTCCCGCTACCCTCGACTACAGGGCAAGCTGATCGAGGTGGTGTCTGATCTTCTTCGTGAAAGGCTAGGCCCATGCTCGTCCTACGTCGAGTCTCTTATCTCCATTCAGAGAGCGTACATCAACACAAACCACCCCAACTTCCTCGGCGCGGCAGCAGCAATGAGCTCTGTTATCAGTGACAAGGAAGAGAAGCAAAAGAGGGCTGTAGCCGCGGAAGAGAAGCAGAGGCGGGAAAGAAGGCGATTGAAGGAGCTGAACGGAGTCAATGGCACCGATACTCCAGAAGATGAGGAGGAGATTGAGGCTGCTCCTGGTGCGAAGGCAGGACAACTACCTATTCGGCAACACGTCAACAAGACAAGCAGGAGTATGTCACCCGCAGTTGGCCGGGCCGTTCACGGCATGCAGAACGGTGCCAGAGCCGGGTCACCTCCACGCTTTGCCGGCGCGGCTGGTGGAACCGCAAGAGACAGCTTCCTCAACTATTTCTTCGGCAAGGAGGGTGGCCTGCCATCTTCCACCGGTCTTCCAGGTGGCGCGGGTATTGGACAAACGCCGCCACCAGGTGGCCGTCACGTCAGCCAGAACATTGAGCCAAGCTTTGCCGCAAGCATTCGCAGAGGAGATACCAAAGTACTGGAGCGCGCTGCACCGGCTGCTGAGCACAACAGCTATGAGGATTATGATAATAGGGAAGACTCTGGCTTCGTAAGTACTTCCACTACCGGCGGTCAGGAGGAGCACTTCCAACAATCGTCGCTAACGCTGCAGGAGCCCCTTGCCGATGATGCACCAGCCCTGACTGAGCGCGAGGCTCTCGAGACAGAGCTCATTCGCCGCCTAATCTCTTCTTACTTCAACATCGTCCGTGAAACCATTGCGGATCAGGTACCGAAGGCCGTCATGCACCTGCTTGTCAACCACTCCAAGGACGTTGTTCAGAACAGGCTGGTCAGCGAATTATACAAGGAGCAGCTTTTCGAGGAGCTGCTATACGAAGATGACGCGATCAAGAGTGAACGGGAGAAGTGCGAGAAGCTGCTCAGCACCTACAAGGAGGCCGCAAAGATCATCGGCGAGGTGTTGTAGTAGAGGTTATGAAAGCCTCTCCTTTATGTACAGTGTTGTAGGATTCACGCTTTTGGCTCAAATCGGCGCCGGTATTAACAACTCTGTTTCTTTTCGCGCTCTGTCTACGCATGTAGACGCGCCATCAGCCTCGGCTCATCTATATACTCGTGTACACTAGGATCTATCATATCATCTCCAGCCAAGTTCATGGCATTCGGTGTTTGTGCCTACTCTGATATGCCTTTGTATCTCCAAACTTTCCGAGCAGGACAAGAGCATCTGGTGATAGACTGACTGTACACGGAGTTGAGGAGGCGGACATTAAGGTCAAGTCTACAGTTAGGTAGCTGGCTTCCATCCGTAACTAGATCCTCGTTGCTCATGAGCTGCTGTGATTTCTTGATATGATATTGGTGATGACCCAGTTACTGTAGCAACAGCATGATACAGCCTAGTCAAGTCTAGTCAACCGCCTTAGATATTCAGTTTGACCTAAGGTTTCTCCATGCTTAATCCGGAGTGCGCGATATCGAGAATCTAGACACCAAAAAAATTGCAACTAGAAAACATTCATATTTATTTTTGCAGCACCCGACTCGTGTACTATGAGCAGCTTCAATGTTAGCATTGGCCTTGCTGACACGCCCAGCTGCGTAAGAACTGCCAACTTGCCTCAATTAGGCGTCGGCGATAAGAGCTCTTCTTTCCAACGGGCTTTTTGACTAACCCTAGGAAGTTAGTTCTAATGCCAAAATCTCAGTCGTTTTGCCTTTCAAGGAAATTTTATGGTGGAAACTTGACTTCTGTTTACGCATGTTCCACGAACACCTTTTTTTTGAGACGACCGCTTCCGAGTACGTACCCACTGCGGAGATCTGGAAGTTTGAGGCGTGCTGTCACTTAGTGCATACAACTGGAATAGATACGTGGCTGATCCCTGACTCGTAATCAGCTTTTTGATGCGTGCTGGCGGATTCGAGTATTCTGGTAGTCGGCCAACAGTTAGCAATGAATGGACACTACCGTAAGCATATGTACTAGTCGCATGGAGCGTATGTGTACAGCAGATTGACTGAGATATGGTATAGAGTGATTCTTTATGCACGTTGCGAATCCAAGTAATGATGGTGCAAGTGGTTGTGCTGAGCAAAATTTGGACTCTTGCAGCGTCTGGCGTTGCCGCGAGACTTGTGTCATCTCTAGTGCCAACTTGTGTGACGCTGAGCAGACTGTGTGGGTGAGATCTGTATATTTTACTCTTCTTAACTGAAACAACACGATGCTGAATTGGATTTAAAGGCCTTAACGGCAAGGAGGAGAAATGTTGACGACGTGTGCCTGACTAGCGGCGAGAAAGACATTAACTAGGAATATGATATGGCACGAATAGCCCGAACAGTCCTACAGATAGACAAAAGCTTCAGAAACCTAACCCAGGAGCCTGGGGTATCTTGCCGTAAAAGCACAGAAACAAACTCCTTCTCTTAAATGCAAGGACCAATGCGAATGTGAGGTTATCGAACCGCTTTACAGTACCATAGCACCCAGAGCAACGACACCCATCAGACCAGCAGCGGCAGTGATTCTAGGCGCAGCACCAGTGCTCTCGGCCGAGGCGGTTGAGCTGGCGCTAGCCTGAAGATCAGTCTGCGAGCTGGATGCGCTAGTGGTCATGGAAGCGGTTGACCTGGAGGAGGCGACGGAAGCGCTCAGGCTGCTGACAGCGGCGCTGATGCTGCTTGCGGCGGAGCTGGCGACAGAGTTGGCAGAGCTGATGGCGGCGGTGACGGAGGAAGCCGTGTTGGTGCCGCTGAGAACGGAGTTGGAGGCGGAGTTGGTGTTGGTGTTGGAAGCGGTGGCGACCGCGATGGAGGAGGTTGGAGCACCGAGGGTGACCTCGCCGGTGCTGGAGGCCACGGTGTTGTCGCTCTCAATTACAAAGTATGGGGTGTAGTTTGTGTTTGTTGGCTCAGCGTCATCGACGATCTCGATCGTGTAGTCGCTGCCACGGGTAATGGAGCTGGAAGGAGTCCAGGTGTAGGAGCCGCCATTGTCGATGTTGCCTGGAAGCACGGTCGGTCAGTCTTGGGCGGGAGAACATATAGGGTGCACGGCACACGTACTAGCAATGGTAGCGCCTGAAGCGAGGTTGCTGCTTGCCCCACTCCTCAAGATCAGAGAGACGGTGCCAGAGGTGGTAGGAGTCCAGTTCAGGGTCAAAGGTTCACCTGCAGTGGCAGAGAGACCGGCGCTGGGAATGCTGAAGGGGTTTTGGTAGGTGTTGTAGTTGCCTGATTGGCCCATGGTGAGGAATGGGTAGGCGAACAGCGCCATGAGGACCTGCTTTGGAACACGCATGTTGGCTGTTGGGGTTGAATGAATGTGTGGGTAAAGATTCTGCTCGTCGAGAAAGACTGTTGAATGGTGAATATAGTAAGAAATACTGTAGATGTAGAAGCAAAGGAGAATGGGCAGAAAGATGAAGTCAAGAATGTCAGCCAGGGCGCGGGGCTCTGTCGTATTAAAGCTCAGGCCGACGGAGTCCGCTCAATACGGGCCAAGCAGGCGTAGCGATTGGCCGAGGCCATTCTGCGGCCCCGGACGGTTGTAGAGAGGCTGCCGGAATGGGCTGCTAATTTTGCGCTTAACAAGATCGCGACCCTTGGCGCCAACGGAGATCCGCTGCCATGCACATGATGCAGTCAAGCGTGCCACTGCTCGAACCAAGCTAAGGTTAATGTCCGAAGCAGGGTCCTTCGTGTGGCGGCCCTATTATCCGGAGCCTACAAAACTACGAGCTCGATCGAATGTTCTGTAAATTCCATGTATACAATGATACACCGAGGAACGCATGCAACCAGGGATGCTGATGCGGGTACCTTGCAGTAACCATCGTAGCACAAATCCAGGGTGTTCTAGTGCCTTGCTTGGCTTCACCTTCACGTGCTGCTATGAGGTCAATCTCCACTGAAGTTCAGCCGGAACAACCAGTTCCCACGCACCGGCCCAGCGATCTGTCTTTCGAGACCACCGTCGCTCCACATCCACCTCGATGGACGTGCGCTCGCAGCAGTCCAGTCTGACGCTGGTATTGGGTCGGATATACAGCCGTGGCACAAAAGCCGAGTAATTGACGCCATGTCATTCGCCTCAAACGGTGATTTAACTCGGTCGATCGTCACTGCCGGAAGCCTGAAGCTCGAAGCCTGTACGGCCATAGTCAGTTCATGTCACGCTACTACCGAGGTATACGATTGAGGCGGCGCATCAGTCACTGGGTGGAATCGTCTCGTAATATATTAAACATTGCTCATCTGACCAGCATCTGCGCTACGAATTGTAGTAATGAATAATGTAAAAAAGAAAAGGCAAGATCGTGGAAAGCACAGTCATGGCCCCTAGTTCAGGTATGCAAAAGCTGCGACAACACCAAAAATGAGTGCTAGGGGACTAGAACCCGCCAGAACAGATGCACCACTGGTAGATGAAGTAGTAGCCGCAGACCCGGTGCTTGAGCCTCCTCCGCCTGCGGTCGTAGGATTGCCGCCTGAAGTCGTGCTGGCCGCAGCACCACTGGATGCTGAAGCCGACGTCAAAGTCGCCGAGCTCATCGTGTTGTTCCGGCTCATTGGTATACCCGTGCCCAAGCTGTTGCTGGCTCCTGGTGTAGTGGTAACCACAACCACAGCAGTGGCGTTAGGCGTGGCAGTGGCAGTCAAGTTGACGAGTGAGGAGTTGTAGCTTGCGATAGCCGACTGGATGCTCTGGATGACGCTGGATACGGAATAGGAGGCGGTGAGGGCGGCAGCTGAGGATGCAGACGCGGCAGAGGCAGAGGAGGCCGAGGACACGGCAGCTGCATTTGCGCCGCTGAGCGAGAACTCGCCAGAGTAGTTGATCTCGTCGCCTTGCGTGATCTCAAGCGCATAATCGGTGTCGTCAGCGAAATAATCGGCAGGAATCCAGGTGTAGCTTCCACCAGTGGAGTCGGCTAGACTAAGGTCAGCACCCGTACGGCCCGCGCAATGTATTGTAGTCTACTGACAGGTCAAGACAGCAATGGTTTGAAGGTCGTTGGGATCGCCCTTGCGAAGGATGATGGTGACAGGCTGCACGTGACTAGGTCAGTTTTGCCGTGATATTCGGAGTAAGGCCGACGTACAGCAGTGGTGTCGGCAGCAGAGTACTTGATGGTGACAGCCTGCCCTGCCGTGACCGAAGCGGGAGTGCTGGTGAAGGCAAGCCTTGTTGACTGAGCGAGCGCGTAGCTCGCGAGTACGGAAGCGCCGATCGTGAGCGTCTTGATGATATGCATGGTGGTAAGAAGTGGTATAATCGCGTGTCACGCTGGGTTGTGGCGTGAAATCGGATAAAGACAGGATAGATACGCGACAAGCGAGAGACTGAAGGAATGCGCAGGATGTTGACAGAGAAGGAAGAATGCAAGGTGAAACGAGAGGAACGCAGACGAGGAGATGCAAACCCCCCACGCCCCATGGGGCTTAGTGCTGTCAGGGGTTGTGTCACAGATAATTATTGGGCAGAGGGAACGCCACTTACCCATGAGGCTCTGTACCGGCGCATTATGACTGGGCCGGAGCAGTCCTGCTAAGATGCAATGCTATATTAGACCCGAGCACGACATGCCGCGAAGGCATAACTAACCAGCAAGGCCAGGGACCCCTGTTTGCAACGAGCTGTATGTATCGCACCTCACACCTAGGCTGACGGCGTCGTCAGTGCATAGGCGACTTGCCATCTATCTTACATGCCAATGCTGTATGGAGCGATCTGAGGGTGGAAAGACATTAGAGGATGTTTTGATCTCTCGATCGGCGATGTGCATTTCGCCATGCACCAATGCAGACGTCCAGCGTCAAGCACGGCGTGCATCCCTTTCGCAGCACAGCACAGCTCACCGTCCGTCCGTCTCTCTCGCTTTGTCCAGTCTTGCAACAAATTTCTTCATCGATGTCCAGTCCTCTCCCTTGCCCATATTCTCCATGCCACCCAGCTCATTACCAACCTCGAACACCGTTACTACTCCATCAAGACCCCCAACTGCCACCTTCTTTCCCTCGTTGTGCTCCCATGCTAGCTTGTTGAGACTCTTCGCACCGAGGACATCGCCACTGTTGTGGCTTGGTTTGACTCTCGCGACTGGAACTTCACCATTCACGTTAACATCGAACACGTCTAGCCAGCCCGCTCCATCCACACAGCCAAAGACACTTGGTTTAACAGGCGACCATTTGACATCGTATACAACATCCTCGCGCATTATATCGAGCAACGGCTGTTCAAGCTGTAGTCCCGTTCCGACGCTCGTCGCAGAAACGGCGTTGCTTGGCGGTCTAGCACGCCAGATCTTAACGCTCCAATCGAGGGAGCTGCTGATCGCCAGGTCTCCTAGGTCAATCTTTCCTTTGCTGGGGTGGAAGTCTAACCCTGTCACTGGCGCAGCATGACCGCGGTAGATGATGCGCTGGTCAACGCCGGCCTTTGCACCTGCGCGATCGTACCTGTGCACAGGCACGATGTTGCCGTCCTCAGTGCCTGCGAGGAAGTACGTTGGATCTGCTCTAGGGAAGCTGATGCAGGTTGGAGCAACGTCCTCAGTCCTAGCATTCCGTCCTGGCGGTAGAGTGAGCTCGAGATATTCTTGGGGCTTCGATAGCATGTCGAGACTCCAGGCGCACGTCGTACCGTCAGTGCTGACGCTAACAATGCTGCTTGCGTTTTGCGTTCCCACCACAGCCACACTGTATATGGGATGAGCGTGGCCACCTCTCTCACCTGCAAGTGGGGTACGTTGTACTGGTGCGCCATCATGTGATCGCTGTCGCATATCCCACAGACAAACTTGGCCCGAGTAAGTGCCACCCAGGACTAATTTCGAGTGATAAGGCGAGAATCGAGCAGTAAGAATGTCACTGGTTGCGGTGAAAGTGTACTCTGGTCTCGAGATCATATGAGCGTTCCAGACGAGTGCCAACCCTTGGGCAGCATGAACAGCATTCGCTGACTTGGTATAGGATGCGAGAAGCAATTCGGGATTCTGTTCAGGTGTTAGCTGGATATCGTTCACGGCTGGAAAAGAATACCCACTTTCATAGAAAAGTCCAGATCAGTGACCATCCTTCTTTTGGTCCAATGCTCGTCTTGAAATTGGCAGACCTCCTTGACCCGCCGGCCTTTCCTCCCACGCGCCGCCCCAGATTCCTCATCGTCCTCATCCAGCCCATTGAAGCCGCTCAGTGCGTAGTCTGCTAACACATCATATTCCTCTTCCAATGCCCTCTCAATGACCTTGCTAGACCTTTCCACGAATTCTAGAAAATCCTCCGATCCAGTGACAGCATTGAGCTCTTCATGCGTCAACGGTCGTGCAGGGTAGTTCTCTTTGCCATCTTGCCGCTCCTTCTCATCTGACAGCTGTAGTGCTTTCAACTCTTCTTCTATCTCCTGACGTATCCTCTGTTTCAGCTCTTCGTCGCGCTCCCGCTCCCGCCGACTTAAGCGCTTGCGTGTCCGAGACGGACTTGGTGAGATCGACCGTTCTTCGTCCGATGCTCCCTCAAGCCCATTCTCCTGCCGCTGGGGAGGCCACAAGTCTGAAGTTTGAACGCCTTTGCTATACGTAATAATTTCGCGTTTCGGTGATGCCGGTAGCTCATACACAGTAGTAAGCGGAGCAAGTGTGAGGGTTTGTGGCTCAGCTGTGCCTGTCTGGTTCGGGGAGAAGGCTTGACCTCGTGCAGGGCTATCTCCTCCATCGTTTCCACTTAGTTGAGTGGTACTGATCACTGAAGTTGGCCTACTACCGCGCAGTGAGGGAGATCCTGAGTCTTTGGGTGTCCCTTGGCCAGGCCTGTCCACGAGACTAGATATAAGGCTGTCGAGATCTGCGCGGTTATTAGCCCGGGATGGAGAGGGGGAAGCAAGCTACACGAATGATCAGCGCCTTACCTACCTCGAAATCCTCATGTCCAACGTACCTCTGAGGCGTCTCCTCCTATGCTTTGGCGGTTCGAGCTGAATTCCCTCTGACGAAGCTCCCTCTGCCGCTTCAGCTCTGCTAGCTTCGCTTTCTTAGCAAGAATCTCATCCTTCCTAGCCTGAATTGACGACATCATGCAGAAGGACCTGCACCTTTCCGTGCTGTGTGCGTCGAAGTTATGTTGCGGAAGTTGCTAGGCTGTTCAGCTTCTGGGTTCGGACTCGATGTTGTTCCCTGTTGTCCGGGCCTTGCGAGGGTTGTCGCAGAGCACCTGCAGCTAGGTATCGGGGTTATACTCGGAGCATTCGTCGTGATACTAGAGTGATGGAGTTGTGTATGCAGCCGCAGGGTGGTGCTCGTCCCTGAAGCCGGGGAAGACGCGCCGGCCGGTAACGCGGGTGGTTCCGGGAGATGCCGTCCGACGGAGAAAGTCCAGTTCACTTACTCAACTTGACATTGAGAGCTGCCGCGTGCTCATACCATTGACTCTCGACCTCACCCACCACACCTCCTCTTATTGAACCTTCATAGCCGAGGCCGCCACTCCCATTCTTCCTCACCGCCTTGCTCTTCTCACCTTCGCATAATCACAATGGCCTCTACGGGGGTGAATGTACGACTCTCTTTCATTAGACGTCGCATTGCGCCTCGAACGCACTGCCGTCCCGAATCAGCATAAGATTGAGTATGGCTGACTGGCGTCTTCAGGTTCTCCGCTGGTCAGCTCTCGGCGCTGGCGTCGTCTACGGCCTCTACCGCCAATCGACAATCACAGCGGCTGAGAAGCTTGCGGCGATAAACCACGAATACGAGCGCAAGTCACAGCTTATTCAACAAGCCAAGGCGGAATACATCAAGAAGACGACTCCTCAGGATCAAAAGAACCAGGGTAGTAGGTGACCCCCACATGAAGCGGAGGATGAAGAGGTGGACCCGCGTGTCGTGCTTTCGACAGCAGTCACCGAGAAGCAAATACCGAAACTAACTTGTTGCAACAGTCATTACGGACCCGATGGACCCTAAGTTCGATCTTGAGAAGTTCCTTACGGCGAAGGCGGCAGAGAACTAAGGTTCCCATTCTGGTTGTGGGGGGGAGAGGGGGGTTTGGGTTGATCAAGGGTCCGACATGAACAGACCTTTCCAAATGGACGGCGGGCGAGCAGGCTGAAGATCAAACGGAGAGGCTAATGCCCATCGCAGCGTTGAGCGTCCATCTGAGCACACTGGATTATCTATATCTATCAATTCTGTACTATAGCCGCATTATGTGGTACTTTGAGCGGATATAGAGGAAAGTTTTGTGGTCATTCTATTGCTACCAGTTCCACAAGCTGGTCTTTTCACAATCGCAACAACGATGTCGGTTCTCACCCCTGAATGCCACCACCAAACGCGGAGTCAGCGCCGACAGCGGCATCCACCACGCTCATATTTGA
This sequence comes from Zalaria sp. Him3, assembly GCA_027923365.1. Classification (NCBI taxonomy): domain Eukaryota; kingdom Fungi; phylum Ascomycota; class Dothideomycetes; order Dothideales; family Zalariaceae; genus Zalaria; species Zalaria sp. Him3. Next base: position 432,309 of record BPUN01000003.1, read on the forward strand.
TTGTGGAGAATCTGTCAATGTAGGCGCACGTGGCTGAAGAATATATAGAGTGGCCAATGTCTCAGAAAGGGTGCAGTATCCCAGATTCACTGGGCCGCAGTGAATGTTTCACACGTCTATGTGAATGGGGGCCATCTCCTATGTCTCTCGCGCCTTCCCTTCTTTCTCACGCCGTCAATCACCGTCTCCGTTTCCAACACAGCTGTTCCAGGCATTTCTCATAGCGCGCGCAGCGTGTCTCAACTGTCTCATTTCAGCGCTGATGCAGCGCGGCTTACAGACCTACTAATACTGCATCATTCCGGCCACCGATTCTAAGGCCCCTTGAACACGGCAATCTTTCACAACTGCTAGTCCGGAGCTCAACCCAACAGGAGCCACCATGTCATACTTCGATGCATTCGCCGGCTTTGAGCAGAAATCTACTGCTCCCCTCGCCACTGAGTTCGCTCGACTGGCACTGTCGCAGGGTTGGAAGAAGGGTACAAAAACCTGGAAGAACAAGCGGCAAGCTTGCATGCAGACAGAGTTCGCTCACCACGTTGCCGTCGACAACCGTCTTGCGAATTGGCAGTCATTATGCGAAGAAGTGGGCATTGCTCCTACTCCAGAATCCATCACAAAGTGCAAGAAGGTAGGACATATGGACGCCCCATTAGTGGACCGAGACTGACTGCCTTAGCAACTCAAGAAGGTGCACGTCAACCTTGTCGACTTGATTGATGCACGCCGCGCTGGCACGGGCAAGGTCCGTCGGTTTCGCAACGCGAAGGATCTCGCAGACTACACCAGAAAGAGCGGAAAGACGTTCCCCAAAGTCAAAGCGAAGGACGACGGCTACATCAGCATCTTGCTGAGACACGTCTGGAACTAGGCGTATGGATGGTGTGTCGCAGCCGCCAAAAGACTGGTGGGCGTGTGAGGTAGGCTGGCACCTGGCAATGGGAGAGGCCGGCTTTTTGTAGCGTTCGAAATCATGTGGTGCGGTGGAAATGCACGTAGCCCTAAACGTATGGTACCATGTCCATTACGCCCCCTCAAAGCTCGTCAAAGACTTTCTGCCAATGTGCCGCTGCGCGCGATTCCGGATTGGTGCGTTCGTTAATGAGTCGCTCTGCTCGCTCCAGCAAGCCTGGAGCTGTGGTGTGAAGCACGTCGGTATCAGTGAGTCCATCCTTGTATAAGTGTTTGAGGACAGGCACATTTATGAGGTTGCTGCTCATCCTGGATCTCCTCCAGACCGCCACAATAAGCACCAGTATCAGAAAGGCTGCAAAGGAGGACCATATAATCCAAAGCCTCTGGCTGCTCTTTTTCTTCTCGTGCATCTCTTGCCGTTCCCATTGTTCTACCCGTGCCCTGCACGTCTCCAGCCTGTCTTGCAAGCTCTCAGACTTCTCCTCGCCCGACTTCAGTCTGCTCACGAGTTCTTCCACGCTCTTCTCTTGCTGCTCGAAGTCACCGAACCCTCTAATGTTTTCATCAAGCTCTTTTACCAAATCGGCCGAATCTTTTTCAAAGTCCTCCCTGGCACTCCTGGCCGACACACAGAGCTCCTGTAGGGCCTCCAAGGTAGACCGGAGATTGCCCACCTTCTCAAGTAGACTGTAGTAAATATCATCCAAGTCCACGGTCGCTTTGTGAGCGTCCTGCGACAAAGTATTCAAGGAGTTTTGAAGCTCTGCATGCCGTCGTTCCCCCTTCTCCCGTTCGCGCGTGACATCGTGAGCTGTGATAGTGGGCTTACGATCAACCGGTTGCGATGCATTTGGGGGGTTTTGCGGCTCATTACCCGGCCCACTACTACCTCGTCGACTTGATTCAGGCGTGGCAGATGAGGTACCATGCCGCTTCAGTGGGTTATAACTATCGAAGGAGAAGGGGTGTTGTAACTGAACGGCGGACTGGATGGTGTCCTGGGCACGATGATGTCGGTGATGACGGCGGGGAAAGTGTGAGTGGTGTTTGGACTCTTGCGGTGCTGTATTGGAACGACTGAAAGTGTCTATCTTTGGCAGTCTACTGCGTGGACCGTCAGACGGCCTGGCTTCAGAATTGTTCATGTTATGTTGCTAAAGGTTACATGTAGATTACAAGCGCAAGGTCGGGGTTAGACTGACGCTGCCAACGAAGCGGAGTCCGTGGGCTTCGAGCGGGCACACGGCAAATACCTGTATGTACTTTAAGCCACTGAAACAATAGGTAGCGCAATGTTACTAATACTTCTTCAACTCTGACAAGATGTGATGGAGTGCTATCAACCGTGTGACTCCTCGACTCGCTACCTTATCACGGCCGAATCCCACGATTTCCCTATGTAGTATGTACTAGCCTTTCACGTCCGAACCCACCCTACAAACGCCGTGACCGCCAACCAGATAATTGCCTTGGGTATCTCAAGTGCGCACGAAGAAACAAGCATGCCTATGAAAGAACGCAGCTCAAGATTTCAGCATCTTGTTGCGCTTCTCCCTCCTCTTTAGCCTCTCGACCCTCTTCTTATGCATCTTCTCCGCCATCTTCTCGTACCGCTCCCTCTCCTCCTTAGCTGCGCGTCTGTCTTTGATAGCCTGGATGCGGCGCTGCAGAAAAGTCAGATGAGTTGCCATATATGCTGTTACCGCAACACCGACCTGTCTCTCCGCCTCCTTCTCCTCCTTCAACTCCTTCTCATGGGCCTTTATAACGGCAAGCTCTTTGTCCTGGGCCGCTCTCTTCGCATACGCTGTCTGGCCGGCAGTCGGTCTGAAAGCCTTCTTTGGCTGGTGCCAATGCTTGCCTTTTATCAAGATTTAGTCCTGGTCCTTGCAATGGGGTGTCTCATTTTCGCATACCATTTTCGCGCATGCTTCCCACCTGCGAGTGATTGGTAACTGGAGCCGTGGATGGTACGGTAGACATCTTGGTGTCGATATTGAAGACAGATGTGATCAATGTTGTGGAAGGACACATGTAGGGTACGAGGCGATCGCAAGAAGACGGTGTGGGGGTGGCCCTGGGGGGCGAGCCAAATTTTGTAGACCGCCCAGCAGAATGAAATTCCGCTCGCATGTGAAAGTCTACCTTGGTCCCATTACAACCAACTGCATAACTTTTGAGCACATCCTTCATTTCCCATATACCGGTGCACCTTCGTAATCACTTCATCACGCTGTTCATTCGACGAGTGACCGCGTCGGTTGCGTATGCCACGTCTTCTACGCGCTTGAATCCACTCACCGCCGCCGATACCGCAGGCCTATTCGTACGATGCTACCACGATAGCACTTAACGCGACAGTCCCTTTTCATATCACCCGTGAATATTGTACCTCGCGCTGATGGATGTCCGTGATGTCTCCATCACGCACGCGCACCCGATGAGCGCAGATCTTGAGGAGATCAAGTCCATTGAGAAAACGAGCCAAGGCGTAGAGGCCTTGAAGGATGTCGCATTTGGATCATTTGCGGGCATTGTGGGCAAGTTTGTGGAATACCCTTTCGACACAGTGAAAGTCCGTCTGCAGAGTCAGCCTGACCATCTTCCTCTCCGGTACACCGGTCCGTTGGACTGCTTTCGTAAATCGCTTCGCCAGGATGGGTTTCTTGGGCTATACAGAGGAATCAGCGCCCCCTTGATTGGAGCAGCGCTAGAGACGAGCAGCTTGTTTTTCAGTGTGAGTAGTAGATTCGTCAATCCCAAAAGAGGAAGATGTACATGGCTCTAACTTCGGACTTAGTACCGTCTCGCGCAGGATGCTGTCCAGGCATACGTGCTACCCAACCGAGACCCTCTTCCACTCAGCGCTCTCGTTGGCTGTGGCGCTGCATCGGGCGCATTCACATCGCTCCTCCTTACGCCAGTTGAGCTCATCAAGTGCAAGATGCAGGTCCCGATAGAGACGAGAGGGACAGTGATTTCTCGACCTGGTCCTTTCACTCTGATAGCAGCGGTTTACCGGCACCATGGAATTATGGGCTTCTGGCATGGTCAGATGGGCACACTGATCCGAGAAATGGGAGGTTCTGCCGCATGGTTTGGCAGTTACGAGGGGGTTACGATCGCTTTCCGCAAGATGGCACACGGGAAAAGAAACCTCAAGAGTGAGGAAGGTTCACTCCCGATATATCAGCAGATGTTGGCAGGCGCGGTGGCAGGCATGAGCTACAACTTCTTGTTCTATCCTGCCGATACCATCAAGTCACGTATGCAGACCGGAGAGGTGCTAGCAGCAACCGGCGCACGACAAACGTTCTGGGGTGTTGGAAAGGCAACATGGAATCAGCATGGCTTGAAGGGACTGTATAGGGGTTGCGGCATCACGGTCGCCCGGTCTGCCCCAAGCTCGGCATTAATATTCACGATTTATGAAGCATTGCGAAAGCTGTTTCCATGAGTGGACAAAGCTTCTGGGTTCGGGATACGGTGCATTGGGAAAAGCAGGTAGCGTATCATTTGGACGGAAAAGGTTACCCATTTACGGAGTGTCGCACGTTCATATTCATTCTGTCTCTGTAGTCGAAGAGCCTTGCTACGTACCTCTCGTCGTTCTGCAGACAGCTCTTTCAAATCACCATTACTTCGGCAACATTTGCAAAGAGTCAAAATCGTGATGTAAGGTTATGATAGACATTAGGGTCGTGGAAAAATAGAGTAAATTGCGAGCAGTGCATGTTACGCATGTGCCTGCCTTTGGACGACTATAGACGCCATTACAATTATGAAAAAAACAATAGCCCTCGTGTACCATAATATAGTCTTCCGGGCGATGATCCAGCAAACGCCCCTGTCCCGTCCTATCCGTTCCCATGCAATCCTGATGTAACCTGTGCCGTCTCTAACCATAAGCCATTACACCGCCTGCGACTGTCCCAGCTTTGAAGTAAAGCAGGCATGTCTAGTTCTTCTCGCCTTCGAGAGAGGCCAGAGCCTTTTCTCGTTCCGCTGGAATCTCTGTCGGGCTCACCGAACCGGAGGGGCTTGGTCCGGTGCCTTCGATCTCGCCCGCTGGTATGGCCGAGTCGATCCGAAGGTGGGTTGGCTTATCCACCTTGAGCGAATATGCTGGAGGAGGATGCGCAGCCTCATCAGGGCTCTCGATGATTGTGCCGGCGTTAGACATCATCCGGTGTCTCGCGAATGGATCATTCAGGACGGTTGGCAGCTTGACAGCTGGCGGTTGTGGGCTAACAGCTCTTGGCTGTGGGCTGACAGCTCTCACTTGCTGGAACTCCTCGTGCGGCGTAGGGACGATCGGTTTGGCGTTCTCGACATTCTCGCCGGCCTTTGGTGTGGTGGTCCGCAGAAAGCTGGATGCGGCGTTCTTGGGAACGTAGCTAGGCCTTCTAGGCTTCTCTGCGGGCGGGGAGCCAGAAGTGCTCTCCGTAGTGCTGGTGAACGCAGACATCTTCCGCGCGCTGGAAGTCTTTCTCGTGTCATACTGCGCTGGAAGTGCTGGGACGCGTGGGATGTCCTCATCGTCAGGGTTACTGCTCTGAAACCAACTTGGGCGTCTGCCAGGCGACCGCTGTGCAACGCTGGCAGTACTTGGGCGACGATCATGGACCTCCTTGGTATCACCTGGCGGGGACTGTTGGCGAGGCTTGACGGATGCAGCCTCAGAAGGACGGCGAGAGCCAAACTTGAAGGCTGAGAAGCTGCGCTTCGACTTCAGGGTGCGTTCATCCTCGTTCGTGGCCGGAAGTTCAGCGGCAGCAGCCGGAGCAATAGAGACAGGCGAATCGTTGTCTACCTCCTCCGTGCTGACAAAAGCATCCTTCTCTTCGTTCTTCCCTCCAAAGGGGTTCAGTACCTTCCAAAGGCTGGGGCGCCTCTGTTCGACGACTGGCGGAGCACAAACCATAGTGGCGCTCATGTCTATTGCAGTCGCGATCCTAAGTGGAAGAGGAGGAAGGGAAGTGGAAGGTAGTTGGAGACCGCAGAAGAAGGCAATAGAGAGTGGGGGACGACGTTGAGATGTCCAGGAACGAGTGGAGGATCCAAGTAGTTAAAGCTGACAGGATCCGACAACAAGGGAGACACAAATCAGTACCTACCGGCGCGGGCGTTTGATCCTTTATCGAATCGGGTACGAGTACAAAACGTGAACTCTGGACCATTGCGAGTCAACGGCCTGCGTAGAGGTGAAACGCAGTAGTCGACCGTTAGCCGGAGTGGCCAGCGGGATACAGAAGCACAGCTGATTGGCAACGCTCGATGAATACGACTCCACCAGTGGGCTAGAAGTGAGAGCTTTAGGCGAGGCGGCGATGATGGTGCATCAGGGATTCAAGCGCCGCTGACACAGGTCGTCCGCGAAAAGGACAGGGCATCGTGGGCTAAGTCTTGACACCACACCAGGTTAAGCTTGGCTATGAGATCTGGTGTCCACCTTCACCCACACAATCGGTGCCCGCTGCGAGTCTGGCCTGGCCCGTTCCGGCTGCCGGCGCCTGGTAGTGTGGGCTTAGATTGCCGTGACATCCCATCAAGGCAAGAAACCGTTTGCTTATTTGATGAGAGTGCAACGGCCGACTATCGACGCATATGAATCAAGAAGGGTTCATATGCGGCACATGCTGCAGGCGGGTACACCACGTCCCTATCGCATCACGCAGCCGACACGTTCGAGGCAATAGAAGGCGAAAGAGGCGGCTGCGCTCGTGTTTGTACAGCCATCAATGGTAGTGAGGTGGTGAGGTGGTTAGACGCGAATCTTGGTGGGAAGAGGCTTTCGCGCGACGGGCCGCCAGCCTTTCCCCTGCGGCCCGGCCAGCCTTATGCACCCCGAACACCCGAGAACCACGACGACCCACGACCCACCTGTCGTTCTCCCACACAATGATCGTACAGTATTGTACAGTAAGCATACCGCGCCCCTGCGAATCGGAACGCAGAGGAGGCATCCTCCACCAGTCTCGGCTTAGGACTTGGCGCTATCCTGAGCAGGGTTCTCATCCTGTCTCGGCCGTTCAACGGGCAGCTGTCGCAATCGTCCTGCTGAACCCTGAGTACTGGGAAGACCGGCCGGCGTAGTAGTGAATTTGAGTCTAATGTATCTACTGTATGTCTCACTGCTTAGACTCGTGCGTCCAGGAGGTTCGATGACCAGGGTTGCTTCGGGGCTTGCCTATACACGTGTTGCCATCCCAAATGGGCATTTTCGTCCACGAGTGATGGGTATTCGGGCTGCGTTGGCGTCCTGCACCGCCCAACAAGTACGTACTACCTTACAAGTACAGTACACCCATTTCGCGGCCGAGGCGTCATCCGAGCCACAAGCTCTTGAAGCGTATGTTTCTGTAGAGCTACGGCAACGCCGACGCTCTTAATCCATGTTATTTTTTGTAACTGCTGCCACCAATATTGTTGTGCGGCCGCGTGTGGCCGTTTGGCTGAGCTGTGGACGGAGGCTGTGTAGTACAACAGCTACCCTTCTGCGTTTGCTACGGTGAAACGGTAAGCACTCCGTTGGTCTTCAACGCGGAGACATCTTGCCTGCGACCCGACATGCTGGGCCCCAGTGGGTAGCGAGTAAAACGAGAGAGTCTGGAGCAGGCGTTCTTGCGGCTGTACCGCGGGGTCCTGGTCGACTCGCATCTGCCGTGATTTGAGATGTTGTATATGGACCGTGGTCTCCCAGCCTGTGTATCCAATGCACTCGTAACAAGTCCCCGAATGGAACTGGAAGCCTTGACCGGCGGGACGGGCCACAACCCGCAGCAAGGACCAGGCATGATGATGTACCGCATGCCACACCATCAGCGGCGTTGTCATCATTCACGCAATTGAAGTGGTGCTAGCTGTAGATGTGCTAGCATACCTGCTACGCCAGCCACAGTTCCTGGGTTGAATTGCTTTCGAGAGGAGCTCATACGTAGAAAGCGAATCGCATGTCAAAGTCATGTCAATTGAGGAAAGAATTGTAATAGATAGGCCTGAGCGAGAGGGAGCATGAAGAATCGCCTTGTCTCTACGTACAAAATACTGCACATCTGGGCAAGGCTCTACCCCGCAAGCAGTCCAGTTCCAGTACCCGAATTTCAAAGCCGACATGGATTGACTACATTCCGAACAGGGCTCGATCTAGCTTGGAGAACAAGAGAGAGACTCGGCGGGGAATGCAACGGACGGTCAGTCCTTGTCGCTAGAACTCTGCCCGATTGGGTTGATGGTGGCCGTTGGAAGTAAGACTGGCCCAACGCGTCGAGCGTTCACTTGCTTCCAATTGTGAGACACGTGACAGAATCATTATCTATCTCCGCGTTTGTGGTTGCCCGTTTGGCTCTGGGTCGCATCCACCTGTGCAAAGTAGACGCTTTGAATCTCGGCAAGCACCATAGTCCTGGAGCATGGGCTCGGTACTCGATGTGGGTGGCTGATAGGATATCATTCGTTGCACGAAGATCTCCGGCTTCCTTGCGACTTCTCCTTAAGCGACAGTCTGTTGGAGTGGGGGACACGATATTGGGCTTGATCCTTGTCTGCTCAAAACTTAGATCGAGGCCAATCGTTGTGACTGACGTTCTGCCGTGGCGAAGAACCCCGGAGCTTGGCCAGGATATTGCCGGGCCCAGAAGACAAAGATCGTGCAGGGCAAAGCAAGCAAATGTTGACTGACCATAAAGGCAAGCTCATTGGGCTGCAGCCACCATCCCGAATCTCGTCGGAGCATGTTTGACAGCAGGAAGATCGGTGTTTTTCTAAGAGACGTGCAAGCTCTTAAGGTATGTTCCCATCGCTTGAGCTACCGCAACGGCTTCTTGTCCCACCGTCATACTACAGGCCATCTCTTCCATCACTCGCCAATGACATAGGTACATCCTTCAGGACCCATCCAGACTTCGTGGGAGCGGCGCGCATCAACATCAAGACGTCCGCCAGGCCCAAATGTTTCTTTACTAGGCGAAGGGTCGTCTGGGTATGTGACCGTAAGTTGTCCACGGAGTATCAGATGCGTTGTAAGTCCGCTATGATCGTGAGGAGGGTAGTGCGCATTGCTGTGGACCATCGTCAGTCGCTGGGTATCGATGAGGTCCGAAAGGATGGGCTTACGGGCCGTCCGTCCAAGTGAAGACGTGAGAGAAGCCCCATTTCCTTACTTCTGCCTCGGCTTCCTTTTGAGATTTGAACGCCATCTCTGATTGACAGTATGGTGAAGCGAGGGTTCCAACAGCAGGGAGTATCTCGGTGGAATAGGAAGATTGTATAGATCGGTAGGCTATGGGGTGAACAAATCTTCTTGGTACCCTATGCTGGCGGGAGATGGCCACACGTTACCTTACTTCCAGATCCATGAGTACCTTATGGGACCTGGGACGGGACGGGAGTGTCGGAGTCGTGCGCGGGTGTTGCGCGTATGACGTCATTGCTCATGAGGACGGGGATGGATCCATCATTGATGGATCGCACCCGGACCTGCAGCTGCACGGGGCGGGCGGGGCGTGGAGGGCAGCGCTGCATGTTGATGTGGGCGGTGTGCTGTACACATGCACGGTGGACAACCTGGAATGGACTGGAACGCAGTCGGAGCAACCACCTCATGCGGGAGGCGCGACTTGGTCCACGCACGCCCCACCTACTGCACAGTCACTTGAAGGTACCTTAGGGCAACGTAGTAGTTGTTGTACCTACCTACTCACATGTATGCTACAGCTGCCCTGTTTCCACCAAGGTGCCGCCTGCAGTACGTACATAGATGTAGGTGTACATACAGTATACGGAAGACATAAGGAAGCCCACCATACATACTTCTCCGTTGCCAACCTCGTCACCTGCGTCGCTTCTCACCGTTCGTAATCACAATCGCTACAACACCACCGGCCTAGTCAGGGTCGTCGAAAACCTGCATGACTTCTCCATTTCTCAGTGGTCGCCTCATACCTCGCATTCTCTAGCGGAGTTGCTGTCAGCCGACACGGAAGTGACGGTCATCGCTGGAAAGAGTTGGCGTCATGGTATCGGCGGAGACACCAACCTGCAGTGCTCTGTCGCCGGTGGTGATTCAGTGTGCTAAGGATCTCTACGCGAAGTCGAAGAACAACCCGAGCCATGGTGGTCAGATTAGTACACTGCGTTCAGCTCCGGGCCACGATGATTCGGCTACATCTGGGATCTCGAAGGAAGGCTTCGACGCTTTCTTGGAGTACCTTACTTCGCCAGAAGGCAATGCACTCGGTCCGCTTGTGGTAGATACCACATACCCAATATCGGATTACTACATTTCGAGTAGCCACAACACATATCTTTCAGGAAATCAACTCACCAGTAAGGGAGACATCAATACGTACAAAGATGTAAGGCTTTTGCGCTGAGCGATTGTTAGTATCCTAGGCTTATATTTGACCAATCATAGGTACTTTTGCGGGCTTGTCGATGCGTGGAGATAGATGTGTGGGATGGGGAGCACCCACTCTCTTCGGATGATGAAGGTGAAGGGGATTCGCAGGAAGGCCGATCGCTGAAAACTCTCCGTAGACGCTTCGAGAGAGGGCTTAGTAAATTTCGAGGGCGTGAAGCAACCTCCAGTGACGATGGAGCTGAGCAGGATCAAAGCGAGACGTCCAAAAACCTGCGCGCCTCAAAGTCACAAGCGTCACATTCTCACAGACTCGAGCCTCGGGTGTTGCATGGCTGGACGGCGACTAAGGAAGTGACGTTCAGAGGGGTGTGTGAAGTGATTGGCGAATACGCCTTCAAGACCAGGTCCGTGTGAATCCCGCACACGGTAGAGACGTTCTGCTTATGGACTGTAGTGACTTGCCGCTCATCGTGAGCCTGGAGATACACACCAGCTCCGAGCAGCAGAAGGTCATGGTCGAGATAATGGAAGAGCTATGGGGACCTTACCTGGTAGATCCGGTGGCTTCCGAAGACATCAATGTACCCTTACCCACGCTGGAGAGCTTGCGTAAAAAGATTCTTGTCAAGGTCAAGTACTCTCCACCGAAGTCTCACAAGCCTCAGGTATCGGAGAATAGCAGTGAAATAACGCATGATCATGATTCTTCCGAAGACGAGGCCCAGACCGACACCGTAAAAAAGGGCAAGATTATCGATGCTTTGAGCCGTATGGGCGTTTATACCAGGAGTTGTCATTTCAAGAACTTTTCTCAACCTGGTATATCGCTCTCACACCTTCACCGCGCAAGAAATTGTATGTACTGATGGAAGGCCTAACACAGAAGCGTCAATACCTACCCATGTTTTCGCCCTTTCCGAAAGCAAACTCACGGAGCTCCATGAGCACTCAGCTTCGGCACTGTTTCAGCACAACAAGGTACGATCAGTATCTCAAACGATTCCTATACGAGGTCCAAAAGCGTAAAATGCATCATGGGCCAAGTACCGCATGTGCATCTTCACCTGCAGACGCTAAATGGGTTTAACAGAAATTTCTGATGCGCGCATACCCCAAGGGTCTCAGAGTCAACTCCAGCAATTTTGCTCCCGAGGTCTTTTGGAGGAAGGGGGTCCGAATGGTTGCATTGAACTGGCAGAACGTCAATGCCGCAATGATGCTGAATGAGGCGATGTTTGCCGGTACTGGAGGATGGTGCCTGAAGCCCGTGGGATATCGAAGTTCGCATGATGCAACCTCCCAACTTTCTGCTGCGCCTAGAGCCACGCTTCAGTTGACGCTGAATATCCTTGCAGCAGAGAACATTACCAGCAAGTCCGAGAGGGTAAAGCCCTATGTTCGGTGTGAAATACATGTTGAAGAAGAACAGGAACGAAGACAGGGCGCGTTCCCCGAAGGGGGCAGAACGAAAGAAGGAGAAATCAAAGCCAGTACAGAGGTCGGTCTAGGGGGCAGCAATCCCGACTTTCGCCAGACCCTCCGCTTCATAGATATTGAAGGAGTGATACCGGAACTTACCTTTGTCAGGTATGTGCTCTCCTTTCACATATGGTGTGACTTCCAGGTCGCATCTTCTCAGCACGGATCGAGGCTCCTTGTGACGAGCGTAAAGCTACATTGCCGCTCAACGTTCCACCAACAAATATAGTGAACTAATAGATTCACAGGCTCAAGGTTATGGACGATGATGCATTCAGTCGAGATAACCTCATCGCTTGGGCATGCTTCAGGCTGGACAGACTGCGAGGAGGCCCGCGGCTGATTGACCTCTATGACCCAGATGGTATCAAGAATGGAGGACGAATGTTTGTCGTCATCGACAAGACTCTTCACTAGCTAATGGTATTTACCTGGGAAGTGGACAGTAATGCGTAGCTACCTAGGTTTAGCGCGTAAGCGGCAGAGATACAGTATCCCGTTGTCGTACAGTTGCTCACTCTCTTGCCGTCAACACCACAGTCGCTTCTAGAGATCACGCAGCAGCTGTGAGCCGTGCAATCGGTCGCATAGGTGCCACAAAAGTGTACAAGAAGTTTAGCGTGCTTTGTATCGGGTATTTGGGGCGATCATCTCAGGGCTCGTTTGGCAGATGGCTGTGGAACAACCCCACCAACTCGCGTGCCTCTGTGCCGCGACAATCGCCGGTTTGCTCTCAGGCAAAGCTGAAGATATTTAGCAGTATCGTGGACTGAGACACTCTGTCATGCAAGGGCGCGTCTGCCGACAGCCCTTACCCCTCAGTCGTTTTGCGCGAGGTACACACCCAACGAAGGTTGCTGCATGGGTAGCAGCCACAAGGCTGCACAATCACGAAGGCGTATCCGGCAAGCCCAGATTCCTGCATGTCATGCGAACTGATCTCGGCGTTGCGTACCCAACTGCGAAGTCACAATCTCAGATCTGACTTGTCATTTCTTGTGTTCGCTTCTGTGCATGAGGCGGCCTGTCGGCAGATACGTACGCATCGGAATGGCAAGTTTCCTGGCTTGCGGCTGCAGCCGTCCCGCAGGTCGCGGCAGACGAGAGGGCCCGATTGACACGGTTGTGGACCCTACAAGAGATGCAGGCGGTCATTTATGGCTTCCTGCTACCTGAGTACATGGAAGCTGTCGTGGGGTGGGACACGTCAAGATTGCGAGATGCGCCGCTATGCGGTTTCCCGCGGCAAGTGGCATGTAACTATTCCAACGTAACTCACGATACCAGGCTTGACATGAGGTTGTGTCCCTTGTCAGAGTCTTCCAACTCGAGTGTCCTACTTCATTACGAGCTGCGAGCTCCCTTGAACGGACACAGCCCGATCGGCCATGTCTTGGTAGCACCAAGGCCCGCGATTTAGACTTTAGCCACTATGCACCTCATCATTGGCACATAATACATTCCAAAACACTCCGCACCCCGAACAGGCCGCTGTGAATATGTGGCTAGTAAAGCATCGTGCACTGCGTACAGCAGGCATTGATGGCAGTCCCAAGCAATGTCAAGCAAGCCCGAGCCTAGAGAGATGTCTGCAGCTTCCCGTGAACCCTATCCGTGTCAATAAAACACAACAGATCTTGGAAGGCTAGGCAGTTCCTTGTATCATGAGCGGGTTGAGACTGACTGCTGGGATCTAGAAGAGCGGTGTAATCCGGCTGCACTATATCAGAGGCTCCTTCCTCACAACAAAGAGACAAGGAGATTGATACTCATTGACATTCACTTCTTCCTGCTATCTCAACGTCTTTAGGTCTTGATTCCGCCGACCAAACAGAAAGCCTTCGTCACTCGCCATGTCTCACAATCTACGCCGCTTCGAGATCCTCGAGCGTCTCGGTGTCGAGCAATTGCCTGCACTCGTTGCACAGGACGAAAGGATGGAGGAAAGTTGGGAAGCTCCACTGGCAACTAGCCCTATGATCACCCGACCAGTTCGTATGCTCCGAAGCGACTGCCAAGCCGTGCCTGTCTGACATTCGTTATAGGTCCCTGGCAGAAAGTGTCCAGCCTGTGCAGCCAGAGGCCAGACTGTCTGGGTCATCCCTGGAAAGTGCTGCCCTCAGTGCGGGACCGAGGTCAACTAGCTCGCAGCGAACGGGGTGTGGCCTCGCCATGCTCGACATCGGCCCAGCATGGCAACCCCACGATTGATCGCGTTCGAAAACTGCCTACCAAAGTTCCTTCCGGAAAGGGTGCTTTATGGCTGCTGTCCTTTTGCAGAGGGTTAAACTCGCCGAAGTAATGTGCTCCGTTCTCTCCAGTTACCGGGTGGTCCCAAAATCCTGCCTTGCTCTGTTTACTGTCTTCCTATGGTAATTTCTTTTCGGGCATTGTTATCGTTCAGAGAACAAATGAGTTGTACCGTAGTATGGGACACTAAAGCAACGAGGTTGGATGAGGAGGGAAGTAGACTTGGCATTATGTACAATTGCAGGTATAGGAAGATGTATCATACTTTACTATTGAGACTCCTATTGAGGTCGTATGCTACGACGACACTCGCACCAACTGCTTCATCAGAGAAAGAACCCGGACCGATCTGATGGTATCGAATCGATCATGTCTTGCTATGACGGTTGCGGATAGAGACGGCGGCTTTGTTGATACGGGAAATGCGTAGCGTTGCATGTGATATGGTACGCGATACATTCCTGCCATCGCGTGCCCATCGATGCCCGTTGCAAGCAATTGGGCAAAAAAGGTGCCGAATGCGCGCAAAAGACAAGCAAAGAGAGTCGTGCCTTATTTGTTGAAACTCGATATCGCATGCTTCACTGTACATCAGCAAAAGTCACTGCAACAACATTAACACAATTATTATAACTTTGTTATAATTCACGCAGTAAAAGGAGAAAGGCGAGCCAAGCAGGCCGCCCCTAGTCGCTTTGTTTTAGTCGCCGCTTAGCCTAATCTGCCCGATTGGAGCGTCCACCCCCGCAGCGGAACGTCGACGACCCTCACTCGAGACGTCGTTGTCCGCTGACAGCCCGAATAATGTTCACCTACGAACCTCTCCGCCACGACACATCGAGCCTCCCTCAATAGCTTCGCTTTCCACTCGCTAGCACTTCGCTGTGTCTTAGCAGTCGCTTCGTTGGCCACCGCGCCCTTTGTCCCTTCCGTCACTGGCCAATCGCCCATCACCGCATACGCCATCTCGCACCTTGGGTCAGCCCGAGGCCCGCAGTCATCGATCTATCCTCAATGTCGGTGGTCATGATCATGGTCGAGACGATTTTCCAATAGGTCTCCAATCGGCTGCCCCTTGGGGCAGATACGCGCGGGTGGATAGTAAGCAATCACTTAAGAGGACACTGAGAGAATGGCCCAGGATCAGAATCCCGAGATGCTAGTCCCTCCAGCCGTCTTTGCTCTGAGGGACGGCGCTGGGGAGGGTGCACAAGCACGTTGTCAGATGGAGAGAACGGTCAGCATGGACATACGTGAAGAGCGGGAAGATCTTAGGAAAGCCGCGGAGGAGTCACTCAACGCTATCATGGACCTCAATCTGGACGGGACTATACGCTGGGTCAGTCCGTCATGGCAGGAGCTGACGGGCGCGCCTTCAGATGCTGTGGTTGGAAAAGCCATAGCTGATCTCATATTCGACCACAAAACCGCCTTTGCCGATGCGATTGCAGCCATGAAGAAGGATGACACCAAAAGCCGCATCATACGTTTCGCCGTCAAGTACACCGGTCCAAGAGTCGATGCGGCCTTCAATGAAGGAGACAAGAAGCCAGATCCTGTTGAGGAATCGAACACATCCCATGAAGAACCTCTGCAAGAGCAGCTGATTAACCTGGAGGCCCAAGGCATCATGGTCTACGACAGAAGCTCTGGAGAGGAGAGCCACGTGAGTTGAAATTGCTTTGTAGGGCTGACAAGCTGCTGACTTGTCCCAGACCATGTGGATGGTCAAACCTGCTATACAACGAGAGATCACTATCGACCTACCAGAAGTTCTCGTGGAGTCACTAGGAATAGGCGCTCACGTCTTAGCACAATACCTCACGAGCCTTGCTGATGCAGGAGTCGATGATCCAGAACAGTTCCCACCTCCGCCTGCAGTGCTCTGCCGCATATGCGAAAGACAGATCACGCCATGGTGGTTCGAGAAGCATACGGAATTGTGCCTGCAAGAACACAGGGCTGAGCTCGAGATCCAACTCGCCCAAGAAAACCTAACAGAGCACCGTTCGTCGATAGTCAAAGTACTGGATGCTCTAGAAGCACAGACACGTAGGTCTCGCTCCATCTCAAATGATACCAGCTCTCCATCGCCCACCCCGCAAGCCGAGTACAAGGGTCAACCAATTGGCCCGAGTTCCCAGCCGTCATCTGGGATCTCTTCCGGGAGAGCCTCGCCAGCAATCTCGCGGTCGAAGACGCGCGAACCGTCAATATCCACTCTGGGACATCAGAGAGCACGCTCATTTGCCGTACGACGCCCATTGAGCCGCATTGTCGAACTGATCCTTGATCTTTGTGATACGGCTTTGGAGATCAACACCCCTGCCATCAAGGATGTGTCTGGACAAAGCACAACCGACATTCGAACGCAGTCCCCTCAGTCGGAAAGCAGGATATCTCAAGTCCTGCAATGGCAATCTCCCAGCGCCGGCACTCTTGAGAACGAACAAGGCCTCGCCTCTCTTTGCGATGACACATCTACCCTGTGCAAAGCCAAAGTGGAGGCAATCTTTCGGCACAGGCGCGTGTTGGAGTACTCAGAGCGGCTCCGTATAGAGTTCCATGTCCTTGTTCAGGAATGCATTGATGCTGCCATGGCAAAAGCGGCCCGTATCGCGGCTGGGGAACTCAGCGATTCCGGTGAATCGACTGCATCAAACGAAATGCAACCTGTGGAGGAGGAAGAAGAAGAAGAAGAAGAAGAAGAAGAAGAAGAAGAAGAAGAGCGGTCCGAAATGGAGCAGGAGACCCCACCGCCAGACAATGGCCAGGACGACTTCGCTGTCGGGTCTTATGGCTCCTCATACCCTGGGGTCTCTTCGCTAACCGCTGCCCTCCGCAATGCTTCGGATCAAGGTTTCTTGGGTCGGAGGACGTCGTCTACCGCCGCCTCTTCTCGTTCAAACAGTCCGCACGGCTCCAAGACCCCGCGTTTACAAGCTGCTCCCATAGGTTCATTTTTCCATCAGAAGCGCGGTTCGCTAGTCTTTGACAGCGATGCTGGGGCAGAGAGCGACAGCAGCATCAGATCATCCGTCGCTTCGGATCTCAGAAGGGCAGAGTCGCCTAGTGGTGAGCTTGGCTTGAAAAGGGTCGCCAGTTCTCGTGAGCGAAAGCGTCGGAGTCTTGCACTGCCAAGTTTGCAAGCAGCCAGCAGGCAGCAATCGCCCAATCGCAATAGTCTGCCGCCTTCGTCACCCTTGCGGATGATTAAGCCTAGATTACCCAGCGGCACCGATAGTATGCCGTCGCCCATAACATCTCCGATTCTGTCAATGAGCGAATTCTCTTCCCCTATCATTCGGCCTCAGCCGCAACACTATAACCATCACCGACGTCAGTCATCGGTAGCCCTGCCCGAGGGTTTCCGTGGTCCTTCATCACCACGCTTGACCGCGGTCAGCAGCAATCCACAACCACGAGCCATCCAGACATCCATCAAGGATTTTGAGATCATCAAGCCAATCAGCAAAGGAGCTTTCGGGAGTGTCTACCTTGCCAAGAAAAAGTCAACTGGGGATTACTACGCCATAAAAGTCCTGAAGAAGGCAGACATGGTGGCCAAGAACCAAGTGACTAATGTGAAAGCTGAGCGCGCTATTATGATGGTGCAAGGAGAAAGCGATTTCGTAGCGAAGCTCTACTGGACGTTCTCCAGCAAAGACTATCTATATCTCGTCATGGAATATCTGAATGGTGGCGATTGCGCATCTCTGATCAAGGCGTTAGGAGGTCTACCGGAAGACTGGGCAAAAAAATACATCGCGGAAGTTGTGCTCGGCGTTCAGAACCTCCATAACAGGCAAATTGTTCATCGCGACCTGAAGCCTGACAATCTCTTGATCGATCAGAAAGGTCATTTGAAATTGACTGACTTTGGTCTCTCTCGCATGGGCCTGATCGGGCGTCAAAAGCGCATGCAGAATGGTAAACAGACCGAAGCACCGGATCTCTTCAAACACGGTCCGTTCAAACGGGTGCCGTCTATTGCATCATCCAGGTCCACCTCCTTCGACTTGAATGGCTATCAATCGCCCTTCGGCACGCCCACACTTACGCCCGCGCTCACTGGAGACGTTGGTCAACCGTCTTATTTCAGCCTGACCAGAGAGACGTCTCGTGAACCATCAAGACGGACTTCAGGACATCGGAGCGATAGTGGCGAAAGCGATAACTTGCAATCTATGTTTCGTCGATTCTCTCTCGCTGACGATACACAACGGCGTACTCCAATCGAGGAAGAGACAGGTAGCGAGGATGGACATTCTCCTGATGTGTTTGAGCTTCAGCCAGTTACGAGTCACTCGAGCAACCTGATGTCAAACACGCCCCCACAGGCATCAGGTATGTTACCTCCACCCATGGCCCTCTTCGATCCCGAGGATAGTAACCGCAGGTTCGTCGGCACGCCCGACTACCTTGCGCCGGAGACTATTAATGGGAGCGGCCAAGATGAAATGAGTGATTGGTGGTCCTTGGGTTGCATCTTGTTCGAGTGCTTGTATGGTTACCCTCCATTCCACGCCGATACACCAGATGAGGTGTTTAAGAACATCCTCGCGCGCAAGATCGACTGGCCGGATGACGAAGATGTTCCGGTTAGTGAGGAAGCCAAGGATCTCATGGACAAATTGATGTGTCTCGACCCAAGCGAGCGACTTGGATCGAACAAAGACGAGAGGTACCCAAACGGTGGTGACGAAATACGAGCACATCCTTGGTTTGCGGATATCGATTGGGATAACCTCAGAGAAGATGAGGCCTCTTTCGTTCCCGCCCCATCAAATCCTGAGGACACGGAATATTTCGACACCAGGGGTGCAACGCTGCAGAACTTCCAGGCGGAATTCGAAGATCAGACCACATCGCCTGCGCATACACCAGCGGCCGATTACCCAGATAGACCGCATGACGCTCTCTCTCGGGTACGCAACCAGGTCAACTCCTTGAAGAGGGGACTGATGCCTCTTCACATTCCCCCGCATGTCCGCGATGGCCGCAGCAGGAGGCTCAGCGAGCCCAGCATTGCGGATGACTTTGGCAACTTCCAGTTCAAGAACCTCCCAGTGCTCGAAAAAGCCAACAAAGATGTCATCCAAAAGCTTCGCGCCGAGGCCATGCAAGCACAAAGCAAGTCAGTGTCACACACAGCGTCACCAACCGTCTCGTCGCCCACGCCTTCTCTGGAATCGAGCCCTATCATGCCGATGCCACTAAAGCGAACACTATCTGCGAACAAAGGGGCTAATCGGCCTGCATCTCCTTCGCTACTTAGTCAGGCGAATTCTTCGCCGAGTAGAGGCTCGCAGCCATCTTCGCCGCTGCTGGTATCCTTTAGCGCTGGACAGAACCACGAGCGGAGAAAGACATCTAGTGGGTCTTCGTCTCTCTCGCATCAGACCAGTAACAGCCTGCAGCCTGGCAACTTCTTTGACATTGCGCGTCCAATCGATTTCAAGACAACTTCAAGCGCTTCTTCGCCAATCAAGATAGCAAAATCCGGGTCTGTACAGCTTCCGGTGTTCCACGACAAATCGTCGTTACCGCAGAGGAAAACCAGCGTATCATCGCCAAGACAGCGGTCCCATACAGTAGGCTCACAGGAAGGTGATCTTGTCCCGGAGATGATCCCACAGCAACAGAAAAGGAGGAGCACTGTGTTTGACGTTTCCCCATCTTCCTCAGACAACGAAGGTACTCGACAGAAGGCACTCCTGCGTGTGCAGCGGCGAAGGCAAAGTTCGCGCAGACTCTCCCAAGTCACACTTGCCGATGGCCCTGTATTCCGACCTTTGGATGTCCTAATCTGCGAAGATCATCCGGTGTCTCGACTAGTCATGGAGCGGCTACTTGAGAAACTACGCTGTCGAACCATCTCTGTGCAGAATGGATCTGAAGCCGTAAGATATGCGATGAGCGAGGTTAAATTTGACATAATCATGATGGAATTCAAGCTACCTCAGATTAATGGTGCTGACGTAGCTCGGATGATACGGGAAACCAAGAATGCTAATTCACACACGCCAATTGTCGCGGTCACCGGATACCTGAAAGAGCTCCAGGCGCCGCACTATTTCGACGCCCTCGTGGAAAAGCCTCCAACGACCTCAAAGCTGACGGAAGTTTTGGGTCGCCTCTGTCAGTGGAGAACCCCACCACCTGGTTGGACCCCAGCACGGATGCAGACTATGCCGCCATCGGGTCTTCGGAAGGAGTCTGCTCTGTCGGAAGACAGCCCGACCACCACTACCTCATCAGGACATGGTCTACTGTCAAGCAGCTATCGCGGTTCGAGCAGGGAAGATTCAATAGGATCGAGTTCCCTCGGTGAGACAGACACCCACTACGATACCATACCTGTCATCATCAGCAGACACGCCACCAACGAATGGAACGATCAAGACCTTGAACGCAATTTTGAGGGCTTTGGGATTTCCAGGACTATGACGAAGTCGCCAACGCCCGATATTCTTCCAGCTTCGCTGACTGAACAAAGCTCAGCGCCTGCTGCACTTGAGACTGGGGATGCCGTAATTCGCAAGCAGCCATCTGCTGAGGCCATACATGCCAAACGCCGCTCACTGGAGCAGGATCGGCATGAGTCTGCCGAGTCGGGTGATGACGAGGACGAGGAGCTGGGCCACGTCCAGATCCGCACCCGCTCACCGAAAGGGAAGACCCAACGCTCGTCGAAGCTGAGCACGGAAATGATGCGGGCCAACAGTCAAAGCAGCGAAATGTCAGCCGACGATTCGCAGGCCACTCAGACCCTCACAGCTTCGCCCGCTGTGATACCTGAAGAGGCCATAGAGGATGTAGCCGGTACCCTGACTCCGCCTGAATTGTTCCCCCGGCTACCAGGTACCAAGGTCGAAGACATTGACATGGATGCCACACCCAAACCTCATCATATGGGAGTGGATCCAGATCCCACGCCCCGAGCGTCCACGTCCCCTTCTCAACAAGATTGATTTTCTGATTCGGCATCACAATGCTGATAGTAGTGCTTCCTGCCGATCCCTTCGCGATGACCGCTAAGCGGGCTTTCGTGGATTTCACTCGCTTTCACACTTCTCCTATGTTTGTTCTCTTCTCGTTTTTCATTCCTGAGCATGCTTTATCCGACATGCGTTTGTTGTCAGCAAGGCGTTGGTGGAGTTCACGAGTCGTGGGCCAAAAGGGTTGCATAAGATGGATTCTGACGGCCAAGAATGGAGGGCGCCGGTTTGGCCAGGCCAGGATTGAGATTATTTTCAATTTGTACGCAAGACTGTTTATTATTGCAACAACCATGCTCAGCAGATTGACATTCAATTGCTCTTGCCTTGTCGTGCAGTCACAACTGATATCTCAATGCATCCCCTAGCTGCCGCCTGATTGCGGTCTTGTACGTGCTAGCCGCCCTGCGGCCATGCGCATCCAACCGTATATGCTTCTGATCTTGAGCGGAGGCACGCTCCAGTATCCCTGCCCGTGGCTCTCTTTTTCAGTGTACAGTGTCCCCAAACTCCACGCTTGAATGCATAAAATAAACCCAATGTCCGCCCTCACGTGACTATCCGCGACTTGTCTGACCATTCATGACCACCGTCATGCCCTGCTACAATGGCTTCGCCCATGGTAGAGCGAGGATGTTACCCGATTAATGAGCCTCCACTACGTGTCTATTGAACGAAGTTCCTCAGCTTCATCATCTCATCGAGCAGTTCTTGCAAGTCATCATCAGAGATCTTGCCCTCCAGGGAAGGCACGAGAGTCTTGGCTTCCTCTGCGGTGTCAGGACAAAGGCTTCCTACAGTTGGAGATTAGCTCCTCTTCGCTCGTCACGGGCGGTATTGCGCCTCACCAAGCTGGCTCCTCTCGAAGCGCTCCAGCTCAGTCCTGGTCATGAGCAGTTGCTCGACCGCAGTGACGTGCTCGGGCTGCTTGAAGCGCGCGAATAGCTCCAGGTATTCCTGCGTCTTCAGCAGCGTCTCGCTCTCGCTGACTTTTTGCTTGATCTGCCGCCGCCTCGACACGACGGCGTTGATGATGGTGCGCGCTTCGGACAGGTTGAGCGCCGGCACGCCCTCGAACTCGCCCAGCTTCAGCACGGCGGTGGCCTCTTCGTCGCCGGTTGGGGGTCTCTTTGGTCGCGAGATCATGTGCGGTGTCGGTGCGGGAGGGTGGGCCATGGCTGCGGCGGGGTGGCCACGGAGCAGATGCTTGCAAGGACGGCGAGCTGAGGCGGGTTGACAGTAGCGGACGGCGGGTCTGGCGGGTTTGGCGGGTGTTGGTGGGCGGGAGGGTGAGTGTCTCGTGGCTGTCAGGTGGGCGTACCTTGCATGGCGGCTCTGGGTGCAGGCAGGTGGCAGTTCGTGGAGTAGGGCTTGGCGGCTTTTTTAGCTTGAGATGGTCGCAAACACACCATAACAAGCTTAAGCCTGCTTAAGGGTTCACGCGGTGGAGCGCAATGTCTAGCAGCCCAGGGTCATCACCCGCTGATGACTGAGGTGAAAGGTCATACTATTAATAGGATAGTTGTAGGGAAGAAGACTCTGTAATATGATTGTGCACGTCTGTATGGTCTCTGCAGCCTCGCCTGTGGCCGAGTCTCGCGCAGACGGCTGACTAAGGCGCGGTGTGCATTCTGCATGTTGTCTCGACCCCGTAAGTTTAGCCTTAGCCGCGGACGTGTGTGTGTCCCTGTCCACTCGACACTATACCCATCTGCATACTTCCACATACACACTTCCATCTCCTCCCCCCGGCAAGAGCAGGCACCAACGACGCTCCCTCCCCCCGAACCATCCCCCTGACGCGCCCGCTCCGCGTGATTGGGCCTCTAGCTGGCACACGCCGTCGTTCGCCCGCTGCCGGCGCATTCGCATTCGCACTCGTACTCGCACCTGCGACCGCGCCCTCCTCCCTCCCTCGTTGCTTGGCGGCAAGCCTGTCCGCATAATCCTGTTCTCGTGCCGGCTGTACATCATCTCCCTATACAGCCTGCGACGTCTCGTTGGCCGTCGGCATTCACCAACTCCTTTCGACTGATCGGCCCGTCACTACGTTTCACATCCCGCGCCTCTGCCCAGGGTCGCCTTCCAGAACATCTCCCGTCGACAGCGCCTTTGTCAGCCTCGATCTCGACTGCGCGCCCATCCTGTTTAGACCCGCACATGCTGTCGTCACACTCAATCGAGAAGCTCAGGCATTGGGAGGAATCTGTTTTCGCGCTCCTGCGCCCCGGTTGAGCGTCACCAGATACCTGTCGAGTGGCAGAAATATATACACACACGCGCGCCTCGAATCTTGGCTCTGGATATAGTCTCGCGGTTCAAGGTCGTGTATTACAACGGACAACTCTATCCTGTTTATGTCACAACCTCGAGTCCGGCAACACTCACCGTCTACCCTATCACGCGAGAAGGAGGTCACTGGAAACGTCAGACATACTAACAGAACATCCTGATCACGGGGAATTACACGTGAGATGGGCCTGGCCTCCCAGGACCGTCCAGCCCACGACAATCAGGCTGCAAACACCGCCTCCAACGGAATGTCTGTCAACCGCCAGTCGACCTACGACACCCCTACGGAAGGAACTCCGAATGGCAACGTGGAAGTCAACAATAATGAAGTCGCCGGTCCCGTACGAGCTCAGGGTCCAGATACCGCAAACAACGGTCTACCCTTTCAAGAGCGCGAAGGCAGGGCCAAAGAGAGCAACAACGCCTCGACGCCTCGAGAACGGTCGAGAGCGACAAGGAGACCAAGTGGGCAGTCCAGAGTATGTGGAAAATGCGGTGGTCATCTCACCGGTCAGTTTGTGAGGGCTCTGGGTGATACTTATCACCTTGAATGCTTCACTTGCCATGTAAGTGCTTCCGAATTGCAGCGCTAGGATTTGGCATCGCAGCCACTAATCTGTCAAATGCAGGATTGCGACAAGATCGTTGCTTCCAAGTTCTTCCCAGTACCAGACCAACCCCCGAACCAATATCCTCTCTGCGAGACAGACTACTTCCGGCGACTCGACCTCCTATGCCACGCATGTGGCGGTGCTTTGCGCGGGTCCTACATCACTGCATTGGACCGCAAGTACCACATTGAGCATTTCACGTGCTCAGTCTGCCCTACCGTTTTTGGTGCGCAAGACAGTTACTACGAACACGAGGGCGATGTGTTTTGCCATTACCACTACTCTACCAAATTCGCGCAAAGGTGCAATGGCTGCCAGACGGCCATTCTCAAACAGTTTGTGGAGATTTTCCGGAACGGGCAAAACCAGCATTGGCATCCAGAGTGTTACATGATACACAAGTATTGGAATGTACGACTGAACCAAGGAGAAGTCATCGAAGACCAAATCATGTCCGAGGAAGATGCGACCGAAGAGATGCGGCGAATGGTCCGGGAAGGTGAAGAAAAGGTCGAGGAGAAGGTGCTGCTGATCTGGCGGACACTATCAAGTTTCGAAGAGAAGTCGGCGACCTGCATTTCTGACATGCTTTTGCACGTGAGCAACGGTGCTTACATGGACGGCGTGGTTGCGGCGAAGAAATTCATCGCTCATGTCGACCTTCTATTCGCTTCGGCAGACCACTTGGACTGGCTTCTTCATAATCGGACTTCCAAAGGTCTATCATACTCCAGAGAAGCCAAGCTACTTTGCAAAAAAGTTGTGGCTTTCTTCCAACTGCTTGCAGAGTCACAAGAGACTGGCGTGCGGAGACTCGGGGTCACGCAAGAGCTTCTGTCTCTGGTGACAGGGTTAGCCCACTATCTGAAGCTGCTCATCCGTATCTGTCTCCAAGGAGCTTTGAAGCTCGAAAGGGAGACTGGCAGCAACGAGGGCTTGAACAGCTTTCTCGACGACATCAGCACCCTTGATGAGAGACTGGAGATCGAGAGCACGCGGGACTCGAAGGCCGATGCTGACAACTACGTTTCGCGTACGGCCGATTCCTGTGGGGTTTGCGACAAGTCAGTGGAAGACAGGTGCTTCCGCAGCGATGATCGGGTCTTCCACATGCAATGCCTGGTCTGCTCCAAATGCGGCAGAGAATTGACTGACAAACCCTCTGATGCACGGTGGAATCAACAACAGCAGAGACTTACATGCATCAGACATGCAAGTCCGAATCTCGGACCAGACGAAGGAATGGTAAGCCAGGTTACCAGGTTGCAACAGTATGTTCATCTCTTGCGTGTTGCTCATGCAAGATTGCTGGCAACCCTACGCACCAGCGGTGCTTTACCGCACACCTCAGGTTCGTTCCCACAGTGCTCCATAATCTTGTTGTATTGCTCACCAAGAACATATAGATGACCCGAACCTCACGGACTATGACTCGAACCAAGGCCACCGCGTTTCTCCCAAGGGCTCAGCGGATCCGCCCATGCTTCGCTCAAACACACGGTCGAAGTCTTACGCCGGATCCAGCAATAGGGAAGCGTCGCCGTCGTACGAGCAAACCATGGGCGATATCCGGAGACTGCGGTCCACACGCATGGACAAGCAGCTCTCATCGACAAACAAAAAGGCGCGTACTTCGCGCATCATCGACGGACCCGAGGGAATGAGACCAGGCTCCGAACAGAAGCTGGAGCGCAGGCGTACTGGCGGTTTCCAAATAATCGAGGAGCGTGATGCGAACGGAGAGCCCTTATCCCAGCTGAGCTTCGGAAACCAGGAGGCCATGACTTTGGACGATATCCCAAGGCTCGTACAGGCACAACAGACACGTGAACAGCGTCCGAACGCTTCACGATATGCACGTGGACCCATGATACCTCAAGAGCCTAAGCCAAAGCTGGTCAATGGATTGGTCAATGGCCACACTCGCAATCTGTCTTCCGGTGATGTGGATCGTCCAATCGCCAATGACGGCCCGCAGTACCGCACGAAAAAGTACTTCTCTGAACTGTCAGCCCTGGAGTACTTCATCGTGCGCCACGTTGCAGTGTTGTCTATGGAGCCATTGCTTGAGGGACACTTCAACCAGGAAGAACTCCTGGAGCTTATCGAAACCAAGAGGCCTACATTCTGGGGCAAGTTCGGCAAAGCGTTCAAGAACGATGGCAAGAAAGCCAAGGGTAACAAGAAGGCAACCTTCGGTCTCCCGCTCGACCAGATTGTGGAGAGAGATTATGCCGAGTCCACTGACGGCGTTGGCCCGGGTGCACTGAGAATACCTGCGCTTGTTCAAGATGCAATTTCGGCTATGCGTACCATGGACATGTCGGTAGAAGGTGTCTTCCGGAAGAACGGTAACATCAAGAGGCTTAATGAAGTCAAAGAGGTCATCGACACGCAAGGCGCCGTCGAGGTCGACCTCACAAAGGAGAACCCTGTGCAGGTGGCGGCTCTCCTGAAGAAGTTCCTTAGGGAGCTACCAGATCCGCTCCTTACATTCAAGTTGCACAAGTTGTTCATTACCTCGCAGAGTAAGTATCCCAACCCACACGGGCATGTGTCATTGCTGACTTTGGCTAGGAATCTCTGATCCGGACGTACGCCGAAGAGTCCTGCATTTGACCTGTTGTCTGTTGCCGAAACCTCATCGTGATACGATGGAGGTCCTATTCTCGTTCTTGAACTGGGTTTCATCCTTTTCGCACATTGACGAAGAGTCTGGAAGTAAGATGGACACTCACAACCTGGCGACGGTCATCACGCCGAATGTGCTACACCTCGGCAAGCGGGACGTGCCGGTCGACGACAACTTCCTCGCTATCGAAGCTGTCAACTCGTTAATTGAGAACAACGAGACCATGTGTGAGGTATGTTATCTGTGCTCCTACAGTCGTTTGTGTTCCAACTGACGATCTCTTCAGGTCCCGGAAGATCTATCAAGCATTCTGAACGACTCTACACTGTTCTCCGCCAGTGCCGACATAACCACCAAGGAGATACTGAAGCGATTCGGAGACCGTGCCCGTGTTCCATCCGGAACACCCGTCATCACCCCTGAACCAGCTTCATCGTCGCCAGGCGGGCGCTCTCGTGATGGAAGATCAAGCGCGCCAATCGTAACAAGAGTGGACACGGATCCTCACCAAGCTACTGCCTGGCAGAATGAGAGTAGCGTCAGACATGTCGGCGGGTACGCAGGCCCAGACGGGATGGGCACACCACAACTCCCATACGTCGCGACGGCGAACAACAGCACTGAGTCTCATGGCAGCCCTAGCCGGCTGAGCTACGGAGGGAGTGGCTACGACAAGCCGCGTCCGATGGGGGTGACATGATCGGTGCTGACTTAGCACCGACCAACGATGGGTAGTATCTCATGGAGAGATCTACGATCGATACCGGCATGGGAAACAGGAACTTCCGTCCACCGCACAGTGTATCGAGGGCCGAGGCCTAGCTAGCGTCTTCTGGGATCCAAGAGATCTCTATGCCGCTTTTGAGTCTGTTTGCATAATCGAGTTGTTGATGTTTGAAATTGGAGGCAAAGACGACAACAAAATGCCCATCGCACACATTGAGGGCAGGCGGAAACACGCATTGTGAAAGTCAACATTCTGAGCATTTGGAAAGGGCGTTTTGTACCGGATACCACCATTCGTGCCAGCGGCCGAAACCTCGGCGTTTCTCTATTATTTCTTTTGTTGTTTCGGCGATGGGTCTCCAGGAGGAAACCTGATATTGACTTCTTTTGTTTTGGTGAGGATGAGGAATGGAGGATGGAGGAGTGAGGGTGGAGGTGGAGGGCGGAAAACCATTCATAGGGTTGGACTCTACCAGAAACTCAATACAAATTCGCTCCGCTAGTCGGAGTCTTCCACCACAGACGCCCGCGTCCGAATTATTATCAGGTCATTGATCTTCTTACGTATGTACTTGCTGGTTGCTGTCCGCTTCACCTTATATTTCGTACTGTCGCTTGTCTACTGCTCTTCGTTCTGAGAGTAGATGAAGTTGACACCTTCCACCATGTTAGCAATTTCGGATCAACAGCGGTAAGCATCATCGGGTCAGAATGAACATACCAATAGGCTCAAGGCCGTGGTTAGAAGCCCACTTTCTAAGCCCCTGCCTCTCTTCCTTGTAACCCCAGTGCTGGCGATCAGCAGGCTTGGTCAAATGCAGCGCCTCAGTAGTACGGTTGATGGGCGCCAGGAGGACAAAGACGTAACGATGCTTGCCAGTCTTGGGCGGCGGTCCAGGAGGCTTATACTCCATGAGCTCGTAATACTTCTTCTTGTCAAAAGCGTCGACAGCACCGTCAGAATCCGAGTCAGAATCGTCGTCCCTGTCTTGTTTCAACACGGCGAGCCAGTGGCAGATCTCGCTCCACTCGGGATTGTCCCTACTGGGCGCATCCGGATCGGTCACGCCCATGACGAGCTGGATTTTGTTGCTCAGCTCGACACCAGGGAATAGGTAGCCCGTGGCATCAGGGTGTCGTTGCATGAGCGAGGGGTCGACGGTGTTTCCCAACTCGCTCGTGGCATTGGCCCAGAAGATGGTCAGGTTGATCGAGGGCAGGAAGCTGTCGAGCACGGTGGGGATGATCTCGGCTTTCTCAAGTCTGGATGGGAATGAGGCGGTCAAAGGGCGGTGCACGGAGTTGGTTGTTTGGAACGCACTCACTCATATAGTACATCGCTTGCATCTGGACCAGAAGCGTGGTGAGCATTGTTGTCCAATGGCTGCTGCTCAGGCACCACAGAACCAAGGGCACGCAGCGCGAGCAAGGACAAGACGGCCAGTTTGGTGTACATGTTACCTGCAGGTGTCAATGAGACCGTGTAATGAAAGGCACTGCGAGTCAACTAGAGCAGAACAAGCTTTTGTAGCCTCTTATCAGTGCATTGCATGCAGAACGATGGGTGGCCTGGTTTTATCAGAGGACTCGGTGTCGCCGATCCGTCCATGTCATTGTTACAGGGCCCTGCCTTGACTGTACCTTGAGGTCGGGTGGAGGAAGCAAGCTCTAACGCTGCGGGGAAGGCGCGATGGCGTCTAAATCGGGAACCTCGCGTGCACATGCAGATAACACAGGTGATTGGAGAGAAGAGGAGCGTCCAATAGTCGCACTCAAACAGCGTCTCTGATTCTGATCCACATCTCTACTTAATCCAGAAAGGCATCGCTCCTGCGCGCCTCGGCTCAGATCTTCCGACAACTCCACGCTTAAGCGGCAGCGCTAACAGCCTGCGCAACTTCCTTCCTCTCCTCGTCCAAAACACCCTCAAGAAGGTTCAGAGCGCTTCCGCCCGTCTTCATCTCTGCCGCAATACTAGTCAAGCCCAACTGCTCATCAGTCCAAAGTGGCTCAACGACAGCTTTGCCCTCTTCGCCAACGCCAATGAAGCCACCTTCAGCAGCCCAATCGCTGGTGCGCTTGATGCCGAGCTGGTTCCAGACGCTGTCGAGCGCTGTAACCAAATGATCGCGGAACTCACGAACGTGACCTGGAGTAGGCGTGATGCGGAGACGCTCCTGACCAACTGGTACAGTAGGGTAGTTGATTGCCTGAACGTAGATGTCCCAATCCTCGAGGAGAAGGTCGGAAGCCTGCTTCGCGACTTCGGCATTGCCGACCAAGACGGGGATAATGTGCGATGGGTTTGGAATGACAGGGATGTCCTTCTCCGCGAGTTGCTGCTTGACAGCACGAGTGTGCAACTGCTGCAGGCGGCGGTCACCCTTGTAAGCCATCTGGTACTCAATGGCGGCCTCAGCGCCGGCCATGGTGGCAGGTGGAAGTGAGGTGGTGAAGATGAAGCCTGGGGCAAGCGAACGGATCGTATCAACCATCTTCGCAGAACCGGCAATGTAGCCACCAACGCAGCCGTAGGCCTTGCCGAGGGTTCCGGTAATGATATCGATGCGGTCCTGAATAGTTCCGAGCGGCTTGCCATTGGCGTGGGCTTCAAAGTCGAGGTGCTCAGCAACACCGGCACCGTGTGGCCCGTACATGCCAACAGCATGGACTTCGTCGAGGAAGGTAATCGCGCCATACTTGTCCGCAAGATCACAGATCTCCTCAATCGGACCAATAGAACCGCACATACTGTAGACACTCTCAAATGCAATGATCTTAGGAACCTCTGGAGGCAAAGAAGCCAGCTTAGCCTCCAAATCAGCAACATCATTGTGCTTGAAGACCATCTTCTTCGCGCCAGAGTGGCGAATACCCTGAATCATAGAAGCGTGGTTCGAGCTGTCGGACAAGATAACGCAGTTCGGGAACTTGCTGCCCAAGGTAGCCAGAGTCGCATCGTTGGCGACGTAGCAAGAGGAGAAGACCAGCGCCGCCTCCTTCGAGTGGAGCTTGGCAAGAGTGCGCTCGAGTCCAACAGCGTGCTGGTTGTGGCCAGAAATATTCCTAGTGCCTCCAGCTCCAGCACCGTACGTATCAAGAGTCTCGTGCATCTTCTTCAGTACCTGCGGGTTGCGGCCCATTCCCAGGTAATCGTTGGAGCACCATACCGTGACGCGGTCCTCTGGCGTGTCCTTGTGCGCCCGAGGGAATTCCTTGGCCAAGCGGTTGATGTTGTTGAAGTAACGGTACGACTTGTCCTTGTGCTTCTTGTCCAACTCATTCTGGTAAAAGCCATCGTAGTCGAACCTTGGGACCTTTGGTGGTTCTGGAGGCGCATTGTAAGCGGCCTGGCCCTCTACACGTGGGGCTGAAGGCTGAATCTGGGGAGGGTAGCGCTCTGGTATCATGTCAGCATGTGACACAATCAACCATTGTGTCTTCCGCTGGAGTAGAAACATACCATGGTGGCGACGCATTGGCGAGTTGTCGACAGCCTGAGCCTCCTTAGCCCTGGTGGTGTGCAAATGGGCCCTTGGTACTCTGCTGGAGTATGCGCGAGTACCGCCGTAAGCACCAGCAAGGAAGGCGTTTCCGGCGCGAGAGCTCTGAACGGCGAGGGCCTTGCTCATGACTGGGCATCTACGGGCCACAACCTGCAGGTTGGACATGGCTCCGCCACCGGGGGAGACCTGCTGGACGGCGGTGGTGCTGGTGGAGAGCGAGCGAAGGGTAGCGGGCGACGTCTTGTGCAGGAATGGGCACATAGTGCGCGATTGGCGGAGTAGAGCCTCCATAGTGGTGACGAGGCAGTGCGAGGTGGTCGAAAATGGATTGTTCTGGTGGTAAGAGGACTAGAAAGGAGGGGAGTGTTAAGATATGTAATTCCAAACGCGAGCCGTTTGATCGGAGACCAGGCGTGGGAAGCTTCGAGACCGGGCGTCCAGGGCGGAGTGGAATTTCGAGTCAGCCGAATTTGATTGGACGACCTGTTGCTGTTTTTGTATGACGTTTCGGACTCTAAATCGCATTAGCCGATGCCGCTGACGCCCCGGAAAGGAATACTGAAACGATCCGATCTGCGTCAATAGTCGATATACCAACCGAGGTCAATATCTCCGACTCTTGCCTCCCTGAGGGTAAAGCTGAGCTGTGTCACCTTTGTGGGGAGTAGTCACGTTCTTCCTGATTGTAGACAAGGACAAAGGCTTCCGCCATGGCTGCTTCGCAGAGTCCGGTGCAAGACATTATCAACACCGCAACTCCGAGCAAACTCCAGGCCACTCCGAATAAGAAATTGGAAGCACTCCAGGCCCGGCATGCCGCCCTCGAAGCCACGCTGACAGGCCTGCTCACTCAGCATGCTTCTCTCGTTGCTGCGGCTGTACCGGAGGCAGCTGCGGATCCTACGCTCACGGCTGAGGAGCGCACCAGCAAGGCTCTGGATAATGCCAAAACGGTCACGAAGCGCCACATCACGCTCTTGCACGAGTACAACGAGATCAAAGACGTTGCGCAAGGCCTCATGGGTCTGATTGCAGAGCAGCGAGGTGCCAGGATCATCGAAGTGCAAGAGGAATTTGGCATGGATCCCAAAGATTGACTCTCGCTCACATGCCATTGTACGACGGCAACATCTTATTCCCGCTACGACGTTCTGATCCATATACGTTACGTGCTGCTATATACAACCCAGGAGTAGGGAGCTATTCGTGTCCGAGGTTTCAATGATTGCTACTTTGATTTCAACCTCGCTAGGCAAGCGATTGATGATATCTGCAGGCAAGACCATGCTAATAAAGCGCTTAGCCAGAGGTGCTGGACGAGAGCACAACGAATATTGATGTTCCTTGGCTCGACAAAAGTTAATGATAGAGCGTATCTACATCGCTGGCAACAGAGCTGGCAAGATCGTATAGGGGGGCTTGCGTGAGATAGGAGGGTTCATCCATAGAGATATATACAGCCAATGAGATCCTGGTCGACGTTGATCCCTTCCTCAATGATGTGCTCCGAAACTCGACTGCGACACTATGGTTTGTGTCTTCTCCTCTTCAGCCAGATTGACGGTAAGCCAGTGCACTACGCATACCTGCCATGTCACTGCATCGACACATCAGCGCCAGGTCCATATGCTGGACTCTGATCGACTTACCATCAAGAGTGCAAGCCATGAAACACAGCCATCCCTGTTCTCTGCCTCGTACACGGTACAGCACACCCAGATTCACGGCGGTAGGAATGAGAACAAGTACACCGCCTATGAGCGACTTGATAATCAATCTTCGAATGGTGTGCAATCTCCTCGTATAGATCGCATCGGCTGGCGGTGGTGTCATGGGGCGCGCGAGCTCAATGTCCGACGCCGCACCGTCGGTACTAGCACATGAAGCTTCTCGGACATACGTTGAAGGTCGGCTCGATTTCGCCGGAGTTGTTGGTTGTATATTGAGTCGCAGCAGCGGTCTTAGCAGCCAGATGAAAACTCCAGTCAAGCCTGCATTGATCAGGATATCGTAAGTGAGCAGTGGTACGGTGACTTTTAGCGGAAGGCCAATCCGACATTTTCCATCCTGGCGACTGAGTTCTGCCATTGGAAATATGAATGCGACAACCGCAATGCTTCCAAAGCCGAATCCGATGACGAGCATGCCAACGACCCATAAGCTGTCATCGATTCGTCTGAGATGGTAGGCTCTGACAGCATGGGCGCGCTCAACAAGGAACATCTGCATAATGACCTTGGCGGCGACATATTGTAGTAGACAGAGGTATATCGCTGCCCGACAGGAGCCATGCGTCTCCAAGTCCAGACCAGATTCCAGGATAGCCGTGGAGCTTATGAAGAGGATAGCTAGGATGTACAGAAAGTAGACCAAAACCCTGATGAAATGTAACTCCGTCAGGGCCTTACGGTTGAGGTTCCTGATCCGTGATCCTGCCGTGGGTTAGAACATCTGGCAAGGCGACACCCCTGAGGCAGACGGACAAGAGCCCCCATATCCACCCGAGCGCGTATAAGGGGAGATATATCGTACTGAGCATCATTGACAACACGAACATACATAGCAAAGATATGGCGGTGTACAGCGTTCTGTCAGCGATTGCGTTCCTATTGGGCATCGGGAGACCGTTTGGAGCAAATTGTACATCGCGCGACGACGGGCTTAGGAAGTCTTCCATTGCGAGAGCACTAGCAGGAAGGGCCCAAGAACAAGCAAATACGGCCCCAGCAAAAGCGCTAATGGGCGCCAACATTGTGCCGCGGAAGGGGAAGAGGTAAGGTACGGGATAAAGTAGGAAACATAGGGGTCACTTGAGTTCGAGCATAAACTGACTGTGGTATGCGACGTGGAGTTCGCTCAGTAACTTAGGAGGAAAACCAGAATTTTCAAAAGGAAGCGGCGATCAGAATGTTGTGCGTGTTGCGAGGCAAGACGGTGGAGAGACAGTTCGGCAGGAAGCGAAGATGTATATCGATGTGCAGGGGCTTGTGAGCATCAGTCCCAAAATGGAAGGAACGGCCCTTACCGTACCCGGTTTAACAAGATCTGAATCTGGCGACCTTATTAAGACCTCTCCAAGACTTACAATGGACACAGATCTCTATAAGGTAAGCTTGCAATCGAAGGCAGATGATCAGGCTGTGCTGCTCGAGAAAGACAGAGAGTTGTCTCGCCCTTTTCCGAGAGGACCTGCAACCCTTCTCGGCCTTGACGCGACCCAGTGAATCGTAGATTTGAGAGTGGAGCCATCGAGCTCCGTCGTCTGGATCGCGTCGGATTATGATCAGCATTTAACGAAGCGTAAGCTCGCAAGCCATGCCTTACACGGGAGCGCCACGCAGCGCAAGCAAGCGAATCGGAACGCCCAAGAAACCAGGATGCAACAGCGGGAGGGGGCGCGTGTCTAGACCCAGCCTTCCGTTCTACACATGAAATCAGTGTGTACATGTATGTTGTGTCCGATTCCGAATATGTCGGAAAGTGACACACAACTGAGCCTGGCACCAAAAATACACAATATTTGCCAAATCGCCTCTAGACGCGCTGATCTGCAAAGACAAGGAAGACGCGACGAAAGCACAGCAGCACCCCGGAGAGAATGATCGACGATCCATTGCATTTAAGGATCTTGTGGAATGAGAAATCAACAGGCGTGTTTTAGGCTGGAGCGAAAGCCTCGAACAGAGGCGACAAAGTTGTTACCTTCTTCACCCTATCGCGGCGTCGAATACAGCAAACATGCCGTGGTGCGCCAGCCCTCCTTCATCTTGTTCTGGAGTAGGCTGGCCACCCAGCCACATTCGATGATAGTTCACGCCCACTTTCTTCCAACCGAGGTCTTCGAAGACCCGCTCCGCAGTAGGATTGCCACTCCATACCTCTATTGCCAACTGTGCCCGTTCTGAGATATCGCTTTCAGGTGCTTCGCTCAGAGGATCATTCCGAAGAGGCGATTCTTTGAGTCGGCCAGGAGTAGCTTTCTTCATTGCCGCAGCGAGGACTACTCTCGCAGAGTCCACATCCCTAGCGTATAGAGGGCCGAATCGATACCCCTGCGAGCAGCGGCGGACAGTGGTCCACGAAACAAGATGCGCTGGTTTGGTTTGCGGCTGTTCTGAATCGACGACTGCATATCCGAAGACGTCTGGGCGAGCCTTGTAGTCGTCGGTCCAGAGTTGGGAGCGTTCAAAACCGGTATGGGCGAGGTCGCTTTGGACAAGTAGGTTGTTAGGTATCTCCTTGATATCTACCAGCTTGAGGCCGTTGGAGGGTTCTGCATGGGTTTCTAAGGGTCTCATTGATGGCAGCTCGCGAGAGAAACACTTGACCAAGCCGAGGGAAGACTCCACGAAGCCTCTGCGCTCATACGTCCTCTTCTGCTCTGCGACAGCGTCTAATCCGACGTATCTCGTCCCGTCCCGTGCAAATTCATCCATGCAAGCCTGGAAGAGCTGACGACCCAGGCCCAGGCCCCTGTGAGCGGCGTCCATGATGAACATGGCGACCCAGCCCGTGGAGTTGTCGTAGATGGTGGCCTGTATATGTCCCTCTGGTCTGCCCGTGGACTTTGGTATGACGAGAAGCATCTTCGACTTCGAACAGCCAATGTATGTGGCTAAGTCGTAAGAGCTACGGTTCCTGAAATGTGCTCGTCAGTTGCTGCGAGTCCGGCCATCTCCAGTATTGCATACCATCCAAGGTTCTGCATAAAGGGCCACCATATCGTCTCCACCTCTTGTACACTGGCGCATGGCCGTATCATATATTGTTCGCCTGCGTCACTCGGCATGGTAATGTGCTGACCCGATGCACTAAGCCCAAACGTGTGTTGCAAGGCTTCTGACGCCTGGAGAGTATTCCAACGGTGTTGCTCTGCCACAGCTGATTTCACATGGAGTCTCAAGCCTGTCAGAGCCCCGGAAGTTCAAGAGGTCAAAGAGCCCATATGTATGGGATAATAGTGAGCCAGTTTGTACCGCGCATTTCAGCTTATCCGGAAAGCGGCTGTCGCATGTATCGGCTACTGCAAGTTGGATCCTATAGAGCTTCGTATAGTAAGATGCTGGCCTAAGGCGTCCTGCGCATACCGAAACTCTGCGTGCACGTAGTCTCCATCTGGACACCAACGAGTCAGTGGAGAGCCGTCTCAATTACTTCTTAGAGATAGAGCATACTGGAAGCACGCATCTGATACCTATCAGGGACTAAGGTAGCTACTGAATGCATCTTGCTTCTCTGCACGGGCCATATACTGCGGGAAGCATGCATTAGCGTCGTACGGAGTAGATACTCCACGCTCCGCGAATTGGACCTTCCAACCCCTCGGCATACATATCATGTTTCAATAACCTTACACACCAGTCAGGCCCATTGTGCCTAAACAGAGTATCATCATGCCACCGCAGAGCAGAGGCAACTCGGTACAGGGTCTCCACTCCAAATCCACTCCTAATCTACCAACCTTGCACACCCTCTCCACAGACTCCGCTGCGGGCAGCACGAACGAAGGACCTTCCAACACAACAGCGGAATCAGCACTCTCACCCATCTCCTTGAACTCACCTTCTGAGGCCGCCTCCATCGAAGACTTCTCGCTCGATGCCAATCCTGATGACCTAGACTCCGCGTCCAGCTCCTCCGGCGAATCCGACACCGGACCAATCTCCAATCTCCCCCCACGACCCCTCTACCACCACCACAGCCGGTCGCACACCTACCTCGGCAGCGCAACCTTCGCTCCACCATTCTACAACCGTCCGCCAACACCTCTTCCACCCAGCCCATCGCTGACCTCCCTCCTCCGCCCCAACTTTAGCGCCCAGACCTCGCGACCAACAACTCCTGACCCCAGCTCCGACGAAGGTACAGGCACAACCACGGGCAATGGGACGCAAACACCGAACAGCGCAGCAGCTTCGACGCTCACGACTTCCTTCCGCACCGCGCGACCCATTCCCCGCGCCAGCCCAAAGGTCCCGACATACGAATACTACGGCTTTACGCTGTATCTGACATCGTCGCTCGCGTTCCTGATCTACCTGCTCTGGTCCTTTCTCCCATCGCCATTCCTGCACCAACTGGGCATATACTACTACCCCAATCGATGGTGGTCCCTAGCCATCCCGGCGTGGCTGGTCATGCTGATCGTGTACATCTACGTCGCGCTGGCGAGCTACAACACGGGGACTCTCACGCTGCCGATGAAAGATGTCCGGTGTCTGGTCGACGAGGCGGCGAATATCGCAGTGGTGGATTCGAAGGGCAGGATCGTGAGGAAGGAGAGGAGTAGTTGGAAACATGGATCCAGTGGGCATGACAAGGGGACAGGGAAGCGGGCGGTTAGTGGGAAGGGCGCTGGGCACAGTAGACGGGGAAGTCGGGATAAGCAGGGGCATTCGATGAGTGCGCCTGGAGATCTGGATTGGAAGATTCTGTGGAATGAAGGCACGGATGCGGTTATGGATGTGCCGATTGGAGGTGTCTGTGAGGTGCTATATGGCATGGGAAGGGAGGATGGGGTCCAATGAAGCCTCCTTCCCTGCAAGCGATGTTGTCGTTTTTGCTTTTTGGCTTGCATGACACCCAAGTGCGTATAACTGGCTTTTTGAAATACATAGGGGTTCGAAATCACTTATGATCGCTACCAATTCATTTTAGTTTCCCAGTCTTCTTTCCGTCTCAGCTTACCTTGCCAGCACCTTTTGGCTTCAGATCGGAAAGACATGGAGCGTAGAACATCTCTCCGGTCCAGCTCTTCCGCACTGTTCCAGCAGCAACGACAAGCCAGAGCACCACCACCGTAAACGCCAGCACCTCGCCCAAAACATTGAAGAACATTGAATCTAGCTCCTTGCCCAGCTGTATCGTGCTCAGCACCACAGTGCCCAACGGGAAAGTGAAACCCCACCATCCCATGTTGAAGGGGAATCTGTCCCTCGCAATGGCCGCCACAGCGATGAAGAGCCACGGCATCGCCATCGCCCACATGATCAGCCCTACGACAAGACCAATGGCGTACAGCACGGTGCCTGTTTCCCGCGGCAGATCCTTCAAGTCCGCACGAGGCAGGATGATCATAGCAGCCTTACCGAGCTGCATGATGGCAAACCCGCCTTGTCCCAGTGGTCCGAGTGGGAGGAAGCAGCTCACGATGACCTCCTTCGGCGGGAGGTGGTGGTGCATGAGGCGGTGGAAATAGATGACGAGGATGATCATGGCGAGCGGGACTCCGACGCCCCAGAGGATGTAGCTTACTATCAGCGTCCAGAAGGCGTGATCAGGGTTGGTTAAGCTCTGGGCGATCAAGGCACCGGAGGCGGACGCGACGATGCTGGCGACGATCGGGAGCAGGTATATCGCCGTCGTTGATTGGAGAGTTGCAGCGTGTAAGGATATTCTCCAAAGGTGCGTCAGTACCGATTTGCAGGTGGAGGAGAGGCGAAGAACATACATGATCCAGCACATGCCGCAACAAACCACGACAGAGACCACGGCATCCACCCACCACAACCCCCAAGCGAGCAACGTAGCCCACTCTCCCCACGCCGGCCCGCACGCCAACACAACCATGTTGACCACCGTCGCCAGCGCCATCGGCACCGTGCCCAGGAACAGACTCTGCGTCAGATGCCGCACCATGACGCTCCAGATCTCCGGATAGAGCACATAGCGGGCGACCGAGACGGCGAGGAAAAGGACGAAGATCATGGTGTTGAGGCAGAAGATGGTGATCGAGATGATGGAGAGCCAGGGGGTGGTGTAGGGGAGTTGGTGCAGCAGGATCGAGACCATGCCTGTGCCCATGGGGACGGAGAACCAGGATGGGGTGAAGTTGCGGAGGAGGCGGCGCCAGCCTACTTCTTCTTTTGGCTTGGAGGGTTGGATGGACTCGAGATGTGCACCTTCGGGTGTCGTGGAGGGCTCATTGGAGATATTGGGGGCTGGGAGTGAGCCTGGGTTTGCAGGCTGTGACTGCGTGTTGAGAGGCGGAGCTATCATTTTTCTACCTTTAGGTATATGGAACGGGAAATCTTGGGTTACTGGAACAACACTCAAGGTTGGATGCAGCGTTTGGACTATAGGATATGTCCGAAGCGATGCAAGATGTAGTGGTGTGATTGAAAGGTCCCTTTGCCGGAGCTGACTCACTCGCGTCGGAACTTACGACATCGGATACGATGTTGTATCTCGAGATATGAGAGACCGAAATCTAGATGAATCTATGCCCTTGACGCTTTCCATATTCAGTCGTCGTGCATGCTTTGATGCACCATAACTTACATGTATATCTAGAAGGTAGACTTGTTGCAGATCTGTCGGACGAAACGGACAAAGCCACCCGGCTTCAACCAACTAGCCGTTTACGACGATTGAGCACGCGCATGTCTTTTGCTCTTGACTTACTATATATCATTCGAGACTATCCCAGTATGTGTCTTCAAGGAATTCCTTCTCTCAACGTTACAATGCCATTGTCGAAGCAAGTCTTTCCTCATTAACGACCGTTATTCTATACGCAAATTACCTGGCTTAACGCCTATGTACCTTCATAAACCAAGGGATATATATACCGACTCCGACTCCTTTTTTCCATACTATCGGACTGATTCCGACTCCAAACTATGCCTTTGGCTCAACGATCTGAGACGAGGCAGGAGAGCTCGCCAGCCTCTTCTTGCTGACAACCCTGAGACCACCAAGGACAAGGACGAGCGCCTCGAGACCGAGAACGACGGCAAGGGTGACCATGGCGCCGATGACACCGTTGACGGCTGGGCTGAGGCCGTTGCCGCTCTTGGAGCTCTGGGTGGTGGAAGCGCTCGAGCTGTTGCCGGAGCTGCTGGAGGAGGCGTAGGCGGCGCAGGTGCCGGTGGTGTTGCCGCAAGCAGTGCACCACTCCTGAGTCGTGGAAATGGAGAACTTGTTCATGTTGGTGACAAAGTCATTCCAGCTGACCTCGTTGCTGCTACCGCCGAAGAGAGGGTATGTGACGGGCTCGCTCTCTGCGTCGGCAGTACCGTTATGGAAGATGAAGCGCACGCTGATCTCGTCGGCGCTTGGGTAGTTGGTCTTGCTGATGTCGGTAGCGTTGGTAACGAGCTCGAAAGCCATCGAAGAAGCGTAGTCGGTGACACCGTAGAAATCTGGGTTGGCGGCTTGCAGATCAGCAAGGCCGAAGAAGGAGGCGAAGGTACCGTAGGCTCCGAACTGAATGCCGAGCTTGGAGGCTCCCTCGCCGCTAATGGTGCCGTTAAGGAAATCCACAATCTCAGCAGCGAGCTGCATACCAGCAACGGCGCGCATGTCGTTGCTGGCGTTGTAGGCGAGACCCCATTCGTGAGCGTCGGAAAGGGTGCGGAGTTGGAGAACTGTCTCGTCGGTCAAGAGATCGGCGCTGTTGATGGTGGCGTTGTGGATAAGAGCGACGTTGATCAGATCCCAGACTACGAAGAGCGTATTAGTATGGAAAGGTTGCATGTTCTTGTCGGTAGGACAACGTACTTGTGTAAGCGTTCTTGAAGCTGATTTGGCTGCTGCTGAATGTGTTGTTGATGACTGGAGCGATGCTAGTGTAGAAGTCCTGGGTGCTGGCAAGAAGATCGGTGTACTGGGTGCTGGAGAAGTACTCATTCGAGCTGGTGACAGCGGAGTAGCATCCCGAGGCGGACTGCAGCCAGCCATTGTCCTCACTACCAGAGCCGGTAGAGATAATGCTGATCGGAATCAATTGGTAGCCATTGAGCGGGCTGGTGACGTTGGTGCCATTTCTGAGGGTCTGGCTACCAAGGGCATCACCGACTGGTGGGTAGAGGCCCTGCAAAAAGCCGGTGGCGGAGTTCTGGAGGACGGTGTCGGATGGGGAAGAGATGGTGAGCTGAGACTGCTTGACAATGTCGGCGTTGATGCCCTGGATCTTGTATGGTGCATCATCGACGATGTAACGGCTACGGTAGTAGTTGCCAGACGTCCACACCTCCTCGTATCCCAAATCGGTCAGGTTGGCAGGAGGGGTCGACTTTGAGGTACGGTCACCGTGCCTGTGGAACATGTACACGCCCAGCACGGTCTCGGCCGCGCTCATGGCGGGGAGGAGGGCCAAGGAAACGAGAGACTTGGACAACATTGTCGGCAACTACTGGACGATGTCGTAGGAACGAGAGGAAGAAGAGGAGGGAAACGAACAAAAGATACAGAGAGGCGGGGCACTGAACTTATCTTCAAGTAGCCTACACAAGGTAGTAATACCCGTAGTATATTGCTCACCGTGACCTCGACGAGATAGGCGCGCGACAGCTGCAGTGGCTCGTCCCGCTACTTCTCTAGCGTCGTCGGAATATGGAGCTGGGAGCTGTTTAGGCAGGCACTAAACCATCCGTACTGGAGGGTATGGATTCTTGGCGCGCCTTAAGCTTTTTTTCCATCTGGTGGAGATTCTCCGGAAAATATGGACAGTCCAGTGTTTTTGCTGGA
This sequence comes from Zalaria sp. Him3, assembly GCA_027923365.1. NCBI lineage: Eukaryota > Fungi > Ascomycota > Dothideomycetes > Dothideales > Zalariaceae > Zalaria > Zalaria sp. Him3. Next base: position 473,555 of record BPUN01000003.1, read on the forward strand.
CCTCCACACACCTGAGATCAATTGCGGCAGGCTTATGCTTATGCTTCTCTGTATTCTGTCTGATCCAGACAGCCTCCCCTCCAATCCACGTGTGACTCGCGGTAAGAGTCGGACGGATGAACAAGGATCGTTGAGGTGGTGGATGGTGTGAGGTGTGGGGCAGTCTCGCTGAGATGCGCTTGCCGGATACGGACCTTGACCCCAAGAGTTCTCCGCGGTGCCGACCGCTGATCCTTGCCCTGGCCGGGAGTGCGCGAAGGTCTCGAAGCGACGTCGGCAGGAGCTGCTGCTGTTGTTGCCGCCGCGGAGAAGATTCAAGCATTGTTTATGACAGTACCTTATACGGTCCTATACTAGAACAATGTTTCTCTGGCCAACTTTAAGAAAATCCTTCTAGGCCTCTGATCATCTAATCGTATCTAATCGCTCACATGGGCTTGATGTTCTCGCTCGAGTGCGACACCCTTGAGTTCTCAAGACCAGCACTTTGGCCACTGACCCTGACGCTTTCCCACGTCAAGACCGTACACAACTTACAGTCCGAAAACTGACCGAGTCTGGAATTAAGCTGACCTAACCCCAAGCCTTAACCCCGCGGAAGTGTCTATTACAACTCCCGGGTGCATTAGGTCTGCAATCTCGTAATCATTAGCAGCATATCATACAAGGACAAGCTGCATAAATGCACATGTAAGTAAAACAGTGGAGCGCGCTTTTTGGCAAGCCGCCAACTCTTGCCATCATTATTTCCTTGCCCGGAACACGTTCCCATCGGGTATACCCAGTTTCCGAACGCCCAAATACATATCTACCCTATATCACCGCCTATCCACGTCCGGCGTGGATATGCCTACATCATGATACACTTTTCTTCCTCTACTCTGCTACCCTGTACCGGTGATGGACTGCCATAGCTGCCCTGTGGAACGTGACCCGTGCTTGGCTGTCTCCTGCCTCTGCCACCCCCAGATCCAAAGCCACTGCTTCTCCTCCTGTTATGGTATGGCGGAGTGGCATGCAGACTCGTCTGACTTTGCGCAGCGTATGCGCTTTGCATTTGCTGCTGCTGTTGCTGCTGCTGGTGTTCCAGCGCATTGAGTGTGTGGAGGGGATTGCCTGGCCTTGGAGAAGCTGGAGCGCCAGAAGGCCGATACGGCCGGTCCGAGGCTGCTTGCTCGTAGGAAGGTGGCGGGGCATTAGGATCGCCTGACGGAGGAGCGTAGGCTGGGGTTGTGGCATTCTGGCTTCGTCGTGGTGGGATAGCTGGTGGCTGCTCAGTTTGCTCGCGTTCAAGCATTCTCCTGGAGAGGTCTTCCTCCCGCTCACGGCGCGCTGCCGTCTCCCGACGCTCCCTTTCTTCTTCCTCTTCTTGAAGCTGGAGCGCCAGGGCCAGATCATGGTCTTCTTGTTCGGAGGTTGTCCGTCCAAGCTCTGGCGGGGGTGAAAATTGGCCTTCCGCTGATTCTACTGGAAAATTGACGGCATCTGCAGGTGTGTGGAAAGATGTGCTACCCCCGCTATTGTTGTTGCGTGCATTCCGGTTCCCTCGGTTGTTTCGCGGTTGCACGGTTTGCCATCCGCCTTCGAACTGGCTGTAATCAGGTTGGTCTGTCACATTACCGGTAGATCCACTGGTCTGTCCCGATAGGCCACCGCTGTTCGTGTTGCCGACTGGTCTGAAATCTCCGGAAAATAACTCGCTTGCTGCTCCATTCACATCGACAAGACTCTCCCAGACGATTTCGTCGTGCGTCGAGTACCCAGCATCAGTAACCAGCGTCATGAGCGTCCCTGAGCGAGATTCTTTGTACAGTGTGGCAAAATGGTCGTTGCGAAATAGGATTGCAATCTGGCCAGGCTTCAGAGACCTTTTCATCACATCAAGCCCGTAGTCCGTCAGCTGCGTCGGATAGCTGTTCAAGAAAGACTTGATTGACGCGATGTCTTCGAGGGTCTGCTGTTCCGGAGCGGACAATCCTTGCGCTCTCAGCTTATCCTCGAGCTCCTCTTCGTGGAATTGAATGTTCTGCGCATCCTCGAAAGTCTGTGCCGAACGTTCAGATGCTGCATATGCTGCAGAGCCCACTGGTGGTATCCAGCCGTGGATGAGAGGTACGTCGAACGTGCTGTAAAGTCTCATCTCTCGCGTCTCTTCGAAAGCCCCCGGTTTCGCCCCCGAGCCCACCGCATCAGTATTCAGAGAACCTGATGGCTGTGACGAAGACGCAACGAGCCGGGGATTGACGTTCATACCGGTGTGGAGAGTGATTAGGAAGGAGTATAGGTCACCAATGTCTGGTAGGTCTTTGCCCGTGCTTTCGTTTCTCCGCACAAGTTCCTCGAAGACTGCATCCAGGAGCAAGCCTAGACTCACTTGCTCCCGTGACTTAAGTGTTTCAAAAAGCGCAGTGTTCATGCCTTGGGGCGTCGATAAAACCAGCGCATTGACCAATGCTAGTAATGGACAAGGGCCGTTGGCATTTTGAGTAAGTATTGGCGATCTGCGCATCTCATGGCTTCCGCGAGACATGTCAGCCCAGTTGACATGCTTGATCTGGTAGTGTTCGTTTCGTTGTCTTCTCGCTTTCGTCATAGGTGTTTCCGGTTCCGAAGCTCTACGATCGACCTGGGATACGTCGATTGGCGCAGGCCTGGGCGGCTGGGGCGGGGCGTATTCTCCAGACGGACGTGGTGGCAGTTGTGGTACAGGGTCCTCGTCTAGCAGAGACGGCTGGGGCTCAAAGCTTTGAACTTGCGGTGCAACAGGCGGTACGGTGGTGGTCTCATTCTTGCCAGTCTCCCTGTCAAGGTCCGTTTGCCAGGGGTTGCCAGAACCAGTTGGGTGACTGCTCACGCTTTGAACCGGCTCATACGGTGCTTGTTGGGCGCTGCTCGGCCGCCAAGGGTCCTCCATGGCAATGGCGGGCTTACCCTCGGTAGCGTCACTGATCGAAAACCCTTGCATTTCTTCGGTAGGCGTCCTTATTGTCGGCAGCTCTACAGGAGGAGGTGGTGGAGCTGCTGCTGGTGGCGGGTGAGGTCCAGGGACATTTCCCCACACAGATTGGCTCGTCTCTCCTCCATAAGATGGTTGCTGTCCAGTCCTTTGCATTCGGATATACGGATTGGTGGGCTGGGGTGATATATGTTGTGTTCCATTTGGCTGTTCCACTCCTGCCCATGCTTCTTGATCTCCAGTCAGCTCTTGCCTCTGGCTCTCCTGCGACCTCCGCGCAAAGCCATCAGGTGGTCCTACTCGCAGAGCTGCGGGGAGCTCATTCTCTTGTTCCTGCTTCTTTCCGGGTTTGAGCGGTTCAGGAAGGCTGTCACCTGGCACATCTTCTTCCTCGGCCGTAGTACCGGAATTCCAAGTGTCTGTTGAGGACACTGAACTACTCCTTGACCGTGTCTCTTCTCCCCAATTTGGTCCTTCCTGCTGAACTGCCGTGCCGTGAGCTACGTATCCACCATTCCCGTTCGTAGCCTCGGAAGGCATGACAGACTCCGTTGGATATGGGGGATTGTTTGCGGCCTGATGCAGTGGTGCTGGCACCAGGGTTGGGTTAACAGGCTTTCTCGTAACCATGATCTTGTCTTCAGGGTTATGAATCTGAGTGAGCCAGGCAGCTGCTCACTGCGGACGGAACGCAGGCTCCAACGCAGGCTTCGCGCGCAGTGGATTTGATGGGTTTCCAGGTGGCTCGCGCTGCACCTAACGAGGGCTTTACAGGGTAACAGGAGAGATGTCGAGGCAAAGCCGACGGCAGAAGGCAGCGAGATAGTGACAGAGGGCCTCAGTACATGTACTATCCCGCATGTAGCTTCCAAGGTTGCGCGTCATGTGAATGACGCTCTGTGTGGCGCAGGGCCGAAGCTCAGCCACAGCGGCGGAGTCTGGAGGGGTCGCGCATTTTTTGGATTGCGGGTTGCAGGTCGCGGTACACCAAGCGCAACCATTGTAGCACCGCAAAAATGGCATTCGAGAAGCTGCGCGTACTCCTTGTCGGCAATGGCGGCCGCGAGCACGCTTTGGCCTGGAAATTGGCCCAATCGTCTCACGTAGAGCACATCTACGTCGTGCCTGGAAATGGCGGCACTGCACTGTAAGGCACCGCCCGCTACCTTTACCCTCCCTACTCCGCCTACGAAACCGCACTCTCTATGCGCTCAAGATTCTCTGACCTGACCGCCCAGCCTACAGAACGTAACCAATGTCACCTCAGTCGACGCAACCGACTTCCCTGCCCTTTCGTCTTTCGCTAAAGAGAACTCCATCAACTTCCTCATCCCGGGTCCAGAGGCACCACTTGTCGCCGGTATCACAGACTATTTCCAACAGAATGTGCCCGGTATCCGCTGCTTCGGTCCCAGCCAGGCAGCTGCGCGCATGGAGGGGTCAAAGGCCTTCTCCAAGGACTTCATGAAGAAACATAACATCCCGACTGCTGCATACGAGAACTTCAGCGACTATGAGGCCGCCCGCAAGTACTTGGACACTGTGGACCACGATGTGGTCATCAAGGCGGATGGACTGGCAGCAGGCAAGGGTGTCATTATCCCACAGACCAAGGAGGAGGCGCATGCGGCACTTAAGGACATCATGGTGAGCCGGGAGTTTGGCTCAGCGGGTGACACAGTGGTCATTGAAGAGTTGATGACGGGTGAGGAGGTCAGCATCCTGACCTTCAGTGATGGTCACTCCATCTTGAGCCTGCCACCTGCGCAGGACCACAAGAGGATCGGCGAGGGTGACACTGGCCCGAACACTGGCGGCATGGGGACCTATGCGCCAACTCAGGTTGTCACGGAGTCCCAGATCGCGGAGATCGAGAGGACGATTTTGCAACCCACAGTCGATGGCATGAGGAGCGACGGTGCGATTGATACCACTCGACGAACAAAGATTATCGTGAACTGACACGCACCTGCAGGCTACACTTTCGTAGGATGTCTCTTCACTGGTCTGATGATGACACCCAAAGGGCCAAAGGTTCTGGAGTACAACGTCCGCTTCGGTGACCCAGAGACTCAGAGCGTGCTGCAACTTCTCACCGCCGACCTTGCAGAGCTCATGTACGCATGCACAGACAGCAGCCTCAGCAAGCTCCAGGTTGAGGTATCCAAGCGCTTTGCCGCCACAGTCGTTGTTGCAGCTGGCGGCTACCCTAACTCATATGCCAAGGGCATTGAGATGACGCTCAGCCAGACGCCAAAGGATGTCGTCCTTTTCCACGCTGGTACCGATTTCAAAGATGGCAAGCTGAGGACATCCGGCGGTCGTGTCATTGCAAGCTCAGCATCTGGAGAAACTCTCGCCGATGCGGTGAAGCTCGCTTATGAAGGTGTGCAGTGTATCAAGTTTGAGGGCATGCAGTACCGTAGAGATATTGCTGCGCGTGCGCTACGGTAATTGATGTAGATCATAAATGGCTAATGTACCGTCGACAATTTCCCATTTCCGAGGGAATCCCATTGGAGAGACCATCTTGCGCCTTGTGTGATCTGGTTGCCTTACTCTTGCGCGGCTGACATCCCGCGCGGTGGTCGGACTTTGGTGCTGACATGTGCGCACGAACATGGATGGCTGTGCCGCACACATGGATCGTCCGCTTGGAAGCCTTGGATTATATATCAGGCCCATCACACCCCCACCCCTTCTCCTCTAAAAGAACTTGCCTGGCTTTCTGTATTTAATTCGATCATCTGTTTTGCTTTTAGGTACGCTTGGCCGAATTAAAATGGAGAAACAAGACGAAAAACAGATTCGGGCAATGGCGATATGGCTGGCAGTTCAGAAACAGTGCGTACACAGTCCTGACTGTACAAAGAATCGGCACGTATCTAAATTGATGCACGCTATATAGTTTTCGCCCTACTCTTCCGAAAAACCACGGGGTAATATGTGCAATTCCTTGAATGAAATTCATACCTTTAACCAGACATCAGAATGCGGACGCCGTGTTCTACGAGAAAGCAAGGCTGGTAGAGGCTACCATAGGCTCTACAGTCTTTGAGATCGAAATGCTGCCCGAGTTCATGAACATGAGCGGTTTGTTAAATCATGCGCGACAACTATGCGCAACCACTGACATGCTTATAGCGAATATGCATGGCGGTTCCGCTACATTGTTATTCGGTGGGTGCAGCCTCATTGCCTACACGCACTCTTGATAGGGCCTGAGACTTACAAGCACAGACTCAGCTATGACCGTCACAATGGCAACAGTGTGGAAGCCGGGGTTCTGGGGGTAAGTCTGCCTTGCGATCTAAGACTGCATCCCAATTCTGAGACACCATGACAGGCCCGGCACAATCCTCTCGCGTAATTTGAGCGTGTCGTTCTTGCTACCAGCACCCCTGGGAACGATCGTCCGTATCAAGTCTTATATCGTTCAGGTTGGCAGGCAAGCGGCAATGACTCGCGCCGAGATGACAAGCGTGGATGGTAAGAAGCTGTATGGGACTGCTGAGCATCACCACCTCGCCGGTTCACTTGCGAAGGGGTATGGCGACAAAGTAGAGAAGCAATTCCAGAAATGGATAGATGACGAGACGAGTAAGATGATTGGGGAGAAAGCGAAGCTGTAAGCAAAGGCTTGTAGAGCACGGATAGGCGAGAAATTGAGGATTCCCGGGTCTCGAACAAAGCGCGGCGTATCTGACATCAACTTGGATCTTCGTAGATGCGCCAGCAGCTTGTAAAGGTTACTATGTTGCGGATAAACTGCATTGCGGGATTGTTGTATACTGAAGAATGGTATCGGAACCGGCTCCTCGGAGAATCCGGCCAACCTTCCTCTTCGGGAGATCGACATCGCCTCCTCAGCTGGCCGAACATGTTCCCCCAGAGTTGCGACCATCCTCCCCGCATCTCCGCACTACAGACCATCGGCTTCCCAGATCAGGCATGCCTGTGAAGCAAAGATTGTACCTATACTTTGCTTTCTGGTGGCGGCCTGCCACATACTTAAAGATGTAGTCGATATCTTCTCGGCTCTGTGATATAGTTGTGTAGGTTAAAGGATAGAGTCCTTCTTTGACGTCTCTTGTCTGTCTCACATTACACTTTTCTCTTATTTAAAACCCCCAGGAATAATTCAGGATGACGGACGTGCAAAAGCCAGCCGCGATGCATCAGAGCAACGGCATGAACGGCACATACGGTAGCAATCTCAAGGACAGTCTTTTGCAAGAGGAAAGGATTGAGCACAAGACCCTAGAGGGACTCAGCAAAGAACATGAGATGATCCTGAAAACCTTCCGGGTCTTGATTGCCGACCTGTGTGCGCAATTCAAAGGCGGCCATCCTGGTGGTGCGATGGGAATGGCAGCTATTGGTGTCGCTCTCTGGAAGTACACCATGCGCTATGCACCTCATTCTCCAGGCTGGTTCAACAGAGATCGCTTCGTGTTGAGCAATGGTATGTTCTCTTGGCAGCATGGCTCTATCCTGTCACACTGAATCAGTGTTAGGTCACACTTGCTTGTTCCAGTATTCCTTTCTCCACCTTACTGGTTATCCTGACATGGATTGGGAACAACTAAAGTCATACCATTCTGACCGAGCAGACGCCCTGTGCCCCGGACACCCAGAAAGGGAACACGAAGGCATTGAGGTATGCTGTGCTTGAACTTTGGTCCTAATGTAGCTAAAATCGTGCAGGTCACCACGGGTCCACTAGGACAAGGTGTCGCAAATGCTGTGGGCCTAGCTATGGCGACCAAGCATCTCATGGGAACGTACAATCAACCCGGCTTCGAAGTCGTCAATAATCATACCTGGTGTATGGTCGGCGACGCATGCTTGCAGGAGGTACGCGGGATCTGTGTCAATCATCCCAGAAACGGACAGCTACTAATTTGGGTTAAAAGGGCGTGGCTCTTGAAGCGATCAGTCTCGCTGGGCACCTAAAGCTCAACAACCTCACAATTATGTACGACAATAACCAGGTGACTTGTGATGGTTCTGTTGACATGACAAACACCGAGGATATTAACGCGAAGATGCGTGCATGCAACTGGGATGTCATCGATGTTCAAGATGGCTGCTATGACATCGACGGGATCGTGGCTGCTCTCAAGAAGGCGAGGAGCAGCCAAAATAAGCCAACATTTGTCAATATCCGAACAATCATCGGAGTCGGTTCATCAGTCGCCGGCGATGCTGTGGCTCATGGGGTCGCTCTACCTGCAGACGGTGTCAAGGCTATGAAAGAGATGTGGGGATTCGATCCAGAGAAGTCGATAGTTGAAAGTGGCGACTTAACTCAAATGCGGGACTTCTTTGAGGAGCTCCCGGAAAGAGGGGAAAACTGGGTTGCGGAATGGGAGGAGCGAGTCGCCTCCTACAAGAAGCAGCATCCGAAGCTAGGAAAGGAGTTGGAGGCTAGGATGAAGGGTGACTTGCCCTTAGGCTGGGAAGACGTGATCCCAGCTAAACTCCCCGACGGACCTACCGCCACAAGGAAGTCCTCAGGGCTGACCTTCAACCCTCTGGCGGAAAGGTACAACACCTTCATGGTGGGGACCGCAGACCTATCCCCATCGGTCAACCTCATGTACGAGAACAAGAATGCCTTTCAACATGTGAGTCCCCCTGAGAGGATCCTTGACAGCACACTGACACAACTCGCTCACAGCCCGAACTTCGCACAACCTGCGGCATAAACGGCGACTACACAGGCCGCTACATCCACTTCGGTGTCCGCGAGCACGCAATGTGCGCCATATCCAACGGCCTCGCCGCCTTCTCACCCGGCACCATCATTCCTGTAACCTCCTCCTTCTTCATGTTCTACCTCTACGCCGCACCCGCGGTCCGCATGGGCGCGCTCCAGTCTCTCCAAGTCATCCACGTCGCCACACACGACAGTATCGGAATGGGAGAGGACGGGCCGACGCATCAGCCCGTGGAACTGGCGGCGCTGTTCAGGGCCATGCCAAAGATCCTGTACATGCGCCCTGGCGATAGCAAGGAGACGGCGGGTGCGTGGGAAGTTGCGCTACGCTATAGAGATGGACCAAGTATGATCTCTACTAGCAGGCACGGGCTGCCTCAGCTCAAGACCACGAAGAGAGATCTAGTGGCAAAGGGGGCGTATGTGCTGGAGGAGGAAGAGCACGCTGATCTGACTCTGATGGGCGTGGGCGCGGAACTGAACTTTGCGGTCAACGTGGCAGAGGAGTTAAGGAGCAAGCACGGTCTCAAAGTCCGTGTGGTCAGCTTTCCTTGCTACAGACTGTTCGAGCAGCAGTCGACTGAGTACCGACGAAAGATTCTGCGGAGGCACGAAGGCATTCCTGCCGTGATGATAGAGGCGTACATGGCGTTCGGCTGGGAGAGATATGCGGACGCGGCGATTTGCATGAAGAGTTTCGGTCACAGTCTTCCTAGCAAGCTCGCCTACAAGCATTTTGGTTTCGAGACAGGAAGTATGACTGGCAAGGTCTTGGACTATCTGGAGAGGAGGAAGAGTGATCCGTTGTTGGAGAGGGAGTTTGTTGAGCTGTAAAGTATTTGTGGGTATCTGTGTCTAGCAATACACGAGGGATATGTCGTAAACTACAAGAATGTCAAAAAGCGGCCTCTAGTCTATCCATCCTCACCAAAGGGGTAATTGAACTTCAACAGCCCGTTCAGGCCGCCAACCCAGTGATCTTGTCCTTCCGTGCCTCCTCCAGTGCCAGCCCTGACCACGCTGGGTACACCGCCTCGCCACTCCTTGTCCGTACTACGAATCTCCTCTCCTACGACGCGGACTTCCATGCCCCTTTCGAGCCTTTTGCTACGCCTGACGCCATCCACACTAACCTCGACCTCCGGACTGCGATTCCTCTCGCTCAGTCGGAGGGTGATTGGAGTATTGGCCGGCAGCACAAGCGGCCTGAATGACAAGCTGCGGGGACAGATGGGTGTCAGAAGCAACGAGGAGACCAGTGGATGCACGATGCTTCCACCCGAACTGAGTGAATACGCCGTAGAACCTGTAGGCGTGCTGATGAGCATTCCATCTGCGACTGCTTCGGTGAGGAAGCGGCCTCCGACGTAGATTGAGATGATTGATAGGTGCGGTGCCCGGCCACGGTGGAGCAACACTTCGTTCATGGCGTAGACATCGCTCGCTGTGCCGAGGTTTGAGTCTGTGTATGGTAGGGACGGATCCTGATGTGGAACTGGTGTACCGTCGGGCGCGAAGATGCCAACCTTGAGGCGATTGCGCAGTAGGACACGAGAACTGCGAGAAGGACCCATCGACTTTCCTCGGGTGTTGGACCAACCTGTCGGCTGCGCAGTTGTAGTGAGACTGCCTGTTGCACCGCCATGGGATTTGGTCTCACTACTTGTCGACGAGGCCTGCTCTTGCGCTTCACCCTCAAGGAGAGAGCTACCGTACCCTGCGGTTGCTCCGGACATGTAGACTTCTCGGAATGCGCGCTTATACTCTTGAAACTTCCATTCTCCTAGAAAGCCAAGTGTACCCATGCTGAATGATAGAATAGGCGGTACCCTATGCGCTGTCGCAAAAAGGGAACTCGCATGCAGAATAGTTCCATCACCACCGAGAGTAGTCGTAAGATCCACCTTCTCCTTGAGTACGGATGTCGACGCGCTCTGTCCGACGCCGAGGGTGTAGACAGGAAAGGAGAAGCTCTCATGCACATCCTCAGCCACGTGAGGCTCGAGTATGAAGGAAACGTCCGGGTAAGTCGCGTGTATGTGGTTGGCGTATTCCCTGAACGCTTCATCTACAGTCGGAGAGCAGTCTTTCTTAACAATGAGCAGATTGCGCGGTGGTAAAGGCCACTGCAGCCCGAGGAGGTCATGATGGGACGTCTCTATAAGGCATCATGGTCAACTATTTGCATCCTACATGAGAGCAATTGTGGTTCTTGCTACCTTGATATGACGGGTATACGCGCTCGGGCAGCTCTGCGATATCCCGGATCTCGCGTCGTGGAATGGATGAGGAGAAGCATCTTTTGGCGATTTGAGCGTGCGTCCAACGCAGGCAGGACGGTCTCATTCTCCCATGTCGCAGCAGATGCTCACTCATGCAAGAGTATGCAATTAGCCGTGTGAGTGTGTTTATAGTATCTTGTACTTCTACAAGAATAGGCTTGCCGTACCAAGCATTCCGGTATAGGGCCCAAGCTTCGAGATCTTTCAGCCCCACGATCGGATTTGCGTCATGACACATGCCTATGGCACTGGCTGCTGCCTCAGAAACACCGTCCTCGGAAGGCGTCGGCATCCTCATACGCAAACTGCAATGTTTCGGTTTCCGTTCCTACAGCCTCGTCATTCAATTCACTGTTTCGTACGACTGGCTTAATACACTCTCTTTAGCACTGTAGCGACTATCATGGTGCAGCTCACTACAGAAGGCAGCAGGCAGCGGAAGAATGCTTCTCAGGCCGGTGTAGGAGTCGACTTCAAAGTGAGCCATGAGAAAGATCAGAAGGGACAAGATGAACATCCGGCGGGTCCAGTACGACATGGCGGGCTCATGCAGACACTACGGATAATACTCTTCACCGTGTTCTTCCTGGGCAGCTGTCTCTTGTTCGTCATTCAGTCTAGCACAGCTCGTAAACCTCGTTGACATCCCCCAGTATCCATGGTGCACAGCTTCTCGGCGCACCACTCTACTTCCTCAACCGCGACTACTACTACGCCTACATGGCCTTGACCAAGCAATACTTCGGCCTGCTTGCAACCCAAGGCACATATTGGTGGTCTCCGACCGTGGTCCGCATTTCCGGAGACGCTTCCATGGCCGGCGAGCTGGTCCAACTCCCGGATGGACGCCTCCATTGCGCTTTTCCCGAAAGATTAGTTCTGATCGCCAACCACCAGATCTACACAGACTGGCTGTATCTGTGGTGGACAGCCTACACCACTGGCATGCATGGACACCTCTACATCATTCTGAAAGAGAGCCTGAAATGGGTACCAGTTCTCGGTCCAGCAATGCAGTTCTACAACTTCGTCTTCATGGCACGGAAATGGTCAAAGGATCAAGAGCGGTTGCGGTACCGCTTGCAAAAATTGAATACACGCCATAGCGGACCGATGACTGGGGATACAGGACCGGGACAACTAGATCCAATGTGGCTGCTCATTTTCCCAGAGGGCACGAACCTGAGCCGGAATACCAGAAAGAGCAGCGAGAGGTGGTCGGAGAAGTCGGGGATACCGGATGGCAAACACTTGCTCCTTCCTCGGAGTACTGGACTCCAGTTCTGTCTGAAGGAGCTCGAAGAAACTGTGGAGTGGGTCTACGACTGCACGATCGCGTATGAAGGCATCCCTCACGGCCAATATGGCCAGGATATTTTCACGCTCAGGAGTGTGTACTTCCAAGGCCGACCACCAAGGAGTGTTAACATGCATTGGCGCAAATACAAGGTCTCGGAGATCCCAATTGACGACAAAGACAAGATGGAAGAGTGGACACTCCAACGGTGGCGGGAAAAGGATGAGCTGTTGGAGCTATTCTTGCGGACTGGACGATTCCCAGCTGATGAGGTAGCCGTCAAGATCGAACAGCCCGGGAAGGGCGGCAACTACATTGAGACGGAGGTCAGACCAGCCAGTCCAATTGAGTTCGTACAGATCTTCACTCCGGTCCTGGGTGCCGCGATGATAGGGAAGATACTGATCAAGATGGTCAACCTTGTGTTGACGGGCAGGATAAGCGATGATTGAATGGGGAGGGTCTTGGATAATGTGTGTTTTACCGTAGCTTGATACCCTGGGACTTGATAGCCCCGCGCGGCATGTTGAACGTTTGATGAATGCTGCAGTTTGAGAAAACTCTTCTCATCACAATTGAGGATATGTTTTGGTAATACCCTGGAGATGCATTGTATGCGACATAATATATAGCATAGATTATTTCTCCACTAAAGCTGGAAGCGCGTCCGGACCTTCTCATCACCAGCCCTCCATTCCCATTCCTGTCCACTAGCTCTCTGGATACCCTTGTCTACTCTTCTCAACTTCAGCGTCATCCTAGGTCCGATCTGGGTACTCCGTCAGTCAAGCACATAGCACAGTCTTATCAAGAATGACTCACCTCCTGTAGACCAGTTCTGATATCCTCCACACCCGCCACGGGCTTTCCATCTGTGCCCGTGATACTCTTCTCTGTTGCCCTCTTCTCCCTGAATACGTATCTATGTCTTCTTACGAAGATATAATCGCGCTGATTATGCAGTGTGACGACTTGTCTGCCGAGCAACTCCGGCTGAGGCGGGAACATAGTTTTGAACAGATGCGCCGTGAGCAAACCCAGCGGCGTCTTGAAACCATTCAGAATGAGCTCCGGGTTATGGTTCGTTGGGTTACCGTGTCCAGGCAACCGCTTGCCCTCGATCCAGGTGTTGATGCTGAAGTGAAACATTGGTCCGTTGGGCAAGTGTACGACGTCGAGGCCAGAAGGCTTCTTTTTATCCTCGTTCAAGACAATCAGGGTGGTGTATTTGCGGTTCGAGGCGAAGGAAGCAATCTCCCGGACACTGTACTTGTAGCCCTTGAAGTGAGCTGTGCGCGGGATGTAGACGCTGTTGGGGAAGAGGGAAGTAAGGAGCTGTGCTTCGTCTTTCAAGTGGCTGTTGATAGAGGTCGTGATCAGGACCTTCGGGTCGTTCTCTTGCGGCTCGAAAAGAGTCGGGAACCGTAATTGAAGGTTCTCCGGCGTAAGGTCCAGGTTGGTGCTGGTCGATTCCGCGGGACTTGGTGCGCGCTGTACTTGCTTGCGCTGGCTCTTCTTGTCCGCTGCATCTTCGTCCGAACCCTCCTCGTCCGAGCCTTCCAGATCATCATCCAGCATACTGTCCACATCGTCGTCTTCATCGTCATCCAGGTCTTCCGAGTCTTCATCATCATCACCAGCCAATGCGCCTGTGAGGTCGTCATCGTCGTTGACCCTCTTTCTCTTAATTGACTGCAGATCTACTGATAGGCCCAAATCGTCCTCTCCAGCCAGGCCGTTTGCACTGTCCCAGGTGCGCTTCTTGTCAAGCGTTACAGGCACGTTGCGCGCCCGTCTCTCTTCCCTCAGCGCCGGGTTCTTGTCCTCCGTCCTCCTGCGCCTAAGTCTGTCATCGCGCTTGGTGTTTTCCTTGGCTCTTTTCGTCTTCAAGTGCTGCTCCTGCCTCTTGATCTTGTTTCCAATCCTGTTTGGATTCTTGGATGCGCCCATTTTGCAAGGCGAGTGCTAGATTGTAGGACGACTGGTCTGCAGCGGACGGCGTTGCATGTGAAGAACTGTTTCCCGTCCCTGGAACTTTTTGATGGTCTGTGCGCACAGAATTCTGGGTTGCTGTCTGGCATGTCACGAGCTGTTTGATATACGGGCGCCAATAAACCCATACTGCCTTTGAGCTATTTGTTGATTCAGGGTGAGTACTTTACTATCCAATCGCTTGGAAATTCAATTCTAGACAAAGCATACTGATTACAGAGCGACATACAGACTGTGGATGTGCCAGCCTCCTACAAGAGTCATCCGCCTCCGACCTCTCAATACTTTACTCTGCTCTTCGAGGCCCAACCCATTTTCCCCTTCGCTTCGCGCGAATAGCTTTCTTCAGGACTTTGTAGAGTCTCCGTTTGCGACACTCAAGTCTCCGAACCGGTTGTTTCATTCCACTTCCCGAATCCAACGCTTCCAAGCCCCCGTTAGGACTCGCCAGCCTTCCAAAATGTCTTCCGACTACGTGACTCAGAAGGGCCAACCCTTCGACAGGGCCGCTTTCGAATCTCTTCTCCGCCGCAAGGTCTTCCTGTGGCAAAGTTTCGAGCCTTATGGCTCAGTTAAGGTGATTTTGCCTCTGCACTCTTTGCTATATAGCAACTGACCACCGCGTAGGGTCTGTTCGACTACGGCCCGCCACTCGAGAGCCTTGAGAACGAGATCATCCAAATCTGGCGCGAGCACTTTATCAGGACGGAGAAGATGATGGCACTCAAGTGCTCCATGCTTACTCCCTACGAAGTGCTTAAGACCTCTGGACATGTGTAAGTGCTGCCATTTTATGCCTAACAGAGCCTGCATGACTAATATCCGCCTTAGGGACCGCTTTGCAGACTTTATGTGTATGTGGCGAATGTCTAGAGTAGCCAAAATCATGATGCACTAACACGAAGCAGGCAAGGACCCAAAGACTGGTGAGATCTTGCGTACTGACCACTTGATCGCGGATGTGCTCGAGGCACGTCTCCGTTCTGATAAGGAGGCCCGCGGTGAGCAGGTCGCAGAGAAGGAAGAGGATCCAAAGCTCAAGAAGAAGAAGGCGAAGGCTGCCAAGGGTGCCGTGAAGCTTGACGATGCCGTCCGCGACGAGTACAACCACGTCCTGGCCGTCCTGGATGATTACACTGGTGAGGGCATGGGTGAGCTCATTAAGAAGTACGACATCCGGAACCCAACCACCGGCAACGAGGTCGAGCCACCAGTTTCCGTCAACCTGATGTTCCAGACTCAAATCGGTGCCTCTTCCAACGCGCCAGCTTTCCTGCGCCCAGAAACTGCTCAGGGTCAGTTCCTCTCTTTCCAGAAGCTTTTCGAGTTCAGCGACGGCCAGCTTCCATTCGCCTCCGCCTCCATCGGCTACAGTTTCCGCAACGAGCTTTCTCCCCGTGCTGGTCTCCTGCGTGTGCGCGAGTTCCTGATGGCAGAGATCGAGCACTTTGTGGACCCAGAGGGCGGCAAGAAGCACCCTAAATTCTCCGCTGTCAAGGACATCAAGCTTCCGCTGCTCAGCCGGACGACGCAGTCATCCGGCAGCACCAAGCCAGAATACGTCGCAATTGGCGACGCCGTCGCCAGCAAGCTCGTCGACAACGAAACTCTCGGCTACTTCCTCGTCCGCATCATGCAATTCATGCAGAAGATCGGTATTGACATGAACAAGCTTCGCTTCCGTCAGCACATGGAAAACGAGATGGCACACTACGCCTCTGACTGCTGGGACTGCGAGCTGCTTAACTCCTACGGCTGGACCGAGTGTGTCGGCTGTGCCGACCGCTCTGCCTACGATCTGTCTGTCCACACCAAGGCCACTGGCGTTCCTCTCAGCGCAAGGGAGACGCTCAAGGAGCCATACGAGGTTGAGGAGTGGGTGGCCGTGCTGGACAAGAAGAAGTCCGGCCCCAAGTTCAAGAAGGCCGCTAAGGATGTTGAGAACGCTCTTGATGCCCTTGCCCAGGACATGAAGGAGAAGCTGTCCCTTGACATGGAGAAGAACGGCAAGGTGGAGCTTGGCGTGGAGAGCGTTGAGGGCGGCAAGGTCGAGCTCGAGAAGGACGTCGTCACCTTCGAGAAGCAGAAGCGCATGGTCACGACCCGCGAATACGTCCCTAACGTTATCGAGCCTTCCTTCGGTATCGGCCGTATTCTGTACAGCTTGATGGAGCACTCCTACTGGACTCGTGAGGCTGATGAGGCGAGATCGGTAAGCTTGCAGTCTTCTCCGTTCCATGTGGAATTTTACTAATCGCGTGCTATTAGGTCCTCTCATTCCCTCCATCTGTCGCCCCAATCAAGGTGCTCGTCGTCCCTCTCCAGCGCGATGTCCGCTTCAAGCCCCTTGTCGAGCAACTCGAGGCGAAGCTTGATGCTAAGCACATCAGCTACCGTGTTGACCAATCCGGCGTTAGCATTGGCAAGCGCTACTCTCGTAACGACGAGCTCGGTATCCCCTTCGGCATCACCGTTGACTTCGAGTCCATCGAGGACAACACCTTCACCCTTCGTGATCGTGACTCTACCAAGCAAGTGCGCGCGAGCGAGCACGACATTGTGCGTGCCATCAGCAGGATGATCAAGGGCAAGGAGACCTGGGAGGAGGTCGCCGCAAGGTTGCCAGCATTTGAGACTTCTCAGGAGTAGATATGTGCTTGTATGAACGCTGGGACGTGGACTAGTGGAAGCATATAGTGCTATTTCGGCCCTTTACAATAATAAAGACAAAAGCAACGCTCTATGGATGCTAGACATCCGGATCCTATACTACCATAATGTCTCCTTGACTGTCAACTATCTGTGAAATGAGCAAGTTGTTACATACACATTGTTCTAAATGAACCCGACCAGTATAACGAGGACATCAAACCTTGTGACAGCTAATATATGATTATTTGGCCTTCAGGGCGAGGAGCAAATTGACTCTAGCAGCAGAACGGGACTCAAGTCATAGAAAGCCTCCCAGCAACTGGCGTGTCAAAGCAGCTGACTACTCTCCCCCAATATCAGGCAGCGCTGTGTGCAGTCGCTTGTGGGAAGTCTGAGCCCAGCTTGGAACCGGCGGACGTGCGAGAGAGTGCTCTGTTGAAGAGCTGACTTGATGGAAGTACTGGGACCTCTCCATGACCGCGCCAGGTATGTGCTTGGGTACACAGTTCGAGAGCGAGTTAACACTCAAGAGAGTGCTACCCGCATCAAGTCTGACTACAAGATCTGACTTCTGCTGACGTGGTTTCCAGTCGCGGATCGCCCGTTTGTACACAGCCTCAAATTCGGCAGCGTGATGATGGTTGGCGAACCATGGGTGTTGCAAAGCCTGTTTTGCAGTCATGCGTTTTTCCTCTTCTAGGACAAGCAACGCTCTCACAAAAGCTTTAGGACGAGCGCCAATCTGGCGCCACATCGGATTGCGCTCGAGATAGGAAAGATCGCATTGCGCAGCCAACTCCATAACGACTTGAAAAGGGTCTTTCTCAAATTTCTCATTGCGGCGATCGTTAAACGGGGGTTCGCCGGTGAGTAGTGTAGCGGTGATAGCACCGATGGACCACATGTCGACAGCATTACTGTATCCTTGATTTGCGGGAATCAACCTGTTGCGCTTGTGTACTTCCCTGCAACGCGATTGTCAGCGTGGTATAGTAAGACATATGTTTCACAACAAACGGTGCATTGTAATCAAACGTGCCAACCACGGAGTGCATTCGGTACGCCTTGTGGTTCTCAGGCTTGTGAGCTGTTTGCTCTCTGACGATGTTCCGAGAATGGCCAAAATCAGTGAGAACAACACGGGCACCAGGGCGCGGAGACGTTACCAGCACGTTCTCCGGTTTGATATCGCGGTGCACCACACCCTTTTCGTGCAGATAATCAACGGCCTTGAGCAGCTGTTGGATGATTACCGCAGTAAGAGTATCATCTAAACAACCTTCGTGTAGCTCCAGGTAGGACATGAGATCACCTCCGGTAATGAGATCTTGAATGATGTACAGATTATGACTTGTGAGGAATACCTGCTCGATCGCAATAATATTGGGGTGGCTCAAGTCTCGGATAGTTTCGTACTCTCTTTCAAGGCTGGAGAGCTTTCTAGATACCAGGTCTTGAGCCACGCCGCTAGCATTGCTGGGTTTCTCTGTTGCAGTGGAGATGGCACTGTCGTGTCCTCTATTGCGACCAGAGCGCTGGGAGAGACTGATGACTTTGCATGCGAACTGACGGGCTGTGCTGGGTTCCAATGCGACATAGACATGACCAAATCCACCTTCACCAATTTTGCGCTGGGTCACATGGTATTGATGCTTGAACATGTTCGCCTCATTCCTCTGAAGAGGGTCAAGCAGGCCTTTGCTGTGGTAACCCACGGAGACATAGCGAACAATGATCGCTGGTGTCAGGTATAATTCGTCACCATCTCCAAGAAGCACAGAGCCGCTTTCCTTCGTCAAGCGAATGGTGGTATTTGGCTTGAAAGTGGAGCTCTCGGTGCAGGCTCTTTTAAGCTCGGTCCCATTCAAGGATAGGTCCTGCACATAGATCATTGGCGGCACTTCATCCAGCTTATCTTCATCATAAATAACACAGTAGAAGTAGAGCTGCTTTTTGGATATGGTACGGTCACGGATGCCGAGATAGCTGAGCAGTCACATTAGGTTCGCACGCCAAGGGGCGTTGATACGATAAGCTCACAAGTTCACTTGTTCGCGTCCAACGTAGAAGCGGTCCCTCGGCCTGACAGCTTCGTAGCCTGTACAGCGTAAGCATTATGCGAAAAGGGATTGTGAGTGATGGAAGGTCGGCTACTCTGCTGCCCTGTCTGGGTGTCGATGAATAGTAAGCCGTCTTCAGGTGCTGGCGGTGACATGATTCCTGGCTGACCGCGGTGCACGTGCCAATCTACCTTTGGCTATCGCGAGGAAATCGGAGGTACCGGATCAGCTCTCGGTACCTCACGGTATATAGTATTTCAGAGACTCAGCCATCAACAGATTCGATGTGAGTGGTGGGGAGTCGAAGTCCGACCCCTCACGTGCCTGATGACGTAAAAGTACGCTAAGTGCCTAGCGGCTCGGCGCTCTCACACATCATTTCGAGCTCGACGCAGCTGGCCTTCCTTCCTTCTTTCACCAGCAAACTCATCCTCAATAACCAGGTAAGCATTGTATCTTCACCGGTCTGGATCCAATTGGACCTGAACTGACTGGTATTGTAACAGTTATCGAAGATGAGAGCGAAGTGGAGAAAGAAGAGAGTCAGGCGCCTGAAGCGTAAGAGAAGAAAGACTAGAGCCCGCTCGTGAGTTATACTTGTCCAGCATTCGAAAAGAGACAGTGTACTGACAAACACACAGCAAGTAAACTACTCGTCATGATTCCTCGGTCTCGGCTCCTCGTCCCATCGACCACGAATAATTGAAGCCCAGTCAATGGCTTCTCCGACTGCATAGCGATTTTCAACCACGCACCCGCTGCGAAGGGAGGGTCGTCTGGTGTTATCTGGAAGGGCAATGGTCTGGGCAATTGTGTTCGCAGGAATGGGATCAGCGCTACGATATGGATCCGGTCAAGCTACTATCGAGAAATATGGAGGGTTTACGAGTTGGGTTTGCTAAGTCTTCTAATACCGACAGCTGCAATGCTCTGTCTTTGAAGGCCTCTGGCTCCCCCCCCTTAGTCAGATTCGAATGCAAATGCATACCGTTCTTCTGTCTACCTTTTTTGCCTACCCCGCAAACTTTTGTGACGTCGAAATAGTTTTGTGAGATTTGTGTGCGGTGATACCTATTGTGGGTCTTCACAAGCCTACATCGTAGTATATACAATGGCCAGTGCGGAAGTTGAACACGCACGCTTCCCTCATCCCATCCTCCTCAGCGTGCTTCTTCCGCAGATCGTCGAGAAGGTCATGTATCTGGCCCAGGTACTGCCTCTCAGCTAATTGCACACTCTGCGTCACCCTACGCCAAGAGTCAGGGTCGCTCAGCCGCGTCTCGCGGATCAACTCGAGGACATCATCTCGAGTTTCGACTGCAAGTATCGGCGCGTCTTTCCATTCGTTGACCTTTTCCGTCCATCGTTGCTGTGCCGCTTCAACAATGTGATATTTGTTGGACTTCTTGCTGCGGTGTTGTGCCATGAGCACCTGCACATTGCTCTTGCGGTCCGTCTCCGAGTGGCTCGTATGGCGTAGCAAGGCCGGATGGCGAGCAGTCTTGACGCCTTCACGTTGATCCCGCTCGCGCATCTCTTGCCGAATGTGGTTCACAAGGTTGGTGCTCGCGACTTCGGTCTCTGTGTCGTTGATTGTGTTGCGGACTTTGAGTACGCTCGCTTCGTGTTTCACCATTACCAGCCAGTTGTGGCAGCTGTCCCGCTGTCGGCTAAGAAGGTCGTCGATAGAGCGGGCGTCGGTAGCGATCTCTGCGCTGATTTCGTTGGCCCAGAGGTTTGCTACCACCCGGACACAGCTAGAACGAAGGATGGAAGGGTCGGTGGATGCCACTAGCACTTCGCACTATATCGCGTCTTGTCAGTATTCACTCTGGATACTTCAGTGGGTCAAGAAGAAGATGCCACCTGCACTCGTACAGGGAAGTTATGGTAAAGCAAACACCGAGATAGCAAGCACTTACTCTCTTGGTCAGCGACGCGGCAGCTGAGGACTCGTCTGCTCCCTTCTTGAGGAAACTAGAGGTTGTGCTATTCTTCTGATGGCGTAGCATTAGGGATATAAGTCTATCCCAAGCAATGCTGGCGTTCACTGCATAGCATGCAGCCGACATCAGCTGGCCTCGATGTCGATGAGCATCTATCAGTTTATCATACCTGCCCCCAGCTGCAAACACGTCCCGATTTTTCTTGTCGTGAATGCATTGAAACAGTATGCCTCCAGTGAAGAACTTCTCGTTGAAGCTGCTCAATGGACAGATGTAGATCTTCCGACGCACGCCGAACAGCTTCAAGGCCTCCACTAGTTCTCTGAGGTGTTCTAGTGGTCTCCTCATTCGAGCCATGCCGGATGTACCCTCAAGGATGCCCTGCAGTCTTGCAACCACCTTCTCCGGTGTTTCGCGGAAATCGAACTGTGCCATATCATCAAGTGATGTTGAATGGATACCCAGCGCCGGCGACCGCAGTTCGGCTCGGATCTTCTGCCAAGTGTTTTGGTAGTGATTCAGCCGACTCAGCACTTCCTTGACCGCCGGTCTTTGAGATTTGTCGACACGGCAATAGTCCAGTATGATTTCAAGCATATCAGAGTGGTTGACATGGAAGCACATTGGCGTGGCGGAGAGGGCGGGGACCTCGTCGATGATCTCGTCGATGACCTTGATGACTTCGGCCTCCTTGAACACCATATCGGTTGCTGACATTGATACAATGTCAAAATCGACCTCGCCAATGGCTCTTGGCGGGCCACCAGAAAGGAGGTCGCGGTACACGTTGCCAAATACGAAGGTCTTTTCGACATTGGGCGTCTGCCGAGAAAGCTGCCTAGCGTGCGGCAAGGTGAGATCGTATGGTAATTGAAGAAGATTTCCGGTAGTGTCTAGCAATTGTACCAGATGGGGTTCGGTGTAGTACGAGGATCGTGGCAGAAGTATAGGTCTCTGAACCTCTTCTGCTCCGTGACGGCGGAATATCGACCCGAGAGACTGCCGCGCTATATCCCTCATGCGCAACTCTTCTGCAGTGAGCGCCGGTTTGCTAGCACTCTTCACGTCCCAGGCGTAGTCTTTCACTCGCTGGTCAGGAGTCTGGCTGAACAGAGCAGACAATATTCTCTGGTAGTGTGGAGACCCAGAATCGGCCAGGCTTCGGATTGTCTGACGTATCTTCTCGTCTTCAATCTGAATAGGAAGCTTATCGCCATGAAGCAGCTCCTTGCTGCTGGGTCGTTCGCTTGGCGTATGGCTTACCAGAGCTAGGATAATAGCGCCTTGCTGAGTTTTCTCAGGTTTCTGGAACTCTGGAGGTAGAGTGTGTTCTTTTTCCCGAAGCTGGCGTAAGACCTGATGACGCTCCATGGCCGTGGGCAGAGGGAAGCACATCTCGAAGAAGATTATGCCCAATGAGTACATATCGATCTTATCGGTATAGGTGGATCCCGCACCAGATCGCAGTTCGGGTGCTACGTATAAAGTTGTACCGACACTACGCGTCATATCACCACCACCAGTGGCACCGCTCATGATGCCCTTGTCGACGGCATAGTAGTGGCTGGTGGTTGCGAGGCCGAAGTCTCCGATGCGTGGATTGCCTGCCGCATCGATGAAGATGTTGTCGGGCTTGAGGTCTCTGTGAATGATACCGAGGTCATGGATGTGCGCGAGTCCTTCAAGTATTTGGCGTAGCATCTGCCAGCCCTCTCGTGGCTTCGCATCAAGGCCCCGGCGTATCAAGTCTCGAAGTGTTTGCCTTTCACAATACTCCATCTGGATATACAGCGTAGAGCGCATCAGACGACGGGATCCAGATCTAGACTGTCGCGGAGGCCCCGGTTCGCCGTCTGTGGAGTCATCAACGGCTTGATCCGTGGAGACTTTTTGGCGCATAGCGAAAGCTCGTCTTTCCTCAAGAGTGTCCGTCTCCGAATCCGTGGCTGTGTCTTCATCGTCGTCGTCATCGTCGCCAAACTGGATGTGATTGTATCCACTAGAGCTGACGAAGTCAAGGCCGCGACTGCTGAAGCCGAAATCCGTAGGAGATTCCTCCTTCGAAGATGTAGTAAAATCGCCCGTGCATGTAATAGAGTCTTCGTCCAGCTCGACGGATCCCGTTATATCATCTTCCACCCATGCGGAGTAGTATCTGACAACGTACGCATGGTTCAGTCTGTGGAGCAGCATGACTTCGGACAACACTTGTTCGAGTTGTGCCCTTGTATCTTGTTTCACCTTCTTGACAGCGTAAATACCTCCGTCCACCTTGTTACGAGCTTTAACAACCTCACCGAACCCTCCCTTTCCGAGCCTGCCAAGCTCCATGAAGTCATTGGTGTAGCGCGAGGCTGTGTCTCCCGCGCTGAGGGAGGTACGCCGGGTCCGCCTGAGCATGGGACTCTTTCTGCCGGAAAATGTCGTGGACGAAGAATTTCTGCGATTCGCTTTTAATGCATGCTCCATTATTGGTACGTCATTGCGGAGGAATTCGCATGGTATGAGATCGAAGGCGGATGGCCTGTCACGAGATTCCTTGGTGAAGATCTTTCGGAGCATGTCATCCAAGGCGTCTGACGTGTCTAAAAGCTCCATCATCGAGCCTGGTGAAGAGTATTTGCTTATGATACCGATACCCAGCAACATCTGCACGAAGACAACGCCAAAGTCCCAAACGTCAGATTTGCGATTCCAAACGGCTGTTT
The DNA here is from genome assembly GCA_027923365.1 of Zalaria sp. Him3. Classification (NCBI taxonomy): domain Eukaryota; kingdom Fungi; phylum Ascomycota; class Dothideomycetes; order Dothideales; family Zalariaceae; genus Zalaria; species Zalaria sp. Him3. The sequence goes on from BPUN01000003.1 coordinate 497,170, forward strand.
CTCCAACACATTCTGGAGCGAGCCAACCCAAAGGTCTGATGCGCTCGTCCTTCGAAGACTTACGCTGCCGTAGTTGCCGTAGACGATATTCGTAAGCAGCATCTGCCAGTTTCGGAGCCGTGCTGCCGGAACCAGAGCGGAAGAGAAGAATATTACCACAGTGGATGCGCTTATGAACGATTCCGTTGCGATGGTAAAAATCCAAGGCTTCGAGCAAATCCAGGGACCACTGCCGTACTCGCGCCAGTGGGACAGTCTGCCCATCTTCTAGCATCTCCTCTAGACTGCCTCGGTTGGCATATTCCGTTAGGATGGAAACGTGCCATTCCTGATCGGTACTTTGTCCTTTCCTTACTCCCTTCTCCATTTTGAACGCATGGAGATTGACGATATTGCCCTGCCGGAGCGCTTTCAGTTGCTCTAATTCTTCCTCGAGAGCGAGCAGCTGATTCTTGCGTGCCCGATCACCCGTCGCAACCGTAAGGTCAACACAGCGGACAGCAAGCAATGCTCTACCTTCGTCCCGTCGGCCTGATATGCTTGGCTGTGTCGCGAGAATCTCGTTTCCAGACTGACCAGCAACTGTGAATAGAGGTATCACGTCGCTGAAAGCAGCCATATCTGCTGTGGAAAGAGTGATAAGCTGATCGAAGTGTATCGAATCGGAAACCCTCAAGGCATCACCTGATTCTGCGGTAGTATCCCGACGAGAAGGTCTATTGCTGCGATTTTTTGCTTCCCGCCTTTCCACTTCTTCGTCAACCATTTGCTGCAAGATACGATCTTCTTCGGCTTGTGCTTCTTCAGCCCGCTTTGCCTCGTGACCTTGCTCTGCTTTTGCCATCTCGCTTGCAGCGGCTTCCTGAATGACTCGTTCATCCTCAAGGCTAGGCATTACATCCCGGTCGCGAGACTGTACAGCATCTTCAAGGGCTTCCTGGATGTCCATGGCAATGTCATGGATCATGACCTCGCCAGCGAGCTCCTTAGGTCTTTCTGTAATGACTGTCATAATGCGCTCACGTGCTCGAGCTTGCAAGCGATCCAGACCCTCAATCTGGAGCAAGGGTGGCGATTTGGGATATGTTGCGGTCAATCTGACAGATAGAGTGACCGCCGTGTTTTCGTCGGAAAATGATCTCAGACGGAGTTTGAAGGCGCGTTCAGTAGTCTTGCTCCACGCAGATTTGACCTTTACTTCTTCATAGTCTTCCATGAAGATGGCAGAGAGAACTTCAACCTCCTCCTGCTGTATTTCCTCGTAGTTGAGGGAAGCACCATCTGGGGCGATCCCAGGGTGCAGGCTGGCATTCCCAGGCGCGGCATTCTGTTTCTTTATATTGTCCTGACTGGCGATTTTAGGCTTTGGTGCCATAGCTGCAGATACTTGTTCTTAAGCTGGCAAAGACACCATAAAGATGGCCTATGGACATGCAGCCGAAGCTGCAGCCCTTTACGCGGTTCTGGCCATGGTGCGATCCTGCGATTCAAATATATATGTATGTTATGACAGGAGTTGTATAATCAGGGACTATAATAGCGTGAGGGAGGTGGATGTCCACGTCAGGGTGCAGTCGACTCAGGGCTTCTCGGCTGGCGCCGGCGCATTCAGACGCGCGACTTCCATAGTGATTGCGTTTGTAAACAAAGCTTCTGGCTTGAAGTATACTACTCTTTGCAACTACAATCGATCGCTATGCACAACTAACATTACCATATCTACATGACCGGTCTTACCAATGTTGTCGTGGCTTACGGGATCTCATAACGCGCCGGTCGGGCAGGGTAAGTTTACTAATGCACAAACAGAGAGAGTACGCACTGACAAGACTTGTAGCGGACGATATCTCCTACATTGACGCCCCTGGGACCCCAGCACCAGTGTTCGCGGTTCGCGCGTTTAAACATGCAATCTGGGGCACGCCTCAACAAGCAAGTGACAGCAATCCAACTCCTGCCCAAAAGACCGCGAAGGAAGCAAATGCGCGTGATGGCAGAAACTCGAGAAGCATACAAGCGCAGAAACCTGGACAGTCAGAGGAAGGCCTCCTCGCTGTTCCCACCATACAAGGCTCTCCATCCAAACCCGCCGGGATTCTCTTGACCCCTGGTACTCTTCGACGGAATAAGACCGTGACCTTCGGTGCTCAAGTTAAGAACAACGAAGGCAAAGCCGGTTCACGGCCCCACAAGAGTGGAACGCCGAAAGACATCCCGGGGAAGTTCCCTAGCCCTTCAAAGAACGCGACCATGGGTATGGACTTTTCACTAGAGCCACTCCAGTCCTCCCAAACTCGCACGAGATTGACCGAGAAGCTCCATGAGGCGCGTGAAGTCTCAAATAAACTCGATCCAAAGTTACCAGCAAGAGCGAAAGATGACACGGATATCACCTTGGATGTTATGGAACCCCGTTCTCAGTCCGGCAGATACTGGAAGCAGGAGTACGAATCGTACGCGGCGAAGTCGAAACGCGAAGTGCAAAAGCTTCTTCACAAGTCGAAAGCAGCAAAGAGTTTTGCAATGGAGAAGGACCAAGAGGTCATGCGTCTCGCAGAGGAACTTAGGCAAGAGCGACGGAAGGTTGAAAAACTCGAAGCAAGGTCAATGGAATTGGAAGCACAGATGAAGGAATACCAGATGAAGTTGCACCAAGGAGCAAGCGGGACATCATCTGGCCTGATCAAGAGGCTCGAGACGACCAAAATCTCAACCTCTACACCAAGTAGGCGCTCAGCGAGAAAGAGCAAACTTGAACAACTTGAACCCAACCCACCAAGAGAGATGTCAAACCAGAAACCAAGCAATGCTCTCAGGGACACTGCAATTGCAAGCGTGTCACAATTGAGAGCACAACTCACGTTGCCGCACGGGAAGTCCCTCCCGGACGAGAAGCAGTCTGTCGACATCTGGGCAGATATGGCGTACTCAAGTCCGTTGGTGGTGAACGCTTCCGAGAAGGGCAACGATGCCATGAGCCCTCAGCAATCACCCCTGAGACAGCGGGACATCAACACGCTTGACGTACCAGCATCAAAGCCTACGCCGGCTTTCAAGCCCCAGCACGAGGATCAGCGCACGCCGCAGAAGCGCAGCGAGAGTGCCCGCAAGCAAGCAGAAATCGACCAGACACGTACCCTGCTAGACACTTCAATGGATCTCCCCATCCCTTCCCCAGAGCCGGCTAAACCACTGTCTGCGACAAGGAGCCTTCGGCGGAGCAGTCGAAAGATCGATACCGCAACGGCAGATTCTTCCTTTTTGACCTCCTTCAGTCCGCCCAAGTACGACCGCTTCGCTCTGCCCTTCGGAACAGTACCGCCTACGTCCAAGGTCGCAGATTATGGATACAGCAATCGCAAGAATGAGAAGGAACATCGTCTTGTCAACAGTGAATTCGACAAGCTTCACGAGGTGCCAGCAAGTTCCGCCAGCCCTCATAAGGAAAATCGCGACCCTGGGAAAGCAACAGACGTCAGTGCTAAGCCTGGCCAGATGCCGCAACCACTAGAGGCGGCGAAGAGCAAGGCTCTTGATGCGCTTGACGCAGATCGCGTTGCAAACGCTCGACGTAAGATTGCGGAAAGGAAGGCGGCACGCGCGAGGCAAGCCGCGGCGTAGAACAGGACTTGGATGGAGACTCTTATCACTCAGTCACGCATAGCACACAGCAGTAACGGATAATGAATCAGACATTCTATAGCGTTTTGCAGGATACCAACAACAACCCTTTCACTTTTTGAAAGAGAACTCTATCTTCTGTGCCACCCTGTTGACGTTGCTGGTCTTCTGGACGTACTTCGTGACCGGTCCTTTGAGGTAGCAAGCACCGTTGTATGCGACGTGTCCACAAGCAGCTGTCTTGCCACAAAGTTCGATGCAGCCGCCAAAGGTAGTGTAGACGGCGTTTTGGATGGGGTTACCAGTAGTGTCCATGGCACATAGAATGCCGAAGGAATTTCCCGCGGTGTCAGTGACCAAGGTGCGAGTCGCCGCTGGGCAGATTGGTGAAGCCAAATTGCCGGTCGTTTGTGTAGATGTAAGAGGTGCCGTGCTGGTAGTCCTGGTATTCATGCTCGAGGCCGTGGTGAGATGAGTGCTGGCAATACCACTAGCGCTAGCACTGCTGGATGCCCTTGGCGTGGTTGCAGCAGTGCTTCCTGGCGAAGTGGAGACCAAGGTATGCTTGTTGAAGAATTCGATAAGTAAGGGAGTACCGTCGAACCCAGCAACATTCTTGGCAGTAGGCCAGTCATGCCCAAGCCCCTTCACCCGATAATGCGTCACTAACCCTTCCTCTCCTGAAGATGCGCCGAACTGAAACCTCGTAGCATTGCCGTTGTAGAGGACAGTGCTGACGTTGGCGCTTCCAAGGCCATTACGTTCGGCCCACGCCGTGACAAAGTGTGGTATAGAGGGGAGACAGAGGTCACGCCGAACCCCACCATCGTAGTTGATGGTGCCATCAGCCGTTCCATGGTTTTCCAAGATAGGGATGCCCTGTCGGCCGGCACTGCAAGGAGTCTTCACGGTGCCGGGGTCACAGTTGGTACCAGAGGATCCTTGGACATAGTAGGCTCCTGAGAACCCACTGAAGGCGGCAATCTTTGTCGAAGCGGTCGCATCGCATGCCAGTATATTCAAGGAGAACCCGCCGCCATTAGAGAACCCGGAAGAGTAGATCCTTGAAGAGTCGATGCAGTAATCTTTCTCGAAGGCGGCAATCATGTCCATAGTGAAGCCAACATCATTGTACCCGGTCGCGTCAGGATCTCCCTGCCATTGATTGTCGATACCGTCGGGGTAAGCGACCAGCATGTTCGGATTCCAAGATTCATCAGACAGTTTTGATAGCCGTTCCTGCTGTGACCCGTCTTCGCCCCGGCCATGGAATGAGAACACGAGGGGAGCTGGGATGTTAGGATCATAGTTGGTAGGAATGTGCAGCAACAGGGTACGCTTAGCGCCGGTGGATGTGGTGAAGTTCAACTTGTTGCTTTGTCCAATGCCGCCCTTCTTCAATCCTGCTGGCAAGGCCTTGCCACATCCCGTGCTGCTGCCCGCTCGCACAAGTGAAGGCTGCAGCACTATGGAAAGTGCCACAACAATGCAAGCAATTGTGTACATCTTGATCCAGAATCTGCCAGTAAACTCAAAGATCTAGGGAGGAGTTCGAAATGGTTGCCATGTAATTAGGTCGGATATCATCCACCTCGCGATAAAGAACAATAGCCAAACTCAAGACAAGGAGCCACTGGCCAAGACACTGTACCTTGATCGGTCTTGTAAACAAAGCGGAAGTAGTCGAGCACTGGACCTCATGCAGACAGTCTAATATATGCTCTCTGACAAAACATCCTCCAAGACATCCTTTTCAAACGCCTAATACCGGCCGGAATGGTGGTATTGCTGCTAGACCAGCTAGAGTGGTCCATCGCCCAAACAAAGAAAAGCGAATGAAATGGTAAAGCAGAATAACCCACCGAGGACCCAATATGACAGCAGAAACATGCTCATTGGGACTATGCAGTGGCTGGCAGCACGTACAGACGACGGACATATGGAAGATTGCGTGGCTGCCTCATTCTCGAATCTGGAGTATGTCTGGTGAATGCTCCACCGTACATGTGATGTCAGATCGGTGGCCCACTGTGCATGCAATCAGTATGGATCCATAATTATATCATCCGTACTATCCCAAAACCCAACAGGCAGGATATGAAGCGTTAGCAGAGCCAACAGCATGGAGAGGACGCAGCACCTGCGGTTCGGGACAACGCCAAGCATCGGTGCTGGACGGCCGATGTCATCTACGAATCTGACGGGAGCTGCGCTGCTGGTAAGGCCTCGCAACCAGCAAAGTTTCAGAATCACCATACCATCGCCATAAACTTCACATAGCCGATCTTCACTCTCCCCAAGAATAACAAAGCACACATCATGGACGCCGCCGGCCCACAGGTTGATCTCTCCAAGCTCTCGGACCGCGACAAGCAGGACTTGCAGCAATTCGCTGTTAACGAGTCGCAAAAGGCACGCATCCAACAATGTCAGTCTCGCCTTTAGACCCTACCCTTGAATGTATCGGGCAACCAGAGCTAATCATTCCGTAGCAATTCACTCCCTCACCGACATCTGCTTCCGCAAGTGCATCACCGGCAAGATGTCTTCTGGCCAGCTCGACAGGACTGAGGAACCTTGTATGCAGAACTGCGTAGACAGGTTCATGGATGCGAACATGACGGTCCTGAAGCACCTGGAGAACATGCGGTCGGCATAGACAGTAAACCCTGATGGATAGTCAGCGTTGTGGGAAGAATATCAGTTGTCGTCAAACCCGCGGGATAGCCGTTTGACGGAGAAGGCAGTGCTCGCGTTTACAACAGGCGGGCATGAGATGATTGATGCAGGTGAAAGTCTGCGGGCCAGGCTGGGCATGGGGTTCTGGGTGACACATATTGCCGCCCTGCGCGTGGGTGGTTGAGGTCACAATGTACTATACTGTATACTAGGGAGAGATGTAGACAATGGAACGATCACAATCATTATTCAGCTGCGGTATGCGGTGGTATCATATAAACTTTTCATTCACGCGCCTGCTATGCCTGCAATAGCGCTTCCTAACGCCGGCTAAGGTATCCCTCCGTGCACGGCGATCTGAAAGAGAATGGGGTAGTCTGAAACAAAACTGCCATTAGAAGACACATCTAGACGATGGCAAGCTTGGTGGCGGCGATGTCGAGGGCGTCAACGTCTGGGGTCAGACGGGCGAAGGCCTTCTTGGAGCCATCTGGCCTGTAGTTGTATATTAGCCATTATCCTTCTTGTTGCGCTTCCTCGGACAATCGTACCTGATCAGGGTGTTGATCTTGACGCAGTCGATGTCGTACTGCTTCTTGAGGGCATCTTTGATTTGCCTCTTGTTGGCCTTGACATCGACGATGAAGACGAGGGTGTTGTTCTCCTCGATCTTCTTCATGGCGCTCTCAGTGTTGAGAGGGTGGATCAGGATCTTGTGCTGATCGATGCCACGCTCGCCAACAACGCTCTTGCGTGGGTACTTTGGGCTGCGCGAGAGCTGGAGGGTCTTGGGGCGGTGGAAGGTGGTCGAAAGACGGACCTTGCGGACCTTGTGCGAGTTGACCTGAAAAGGCCGTCAGCGATGGGAGTGCTGACACGCCACTATGGTATAGTCCTTACACCGCGCAGGGTAGCCTTAGCGGCCTGGTTGGCCTTAGCAGAAGGCTTGCCAGCTGTTGAAAATGTCAGCAATTGTTGCGAAGATGTAGAAGGGAACCATCATTGGCGGCAGATATGAGCAATCTGTGACCGTCTCTGATGGTGTGTGAGCCCAGCGGATGCTGATTCTGTATCTTACCCTTGGAGTTGTTCTTTGGGGCCATTGCGATTGTCGGGTGTCGTCGTCGTCGAGGTGGTCGGCTCTTCGAAAGTCGAAATTCCTTTGCGCTTGGGAGAAGATTCGAGTTGTGGGCTTCCTCATGCGCTAAAGCCGAAACCGGCTAGCATACCCGCGTCGCTTTCCGGAGTGCCAAGACCAGTTTGAGATCACAAATGTCTGGACCGTCGACTTACTTCCGGCGGCGAGTGACCGGGTTTTGAGTTTGCGAAAGAATAAGGGGATTGGCCGTGTACCGATCATGTTTCCGCTCTATTAGATTGATCGAGCGAAATTAGTTCGGTGGCCGCATCCGCTGAGGATATATACAGCGATCTTGGTGCAGACGAGATGCCTGCGAAAGCAAAGAAACAAAAACCTACCAGTCTCGCTCATGGAAGGCCGCCTGGAATCCGGAAACCGACCCCATCTTTGTCCTCCAAAGCCACGAGAACATTAATCCGCGGCCATCACCAGCTGCATAAGGCTCTTGCTCAGGCCGAACAGGCAGGCGACCATGTGAAGGCTGCGTCTCTGAAGAAGCAGATAGAAGAGTATGGCGGACTTAAAAGCTACCAGCAGGCCAGCATCCAGGGCCAATCGAACGAGCGTGGAGGCGACACCTCTAAAGTCCTCCTTGACTGGCTGCGTGAGTCGCTCGGTCCGGCGAAGAGCTCTTCGGTCAAGCCTCGCATGCTTGAGGTAGGCGCACTGTCAACCACGAACGCTTGCTCATTATCAGGACTATTCGAAATGACTTGTATCGATTTAAACTCTCAAGCGAAGGGCATTGAGCAGCAAGATTTCATGGAACGACCATTGCCGAATTCTGCAGACGACAAGTTCGACATTATCTCCCTCTCGCTTGTGCTCAACTACGTCCCAGATCACCAAGCCAGAGGTCAAATGCTCCACAGAACACTTCAATTCCTGCGGCAAAGCTCTGATCTAAGGAGTACTTTGCCATCTTACGACTCGGTATTGCCCAGCCTATTTCTAGTCTTGCCGGCACCCTGCGTCACCAACTCGCGATATCTGAATGAAGCAAAGCTTACAGAAATCATGGAGTCTCTTGGATACAAGATGACACAGCGGAAGCTCACCACCAAGCTCATTTACTATCTCTGGCTCCTAAAGGAGGGTCCTGCTCCCTCGAAGCGGAGCTTCCACAAGCGCGAAATCAACCCAGGAATGACGAGGAACAACTTTTGTGTCACCATGACTTGAACCTTCCCAGGTCAGCGGTCCTTGCGAACCACCAAGACAGGTATATTTCGAGGTTGTCTCGCTTTCTGGGACCCATAACGCCCACCGGCTCGGCGCAAATGGCTTGTGCCGACTGCCACACACAGCTGCGCCTGTACCTGCACAAGCAAACACTGAGCACAAGGAGCCCAGAACATCCACGGCATCGCTATGCTGGCGACTGATCACGCAAGTTAGGCCCGTAGACTCGAGGTCATAGAAGGTGACGGGAATGGCGATGTAGGATGAAGCCTGAGGGCTTGCAAATCGGTTGGACTAGTCGACAAGGAGGTAATGGGTACATCTCAGCTGTCGAAGAGGGAATAACACTATTTTATGAATAACCGATGAGCTCCAACATCCTACCACGGCTGACAGCATTGGATCAGTCACCACCAAGTCTTCTGCCTGGGCCCATGCTTCCCCATGACCCAGAGCTGAAACCACTTGTCCATCCGCCTGTGCGTCCAGATCCAGCAGTCTGACCTTGCGATCCCGCTGGTCTTCCTTGGAAAGCGGTGCCATAGCCTCTCTGCGTGCCTGCTCCTGGCGGTTTGACGAACCACCTTCTGATCGCTTGTGGAGTGCGAATTGGATTGCGACCTCCGCCGAAGGTTGGCCATATCCGCGTCAAGAAGTCATAGAGATGAGCGGCGAACAAGCCTGTGCCTTGGTGTAAGGCTTCATTCGGCGATGACATGACGAAAGTCATAAGCAGCATGGCGTAGGGCAGGTATTTGACCTGGAAAGTCACGATGTAGAAAGTGATTCGGCGAGTAGGATTGTCCTGCGCATAGGTGTACGCCAGTGCAAGGATGAGAGGTTGGAGAAATAGTATTGATTGCAACAGGAAACCTCCTGTGATCTTCGACGTAGTCAGTTAAGGCTAGTCCATACGAAGCAGTTCTATATTGTGTTGATCTTCTCAACGAGAGATGTAGGGAGCCACAACCACTGCATCAACAATTGAAGTTGGACAGTTTTTCTCAAATAAGCTTCCCACCATGCCCACACTCCACGCGAACCCTTTAATATTTTGCGAATGACGGGAACGCGCACAGCGCAGGGGTAATCTTCCTCGATTCCAGGAACCGCTTCAGCTAGAATAGACTGGGCGGGCAGATATTTCGAGGTTGCGACAGAGTAACAGGGGCACATATGAAAAGGAGTAGGGAATTTGAGAAAGCAGACGTGAAAGGGAACGCGGGCTTACCAAAACGACCCCAGCAATGAAGAGCAGATATACAAGGAAGTCGCCAGGCTGTGAGAATCGACTTGACTCAGTTTCGAGTACACTCCCATAGGTGTAAATGAAATAGGGGTCGAGCACGATGCCCAGCTTAGGTCCGGTCAGGAAAAATGGTGTGATGAGACGCCATAGTTGAGGCACCGGGAGCTTCAAGACGAAGCGGCGAATGAAAACGACATAGTAGGGATTCAGTATTCCCGAGTACACTGTGCAAGAGAAAAGGACAGCGGCTGCTACGAGGGATCTATAACAACGTCAGAATTGTGATCACTCATAGACGACGGGACAGAGAATCATCACCAACATACCTTGTAACTGGAGGCGCGGCCCAGAAAGCGTCCATGTCTGAAAAGAATATGGACTGCAGCAGCTACTGCCAAAGGACCACGACAGTATTGCTGAGTTTCTACAACCACTAGGGATTTTGTGGTGAGGAAGACGAAGACAGAATTGAATCGCGTGTGGAAAATAGAAGTACGTCTCTTTACGCGCCGTTTGCTCGTTTTGCTTCTGCTTGGCACTTCCAAGGTTGAGCATGCGATGACGCCCGCCCCCACCAATGGCAAGCGGCCAGCGTCGGGCAGGAGCCGACGTCGCCAAAATAATTGCTTGTAGGAGTACAACCAACTTATCCATTCTATACTGTGCGATACCCAGCCTCATTCTTGAACACCAAAGTACTTCTATTAACATCTAATCAGAAATACCGCAAAGATGGACGCCATGCTGCCCACCCTGGGCTCTTCCAAGTGAGTCACATGCCGTTCAATTGCGTTTCGCTTCAGAGAGCTTAGCTGGTCTCTATGCGCAATTGGTAGTCTAACAGCCTTGCAGGAGCGCCCTCCTCCTCGGAGCTGGGTTTGTTACTCGCCCAACCGCTCAAATCCTCAGTGACAACGACATCAAGGTCACCGTCGGTAATGATTGCTACCTCAAACGCCTCCTTCAGTCGGGATCACCAGCTCACATCCTCCCTAGCCTGCAGGACCCTCGACTCGGCCAAGAAGCTCTGTGAGGGCCTGAAGAACTGCCACCCAATCTCCCTCGACGTCACAGACAGCGCCGCTCTCGAGCATGAAGTTTCCAAGGTTGGCGTGGTCATCTCTCTGATCCCATACACCTTCCACGCTACAGTCATCAAGGCTGCCATTGCGCAGAAGAAGCATGTTGTCACGACCTCATACGTCTCGCCAGCCATGATGGAGCTTGACGGCGCGGCAAAGGAGGCCGGCATCACTGGTAGGATGCATACTATTCATGCATACGGACAACAGCTCACACTGATTCAGTCATGAACGAGATTGGTCTTGACCCAGGTATCGACCACCTGTACGCCGTTAAGACTATTGATGAGGTCCACAAGGCTGGTGGAAAGATTACGAGCTTCCTCAGCTACTGCGGTGGTCTCCCAGCGCCTGAGAACAGCGACAACCCACTCGGCTACAAGTTCTCCTGGAGCAGTCGCGGTGTCCTCCTCGCCCTCCGGAACGCTGCCAAGTACTACAAAGACGGCAAGGTTGTCGAGGTCGCTGGTCCCGAATTGATGGGTGAGGCCAAGCCATACTTTATCTACCCCGGCTATGCCTTCGTCGCCTACCCAAACCGTGACTCCACACCATACAAGGCCCGTTACATGATTCCGGAAGCGGAGACTATCATCCGCGGTACTCTTCGTTACCAGGGATTCCCAGAGTTCGTGCGCACTTTGGTCGACATGGGCTTCCTTAGCGAAGATGAGAAGGACTTCCTTAAGCCGATCATTGACCAGCCAGTCCTCAGCTGGAAGGAGGCAACTGCGAAGATTGTTGGCAGCACCAGCAGGGCAGAGGAGTATGTGCCGCATACGTCCATTCCCATAACGTACCAACATTTACTGACACTTCCGCAGTGACTTGATCTGGGCCATCAGCTCGAAGACCAAGTTCGCCGACAACGAGGAGAAGGAGCGCATCATTGCTGGATTGAAGTGGATTGGTCTTTTCTCCGACGAGAGCATTGAGCCCCGCGGCACCCCTCTGGACACGCTTTGCGCCTCCCTGGAGAAGAAGATGCAATACGAGGTGCGTTTGCCGTCCCCTATCCTACCCATAGCTTCGGTCTGGTATCTACTAGTGGGTCACAACGCTGACATACTGCACAGGAGGGCGAGCGCGACTTTGTCATGCTGCAACACAAGTTCGAGATCGAGCATGCCGATGGCAAGAAGGAGACCCGTACGTCGACCCTTTGCGAATACGGCGAGCCAAACGGCACTACCGCTATGGCCAAGCTGGTTGGTGTGCCATGTGCCGTTGCTGTTCTGCAGGTTCTGGACGGCAAGATCGACCAGAAGGGTGTCCTTGCGCCTATGAGCCCTGAGATCGTCGAGCCTTTGAGGCTGGAGCTCAAGGAGAAGTACGGCATTGAGATGAAGGAGAAGACTCTGTAAGGTAGGAATGATGCCAGAAACATGAAATAGAAACGAGAATGTTGTGGAGACCACAAACTCTACACGTTCATATTTACTAAGTACATGCGAATATCAACTTATCAGCACACGACACTAAAAGTACAAGCCCAAATCCGCGGCCAGAAACCTGTGGCACATCTCCTAGATCTACTCGAAGAAGATAGCCTCGGGTTTGTGAACAGCAATCTTGCCAGAGGAGCTGCTCTTGAGCACAATCCTCGGATCCTTCTCGGAACCCTTAACCTGCTTTCCATCGACTTCCTTCTCCTCGTAAACGACCTCCACCACTTCCCCATCGATATAGCCCGGAAGGCTCTTCCACTGAACCTTCTGCCCCTGTTTAGGTAGGCGATCCTTTGAGCCGGCTGGTGCAGGCGCTTCGGAGGACTGGTGCTTGGACCCTACTGTCTTGCTCTGCTTCGCTTTTCCTGAGCTCTCTTTTTGCTTCTTGTTTGAGCTGTCGTCAGACTGTTTGCCACGAGACCGCTTCTGGCCTGCTTTTGCGCCGCCACTCGCCTCAGATTCCGCCTCATCCTGGTCTGAGTGTTCGTCGCCCTCTTCCTCATCCTCATCAGCGGGCGCTTCGTCATCTTGTACATACTCCTCGTCACCATCAGCTTCATTAGCCTCTTCACCGTCGTTAGTTTCGCCTGCATCATCGCCAGCTTGCTCCTTCTCCTTGGCCTTCTTCTCCTCATACTTTTCATCCTCCTCCTTATTAGCCTTCTCCCGGCTTTCCTTCGCCTTCTTGGTGTTCCCAACATGTTGTTTTCCCTCCTTACCCCCCTCCTGCTTCTTGTCATCCGTCGCCTGCTTCTCCTCCTCAGTCATATTCTCCCACGCCTTCTTCGGCAGATAGCGCTTCTGTGTGCCATCTGCCTGCTTGGCGTTCGCACTGCCCTCTTTCGTCTGCCACTCCTCTTCTCCCCACTTGCTGAGATGCTTTTGCGATTCGTCTTGGTCCTTCTTGTCCGTGTTGTACTGTTTGTGTTAGCTTGCGTGGGACAGCTTTCTCGGATTTAGGAACATACGCCGCCGCCACGCTTCTTGTATTCGGACGCCATCATCTGCGCCTTCAATTGGCTGTCAGTAGCTGCTCGTTTGGTGCGGAACTATAGTCGAACCTTTCGTGCGGACCATTGCCCGGGTGCGCCGCCCTTGTCACCGTTATGTATCTCCTTCTTCACTTCGTCGCGTAGCTTTGGGTCGCTGTACTTGTCTTTGGGTGGCATTTTGAGGCGGGGACTGTTACTTAGTGGGCGGACAGCGAACCGTATGCGGGATGTTACTGCAAAAGGGTTGCGGAAACACGACGGAGGGGTGTATGTGATAGCTCTCAATATCATATATCAAACTATATCTACTTGTGCGACGAGTCGGCCTCATCATAAGAGGCCGCGGCACTCCCTCTTTCCCAGCCATTCCGTCATCGAGAAGACATTCGAGGTTTAGCTCACCGCCCTGGAAGGCACAGACGGGAACGTCATGACATGGATCGCCCAGATCGGTTCCTGCATGTGGAGAAGGAATGAGATCGGGGAACGCTTTAGCGCCGAACAAGGCTGAGATCGGGAACGCGCTAGCTGAGCCAATCTACGAACCTTACTGAATCTCATCTGCATGCTACAAAGGATCGTACAAGTAACGCATCCCACTGTGATATATACTGTACAGTACATACGTGTCCATTTCAATTGATGCTATTTTCGCACGCACCCATGGGTGCACACTACCCCGAAGGGGATTTCCTCCAGATAGGCTCAGAAACAACTTTTACCCGTTTGAGTTTGCTATCTCTCCATTGCGCCCTCGAGGCTTGCAATACCGACAACTTTGACAGAAACGGATCCGTGTCCAGATAAGCTCCTTTCAGCCAGCGCTCCTTTCCAACGTCGTCCACCTTGAACGAGGTTCTCGCATGCAGCACTCGCCTGTTGTCAAAGATGACGCACTCTCCGGGAGCCATCTGGCGCTCGTAGATGGCGTCCTTCTTTTCAACGATATCATCAAAACTCTTTGCAGCCTTATACCACTGGCGCACCGTGATGTTGTCATGAATATCCACCGACGGTCCTGAGAACGGTCCCTGGAACGGAGGGGACCAACTAACTTGGCGCCCGAAGGGTGGTAGCAAGGGTCCGATGACTGGGCGCTTGCGGTAAAGGTGATGCCCGTCATTGTTGTAATGGAATAGCACCTCCTTGCGTTGTAAAGTGTCGTAGTCGAAAGACTTTGTCCTTGCTAATTCTCTCAATGCGCGATACGAGTCGGTGAACAAAGAGGAACCACCTGACGTCGATGCTCGCAAGCAGTGGAGTAATTGGAGGCGTGGCGGCGACTCCATATACAGCAGATCCATATGGAACCCTAGATCCTGAGACGTATATGCGACGTTCTTCGCGTCTGGCACGCTTCGGACGTCCCAAGTCTGACCGTAAAATGTGTTCTTCAAAGGCCCGATGCGATTTGCCATAGCAACTACCGACTGTTCAGATTCTGGCACATTCTGAATGAACACAATCCCGTACGTCCAGAGCTGCGACAGGGCCGAGTAAAGAGAATCTTCCTGCGTCATGTACTCCTCATAGTCGACAAACAGATTCGTGGTCTGGATGCTCTCTCCATTCCACTCAGTCTTGTCTGGCAACTTGACAGGTTCGGTATCTCCAAGATGGCTTCTCGGTAAGTACGTTACATGGTCCGATGTGTAAGAGGGTATGTCGTTGGTCCAGTGGATGAATATGCCGTTCTTGGTCTTTTCAATTTCCCTCGCTGTGATGTTCGCAGGTATATCAACGGTGGAAAAGAGCTTCTGACCACTAGAGGTATCTACACACAGTGGACACGTGCAACGATCTCTCAGTAGCAAGGGATCAAACCGTCCCTTTCCTTGAACAAATACCCCGTGCCCGTCGGCACCCACAGTTTTACCTGGTTGCCGGCGAGGCTTGGGAGTCGAAACACCATCTATACTTTCCCGGGTCGTTTGAACGGTTTTCCCCGGCATTGGAGGCCTTTTTCTGAATTCTGATATCGGGACCTCCGAGCCGTCTTGTCGTAAAATTGATACCTTTGGTTGCCGCACTTGCGTGGACGCCAACCTCCTCCTCGCGGCGCGCGCCAATGTATTCGAGGGCTGACAGTTGCGGAACCGAAGACTACAGTTGACAAACCGTGGGGAGACAAGTCCCCGCGGATTGCCTTTCATGGTCAATTAGGTTGTCGAAGTCTAACTAGCAAGGTACATAAATTACATGTTGTAGGCGGCACATGCCCGTCACGGTCGACTGTGGAGGGCACCGAGGTCCGCGTGCGGAGACGCGGAGGTGCCAAGACATCCAATCTGGAAGCTTGATATCGGATAGCCACACCTTAGCAGCGTAATGTAGCCAATGAAGTGACCGTGAACGTAGACGAACGACATCAACCCTCAAGCGTTCTGCCTTCCGTACCTCCATTTGACTTGTGAAGAGACAGATGTATGTCTTCGGAGCCGACGCCCTTGAGAAATGAGGTACGCTCGTCAAGCAAGTGGTAGCTTGTTTATGCGCTGTCTGACTCGTCGCAGGGCTCGCACAAACAGGTCATATTAGCTGGGGCTGTTGCAGGTCTGGTGTCAAGGTAAGTCGTTTGACGCAAACTTGTCATGCAGCCATGACTGATGATTGCAGATTCTGCATAGCCCCTCTGGACGTCATCAAGATTCGCATGCAGTTACAATATCACTCCCTCAGCGACCCGCTATCTCACCAGCCTCATACTCGACGCGGACCCCTCTACAAAGGGACGCTCTCGACCCTCAGGACCATACTGCGGGAGGAAGGAGTGACGGGATTCTGGAAGGGGAATGTGCCGGCAGAGGCCTTGTACCTCGCGTACGGAAGCATACAATTCCTCACGTATCGCTCCACCACGCAAGCGCTGAACACGCTACCTGAGAAATACTCATTGCCAGGTACGGCGGTAAGCTTCATAGCAGGCGCTGTGGCCGGCTCAGCCGCAACCACTGTAACATACCCTCTCGACCTGCTCCGCACAAGATTTGCTGCGCAAGGTACTGAACGCGTGTATGCCTCACTCATCGGATCCATACGGGATATCTCCCGCCTAGAGGGGCCTCGCGGGTTCTTTCGTGGGTTGGGTGCTGGAGTTGGACAGATTGTGCCTTACATGGGCCTATTCTTCGCCCTCTACGAGACCTTGAAGCCGGTCTTCGCTGGTATCTCACTGCCCTTGGAATCGTTGGGGTCTGGGGACGCACTCGCAGGCATCTCTGCCAGTATGATGTCCAAAACGGCCGTGTTTCCGTTGGACACGGTCAGGAAGAGGCTGCAAGTGCAAGGGCCCACCCGGGTCAAATACGCGCACAGAAACATACCAGTCTATGAACGAGGAGTTTACGATGCGCTCAAGACTATCATCAAGAAAGAGGGTGCACGGGGCCTGTATAGGGGCTTGGGCGTCAGTTTGGTGAAGGCAGCACCCGCCAGTGCCGTCACCATGTGGACGTACGAGAGAACCATGCACATCATACAGCGGATAGAGGGCGATGTTGACAACCACTAGTCCGTGCTGCCTCCTCGGACGGCTCTCTATCAATATACTTTCATTCCGGTCAGGTGGTCTATATGTACTCATTCTGTCACACAATACAATAGACTATAGTACAATATTCTAGATACCTTACCTTAGGGTATCTACTTCAGCTACCATCAGGCTTCTCGACTCAACTTCTAGCAGAAAGCGGCAGGTGATGGTCGGAACCTGGAATCGTCAGAACCTTCACAAGGTTGTTCCTTTTTGTGGAGCAATCTTGGTCGTGTGATTGTCGCACAAACGGTAGCCCCTGCGCCTTTCATGTCACACCACCTGACCAGTCTAGGAATGGATTTTCATACCTACACCTTGCGATAAAATTTGAGTGAGTGACAAGTATGATAACGGAAAAGGTAGACGTAGCCTGATCAGATAGATACACCGATGTGTCGGTAGCTTCCAGGTACCTTAATTGACCTGCTGCATGTGCCTTAAGGTTGGATTGCGTAGTGGTACGACTCGCGTGACCCCCTCTCCACAATCCAAACCTGGGGAACTGAATGCGGGGTAATGGTAGGTCGCGGAATAAGGTACCTAGCTCGAGGTATGTGGTAGGTGCTTATGCTACAGCTCCTTCCAATTCTTCCTCACCTCCCCTTCTTCCCTTCTTCCCTCCAAGCTGTAAGCCGCATCTTTCACCAATTGCCACATCACCTCATATCATACCAAACCGTCAAAATGAGTGCAATCATTCCAGAGGATGGAGAGGCTCCTGTCGAGCAGATCAAGGTCCTCTTCACCCTCCACCCAGGCATGGATGCACTGGACTTCATTGGGCCCCTGGAGGTTTTGACTCACGCGCAGCACAATCCCAAAGATTCCGGTATGCAACAACCCTATTCTGACTACACGAGTGTGTGCTGATACTTCGTTCGGCCAGAAACCAAAGCCTTCACCTGCACTTTCGCTGCTGACTCTGAGCACGTTGTCTCCGCTCAGGGCGCCTCCTTCCGTGCCCACATCGACTACAAAGAGGCCATCCGCCGTCTCCCTGAGTTTGATGTAGTCATCGTTCCAGGCGGCGGCACAGATGAGATTCTCAAGACCCAGGCTCAGCCCCTCGGCCTTATCAAGGCTTTTGCCGAATTGCAGAGGAAGAACCCAATGAAGGAGCGTACTCTCATGTCTATCTGTACGGGCTCCCTCTTCCTTGCCCAGCTAGGCATCCTGTCCGGACTATCCGGCACTACCCACCCCGATTACATGACAAAGTTTGAGATACTTTGTTCGCAGGCTGCCACACGTGACCTTGCCGAACGTACGGACGTTCTGGACGAGCGCTATGTGGTCAACAATTGCCGCTTCGACTTGGGCGAAGAGATCGATGAGAATCCATACATCCGCCGCCGTTCTGATGCCGGCCGCCGCCCCAGCAATGCAAGAAAGGGCAGCAACTCGTGGAAAGAGAGCAATACACGTAGAGAGAGCAACGCTCGGAGGATGTCCCTAAAGTTGGGCGGACTGAGAGTCATCACCTCCTCCGGCATCGCGAGTGGTATGGACGCCGCTCTGTACCTCGTCAGTGCTATGGTCAGTCTCGACTGTGCCAATGAGGTTGCTAGGGTCATGCAATTCCAGTGGAGCAAGGGCGTTGTTGTGAAAGGGCTCGATGTCTAGACTGTACGCGTAGTGCATGCGCCAAAAACTGGGACGCCTAGGTACCAATCAACGGGACGGCATAGAAAGCTTTAAATGCTTCATGGCTTCTTTTGAAATGCGAATGAGAAATGACAAACTCTGTTAAATTGAAAAGACCATGCAGATGATGCTCTCTATCGTGACTTCCAACTCGAAATTGGATGCTTCAGGTTTCAACCTCAGGCTCCTCCGCAAGGGAGGAAGCCGCCGCCAAGCATCGGCGTTCGCTCTCACCCCGCCGACCCCACCACTGCCGTCACTGTGTTGCTATTGACCTCTCTACTACATCTTTTATCTCGAATACCATACCGCATAGTGAAGCTAACAATGGCCGACGTTGCAACCGAGACTCCTCTGCCAGCCAGGCAGGTCACCTACTGTGGTGGTTCGTCTACCCCGCCGCATGCTCCTGACCGCTCATACTGACAAAAAGTACCAGTCTGCAGTCTACCACCAGAAGTAGGTAGGCGGGCCCACCCAGATTCTGGCTCCCGGCCTCAGAAACCGATACTAAGACTACACCGTGCAGTACTGTGAGTTCGGCGGCACGACCAAGAAGTGCGAGGAGTGGTTAGAGAAGAACCACCCAGACCTGCACAACAAACTTTACTCCGAAGGTACGCCTTGCTCCCCCTCAGGGTTCCCAGAGCTCGTAGGACAGGTTTTGACACTCTACGGTATCCAGATGCAGTCGCAGCCGGCCTGAGCACCCTCAGCGTCGACGCCCAGAAGCGAGCCGAGAAGGACGCGCAAAAGAAAGCCGCGAAAGCGGAAGCCCAAGAAGCGCGCGAAGAAGAGAAGCGCGCGACGTCCAAAGTGGTGATCAAGCGGGTGGAGCGCAACAAGCGGAAGCACGTCACCTGCATCACGGGGCTAGAAGCCCACGGCATGGACCTGAAGAAGATCGCGAAGGACTTGGGCAAGAAGTTCGCGACGGGAAGCAGTGTCACCAAGGTTGCTAGTGGCGGAGAGGAGATTACGGTCCAGGGCGATTTGTCAGATGATATTTTTGATTGGTTGCAGGAGAATCATCCTAAGATTCCGGAGGATAATATTGAGTTGGTGGAGGATAAGAAGAAAAAGAGTGCGAGTTAGAGGGGGTTGCGGCTGTGCTGTAACTACCGCTGGGAGTGGTGCTGTGCTTGAGGGCATGATATGAATGACAAAACAATTTCATGATTTTGGAAGCTGTTGCGTTTGACGGTATACTTGAAGTGTTGCTTACATGGGGAACGGACTCCCAGTCTATGATGAAGACAACGAACCGGCGAAGCGTTCCAACTCTTGTGAAACCTTGAACATTAAGTATAAGTCGAACCAAAAAGCAAGTTGTATTTTCATGGCAATATAGCCAAAGAGCTCGCGGCTTGGGTATCTTGCTATAAACAAACGCTGCGGCCTCAAAACCCTCCATCATTAGATTCCCAACGATAAATATCTCCCCTTCCTTCCCCCATTATATACATGCACTAACTCTTTATTCCCCGTCCTGCTCCGGCGTCCCAGCGCCGCTCGAAAAGTAAGCCGTATCAATCGCCAAAATCCACTCATGCTTCTCACTCTCCGTCCTGGTCGCGAACAGCCATGCTTTTGTGGTCGCGTAGACCGCGAACACGTGCATGGGCACCCTGTTGTCGTTCTTCAGCAGCTTGGCGACCTCTGGTTGGTGGTCGACGCGCGAGTTGGTGAGGTTGATCGCGTTGATCTCGTCGCCCTCCGGCATGCTGTGGACGTGCAGATATGGTCGTCGTAGCTCTAGATGCCGGCGCACCCAGCGTGTGTTGTCGGTGTCTGGCATTAGCATGAAGCCGGACTTCAACACGTTGGGGTTCTTGGGTACGAAGCGCATGCTTGCTTGTAATGGCTGGGTCGCCGTCTGGCCATCCGTGCTGTTCGCTGCTGCTGCTGTTGGGACGGGCGCGAATGCTGCGCCGTTGACTGGAGGCTCGGTGTTTTCGGAAGTGATGATAGCATCATCCATGCGCTCTTGCGTCTTCCACGCACCAATGATCTTGTTTAGTGACTCCCGCTGCCGATCGTCAAGCTGTTCCATACTCTCGTCCGAGGGAGAAGCCTTCACATACAGGCCACCAGGAATGCCTGACCCTTTCGTTCGCTCGACATCGGCCGCCCTTTGTCGTTTTCTTCGATTGTCGAGGAAGTCCTTCACAAGGGAGACACCGCGCGGAGCCCACCCTTCCAACGTTTCCTCGCCTTTGACGTAGGAAGACTGGGTGTCAAAGCGCCAAAGTTCTCCTGGCCGATGCGGAGGTTGAGGCTTTGTGACTATCGAGAACAAGCCTGTGGTAGAGTGAACAATCCGCGAGCTATTGAATAGCTGTGTGAAGAGCGAGGTCTGGCGGATGTACGAGCGAGATCGCATCTGCACGGCAATCTTGAAAGAGAATCTCAGCGGCTCCGCAAGCTTTGAAGACACAGCACTCCAGTTCAGAGACAGCTGCACCCGATACTTCTCTGCTGTGGGACGGTCAAGCAAAACGGAGTCATGGGCACTGGAATCCCACTGTGTGACGATCTTGGCGGTGATCGTGCCATCACCGTGGCTTCGGATGAGTGGTGGAGAGACGACAGTGAGCGGTATGGTGCCTTGCTCATCTGTTAGATCCGGCGATCGTCCAGACGGGTCTAGCAGGTGCAGCTGTCCCGCCTGGACCGAGGTCAGATCAGTCCAGGGTAACGCATCCCCTGATGCATGCGTAAATTGGATGACTATGCGACGCTGAAGGCCTTGGTGCAATTGATATGCGCCAGGGTCCATGGTGCTATTTTGGATGACCTCGACTGGCTGGTATGTACCGTCTTCACTGATCTCGAGCAGCTGCACTCTGGCGAAGACGTCATGGCGCTGGTCGGTAAAGTATTCATGCTCGCCCAAGCGGGAGCGTTGACGCTTTTGCCTGGGCTCGACTGCAGAGTCACGCATATCGTCCCAGCTCAGCAGTTTGTCCAAGTGCATAGGAGTCACCTTCGCGAAGATGGAGACTCGGAGCGAGGACTCACGTGGACTCGACACGGGAAGACCCATGCTGTGCACGCTTTCGAATCTTACCGGCCCCTCGTCGAACCCGTTCACCATCTGCGTAGTAGTAGCACCATCCTCTTCTGAGATACCGGGGAAGAACAGCTGAGCATGTACATCTGTTCCTTCTCTTTCCGCAAAGCCGATCATGTCGTGCATAACGACGTTAAATTTCAAAGTCGATGAAGGCGCCTCCGCAGATGACGGCTCTAGCGAGAGGCGTACAATACCGACGACCATCCAGGTGTAAGGCGAGTACACGTCAAGTGTGAAGTCTTGGACCCGGCACTGGAAGACCGCTGTCAAGGGAATATCAGCGTCGCCAATGCGCGTATACTCCGGGAGACAAGGCTCGGAGAAAGGATTGTCTAGCCGGAAATGTTTCACATATTCAGGCTGGTCAAGGTATTGGTTCATCTGGCGCATGAGTCGAACCCTAGCACGCAGTTTCTCGAGAGACCACAAATGCACAACTTTGCTCTTGAAGTCGACTACCCTGACCGCGATGCAGGGCTTTCTCGCCCGCTCTAGGGGGAGGTCGTCTTCGGTAGAGATTTCGTTGAGCACCAGGTCGTAGGATGAACCGAAAGTATTGCCGACATCCACGATTGTAAATTGGAAGACGACATGCTTGTCCATCTGCTGGCTCATGATCTGGGCTTCCTTTAGAATTGCTGCATTTTGCAAGACAGCTGTTGCCATTGCGACGTATCGCTGTTGGCGCCAATGAGCCACGACATGCTTTGCAATGTGGACTTCTTCTTCTGTTAGGCCCGCTGATTTGCTTGCAGGCTGGGCAGACCGCCGTCGCATCTCTTTGATTTGTCGTTCGAATTCTTCCTTCTGAAGCTGCAACTGCGTCTGCATCTCTTCCTTTGCGGCTCGGAGTGAATCCTCCATCTTGGTCTTCTCTGCCCGGATCAACTCCATCTCAACATTCGAATCTTCGGCGGATTTCAACCTCTCCTGATACTCTTCCTTTTGCTTATCGAGCTGTTGCTGCATTTCCTCTTTGACTTGTTGAAGTCTATCATCTTCTCCATGCTGTTGAGGAGTGGACGGCATAGTCAAAGCTGTGTCCAGAGAGAAATTGTCAATGGTGCCACCTGACAAATACCTCTCCCGCAATGGGTAAGAAGTCGTTGATTCCGTGTCATCGTCTCCGTTCATCTCAAACAAACGGCTCTCAGGCATGCCCCTACGGACAGCTCGCACCTTCTGCAGGTCGTCGAACAATACGTCCAACTCATCGTCGGTAAGTGTTGACATCTTCTGATCGGGACCAAGCACAGCAGACACCGCTTCCTTTCGAGCGAGGCTCCAGTCTGACTCCCGCCCAATAGATCTGGAAGGGGCTGGTGACTCAGCTCTTGAGCCAACGTCTGAATCCACTCCGCTAATGTTGCTGACCCCTCTCTTGTGGCTCGGTCTTATGGATGGCGACTCGATTTCGCCAGGCATGATGGAGTGCCGAAGCATGCTGCCTCCCTGCTCTGCTCGCTCGGCCCTGGCTTCCTGGGGATGATTGAAGCGGAATATGTGAAAGTCTCCGAGTATAATGCGGTATCCACTTCGTAGCCGCTTGGGCTGCTCTATTCGTATGCCGTTGACCATTACCGCCGCATTCTCGTTGGGTACGACTGTGACCACCCCGTCCACGTTTTCGAACGTGCAATGGTCGTGAAGAATTTTTGATCCGTTAAGCCGTATTTCCGCATTTTGCGCAGTGTCGACATTGCCCACCGTGGTCGTTCCGGGCTTGAGATTGTAAACCAAGCATTCGGCGAGGAGAGGGTCATCGCTCAGGTTGACCAAGTGCGGCATCTTCTTAGGCGTAGATAGACCCACGAATCCCTTCTCGATGCTGATGCCCAGCTCTTCCAATGCTGCTTCTCGCTCTTTATGGATTTGCTCTGTCTTGACTAATTTCTCCTCCCATGTCTGGTTTAGGTCCTGATACAGCTTTTCAGACTGACTCAGCTGTTCCGCAATCTCAGCCTTTGAGACTTTCTTGACTGAGCCGTCGGCCTGCGTGAGCGAGACAATCTGTTGGTCTAACGGAGTATCGGCTGAGTACTGCTCTTCTGCGATACCGCCGGTAGTTCCACCGCTGCTCAGTTTCGATCGAAGCTGCGCCAGCTCTTCTTTCAATTCGCGAATCATGCGCGCGTTTGGATCTTCGTTCACGACTGCGTGGTTCTTGATGCGTTTGGCCGAGTCTGCATAGCGCAGTGTAGACAAAGTCTCTTCGAAGTTTATATCTGCGGGTGATATGGCTGCAATCATGGCAGTCAAACTGTTACCACCTAGTGAGTCCTTCAGCAGCCAGGTTAGGACCGAGTCTCTGTAAGGGACCATGGATGCGTTCTTTTTCTTGCCATTCGAGAGATCTGCGAGGGCTGCAATGACCCGACCGAGTGTGGATAAAGATCGATTGATCTCTGCTCCTTCCTTAAGACGCGCTCCCGTAGCTCCAGTAGACGTGGCTCTTTCTGAACCCGCAAGGTCGACCAAGCTGATCTTTGCAACCTTCTCCGTGTCCATGCCGGTTTCCACATCGTGCCTCTTCTGGGACAAGGTCAGGGTGAAGACTGCGTGGGATCTACTACTGGTCTCGTTCATGTTCGTGGCAGCAACCGTCCGTGCCTTGTTGCCCTCGTCCATGAGATTCTCGATCTCTGCAAATGAGCGAACCACCAGCTTCGCGAGATCTTCCACGTAGGGTCCTGTAGACGGATGCTCTCGTACTTTCAAATTGCCCTTTGTGGATGGATTAAGCAGATCGCGCACGCGTTCGTTGTAGATTTCCAGATATGAGACCTCGACTGTACAACCCAAATTTGCATCCTTTTGTAGGTCCTCTATCCGCTCGAACATGTTCCTACAAATCTTCGGGATGACACCTTCCTCTTGCCCATATCCCATCATTGAGTACGACTTTCCGGAGCCGGTCTGGCCGTATGCGAAGATGCAGTTGTTATAGCCCTGGAATGCATTGTCCAGCAATGGCTTTCCCAAGTCCGCGAACAAGTCATCTTGTCCAGCGAAGTTCGAGTCTTTTCTGTTGAAGGACCAGTAACTTTTGTCGAAAGCGAATGTTTTCGTTGCTTCTTTGCTTTTCGAGCGAGGATCAAGGTTGGCTGGAGGAGTAAGGACAGTTTGGGTCTCTTTCATCTGCACAACGCATTTTGCGTTGCGATCGATTTCTTATTCAGGTCAGCTGGATGCATCGCGGTCATGTCAAAGATAGACTTACCTCGAGAGTTGAAAGGCCTCACCCTCACCACCACCTTAATGTTACCTCCCCCGGCCGCAGCCATCTCCGCTCAGTGTCGGCAAGGGCTCACAGCAACAGCGAGATGGGTAGCGGTATAGAAGGGAAACAAAATTAGTCTGGCATTGCGGTCGCCTATGTATAAACGTCGAGGCTTTGGGTGTTGCGTCAAGGGTTCGCGGTGTACTGTATAATAGTAGGTGTATGTTGCCAAACCTCCCTCGCGTCACTTGCGTAGCTCAATGAGGCATGGTGTTGTCGGCAATGCAGGGTCCCGCATGCGGCTCGCGTGCGCGCCGCTTCACTCTGGGGTCGAGAAAACGTCCACGCCAAGCTTCTGCGAATGATTGGAGACGGACAGCAGACATATCCATGGATTCTTGGGAACCGTCCAGGAATATCACAGTACCGTCGTTTAATCCATAGCCGTCCGGTCTGGCATCATCGTTCTCATGGCCCAAGAGATGTTCCGTCCTCCAGTCAACCGCGCCATGAAGGTGCTGGACAAGTCTTTTTTCCAGAAGAAAGTGCCAATATCTGCGGCGAGAATCCTGGATAACAAGAATATCTCAAGATGCAGAACGGAGTTACAGAAAAGCAAAGACATCCTGCAGCTTGATCGCATGAGCAGTGTCCTTTCCGATCCAGAACCCTCGGAAGCACAGAAGGGAAGAAGGTGCATATTGCTTCGTCCCGAGCTTCGGGATACAGGTGATCGCCTTCCCTGGAGCCCAAAGGTATCCGAACTTGTCAAAGACCAAGTTATTAGCGTCATTCCCTTCGAGCTGCACCTTGACTACGACTACTGGAACTACCATGAAATCGCAAGCGCAATTCTGCCGTCAGCGGAGGACGATGAGATCCCTTCGGGCTTCACTTCGGTCGGTCACGTGGCGCACTTGAACCTACGAGACAAGTACCTCGCCTACAAGGACATCATCGGCCAGCTAATCCTCGACAAAAATCCCACCGTCCGTACCGTTATCAACAAGGTTGACGATGTTGGAGAGGAGAACGAGTACAGAACGTTCCGCTATGAGGTACTTGCAGGCCCTGACGATATGGATGTCGAGATCCGTGAAGCAGATTGCACGTTCCGCTTCAACTATGCCAAGGTCTACTGGAACAGCAGGCTGAACACTGAGCACGAGCGTCAAGTCGCTGCATTCCAAGAAGGCGAAGCCGTCTGCGATGTCATGGCGGGCATCGGACCGTTTGCAGTGCCTGCTGGCAAGAAGAGAGTCTTCGTATGGGCAAACGACCTGAACCCAGATAGTTACACTAGCCTTGAAGATGCAGTCCATCGGAACAAGGTAAGACTGCCATTGAAAGCTATCTTGCATGAGACACGTCTAATTGCTCTAGGTCGGCGATTTTGTCAAGCCGTTCAACACGAACGGACACTCGTTCATCCGAACCGCCACAGCTGCGCTTCTGAGGGACAATCATTCCGCCACAATTTACAAGAAGCAATCAAGGACCGAAGCAAAATTGTCCAAGCCCGAAGTGCTCAAGACACTAACGCAACCTCGGGTTTTCGGCCACTATGTCATGAACCTCCCAGCATCCGCTATCGAGTTCCTACCGTCCTTCATTGGACTGTACACCGATGAGGACAGGAAATTGCTGCCAGCGGATTTCAAGCTTCCAATGGTGCATGTCTACTGCTTCAGCACTAAGAGTGACGATAACGTGCAGGAAGGGATCAAAATCTGCGAGGAG
Source organism: Zalaria sp. Him3 (assembly GCA_027923365.1). Taxonomy (NCBI): domain Eukaryota; kingdom Fungi; phylum Ascomycota; class Dothideomycetes; order Dothideales; family Zalariaceae; genus Zalaria; species Zalaria sp. Him3. The sequence goes on from BPUN01000003.1 coordinate 523,779, forward strand.
ATCTCCAAGCAATTAGATTACCGCATCACGCCACAGACTCCGGAAACCGTGATATATGACGTCCGAGACGTCGCGCCACACAAGCGGATGTTCTGCGCTAGTTTCAGACTGCCTGAGGAGGTAGCGTTCAGATGATGCTCGCGCAGGATCCTTGAGCGTTCTCATCGGACCGCTCGCCTGGCGCACATACGCATCCGAAGGTTTCCATGCACAGTCGCTGGAATGTGTTAGTCCTTTGCGACTGCGCATACGGCCGCGAGAGGCAAACGGGCCATAAATGCTTTCGGGCGCGGGACGATAGGGGTGGGTGATATTGCCCAATCGGGTCTCTGGATCATCATTGATTTTTGTTCACCACTCAGCAAACCACTCGATCTCATTCAAAGATCCAACCAAGCCGTTCTAACTTCATAAACATCATCCTCGACGCCGTCCGTGGTCAGGATATAGAAGATGACTTCTCTTTGCCCTCTTTCCGGATCTTCGCGGCTTTGTACCGCTCGAACCCTCTTCCAACTGGGGATGTCGGCCGCCCTCTGTACCACGCGGCCATCTTCTTCAACATCAATGATAAAGTCGAGAACTCGGGCCAGCCCTTGGCTCTCCCAAACCCCCTCTTTCCTATTCACTGAATATAGCATGGCCCTAACCCGCCGACGGAGTGCCGGATCCCGACATCGATGGCCGATCATATAAAGCGGCATAACAAAGTTTTCGGCACTGTCCAGGAGGAGAGAGCCCCCAGGATTGTGTCTTTCGCCATCCTTCGACATGAATGGCAGGGTTTCGGCAAGATCCAGAAAATGTCTCCAATCCGATTCGGCGCCGTCCCAGCTCGTCTCCACGCTGCCAAACCCAACGGCGGACACGGCCTTGACGAAGGTATAACACATTTCAAGCATCGTAGTAGCATGCTGATTACGCTGTGCCTCGCGCATATTCTCCGGCGCCAGCGTTGATCTAAAAGCTGAGAAGGCACTATGCCAATCTTGAACTGCGCTCCTGCAGGTGTCCAATCGGATCATTGCATCTGCGAATTCGCGGGAACCGGCGTCCTTCAGACGGCTAAATGTCTCGCCAAGCCAGTTGATACTCCGGGCGATTTCGATGATGGAGAGCTGGGCGTCCGAAAAGGCGCCGAATTTCAGCGGTATCGAAGGCGCGGAATCCGTGTGGCCTGAAGAGCGGTCAAGCTCCCACGGCGCAGAGGACTCGGAAAATGTCATGGCTTGTAGGTCGAGCGAAGCAAAGACGCCGCGTATGCCACAACTGTCTACCCAGCCCCGGCCACTGTGTCCAACCGTGCGTACGTGATCGTGCATGATGCGCATGCCATTCTGGAGATGCAACTGCGCTAGCCCGTAATTCCTCTGCAGGTTCTCGTAGAAGACGAACAGGATGCACACGACCAGTATCGACGCGATTTGGCTCCGATCGGCAGTCCGGCCGGCACTGGCGAGTAAGGCGTTGGTGCTTCTGATGGCTTGGGTGTAGTTGGCGAGCTCGAATGCACTTCCGGGTCCCACGATCCGAACGAGGCTGCCGCTGGTCTTATACCGTTCGTATAGGGCGCTGAGAGCGAGCAAGGCGTGCTTGATCGCTGGCTGGCTGTGGCTGACTTGCAAGACGGTGCTGTTCCAGAATGTCGAGTCGATGAACTGCGTGGTATCTGGGATGGTGCAGTGCAGGAAGAAGTCAAACGACCGCGCCTCGACGGGGAGAATGTTGGGGTGCACTGAGGGAACCAGGACACGCAGACTCCTTGAAGATCCGGTCGCGGTGCTGCCGCCCGTCACATGGCGAGCGACGGAATGGTCTGCTTTCGCGGTTGCCGGTTTCTTCCTCCGAGGAAGAGTCGTGTAGTTGTAGCCATCACACTTCCGCCCCGTGCTGGTGCATTTCTGGCAACACGGTTTGCCCTCGTCACACTTGATCCGACGAATCCTAGGTCCTCCCCTTTAGCAATCCAAGCTACCCCAGTTCATTGCCACCTCCTTCATGGTAGTCGTACCTGCAAGTAACGCATCCCGTGACTGTCCTGACGACGCGCGAGACCGCGCCGTCCCTAGCTGCCGCATCCGCGCTGTCTGTCTTTCCCATCAGCTTCGCCGTGGCCTTGATGCTGTGATCCGTGATCCGTGATCCGCCGGGTGGGACCTAGACGCGAGTCCCTCAAGCCTAGTGGAAAGGCATGCTCAGCTCAGATAAGGTAAGGTATGTACATGTTCGTAGGCAGCCAAGTCCATGTTCAGTAATACAACCGCCCCGGGAGCAGCCTTCTCATGCACATGCATGTTCCGCTCCGCCTCAGCCCCAGCGACCCGCTGACTCGATCCTGCTTTAGCCGAGCCCTGGGCTATGGCATTTCCTCACCGCAAGACCAGAAGCAAAACACCGATTAGAAACATGATGGTATAAGAAGAGCATTGAGGGATGTCTTTTCGGATCAAAAAGTTATGTACCAAGCTAAATGGAGGTCCATTCGCGAACATGGAAGGCCCGACGCTGCACGTCAACGAGGTCGGAGCTCCTGGGTACGTCCATCCTCCTCCTTGGGCGGGCAGCCTTACATGTAAAGTTAAGCAATAGATCCAACACTCCGAAATCACTAGGAAAACATATCAATAGTCACCGTCATGTAAAGCTAAAACAGCCTCTGTACGGTTCACCTGGTTATACACCAATATGGTATCGAATACATATACATACAAAAACGCTACGGGGAATCTCTAAAAACACACAAAAAAAGCAGATTGGATCGACTCAGTCGGGCCGCCGCCGCCATGCTCATGCAGGCGTAGCGTCCAAACCCTCCCTTTTCAGGTCCTCCCTCAGTTTATCAGACCATTCTCCAGCCGTCGAGTCAAGGAAGGTAGGACTTCGGAGCGCTTCCTCATCCTCCTCGTCACCTCGACTTGGCTCTCCATCACTTGTAGTAGCACCATCTTGGTCCTGTTTGTGCCCATGATGGCTCTTCTCTTCGTAGGGAACCGCATCCTCGCAGCCAGTTGGCGTCCTACAAATTCTCCTGGCCTCTTCGGAAGCGGTCTTCCAGATGACTTCTTTGACCTCCTTTCCAACCTTTTCGATCGAATCCATCGCCCAGATGACATCTAAGTGTTCGTAGCCTTCTATGATCTTCTTGTGTACAACATTCACATGCGGCTCTCTTCCACGGTCGAAGCGTCTCAACAGCCGCCGACCATCAACCAGGTCGTCCGCACCGCAGACCCACATGGCAAGTGGGGGAAATTGATCATCGTACCAGGCAAATCTGCCCTTGTCCTTCTCTCTCTCCGGACTCCCGGACACCTTGGGGGCGCCAGCTCCCTCGTTCGCCTCATCCCTCGGGTTCCTGCTTTCGCTTGAGGTGTGCTCGCCCTCATAGTATCGCTTAATGAACCCATCCTCCTCCTCGTCCTCTTCATCTTCCATTTTCGACTCATCCCGTGTGGCCAAGATACACTTCTGGCGGGCGAAACATTCCCTTCCGAGCCACCAGCGCATACTCTCGGCACTCACGTATACGGGAGCGAACTGAAACATCCTGTCTCTGAGATCGAGCTCCCATCGCGCATCGGTCCAGTTGAAGAGGAAGCTGAAGACTCTGTAGCCCATGGCACCGTAGAACCCAGCGGGCAACAGAGTGTGCATCTTCATCATGAAGGGGATGAAGGCATGGATGCCAAAGACGCAGCGAAACATGGCTGGGCTGATGGCGCGCATGAACTTGAAGTAAGCTTTGCCAATCAGAGGTCCGGCATACGCTGCCGGAGCGAGCGCGCAGAATACAGATATCTTCTCGCCGATGTCAGGACGCTGCTCTTTGGCGAGTGCTACAAAGGTCTGGGTGGTGCCTTGACTGTGTGCAACGAGTCCGAGTTTCGGGAAACCAGTCTCGGCCAAGACGCGGGAAGTTAGTGCAGGTAGGTCCATGACACCCATTTGCCTGATGTTCCAGGCCCACATGCGTGGATCGGAGTATTCGAGCATGGTATGGCGAGGGTTAAAACCACACCTATTGTTCCCGAGCCACACGTCGTAGCCACTCTTCGCCAGATAGAAAGCCAGACTGTCTTCGTCGGTGCAACAGTAGGCACCGGCAGATTGAAGGAGTCCGTGTATCATCAAGACCGGATATTTCTTGTTGCCGTCCTCGTACGCACTCTCGGCCTCTCCAAAGGCGGGGGCTGAACTTTTGGTGTGGAAAATGCCAGGCCCGTGAGAATGACGCGATCCAGATGGTAGTCTTGTGTACTCCCGCGGGTTGTAGAGATGCCATAACTCGATGATGAAACCGTCTTCCGTTTCGACGTCGAAATATTCGACATCCAGCCCTACACGCCTCGCATAGTAGCCGACATCACAGACTAAGGGATCTGGACCGCCCTCAGTCGGTACAAACTCCTCATCCCGGGTTATCTTCTCGTCTCGTTCCACATCAGGTGTTGTTATCTTAGGCTTGCCATCGTGTTTCTTCTCCCATTCTTTTTCCGCTTGTCGCCTTGCCTTGCGCCTCTTCTTCTCTTCGTGATAGAAAGGACGGCGATTATCAGGGTCGTTGAACGTCAGCCGAATGCGGATATGCTCGAGCATCATTGGTATGCTGGTAAATGCTGCACCGAGAACAATGACGAGGAGGAAGCCCAATGATAAGAAGGCGCTGGTGAACCGGAAGAACCAACACTGCGCACTACGCAGGAGCGTAGGAGGGCCATACATTGGCAAAGGAGGAAAGAGAGGGTTTGTTCGTGACTGTGGAATAGCTTGTCGCAGTGGTGCTCCCGGACTCGAGCTCTGTTTGCTGGATGCGACATCGCTGGGTCTTGCGCCATGTATAGTACCATCTTTTGCCTCTCGTGTGCCACATTTGGCAGGAAAGCTTTGGCTGGGATCTCGGTCCTCGAGGACATCTTTCAGGACGTTGAGTTTGATTGCTTCTTCCAGGGGAACTGCAGGGAGTCTGCCCCCATTCACGGTCTGAATGACAGGGTCTTGAGGAGTAACGAATTTGGCCTCTACGGCCCGTGTCGAGCCAGTTGTGTCATCTTCCTGCTCTGCGGTGTACTGTGCCAGACGCTCCGACTGGCGAGTGTATTCAATTGCTGGGTCTACATCGGACTGCGCCTTGGACGCGGTGAAAGGTGCGGCCGACGAGAGAAGTGGCATGGTAGCGGTGTCGAGCATGTGGAGTGGCAGAAGAGCAGCATTGGCGAATAGTTTGCGAAAGTGTGGTCAGCAGAATGTGTGCGACTGCGCGCAAAGAGTGTATGAAGAGCGAAAGAGGCGTTGACAGGAATAAGAGTGACATTCGTCCTGACCGGGATGCGACACTCCCAACGGGGGCGGCTGGGGATCATCTGTGCCGTTTCCCTGCTAGCGAACCATGACGTCGGCGCCGACTCGGACCCTCCGCTGGTTTGGTGGTGCCATCCACATGTGCACGACGACCATGCGCTGAGGCATGTGAAAGAAGGTACTAGAAAGCTGGGACAAAACAAACGATGGGCCGCGCGCAGATGCAGCAGCGGGATATGGCGGAGATGCAGCAGGATAGAGGGATGGGCGCTGCATGCCCCTCGTCTTGCCAGGGCAGACAGTCTGTCGCAATCTGACTTCGTCCATCGCGCCTGCCTTCGCCGCAAATCCACCGCTTCTCCGCACATCTCACTTCCGCCGCCTTGGCATTCCCGATACCCGCACACGCTGCCAATGCGAACATGCGAACGCGCCCGAGATCGCTCCAACCCTGTCACCGTGGCCAGGCCAGCTTGCGCCCACCACTCCACCGCTCCACCACTTGGCCGGCACTCTCTCTTGTTTCATCATCCCGAAGAAGCGTTTGCAGCACTGTCCAGCAAATCGGCTTCTGACTCGGCTTACCTCGGCTCGGCAACGCCATGCCAGCTTGCTTTCATATGACTCTCCACACAAACAGCTCCTTAGACGCCTCTACCGAAGAGCTCCTCGAGGAGTAGACAATGGCATACAATGATCCGGCTCCAGGCTCGCTGAAGCGCAAGAGAAGGAGAAGGGCAGACAAACCACCTATCGCGGCCCGACTGCAGCTGGACGACAAGCTAAAGGGCGAATACGGCTTACTGTCGGCAGACCTGGTTGACGACCTCTTTCCAGGAAGTAACGCGACCTCCGAAGACCATATCTACTACATTGCTGTCAGCCAGTACAAGCCTATATCAGATGGCCCTCTCACAAGTTCGCAGTGGACCGTGGTTCCATGCAGACGCGGTGGAGACAGCACACCGGAGCTTCCTCACTCGACAGTCCGTGTGCCAACAGAGGCCTTATGCGCTCAGAGCCTCCTCAATTCCCTTCAATCGCTCTCTACAGGTCGCGGAGCTCGATGGATAAGCTCTATTGAAGTCCGTATCGTTGACGTGCAGCCACTGCCTCTCGACACAATCTACGTCTCTGTGGACGGGGAGGCCCTGCGCAAGATCGAGGAGGTCCAGCAGAAGTTTGGTGGTGGATTTCCAGGCTACAAGAATGGTACACGCAGGAGCTCAAGCAGGGGTAGAGGAAGCAAGAACAAGGACACTGGTTCGGGCACGCTCTCTGTTCGTACGCAGCAAGAAGCCGTACAAGTCGTCAAGACAGCATTCAGGAACCTTCATGTCGTACATTCTGGTGATGCCATCCGCCTGAACTTGCCCACACATCCCATCACACACGCGGCTCCCCCTTCAGCCACTGTCACCGGCTGCGAGCCCGTCTCACAAGGCTCAATCGGCGCGAGTACTCGCGTCGTGCTCGTGGTAAAAGACGGTACCCATGAACACCGAGGAAAGCCATTTCCCGTTTTCAGACAACAGCCCGTTGATACTGTGGCGGAAGTGGAAGAAGAGACATCAAACGAGGCCTTCTTTACCGCTGCGGAGGATGGGCCAGGCTTTATGACTGCGGCGCAGTCCGATGAAGATTCCGCATCCGATGCACTGGGCCCTGAAGGCTCCGAAATAGAAGACGACAACCTTTCTGACGATTCCGACGAAATGATTTCCCTCAGTTCGCCTGCTCTTGGATCGCAAGTTTCTGGCGTGATGTCGTCGCTGACAGCGGCAACGCCCCGCCCTTTTGGCAGACATACTAATGGTATCTCTACGCCTGGGTCAACCTACTCCGCTATGACATCGAACACTGTACGCGGTGGCCAGCCAGGACAGAGCAAACTGTTCCAAACGCAAGGATTGCTCGAACGAATATCTGAGGAGCTTCTTCACCCTAAGCCAGGTTCTGACGACGATGAAGAGGCTAGGGTATACGTAGATACGGTCGCTCTTGCGAAACTAGGCTGCTTTTCCGGAGACTGGGTTACGGTCGAGGCCGCCGAGCCGCCTTCTCATGGAGGTTTAGCAGGTCTTGGGCTCAGCATGTTCGGGGAGCATACACCGGAGGACAATAACTCGCGGAGACCGGTGAAGGTTTTTGGCCTCCCAGAGAGCATGTCGACCCCACAAGCCCGCTACCCTCTTCATCAAGGAACTGGGCGCCGTGACAGCATTTCCTCGGTGCGAACTGTTGCCACTACTCCCGCAATACTGCACGCTTCTCCAGTCCTACTAGCCAACCTTGGTGACCCGAGTCATCTCCGAGTCTCGACCCTGAGCCGACCTGCTGCACCCACAGGGCCTAGGGCCGTACCTCAGAGAAACCGAATCACTTCGTCTTCAACCCCTCCACTTGCTAAGGAGGTTACGTTGCTCAGGGTCTCGACACCGCTATCGACCGAGACGGCCTTGCAGCCCAGCCTCTTCACCGCACTTAGGGAATATTTCGAGGACAAGTCGCGCGTCGTGAAATCAGGGGATTTATTGGCTATTCCCATCGACGTATCGCTCGGACGAGCCATCTTCGAAGGAGGTGCCGCCGATGAAGATGTCAGTAACAGCGATCTCTTATCTACCTCCGTCTCTCCTGCCAAAGATGGCTCAAGAAGTACGGCACCAGGCAACATAGGGGTTGCTTGGTTCCAGATTGGAGGTGTCACTGGCCCCTCCCAAGATGACGAGCAAGACCCGTCGGACGTCGACATTTGGAACGGCGTGGTGTCGATAGATCCTACAGCAACGCGCATGAGCCAGTCCGGCGTTGAGCAGAGAAGGTTGCCATCATGTATGGGCAATGTATGGCCCTATTACCATGGGCTCCTGAGAGCTCCGCCTCGGTCAAGCTCCTCCAAGACCGGACTTATAACTCCCCCAAAGCCTTTTGTATCCCAACTTCAACGACGTCTTCGAGGGCTCATTTCCGCAGCCACCAGTGCTCGTGCAACTCATCTGGCTTTGCCTCCGCTTGCGATCCTCTTGACATCTAACCAGCGAAGCGTGGGAAAGTCTTACACCGCTTCTATGGCATGTCTCGACCTCGGCATTCATTTCTTTCCTATCGACGCATACGACATCCTCTCGGCAAGCGCATCGGGAGGAGGCGATGTCAAAACCGAGACTATCCTGAGGATGCGCGCAGAGCGAGCGCTGAGCTGCGGCTCGCAAAATACCGTCGTCCTCGTACGTCACATTGAAGCTCTCAACTCGGACAGGATGAGCACGGCACTAAAGGAAATCCTGAGCGATTGCCGCACCCTTATCGCTACTACGACCGAGGTAGACAAAGTACCGGATATGGTCCGTGGGCTCTTCACACACGAGCTGGAGATGTCTGCTCCGGATGAAGCAGAACGTGAGGGTATTCTGCGTTCCATCATTGCCAACTCCGGTTTCTCTCTTTCACCATCCGTCGACCTGGCCTCTGTGGCAATCAAGACGGCCGCGCTGGTAGCTGGCGACCTCATCGATGTCGTTGATCGTGCAGTCCTGTCTTATACCACTCGACTGGAGAATCTTGCCAGCTCTGCCTCCTCCGCTACGGACCAGCTCGTTACACTCCGGGATATTCAGCTGTCCGGTGGTGACTCGGCCGTTTCGCTAACCCCTGCTGATTTCGACTCCGCCGTTGACGACGCGCGCAAGAACTTTGCCGATTCTATAGGTGCTCCCAAGATCCCCAACGTACAATGGTCTGATGTTGGCGGTCTTGCCAATGTAAAAGAAGCCGTCATCGAAACGATCCAGCTGCCACTGTCGCGACCAGAACTCTTCGCCAAAGGTCTTAAGAAACGCAGCGGTATCTTGTTCTATGGACCACCGGGTACTGGTAAGACATTACTCGCCAAAGCCATTGCGACCGAGTTCAGCCTCAATTTCTTCTCGGTCAAAGGCCCGGAGCTGCTCAACATGTATATCGGAGAGTCGGAAGCCAATGTACGTCGAGTATTCCAGAAAGCCAGGGATGCAAGACCATGTGTGGTGTTCTTCGACGAGTTGGACTCAGTAGCGCCCAAGAGAGGAAACCAGGGCGATAGTGGAGGCGTCATGGATAGAATTGTCAGCCAACTGCTTGCGGAGCTGGATGGCATGAGTGATGGAGATGAAGGGGGCGGAGGAGTTTTCGTCATCGGCGCAACCAATCGTCCTGACCTGCTCGACCAAGCGCTTCTGCGGCCAGGCCGTTTCGACAAGATGCTATACCTAGGTGTCTCTGATACTCATGAGAAGCAGCAAAAGATTCTCGAAGCTTTGACAAGGAAGTAAGTTTTTATTTTGCTCCACCCGATCCGCTCATAGCCCCTTGGTACAGCCGTGCCTCCCCTGTTACACGCTATTTCCACATCCATCCATAATCAATTTCGTGACTAACGCTTGCTGGCCAGATTCACACTGGAGCCTGGCTTACAGTTACAAAAAGTCGCCCAAGGCCTCCCATTCACCTACACAGGCGCCGACCTCTACGCCCTGTGCTCCGACGCCATGCTCAAAGCCATCACGCGCGCCGCCCGTCTCGTCGATCAGAGGGTGTCCACCATCAACGCCGCCAGAGCCGCAGAAACACCATCCAAGCCCGCAATCACCATCGCGCAGTTCTTCGACTACCACGCCGGCGAGGACGACATGCGCGTCGTGGTTGCGGAAGAGGATTTCGCTGCCGCGCAGCGCGAGCTCGTGCCCAGCGTCAGTGCGGAGGAGCTGGGCCACTACGAGCGGGTAAGGAAGGAGTTTGAGGGTGGGAAGGAGAAAGAGAATCAGCCGCCTGCGAAGACTGGTGCTGGGAGGGGATTGACGGATGCTGATATGAGGGTGGCTGATCTGCTGAGGCGCGAGATGGAGAGTAGAAGCTTGCAGAAGCGGCAAGATATGTCGAGCACTAAGGGCAAGGTTACTGGTCCTGCGGATGACGAGGATGACTTTGTTATTAGGACGGACCATCTTTCGTTGAATGGGTCCGCGGGGAATGGAAAGGGCAAGGGCAAGGGAAAGGGCAAGATCATTGCGAACGGGCCGGAAACTCCCGCAGACGGCCACGCCTTCGGAGACGCTGCTGGCGAAGACGATGAAATGTATGCATGAGCGTGGATACGTCAAAAGTTCTGGTTCCGTAGATTGGAAACGATGCTATCCCGGCCCTTTCAGAGGCCTGTCTTCACAAACACTTCGCCCACGTTACTCGCTAAGCTATCCCCTCTCCATCCCCCGTCCAACTCAGCCTCAGCCACCTTGCCCCATCCCATACGTCTCCACCCCCCGTCGTCCCGCCTCAGCGCCCGTGACCTTTGCGACCGCCCACGCGAACAAACAACTCAGCACCGCCGCGCACCACTGCAGCGCGATCAAGCTGGTCCCCCTCCTCGTCGCGACCGCAGCCACATACTGCACCGCTGCCGCACTCTGCCCCGTCGACCACGCAGACGCGACCATTAGCGCCGCGGCGATCATGGCTGTCGCTCGCGCTGCTGTGCGTTCCGCCGTGGAGCCCACACCGCCTCTGATGAGGACCAGGGTTGTGAAGACGAGAGACGCGAGCCAGATTAGTCCGCCTGCTGTCATGAAGGCCACGAAGACGCCGCGTTGCAGCTTCAGAAGATCGCCGATGGTAATTTGGTTGGTTCCGCTTTCAGTGTCGTGAATGTCCAGTTTTGCGGCGACTCTTGATGCGGATATGCCCGTCGTTCTGGTGCAGGTGTCTGGGAACCCATCGCGGATCAAACACATGCCTAGCGGTAGTGAGTAGGAGGGCTCCACCGTCGTCACGCTTCTGCACAAAACTTGCCATAGTATCCGATTCGTATCCAGCCGGGGATGGGCTGCGTCGATAGCTCGAGGATGTATATGTGCTTCAGGGCCAGGGAGGTGCACGAGATCAGCGGGAAGACTTGGGTGGAATGCGTCAGTAAGTCATCGTTGTTAGTGAGGTTGAAGGGAACTACTGACGGGTGAACAGGAATATTGGGATGGCGAGGATCCAGATGATTATACCGATGCCGATAGTTTTGGCTGAAGGCCGGTTAGGAATGGGCGCGTATGCGGTGACTTTTGTCTGGACACAGACCTGGACGACTGAATGCCATGACTGAGGCTTTAGTGGAAGGCGAACAGTTCGCCCTTTGGGATCGATGAGGTGAGTTGAAGGAACGAAAGACACAGAGGGCGCAGGATCAATGCTTCAGATACACTGCGTAGAGACGACCTGTACTTGATATCCGGAGGTTTCACAGAGTATATTATCCTCCAACACAGTTCCAGACTCAGAGGGAGGTGCTCATCCGGGGGAGGGCGTACCGAACCTTGAATATCCATGCCATATCCTCGCCGTAGATCATGGTACTTTGAGCTACAACAGGAGACAGGGAAACCAGCATCATGGGTTCGAGGTCGTGACCAACCTACCTCGGTACCCGAAGTCCCCGCAATAGTATGTCCAACACGATTGTGTCCAATATGAAGGCCCTCCTACTTGATCACAACGTTTCAAGAAGAGCACCCAGCACGTCCAAGTCGCTCACAAGTGCTGTGACGTGACGGCCCACGGATACGTGCATAGCAAACATTCTGCTACACTTTTATGTTCCGACTTTTACTTTCTTGCATGCATGCTGGGATCATGGTCTGTGACAGTGGCAAGCATGGTCCCGGCGCTTGAGTGCGAAGCCGCAAGTGTGTATGACCATCTGGAACTGCCTCTGTACCTCCTGTCATTCTCCAACGCACAGCAGACGCGCGGCGTCTTAGAGACAAGAATCTGAGGTTCTGCTAAACGAATACCGGGGCGATGTGCAGATGTACTGCCCTTCAACATGCAAAAGATACATAGACAGGGACATTAAGTGTAGCAGAATGTTTGCTGTAGGACGCCTGTGTCACCGACATGTAACTTCCATTAGTATGCTACCGTGCAGGTGCTCAGAAGGAAGGCGGCAGGGCTGAGCCCCTGCATCCCAACATCCGGCTTGCAGACCCATGTGGCCTGGGCCGATCAAGGCATCCAGACAGTAATTCGTCGAAGGGAGGTTGTGAAACACAGAAGCTTATGACAGCTTGGTGTACAAGCCCGTCTGAAGCCAGCGTGAAATGGACATACAGCACCAAGGCACATACAGCGGCAATGGATTCGTTTCGTTTCGGTCATTCGCATTGAGACGTACACGCTACTCGTAGTCTTGACTGCCACCGGTAAACTCAATCCTCGACACTGACACCGGCATCCTCAGCCTTCGCCCCTTCTTGTTCCTGGATCTTGACGCCTTCTCCAGATCGCTCACCTTCGACCTTGGCAGCCTTCTCCGCGTCCTCCTCGCCTTCCGCCTCGGGGATTGCGGTGCTCTCTTCCACGTCCTTAATCACCTCTTCCTTGACTTCGCTCACGCTTCCACCATTATGCTTCTCCTCCTCCAAAGCTTCTGCGTTCTCCTTCGCCCCCGTCGCATCGGCAGGGACGTCAGGAGCTGCCTCGGTCTCAACCGCGGCCACGGGCTCGGCTTTCGCTGCCTGAGTCGCATTATCCTTCGCTTCGTCGATACTCAGCTTCTTCGCCTCAACAGACGAGCCCATAGTCTCCGGCTTCGTAGCTTCATCAGCCGCCTGCAGATCCGAAAGCTCAGGGGCAGGCTTATCCTCCGTCTTCGCGGGCCCCGCGCCAGGCAGTGGCCGGATCTTGGATTCGTCTACTAGTGCTGCTGGCCCTTTACGCGCTGCGCCGATGCTAGCGGCCTCAGCAGCCGCCTGTCGCATCGGAAGTGCAGTGGTAGGTGCGGTCTGTGTCGCCGATGTAGCGGTGGGTGCCGCTTTGCTCGACACCGGAGTCGGTGTCGCTGTCGCGCCCCCAGCAGGTAAGGGTCCGATGTTCTCCTTCAACTCGCCAAACTCGTTCCATTCTTCGACCTCTTCGAGATCCTGCAGACGAGTTGTTAGCCGCTGGCGTACATTCCCTGCTACCCCGGTACCACTGGCCAACCATCTGCCGTGGTTGCCGTGATCGCCCGGTTGTTATACGCACGTACTCCTAGCACATAGCCCTCTTTGACCAGACCCGGTAGTTTCCTCTTGCCCGCTCTTCTACCCCACAGGCGTCGCGCCTTCTCGTCTGTCGCCGTGTCGATCGCTTGGAAAGGGAGCCTGTTTGCTTTGAGAATCGTCTCTAGCCGCGATGTGGCAGTGATGATGTGCGAGGAACCGGCTGTCAGGGACGTGAACAGGTATAGTTTCGGGTCGTTTTCCCATTCTGAGAGGTCCATTGCAGAGGCCATGGTGGGGATTAGCTTTCGGAGTGCCTGATAAGTGCGGTTCACGCCCTGAATGCGGTAACGTGTGGATACGGCTATAGTCGAGAAGGAGTAGATTGCAAATGCGGCGTTATAAGTCTGTGTCTGCTGCTTTGAAATCAGCTGCCAGGGCGGAAGCAGCAAGTTGATTGTGGTATAGTTGTATACTGGTGGATAGGTGACAGGCCGATCCAAACAGTTGACGTAGGTAGGGGTGAGACCGGCAGCGGCTTCATTCCGCTCTATGGAGACGACCCCGGACACGACTCAATCTCATCTACAAACGACGCAATACTGGATATCATTGAGACAAAAAAGGGTAGAGTACATTAAATAACAAGCTGTATATGCGCCCCAATGGCGCATTTCCCAAACGACCCAACATTCCAAGCCAACTATATCCAAATGATTTTCCTTTTCCAAATGTTGCATATAGCCAAACTTTACTGTATCCAGGGGGCCAATATCATCATTCATCAAATGTTGTCACCGGGTCCGGAATGATTATCTAGTATGCGGCAATCTGCTGTTGCGCAAAAGGTGCCAAGGAGGGAAGAATCTCTTTGGCTGCAAACAAGCTGCTGAGCGAGTCCTTGACCTCGAACTCCTCGAGAACGGCGCCGAATCTGGGAATAGGTCAGTATGGCTGGTGACATGGGAGGGCTGAAAGTTGGGGTTCATTAGTGACTCACCCGTAGCATCTCACTTTGGAAAGGAGATCGGTCTTCAGCCACTCGAAATCCTTGGCATCCAGCTCTTGCATCCGGTCGCTGCGCAGAACGATCACCCACGCCATGACAGGGGTAATCTCCCCTTCAAGGGGTAAACGCGCACTCAGGTCAAGCAGCTTCATGAGATCCGGAGTCTGCATTTCCGGCATCTTGTGGGGATACGGATCGCCCGGCTTGTTCATGACGTGAGATGCTGGCGGACAGGTAGCCATCAAAGCGTGACCACACATGTGCTCGGTCTCTGCGTCGTCCGGTGCCTCCATAGGATGGTGGAATGGTTGCTGCTCGGGGTTGTGTGAGCGGACCACAAGATATTGCATATGATCCATGCAGGGCCGTTCGAGACTACGCACCACGCGTCAGCCGCCAAGTGACTAAGAAAACGACGACGTGATCGCAAGGATTATTGGTTGGGTGGAGGTGAGGGATAGGGCTGCCTGTACGGCCGCCCTTGGGAGTCGTACGTCAACACAAAGTCAATCCCGACTTGATCGTAGTCGATCCTGTTGCTAGGGACTGGCGGGATGCCCTGACTCTGCATGGGCAGAGGAGGTTGGGAGCCGGAAGACTGCGTTCGCAGTGGGGGAGGGCTGAACGATGTGCTGTTGGTGTCGGGCCGGTAGCTGCTAATGCTACCAGTCGAGCTGGCTCCATAAGGAGGCATGTTCTGAAAGCTGTTGCTAGGCGTAGAAGGATCGTAGTGTATGCCATGTGCTGCGAGCAGCTCCTTGAGCTTGCGGTTCTCCTCATTGACAGCATCGCGCTCGCGGGTGGTATTTGCGAATAGCTCTTTGAGGCGCATTACTTCCTGTTCGAGGGCCTTGATGTACATCTCCTTTCGTTCTCGGTGTGTTCTTGGCGAGATCAGCTTGTGTAAGCATATGGGCGGAATCATGGAACGCACCTCTGAGCCTGACGGTTCAATTCCTGCCGGCGAGTGAGCGCCGGCTTGCTGTCAGGCTTCGGCCCGCGACGCTTTGGCGGCAGTCCATCTGCGGAGTAGGTAAGGACATGAAACTCAATGCCTCAAGAGTTCGGCTAGATGCTTACCCTTGGTCTGTTTCTTTTCAGAAGTCAGATTCTTGAGGAATCCGAAATTAGAAAGCGGACTTTTACCATCTTGTGAATCATGGCTCCCTGTAGTTTGAATGTCAGTAATCATGCAGGTGTGGTGAACGATGCGAGCTAAATGACAGCGTCCACGGGCAGTTGCGGCACCTGATGAATTACCAAGGTCATTGCGCTTGCACCTGCAACAGGACGAGACACATCAACCTTCGCGTGGGGACATTTGCATGCGTACCATATCCATTTCCGCTGCTAGGAGCTCTCGGCAAACCCGGAACTGACATGTTGGAGGCGTCAATGCATCAATTTGGCCGTATACAGCGCTGTCGATAGCTTATATCTGTTATGGCACTGTGGGTACGTCGTCAGCCAGCTGGAAAGGTATAGATAACAGCATGTCGCGATGAAGAACACAAGCCGTTAAGCAGCACATCCGGTTGGTGGACAGCATTGCATCGAATGCTAAACATGTCGCGAATCCACACCGGGAAGAGAGTTGTTTGCACAGGCGTAAAACGTGTAGAAAACAGACATTGATAATGCGATACGACGAGACATGACTGACCTAGGTTCTTGGAGCAGACGCGACGAAGGTGCAAGCCACCGTTCAACGAGACGTGCGCAGACGCTGGTGCTGTAAGGAATGGCTCGGTAGAGTAAGATGACTGGAAGGGTCCCGTAGCAGGTGAGCGCGAGGCTGAGCGCGACGAGGACGGCTGCGCTGACGGTCCTTCGGCTCTCGGAAGAGGAATGGCCGTTTGTGCAGCACCCTTATCGGCGGCACAAAGTCTGAGGCGACTTTGGAATGCAGTGGACGCAGAGCTGTGAGAAAGAATTGGAGGTGATGTCGAGAGGCCGTAGCTCGTGGTGGTGCTGCTTACGGGGTCGGCACGATGCCGGCTGGAGCCGCAAGATATTTGGAAGACGGCCGAGATGGTTGCGGGGAAAGAAATCGCCTTAGGCTCCGGCGTCAAGCAGCAGGGCCGGGCTGGCACAGGGCAGACCACAGACGCAGGGCTGGCACAGGACAGGCACTGGCTGCTGCTGACGACTCGAGGACGTGGGATGACGGAAGCTCGCTGGCGGGAAAGGGCAACCTTAAGCCGGAGGGACAGTCAGGGATTTGTGTCTCCCAACTTTCCCAAATGGCTCAATCTCTTCAAGTTGCTCAATCTCGTGCTTAATCCTCCCAAGTCGCTGGGGCTTGGCGGGCTGGTGGGCTGGTGGGCGCGGTCTAGAAGCACAAAGGCCGAATCGGGCGATTCGTGTTTCCGATGCCACCAACGGCGGGCGCGGCTTTTAGTTTGGCGGGCGCCAACGGCCTCCCCGCCCGTGTTTGCAGATGGACCCCGGCCGGCACGGCTGTTTGGCTATTTGACACATTTTGATCAGTTGAGAATTGTTGCGACTCTGATTGCTGTGCCGCGGCAAGCTGCGCCGCATACTTGCAGCGGCGGCAGGCCGGTGTGGCACCAGCCGTGGTACACGCAGTATTTGCGTGTTGTGTGTCGCACAGGCTGGGCCTGAATCACTGCACCTGCTGAATTAGGCGT
This sequence comes from Zalaria sp. Him3, assembly GCA_027923365.1. Taxonomy (NCBI): domain Eukaryota; kingdom Fungi; phylum Ascomycota; class Dothideomycetes; order Dothideales; family Zalariaceae; genus Zalaria; species Zalaria sp. Him3. The sequence continues at coordinate 540,743 of BPUN01000003.1, forward strand.
TTTGTGAATCTCTGTGCATCATCAGGCGGACGAAGCTAGCTTCTTCCGAGAACCAGGGACGACCGCCATACTATTAGAAAGGAAGCGGGGCGCCCTTAACGAGACTATTCCGACTTGACTCTATCCGCTCTTCCTCCAGGGCGTATAGGAAGGTACATACGCTGTAGAACAGTGACTTACATGTATAGATGTGTAATCGCGCGGTGCCGCGCACATGCACGCGGGGCCGCCGTCTGCGCGTCTACCTGCGCTTATGCATACCCTTTCTCTGCGAGCGCCCACCCATCGGGCTAGGGACACCAGGTCTCCAGAATGTCCGGGTCCGCGGTGCTCTCCGCCGCCAGATGGGCACCTCAGGGCTCAGGGCAACCTTGAAGCTGTCGGCTGGAAAACCGACCCTGAGTCGTCATCCGTCCATCATCCGTCCATCACCTCGCAGTCTCCGACCATCGCATCTCGCCCGTGTGCCGCGCCCATGTCTTTCACGCAGCTAATCGTGCATCGGCCGGTCCTACGCGACGCCTTCTTGGCCCTGCGCTGTGCCCTGCTGCTCGTCCCATGGCTGTTTCACCTGCTGCTTGCCGACCTCTGCCTTTCCGCCCTGCTGCCTCTCTCCACTGCCTTTCCCAACCTCACCTACGACGTCGCGTCGCGAATCGCCGAGTCGGTTTGGCGCGGTGTACAGCAAATATGTGTGGATCGCAATAATGCGCGCATTTGCATCACCGGAGACGAACTACCGCAAGGGGAAAGTGCAGTGGTGGTCGCAAACCATGTCGAATGGGCAGACTTCTACCTCATACAGGCGCTTGCTATCCGTGCGGGCATGCTCGGGCGGTGCAGGTGGTTTGCGAAGCGGCAGTTGAAATGGGTTCCCTTCCTTGGATGGGGCCTTTGGGCAATGGGTATGCCACTTGTTTCCAGGAAATGGACGCAGGATAGACAGGAGATGGAACGACTGTTTCGCCGCGTGGGCCTTCGACCATTGTGTATGTCTTGCGTTGATAGCTCAAAACGCGGGAATATGCCCGCCAGCCTTCTTGTGCTTCAATCGTGATCAACCTGTAGCTGACTTCTCCTCCGAAGGGCTCATTTCTTATAGCGAAGCAACCCGCTATACTGCGGCCAAGCACGCCGAGACTGTAGAGTGGTGCAGGGCGAACAACAGGCCTGTTCCCAGGCATACTCTTTATCCGCGCACGAAGGGCTTCGTAGCCACCGTCCAGAATCTTCGTTTGACACCTCACGTCAAGGCGGTATATGATGTTACCCTTGCCTATGCGGACAATGGCAGTTTCATGGTAGCTCCATCATTCATTCAGACCCTCTATCAGCCGCATTTGGATAGGAGGTACAAGCTCCATGTTGACGTGCGCCGGTATGAGATAAGCTCTTTGCCAGAGACGGATGATGAGCTCGCGTCATGGCTGGAGACACGATGGGTCGAGAAAGGCCAGAAGTTGGAAGCCATGAGAGAAACTCTTGAACGTGGTGAAAGCTGGAAGTGAAGTGCGAATCTCGCTGGCAAGACGACTGTTTGAACTGAAGAGTTAGGTATGGTGGCTAGTTGACACCTTCGCTGAACACAGCCATGACGCTGAATGTGCTTTCACCAGCGCTTCACGGAAAGTATCCAGATCTAGAGATCTCACTTTGCGCAGAGGTTTCGACATCAGGCATTGCTCCGAAACTTCGCCACTACAGGTACTAGATTACGATTGTTCTACAGTATCTCAAAAGTTATTCTTTCACCCATCATGCGCACCTGAACTTGCGGTTTCTTCACCCGACACATGTTGAATTTCAAGTTTGGGACACCGGACCTCGGAATCACGCTCACTTCCGATAATCACCTTCACTTATGCGAAGCAGACGTTGAATGTTGAACTTCACACAAAAAAGGAAATGAATTGAACATCAAATCCGGGTGTTCTCTTTCTCTCCCATTTGGATACCACTGGCAGATTGAAAATCACACTTTCACCAGAAGCACCTTCGCCCAATATGACCATGGAGTCCACATTATCTACTGGGTGTGTTGTGTGACATTTGCTCATACCACTGTTGCCGTACTGACTGTATTAGCGGCCTTACCAGTAACGACCTTCAGTTGTTCGTGGACAGCTTGGCCTCCTACTTGAAATGGGTGGAGCTCGCGCAGTCGTCAGTCAAGCGTCTTTCAACACACATACTGGGCAACAATGGCAGTAGTGAGATTGACCACAATACTGATGTCGGCGAGATGGGTCCTCCTGCCGAGGTTTCACAGGTTCCAGATGTTGAAACCGAAGGCATGGGTTGCAGTACAGGAGCATCCCAGCTGGCGAAGAAAAGCCTGCCCGATTCCGCTGTCAAATCCAAATTTCGTCCACTGTCCAAACAGCTGGCGAAGATGGACTCTCAGATGGCAACCTTCCAGCAATATGCTACGGGTCAGGTGAAAGCTGCTGCAACTGCAGCCCAGATGAGAAGTGTGGTCGGAACACTCATCATCGTTAACGATACCTACGCCAAAATCTCTGAGCTTTTCAACCCAGTCACTAAATTGACAGAAACACTTCGCGCGGTCGGGACCAATGTAGGCCCACCACAGAGTAGCAACACCGACGCTGCCAACTTTGAGGAGGAGTTCACGCTGTGGCAGCAGGCAGTCGAGAAGATGCACGCCTGGTGCTTCTGAAGGGTGGGCTCATGGTCACTCGCGCGTTGTCCTCCACTCCTTGCGTCTATTTCAACCTTTCTCTGGCGCAAGTGAAGATCACTTGGCTTCACGGATCTACCACCCGGAAGGAGAAAGTGAATGCTGGATTGATCGTTGATCGTTGATCAGGAAGTGAATAAATTGGTTTCATATAAAGTGACTATACTAGCCCTTTCCTGACTCGCACTCTGACTTTGATAAGCGTTCGGGAGGTGACACTGTCTCGGACGGCTCCGCAAAAGGGCTGAGTGGCTGCTGGCATCGGGGATGGTACAGGGGTCTCGTCGCGTGGAGGTGGTTCTAGTGCTGCGGGAGAAGACTTTAGCGTCGCGATAGCGGTTGCGACTTCCCTCGCTTGCACAAGTTGTCACCTCTTGCCCCGCCATGCGCTTTTCTGCACGTGTCGGGTGCAGCACTTTCCCGCTTGGTCCACTGATGCTCATGCGCTTGCTGTAAAGAATCACGGCCGCAGCCTCCGCGTGCTCGCCAAGCCCATTTACCGCCGCATCGTGCCATTATATCATCTGGAGACATGCGCTCCTGTGCCTCCGATCAACCCCTCGTGCTCCTGGAGGTTGTCCACCACCTGTGACCGTCGCAGTGATACGAGATGGCTGCCGTGCCGCCGAGTGACCTGAACCGGCAGCGCATCCCGAAACTCCAAGTCCGCAATCGTGTTACCGACGACTCGTCAGCGCTCCAGCAATCGCCAATTGTGCCACGGACGCCCTCACCACCCAAAGGACACCCAGCCGAAGATGACAATGCTACCCAACCAGGCAGTCGCGACCCTCTATCCTACCCGGCGAATACGCCTTTGAGAGACACCACCCTACCTCTTGAAAGAATCTCAAGCGCACCGCCAGTATCCCAGAGCCCACCAAATGCGCAGGGCAGGGAGAAGAGGCGAAGCAAGTATGGCTCTCTTTTGGGTTTTCTGACTCTCAAAGAGCCTTCGACAGCGGCCTTTGAGGAATTTGCCGAGCAGCAGCGCAAAGTTGCAGCAGCGAAAGGGGCCAGAATGAACCCTGTTGGCATGCAAACCACGCCAGGAAGGAAATTGCCGGCCGATGTTCCCAAGGTGAACAGCAAATGGGACGGTCTCCCATCGCCCAAAAGCCGGAGGGATCCGCAGACGAAACATAACCGGGATTCCACTTACACTGTGGGGTCGCAAAGTCAGTGGTCCTCGCACACAAACTCAGACCGCTCCACCAGCAGTTACGGAAGCAAGGAACAAGGTCCATATGCACCCTCTGTCGCCACCAAAAAATCAAAGAACCTGCAGCCTTCTGCAGCCCCAAAGTCGAAATCTCGCCAAGAACCAACATCGAAAGCTATGAAGCGAGCGTCTGCGCCTCAGACGTTGACTGCATCGCTGGATACTTCTCGTTTCTCGTCTACTCCATGTCTTTCCGGTCCGCGAAGCCAGTACTCGGTCTCTCCAGACCCCAAATCGCCGGCCAGTTCAGGCGTCGGCACGCCCGCAGACAACTACGTTACGAGCTCATCACTTGCGGGCTCAGACACTGGATCGGTTCCCCGTCTTCACTACTTCGAAGCCACAAGCTCGGGTGAAGACGCTCAGCGGGCTAACGATCCCGATAAAGTCGTTGTTCGATCGTCTGGAAGTGGAGTACTTGGACCTCCGATCTCGCTACCGGCGAAAGGCAGTTCTATCATGAGGCATTCGGAAGACACCAGACCGGACACTTCAGACGAGGTAGCACGGACTGGGACCAAGGTGAAAGTGCGGCCTCAACGACTGACATTAGAGGACACGCCGGACAACTATTCACAAGGGTTTTCCAGCCCCCGTGCCACGGAGGAACGAGCTCCATTGAGCCCGTCCTACCGACCACATTCGTCGAGAGACAGACTAGGACTCAGTATGAAGGTCCACAAGGCCGAGGTCCTTCCGTGGGAGGTGATGGGCGGTCCGTCCTTCGATGGGGAGCGACCACTACCGGCGTCTCCGACAAAAGACGAGCGTGGTCGCAAACGGCTGAGCAACCTATTCGGGCGGACGTGATAGTAGCTCGACATTGCACGATTAGCTGGGTTGCTGTCACGACGAGGAAATGATCACATGAGTTATGGGTCGGTGTAAGAGATGTAGCAAAAAGCTTTTGCAACGTGCTACCGGATGTGGCATCTTGCACCGACTATCTGAGCATGTTGCCTTGCAATACCAATAATGTATTCGCTCGTGTTGGCGACGATATAATGTATTGTCGCGTCCTGCTCATGCAACCTTCCTCTTCTTGCTGAACTTCCCTCTCGCCTCAACTTTGCCCTCGACCGGAAGCACCCTCCTCGCCGTGAACACATACCCCTCCGCACCGCCCCGCGACGTCATGAGCGGATGCGTCCGCTGCGGCAACACCTGCCACGACCTCACCCTGCTAGTCTGCAGGCTAGGCGCGAGCAGCAACCTCGGATCGACCGGGAAGTCGTCTTCCGGGATACTCTCGCCCCTGTCCAGATGCGCCAGATACGCCGCTTTCCGCTCCTTGCTGTAGAGATCCGCGAGTTGCGCGAGCGGCTCGATCGTAGGGCTGTAGACGACGACGTGGCCTGCGCCCTTGAGCAGCGGCACCAAGTGCTTCAGGATCGTGTCGGGGGCCATTGCGGACGCGATGACAAGGCCGTCGAACCCGCCCGCCCGCGCCGTGTCCACGATCGTCTTGCAGCGCTCCCACCGCCGCCGCTTCTTGAAGTACGTCCCGCGCTTGCCTGACTTCCAGGTCGAGAGCTCGGATGCGGGGACTGTGGCCGGCTCGGCGTAGGTTGCGTCCGCGTCGGGGTCGAGGAGCTGGAGCCAGGATAGCGGCTGCAGGTGCGTGTGGAGAGGGTGGGAGGGCGTCGGGTTGTTGGTGTCGTAGGAGAAGTATTTCAGGAGCGAGAGGTTGGGTTGGGCGTTGGCGTGGAGGAGGTGAAGAGTGTTGGACGACGCCGGCGTGCCGGAATGGCGCGCTGTTCTGGATGGCTTGTTGGGGCGGTCCTGTTTGTCGTTTGCATTCGCTTCCGTATCGTCTTCTTTCACTGTCCCTTCCTCAGTTTGCGGTTCCACTTCCATTGGTTCCCCCTGTTCGTGGTCATCGTCGGCCGCAACTTCCGCTTCGTCCTGCGACGCCGAACTGTCGTCCTCGTCTTCGTCTGCCTCAGGATACAGTATTCCCATTCGTTCCGCAAGCGCTGCCACGACCAAGCCGCCGGTCTCGTCCACGACGAGCCATCTCCCACTGCCGACTTTGCTTAGACCATCCTCAGCATCTCCATGCGCATCGCCGTAGTGTACATTCGCCCAGCTGCCGATCAGGCCTAGCGACTCTTCCCTCAGTTCCATGATCCGGCTCGCCTCCTTCTCCGTCAGCATGTATTGTGTGAGCATTGATACGTCCATCGGCAGCACAGTGAAGCGCTTCAGGTATTTCCGCGTCTTCCTCAACATGTACTTGGCTAGCGAGAACTTCGTTTTCTCGTCCAGGCCCGTATGTGATGCCAGTATCTTCTCGATGATTTCCTTTCCCGATCCCGTCCCGGACTTCTTGAGCTCCTCAATCTCTTGCATGGTCAATGTTTGTCTTGATGCGTCGTCCACCGTCAAACGGTTGTTCTTCATGAGCACGGCGCCATCCTCGGTCACGATGTCGAATGCTGCACCGTCTGCGCCTTCTGCTGGTTCGGCACGCGATTCAGCAGGAGATTCATCTTCCGCCAGTACCTCCGCATTGAGCTCAGAAGCAGGTACAAGTCGTAACCGCACCGAGTCTTTGTCTTCGTGGATCTCAAAGGTCGTATAGAAGGGTCGGCCGAGTAAAAGGTTGGCTGGGAAGGATCCGAACTTGCCAATGGAAATCACACTCGAGACAATGTTAGCTATGACGGAGCCTGTCAATACATGTCGACAAGAGCGCTCACTCCGGCTTAGCCCACGTACGTATTTGGTATGATTTCGAGTACCTTCAGCATTCCCGAAGGAAGCCGAAGGACAATGTGAGTGTTGGGTCGGACGTAAGAATGCATGGTTATTGTATCGTTCAGATATCGTGCGCCTCCTCAAGCATCCATTCGTGACCGGCTATTTGACTATCGACTAACAGCGAGTAGTCTTTGCGCGGGCGATTGATTGTCAAAAAAATTAACTTCGAGCGCCGAATCTCACATGCAGCTTGTCCCGCAAAACGTGGGGTGCATCGCCAAGAACACTCTACGCGTGTGTCGCGTACCCCAAACCTCCGCGCCATGCTCTTTTGCTCAGCCTATACCACCACCAACACTTCCGTTACCACCCAGTCTTCTACCACATTCTCCTTGTCCGATCGCCCACCATGTCAGACTTCGAAGACGACGAAATGGACGTCGATGCCCCGGCTGTCCAGTCAGCCATCAATTTCTCCTCCAACAACAGCAGCAAGGGAAAGAGAAGCGCTGCCAACCTCCCCGTAGAGCTCGAAGACACGCTACCATGGGTGGAAAAATACCGCCCCAACACACTAGCAGACGTATCGGGCCATCAAGATATCCTAGCCACAATCAACAAATTCGTCGAAGCCAACAGATTACCACACCTCCTACTCTACGGTCCACCCGGTACCGGCAAGACCTCGACCGTCCTCGCGCTCGCACGCCGCATATATGGAACACACAACATGCGCCAAATGGTGCTCGAGCTCAATGCCTCCGACGATCGCGGTATCGACGTCGTGCGCGAACAGATCAAGACGTTCTCGTCGACGAAACAGATCTTTTCTTCTTTTGGGGCTGCGTCGAAATCGAACGGCGCTTCCACCGACGGCGAGGGCGCCTCACTGGCAACTTTCAAGCTGATCATTCTTGACGAGGCGGACGCCATGACATCGACTGCACAAATGGCCCTGCGCCGTATCATGGAGAAATACACTGCTAACACCCGTTTCTGTATCATCGCAAACTATACCCACAAGCTCTCCCCGGCGCTGTTATCCCGTTGCACAAGATTCCGCTTCTCACCGCTGAAAAACGCAGACATTCGCCGTCTGGTCGACTTGGTCATCGAGAAGGAGGATGTCAACATCGCACCGGACGCGGTGGATTCGCTCGTTACGCTTTCGAAAGGAGACATGCGGCGAGCACTAAACGTACTCCAAGCTTGTCATGCCTCGTCAACACCGCTTCACGTCTCTGGCGAGAAACCACCAGAGGGTAAAATCGAGAGAGATCTGATCATACAAGAGACGATCTTCGACTGCATTGCCGCACCACACCCTGCAGACATTGCCACGATTCGTGATACCCTTCTCTCCAATCCGGATGTCACTAGCTGCATGACGACTATCAATGCACTGAAAGTAAACAAGGGGTTGGCGTTGGCGGACATTTTGACAAGCCTTGGTGAGGAGTTGACGACCTTGGATGTGCCGGCTCAAACAAGGGTCATGTGGTTAGAAGGACTTGCGGAGATCGAACACAGATTGAGTGGCGGAGGAAGCGAAAATGTACAGACTGGAGGACTTGTGGGCGTTGTCAGAAATGGGTGTGAACTTATGGAACATGTGACAAAATAGTTTGCTCTTTGCAGAGCGTCGACGAGCGAATATGAGGTGGAAGGCATGATTGGTATTTGCATCAGCGAGGCGTCTTGGTTCGTGGAAAGGGTATGTGTAAGGATGTGCCATAAGAGGTATTTAGACCACTCAATGATTCTAGAATCGGCGGCTTGCTATCAGAGTCAATGTCGATCGTACTATATCATAAATGTTATGCCTGTGAAAGCGGAAACACCTATCTGTATACCTAGGTACTACAAGACTATATATACGGTAATCGATAAGGCGGTATATGCATAATTGCATTTGTGCATGTACAAGTACGCTACTGAGTGTCGAAAGTCGTGGCTGATGTGATGGCTGGCTGATGGCCACTGCGGGAAATGGAGACGGCTTTGTTCGTTTGTCTGCCATCTAAGGCGCCTATCCACCTCTCCACGGCAGCGACGTCTGCTTTACGTCTGCTTCTCGCTTCATAGGACTATTTCTTGCTCCCTTGAAATGCTCCAATAATCAGAATGACCAGCGCTATGCGGGCAGCTGTCCCGGCCTTGCGAGTCAGGACTTCTGTCCGACTCCGCGACGTCACGTGCAACGAATTCAATCTCTCGACCCCTGCGGCTTCGCAGTCAGAGCCTTGCACACAACACAATCTTCACGCCATGATACTCCTGTACCCCTAATCGGATCCGTACCGCGCACTCAGAGTCGCTCTTTGGACTTGCTCAGCACCATTGCGCTAGGCTCGTTTCTTCGTTTGATTCGATGAGGCTCTCCGACAGCCAGACCGGTTCAGTCCCGTCGTTCAGTAAAACAACCATGGAGGAGCGCAAGCGGTCACTCGTCGCTGACGACGATGTTGCGCCTCCGAGCAAGCGCCAGGCGAGCGCCGCGAACGGCAACTTGCCCCGTATGGAGCCTGAGAAAGAGAAGGATGTCGAGGTAAGGACCCGGATGGACTCGCGGCGATTAGAAGGGAGGAGCTGACGGTGTGGCCCACGCAGAATTACCAAAAAGATGCGATCCTTCGACAAATGAAGGAATACAAGCGGGAGAAGAGGCTCTTCGAAGATCAAGTATCAGAACTCACGAAGCGCTCCGTCTATCACGATGATCACCTTCGTGCGATTGATGCATGGTTCAGCCAGGTACGTTCTTGCGCGTATTCTTGGTTTCCTGATACGCGATGCTGACATGCTCTGTTATAGTTGCTCGACGAGATAAAGATACTTGCCGGAGACTCGACATCTAGTTCAGACACACAATCCGGTAGGTGGATTATCTCAGCACGTTTGCATTCCTGGTTAGATACTAAGACATTTGTAGACAGAGAAATCTTCAAATCAGCATTGGTGTTCGAGGATCACGCAGTATTCGAGGAACACCTCAAAAACAGGTCGAAAAATATCAAGGCCGCGATTGCAGACATCTTCGGCAGACTACCCTCAGCACCACCTGAAGTCAAAGAGCTACAGGAGCGCCTGGCAGCATTGTTGGCAGCAGAGAAGGCGCATATAGTGGAACGGCAACGCATCACTGGTGAAAGGGATCAACTTTCCGAGAGGTTAGAAAACGCCTCGTACCGGTATTTGATTGCGGAGAAGAAGCTGGACCGCGCGAAAAGCGCGGCTGTTCAAAAGTTGGAACGGCAGGCTATTATGGGAGGTAACAGTGAGCCACCTAGCGCATCCGAGGGAAAGAAGCCGGCAGCGATCAAATCCGAACAATCCGAAGTCAACGGCGAAGTCGACCACGCGGCCAACGCTGCGGCGGAGACAGCGCGCAGAGAAGCTATGGCCGCATCAGAAAAACGCAAAGTACAGCTGGAACAATTGGAAGCGGAGAACAAGCGTCTCAACGATGACTTGACGTCCGCAAGAACAAGGATGGCTGTTTTGTCGGATGATGATTACGCTAAGACTGACCTGTTCAAGCTGCTGAAATCTCAATACGAGGATGTCATCAAGCGCATCAACGACCTAGAGGCCAAGAATGTGCAACTGCGCGAGGAAGCGCAAAAGCTGCAGGCTGAGCGAACATTATACCGCAACCAGGTGGATGAGGAGTCGAGGACAGCCAACACCGAGATGGAGGTGCAGCTAGCACGAGCTGAGACCGATCTTGCCCGGATCCGGAGTCTGCGAGATGAGCTGGCTTCGGAGGTGGCGATTCGCAAAGCCGCGCAAGATCAGCAAAAGCTGTCTACTGACCAAGCAAAGGAACTGGCAACAGCGCGTGACGACAGGATATCCGCGTTAGAATCTGAGGTGGAGCGCCTGCGACTGGAATTAGGCCAGACGGATGCTACGGGCCCTGCGCTAGACGACATGAGCGTAGACGACCTCAAGACCAAGTTGCGCACGCTGGAGAACCAATACTCGTTACTGAGCAACGAGTTGCCATCCATGGAAGCCGCATGGAGGAAGACTCAAACGCTGGCTGCGAAGAAGGTGTCTGAGGCGGCCAATTGGGAGGAACAAATATCGCGCATCAGCGCAGAGAAAGCCAAAGCGGATCAGAAGTACTTCGCAGCCATGAAGTCTAAGGAAGCGCGGGAGATCGAGCTTCGCGCTCTCAAGACACAGAACGCCAAGAGTTCGGAGATTGTCTCCCAGCTCAAGGACGCCGAGAGCAACACGCGCGCACTGGCTATCAACCTGGAGAAGCAGCTCTCAGAAGCCAAGGAGCATCTCACTTCACTGTCGCATCAAAACAGGGCCCTTCAGCAGAAGGTCAGCGAAGGCAACATTGTCTCCGAAGGACTGAAGTCACAAGTCGCGGAGCTGAAGAAGTTGACTACCGCCAAGGACGCGGAAGCGCTCGCTGCTGCGTCAGCGAAGAGGCAAGTCGAAGTGGAGCTTGAAGAGTTGAGAGTGCGTTTGGAAGACACGAGGAGAAGTCTGGACAAGCTCAAGAAGCAGGGCTCGAGTGCATCCTCGGCGGACTCGGATGACTGGCGGGTAAGTTATCGTCATCGAAGACGTTCTCACAAACAGTATATTGACGTATCTACAGAGAGTCGCCATCTGTCCGGTCTGCAACTCGAACCTGCGCAACACCGTCCTCAAGCTTTGCAGCCACGTCTTCTGCAACGTGTGTGTGCAGAATCTCATCTCGAACCGCTCGCGAAAGTGCCCTTCATGCGCAAAAGCCTTCGGCACAAACGATTACATGCCCATCATCCTGACTTGAGCTGGAACTATCGGCTGCGTCGTCAGACCGCTACGACGTGAGAAACAGCACATCTCAACCGCTGTTTTTAGCGACCGTCCACGTAGACTCAGAGCCACAGGAGTACGTTGGTCCCTCAAGCTACGATACTGCATGTACCTGCTTTGTGGTTGGCGGTACTTGGGGCTCTATGCTTCGATTGCTCTCTCACGCGAAGCATGTTTCGGACCGTTCCCGTCTATTGGATGATACCCGCTGGCGCCATGCTGGCACTAGCTACGTTCCGAAGCATGCGAGAGCCTGCCGCCCCCTTTTTCTCGGCCGTCAAGCGTTGTTTCTTAGATCAGATGAAATCAATCAATTGACAAGTGGTATGATATCCAACCACACTGCAACATGCCGTTTCGAGACCGTTACCTCATTCGTGATGCCTTTTGCTGAAGCGGCTGATAGGGATTTGATCTAGCCAAGTAGGAATGCATTGACGCTCTGCAGCGTTGCTCGTGAGGGGTTGGCGTCAGGCATAGATACCATGATTCTGCTGAGTCTCTGCTTGATCACCTGCTTCGTGAGAATGATTTGTGGCTGCTCGTCTCCGTCATTCCCTGCCAGCAGTGTCCCAGTATCGTTCGAGAACAGACATAAAATCGCAAGCGCGACTCCCACGCTGTGATCTTTCCCAGTCGAGCATGCCACGAGAATGTCCGCATCCGCGTTGTTCCTCAGCACTGATGCAACGAATGACTGCACTTTCGCGAGTTCGTTGCGTAATTGCCGGCTACCGACCTTGCCTGGCGCACAAGCAACGTGCAGATGCCTCGCCCCGCCACTCGAGTCCACCATAGCGGACTTCGCACCGCAGGTAACGATCGCACGAAAGCCAGCCGGTGCCTCGTCCGCCGCCTCCAGCGTGCCAATATAAAGCTGAGTGGTAGGCTTGATCAACGTGGCCGCCGCAGGACCGGAATCAGCTCTCCGGTCGATAAGAGCCTTAATCAGGTCCGGAATCTCCGCTTCGCTGGTCGCGAGCAGTTCGTCTTTGTGCTGCCAGAACAGCGGCGCTGTGAGCCCGTGCGCCCAGCTCTCGCTGTCGTCGCCGGCGCCTTGGATGTAGCCGCCTTCGGAGGCTTCGCCACCGGGCACGCGCCGTGATGCCGTGCAGAGGATGATCGGGTGGCAGTCTGAGAAGGCGGGCGGCGATAAGGGTAATTGTGACTCTTGCGTTACCCAGAGCGGTCGGAGGGGCTTGGTGAGCTTGCCGCGTAGGTCTGTTAGGTCGAGGTTTAGTGACTGTGGTGTTGTTAGTTGCTGCACACAGTACACGTGTACACATCATGATAATGCAAGCATACCTTGAGTTGTTCTACAAACCCATCAATCCGCGTCTCGATCTGCGAGTGCTCAGACGCGGTTACCGATATCCCTGGCGTGCGCAGCTCGTGGCATGCCGTGTCGTGCGGGAAGAGATAGCGGTTGAGTACTGCTGTCCAGATCGGCACGGTCTTGGATAAAGCGTCTGGCATTGCTTTGCCTCTTCTCGTCGAGTCCACGATGACACATCTACATAACACAACCTAATTAGTTTCCCTTCCATCTCAGAATCCTAAACGTTTTCTGCACCACGCACCCACCATGCATTACCACAGTCTCCAAAACCTGTAGATTGAGTCTCCTTAGGCTAAAGCTCCACTGATGAATATGGCCATCAGTGCTCTTAAAGTACGCACTCTGAGCTTTCCGCTCCGGCGCGATGTACCAGCTGCCACAGCGTTCATTGGCTACCAAGGGCAAGCCGTAGGCCGCAGACACAGTGGCTACGAAAGCGGCATCGTGCTGGATCGAGCGGAGACGATTGCCCAGGGTCAAGGTCGACCGCTTTAGTTCGCCAAGCACGCGGTTGAAATCGGTCGCGGCGCTGGAGAAGATGAGGTCCGAGACGCTGAGGGGGGCGGTCATCGGCCAAGGCACACTTATCCACTTCCTATGGAGGTTTCCCGGCGAGGCTGGACGGAGGGGTTGTTTGGTGTGCAGTTGGAGTTTGGCGGTCGATATAGCAAGAGAATCCGTAGGGTTAGGGTTGGTGATCGGAAATGGTTGCCCCCGCTGAAATTGAGGGAAAGTTGCAACGAGCGTTGCGCGTTTCCCCGCTGACGACTGAGCCCTGAGGTGTCTTGGGGGCAGCACCACATCCGACCTCGGGAGGGAGAGAGCCTTCACTAACACATATATATATCCGGCACAAAACGCCAGATCCAGCGTGTCTGTAGACACTCCAGCTTCTATTTTCGCCGAACATAGCCATTGCAATTAAGCGCCGCGTACCGCTTCCCCGGACCTTCACTTGAGATCACGGCACATCATGGCGATCAAAGAACAGGCTTCCGCGAACTCTTCAGCACGGCTTTTCTCGACTCGTGAGCCGCCGTCACTATCTACTCTGAAAGCCTTGACGTCGCAGAAGACGTCCGGTTCATCCTACCCACTAGCCAACCGAATCGAGAAGAACATCCCGGTATACGATTGCTCAGCTCTCGACCTCTCCAGCGAAGCTTCCATTTCCGCTATTCAAGATGAATGGTATCACGTGCTACTACACGGACCGGGGGTCCTGGTACTAAAGAACATGTACACCTCCCACGCGGTCCTGAACTCTGCAAACGCGGCCTTCGACTCCATCATCGCGGCCGAGAAGGCCGCGAACGGGGTCAAAGGCGACCACTTCAGCGCCGGCCTGACCAACTCCCGCATCTGGAATTCCTTCTCCAAGCACTGCCTCCAGGACCCCGAATCCTTCTTCGAGTACTACTCTAACCCGATCATGGCGCTGATCTGCGCGGCGTATCTCGGCCCGGCGTACCGGATCACGGCGCAGGTCAATATCGTGCGGCCGGGAGGTTCGCCCCAGACCTGTCACCGGGACTACCATCTTGGCTTTCAGACTGCGGAGGATGCGGCGAGGTGGCCGCGGGCTATGCATCTGGCGAGTCAGTTGTTGACGCTGCAGGGTGCTGTTGCGCAGACTGATATGCCGTTGGAGAGCGGACCGACACGTTTGCTGCCGTACAGCCAGCAGATGGAGGACGGATATCTGGCCTACAGGTTGCCAGAGTTTAGTGAATACTTCGAGAAGAGCTGGGTGAGTCTGCCGCTCATGAAGGGCGATGGTCTATTCTTCAATCCGGCTTTGATGCACGCTGCTGGTGCGAACGAATCGAGCGACGTCCACAGAAGTGCAAACCTGATGCAAGTCTCGAACGCGTTCGGAAAACCCATGGAGACTGTTGATGCGATTCCACTCGTTGAGAGATGCTGGCCGTTGTTGCAAGACAAGTACAAGTCGGAAGGGTTTAGTAGAGGAGTGCAGGATTTCATAAGTGCGGTTGCGGAGGGCTATCCGTTTCCGACTAACTTGGATCGGCGGCCACCTGCTCCGGGGGGTATGGCGCCGGAGAGTGAGCAGGACTTCCTGAGGAGGGCGCTCAGCGAGGGTCTTTCGAAGGAGGACGTGATTCACAGGCTGAAGACGATTAGGATAGACTCCGCAGCCTAAGCTGTACAATATCAGAACCAAGACCGATCATTGTTCGTCCCTAGTCAAGAAAACTTCCACAATGTTGGTCTTCCGATCTTGAAGCGCACTTCTCTCCCTCTCTTTACTTGGTTCGGTTGCCCTGATCATAACTTGAGAGAGCAGAGCTGCAAGAGCTCTAATGCGAAGCTGTCGACGCACGACAGGAGAGTCCTTGTCGTATGTCTTCCTCCTCACGAAACTGATGCCTCTGGCCGGGCTCTGAGACTGCGAAGTTTGACCAGACTGCTGTGTCGCTGTTGTGACTTCCTCTACAACTCTATCGAGCATCGACGTCAGCAGTATGAAAGATATGCTGTGCGAAGGCGACTGCGACAGAACTTCCTGAACGGAGATACGCTCCTCTTCCTTCGTAGGTTTTCTGAGTTTGGAGAGCCCAGTATCAATCTGGTGCCACAGCTCCTCAGTGACGATGCCGTCATGCAAGCTACGCAAAAAGAGTATCAAGTAGTCAGCTACGCTTTCCAGACGCTGCAGCTGCGTCAATTCCGGTGGGAAATGCTGATCAAAAGGCGTGTCCGTGTCCAGCGCCTCACTGATAGCCGCGATATTGTCATGTCGCATCCCAGGCTCTGTGTTGGTCCATGAGTCTTCTGCAAAAGGCCAGCCCGCGCTGCGATTCCAGGGAGGGGTTTCAGAGTCGCTGTGCGACATCATCTCCCACTCAGCGATGGAGCGGACAGTCAGGTTTTCTGTGGCTTCCGTCAGCCGGAACAACTCGCGCGGCGCCGACCACTTTACCGGTTGCTCGTCGGTAGGCATATCCCGGCGCCTGCTGCTGTCTGGTCTCTGGTGCTGCAGCTTTCTGATCCCGCCCTCCGGTATACGTATGAGTTTGCTGATGGAGTGGCCGAGGCTCGATTCGAGCCAAGTCCCACGAACGGGAATGAAATGGTCGCGACCGTTCTCTACGCGCAGCACCAGAATATCGTCAAGTTTATCCACGCCTTCATTCAGCGCTCGTGCGAGAGAAAGATCGAGGACTCTGAACTCGATCTCGACGTTACAGGTCTCTCCGGGCTGCAGATCAGTGACACTGGAGTCGGATCCCTTTGACCGGCTCAAAGATTGCCCATTCATGGTCATTGAAAGCCACATGGGCGCAATCCCCGGTGACTGACCAGGACCAGTGGGACGATCAATGAAACGAATAGTAGCCGGGACACGACCAGTATTGGCAATAGTGAGGCTCCGATGTTTACTCTGGGCATAGCGGACGTCGCCAAATTGGACGCCCTCAAATTTGGCTGGATCTTGGTCAGAGGTTTCTTCATCGTTTGGATAATGGCGATCCACGACCACTGCATGTAGCGTGTCAGTACAAGTTGCTCACAGACGTATTGGGATTCTGGTACCTGTAACATTAGGCCTGTCTTCATTTTCTTGTCGATCTAGTTCGCGAGCAACCTCTTGATGCACTTTGCTCTTCAACTCAGGTATGATTGCATCGTACTTCAGTGTAAAAACCGCGTCCAAAGGTTTGTGGTCTGAGGAAAGGACCCGCTGATGCGCCGTATAGTAATCCAGGCGTATTTCGTCTTCAAACCCTTCCTTTGTAATCACCACACCAGGAGGCGCATGGGTAATCTCGTCGTAATCTCCACCTTCGTCTGCATCGCCATCTTCATCAGGGTCATAATCATAGAGGACCTCTTCGTCCTTGCCAGCTTGATCGAGGCCTTTGCTCTTCATCTCCTCATCTTTTCTTCTCGCCTCTTCCCCCAGGACCTTGCTTTCATATTGCAACCTATCTCGACGTGTTCGATACAAGATGCGGTCACACCAGCTTGGTGCTCTCCGCTTCTCGCTTGAGTCGAATATGCCCACAGTACCTACGTCGTACTTGTAAGTAGGCAGGAAAGTGATGGGGCCCTCTCTCCAGCCGTCGTGAAAAGCTTTGCGCGCCCGTTGCTGCTGCTGCAGCTCATCATGGGGCAGGAGAGATGAAAGCGTGGTTTGGAGCGAAGCCGGGTCTGACGAAGGCTCAATCTCATCCTCAACAAGGGTATTAAAGTTCGCCTCTTCACGTCCGTCATCTTCCGTCCCGCCTGAAGAGCTGGCGGTAAGAGCGCTTGAGGTGGACGATTCGGTCCCTGATCTTTCCCTGCGTTCGATCCTGTTCTTCGCCTTATTAAGCTCGCTTTCCACCTTCCACGAGGCGGGATGTGACAGGTCGTACTCATTCCGCGTATGAAGCATCAACAGGCGCCTAACGTCGTCTCCAGGGATTCCCTCCAGCCTGTAGTTTAGGTCGCCCATGACAAAAGCAAAGTCCTCATCGCCAATCATCTCCCCGGTATTCTTGGCAAAGTCCTGACAGTCCTGGATGGGCTGGAACTTGGTGCGGCTCACAATCTGAGCGAAGTCCCAGTTCCTGCGCTCGACTGCGCCTTTCTCGGTGCCAGCAGCAAGGTGACAATTAATGAACACGAGTCGCGTAGTCTCCCCGAGAACGATCCTGGCAGTCGTTGCACCCTTGTTGCCCATGTAGCCCATCAAGCCTGTGCCTACACTTGTCGTACTGACCGATTTGACGTCGTTGTACACCTCCTTCGAGGCGTACACAAGGAGGAGTAACCCGATCAACTGCTGTTCGGCGACAAGTTGATAGTCTTGCGGAAGGGACTCTTCGATTGCGGATTTCCATTTTTGGCCCACAGTAGGATCGGTATAAGGTCGAAGAGCTTCAGAGGCAGAGTTGATGTCGACGATTTCCTGCAAGCCTAGCACGTACAATCCAATCTCATCGCCACCTGGGAGAGACCCTGGATCGTCCTCTGGGATCGTGGGTTGCTTTCGCTTATAGCGCGCTTCTTGCGACTGAACACCTTCCCTGCCGTCCAGAGTGTGCCCCTCGTCTGGGATAGGAGCTCTGTGTGGTTCGGCAAGGCTTGACACTCGAAGACCACTCAGAGCTTCGGACACGCCCTTTCCTCCAACAAACCATCCACCAACATCCTTCTCAGTCCCTTTGAAAGATGCTGTATTCCAGCTGCCAACCTTGATCTTGATTTGCTTCGGCCGCGTGTACTCCGCTCTCCGCGCATGCACAGCCTGCGATAACGATTGAGGGTTCGAGGCGACGGGCGTGGCGCTCTCGGGGTACGATCCGGGGACATCTTGGAGGAAGCTGCTTGACGTGCTGCTCGGTCGCGATCTGGTGGTCGACGAAGACATGACCGAAATACCGGCGTTTCACAATAGTATACAGAATGAACAGGCTAATCAAGCTTGCTGCGTCGCGAACCCAGTGGCAGAGGGTGGTTTAAAGAGCAGCGCGCATTATCAGGATGAGGTAGCGCCAGGAGCGCAGCACGCGACGTCAGTTGTATTTCCTCGGCCGTTTCCTTGCTGTTACTCTTGCGCTCATAGTAGGAGTGCGTCTCCACTGCGACAAGACCGAAGAGCGGCGAGTTGACTTTCAACGATGCGGCCTGGTCCTGAGGCTGTGCCAGCGAGCCGCGGTGACGTCGGAGATCTCAGCCAAGTCACTGTCGCGTCTTCCATGTCCCGTCTCACATGAAACCTGCTGCCATCTAACGTTAGTTTCCATATCAGTACAACATCATGCCACCCAGGCGAGGAGGAGGCCGTACTCGCCCAGTGCAACGTCAACCGCATATCGTCGCCTCCGACTATGATACAGACACGGCCTATCTGACTGACGCGCCCGCTCCACCACCTCCGCAGCCCGCGCGCACAAACGACGAGCTCAATCTCACGGTCTTGCAGCGGCATAACCCCTCTGTGCACCAGATCCTGTCGCACGCGAACTTTGCCGTCGTCTACATCTTTTCTCCAACCACACAGCAATGGGAAAAGTGCGGCATTGAAGGCACGCTGTTCGTGTGCCAGCTGACCCCCACCACCGTCCCCGGCGCCTCCGCACCGATTGAGCGTTATAGCGTGACGATTCTCAATCGCAAGGGACTGGAGAACTTTGACTTGGAGTTGCTGAGCGGAGAAGATGTTGAGATCACCGAGCAATATGTGATCGTACAAGTCATGGGAGAGGACGGGACACCGAATATCTACGGCCTGTGGATTTTTTCGGAACCGGGTACCAGCACTGCTCAGACGAGGGAGATCAATGCGGCAATCATACAAGAGCTTGCGAACAGGGCAGAGAGCAGCAGGGCCATCGCGCAGGAAGAGGCTGCTGCTGCTGCTGAACCGCAGGTTGACTATACAAGCTACGACGGTGCAGCGGAATATGGGACCAACGGAAGCGCTCAAGAGTCATATCCTAGCGAGGCCGCAGGGCGTCAGATCAACCTAAACGACCTATTTGGCCAATCGCAACAACAAGCGCCGCCCTTGCAGTCAGCACCTCAGCAAATACCTCAGCAAATACCTCACCAAGCACATTTCCCGCAACCAGGGTTACCCCATGGCTCGCAACAGAATGCGCTTCTGGATCTGTTTCAGAAGGCCAGACAGGGATACAACGGATGAAACATGGCATGGCGTTCAGGCGGTATGGAGCATGATCATGGACGCAAGATACCCATTTGCTTTTAGTCGAGGCTTCGTTGCGCATAGTGGTGGCATCCTATCACCTATTCATCACCAATTTGTCTCAACCGTCGTTCTTATATACTCCGCCACCTTTCTTGCTACTGGGTCGTTGTGTGCTATCTGTTGTCAGCCAAGCTCTCACTGGACCGCTGCGTCGGCACTTACAGATGCAGAATCCATGCGGTATGCCACTCTGATCAATCTCCATCACTGGCTTTCTTTCGTCGCCGTCCTTGCCTGCGAATGCCCTTGCAGCAACCAACTCATCGCGGGTGTTGTCCGCTACCCAGTGATCGTTCTGGCCGAAGTAAAAGAAGAGCTTGGTCGCCTCGGCGCCCTGTTGCCTTTCTGAGGCAATGCCCCATAGTTCGTCGTCCCAGTTGTCGGATGTGATTGTTCGCATCTCGTCGTTGGCAAGATAGCTAAATCGCGTGTCAGCTTGCGCGCTGTCATGAGCTGGACTTGCAATTTGAGGCGTACAGCGCTTGTCTGATTCCAAGCTGGCTCTTAATGAAGGCAGCGGTGGTCCGAGCAGGGGCGGCTGACATTCCCGTGACGAGCGAAACAACTCTCTGGAGAATCGACGAGGGTACCCAAAAGGTGAGGAGTCTGGCAATTGTACTTGCAACCAAGGCAAAGTGTGGAATTGCGAAGAAGAGCTACGGTAGGATGATCAGTTCGGACCGCTTTTACAGAATCTATGGGCTATTGCGGGAGCAAACACACGCTGAACTTCTTCCCACTCGGGCTCTCTGCAATGTGAGTGACGGTCGGGAAAAGGCAGATGCCGCCGATCACCTTGCCTTCAATCTTGCCCCCAGCGCTTGACCGCTGACGCTCTTTCCGTCGACGTAGGACCTCGAGCAGGATGTATGCCCCAACAGAATGGCCTATCATGACTATTCGCAGAGGTGACCCAGCCCTCTGGCTGCCCTTCTGTTCTTGCACGGCAGCATCCAAAGCGCCTTCAATGTGTGAGATCTGCTGCTCGAGGTTACACAGCCCATGCTTGGACTGCTGTCCTGTCACATTGAAGTTTGCTAGGCTTGTTCCCCGAACACACACGTTCAGGCGTACATTCTCTTTCGAATTAAGTGGACTGAATGACAGATCCTGCAGCAAGCTGTACAGCAGAGACAGGAAGTAGCGGTAGTACTCTATGAGACCTGGATTACCGGTTATGAAGAAGACAAGAAGATCCTGCGATTTGGTGGTTGGTGGGACGTCTGATCGATATATTATCTCATCGGTGAGAGGCACTTCGCCCATGGTGGTGCTGGTATTGGTGACTTTGGTGGAGCTAAGCAATGAGCATAAAGGTATCGCTCGGCGTTTGACACCACCTCAGCGCAGTAGGATAAGTATCCTTAATGTGGAATATGGAGCTCCGGAATTATAGGGACCTATCCCGCCGCTAGGCGATTTACACATTGAATAACATGGTAAGAAACATTGCGCATAAACCGATTGCGATAGCAGAGGGTGAGATATAGATATTTCCCTAATAATTGCTATGCAAAAATGCATTTAGTATTGGAGGTACTTGAGTGAGGTGACGGCTGGGCACGGCGGGTCTACGTAATGCGATGAGGCGATCCCAAACGGTGCTGGCGCCCGCAGGGGTCGGGGGAAGCGAGAGCGACAGCCCAAGCAACACCGAGAAAAGAAGTTGCCAGGTCTCCAGAAGCTGGCCGCACAATCCCCACCACACAACACGCACAACGCGCCTCCCTGGCGAAAGCCAAACCCATCACAACACCACCAAACCACGCCCAATACTCGCGAAACTCGCGCTGCCATCCAAAACGCACCCGAATATTACGCTGGTGATATTGTTCTGGATTGATCACGTCGCCTTCGCCTTCTGTTCGCGTGGCCGTCCCCTTCGACGCGGCTTGTCGCCTTGCGACCGGCGACTGCGGGCTTATTTCGGTTTAGCGCTGAAAACATTTGCATGAGGAAGCCATGACTGCGCGTGCCACAGGCGCACGCTTTAGACAGAGGAAGCTATCCACCAAGCAGTCACTACGAGTTGTCCGCGAAGATGAGGTTCCCGACCTCATCACCGTCGACGACGACCCCTCTCGCCACGTCCCGCGTGTCGAGACTGGTGTTGAGAAGGCCGAGGAAACAGTGAGTGTCACGTGACTTCTATATCACTTGGGGATCACATGACTGACCATCATTCACCTCTAGGAACACCATCTCCAGGCCGTGATCTCGGCTTCAGCGGCTGCCGCTGTCGGTGGTAAGGTAGCGCAGATCTACATCCCCACGCCAGAGGCGAGGTCCAGCAGCATCAAGTATGATGACTTGTATCCTCGCCACTTCTCTGCGCCGCAGACCTACATTCGCTTCAGCTCGACGGTTGAGGACTGTATCGGCCCTCCATATTGTATGGATGAGGATGATAGTATCTTTCTTTCAAAGCTCAACCAGAAAGGCAAAGATGGCGAGGCCAAGTGCTCTGAGGATCTCTTTGAAGAAGTCATGAGCTTCTTCGAGGAGACCGCCGCCACAAGGCAACCGTTTGCCGCTGTAGACAACCCACCTGTTCTGTCGTTTGAAGAGATTGAGAGTGCGTACGACGACACCATCTCTTTACAAGCACGGAAATGGGCAAAGGAGATATACGAACATTGGGCAGACCGGAGGGCGCAGCGGGGAAACCGAAGTCTGATGCCGGACCTAAGATTTGAGACCGGCCAGGATACTGACGACGCTGATCCATATGTGTGCTTCCGTAGACGCGAGGTCCGCCAGGCTCGCAAGACCAGGGGTCGTGATGCTCAGATTGCTGAGAAGATCAAGAAGCTTCGGAGAGAGCTTGAAGAAGCGCGGCAGCTTGTGCACTCTGTCAAACGGAGAGAAATCATGTACAAGGAGCGGCTGGAAGTGGAGCGCAAGATCTTCGAGCAGCGGAGCGAACTCAAGAGAGTCAAGATCGAGCAGGGTATCAAGGGTGACAAGGGTGACGACGAGGAACTGCTTGTCAACCAAAGAGTAGGTTGGCCTTTGAGTAACATGACTGGAAATATACTAACATTGCATAGCCCGCTCCGAAGGTCAAGAAGGATGCACCTCAGCGTCCGGCCACACTTCGTCTCAGCACCTCTCGAACAGAGGGTCGCGCTCCGGAGAACGATCTTACGTATCTCTCGGATATCCAGGAGGAGACGGCAGCTGCCATCCAGAAATCCATCGAAGAGAAGATCGCCCAGCATCGGAAATGGAACAAAGGCTTCGTCGACAACACCTGGGGTCCCATCACCCCTCCTATTGAGCCACGCGACTCCATGTCTGGGCTTCTTCCTGTATTGCAGGAGCATATGCTTCCCACTCCTCCAGCCTCCGTTCATTCGGAACCTTCCGCTGATGACATGAAGGATGTCGAGATGAAGGATGCAAACCTCCCGACACCCGTTAGCGCCCAAGAACAGCCCCTCAGGACAATGTTCCGTTTCACATCGCCCCCTCCAGATTCCTTCCCACAGTCAAGACCAGCCTTCAGACGGCGATATGGTCGTGGCGGTCGGCTGCACATCGAGGAGCGGAAGAGAAAAGCTGGTCCAGTGGTGCAGACTGGAGGGGTCGTGTATGATTCCGATGATGACAGCGACGGGGAACCCGCCATCTTCCCTGTCGACTATTATGATAACCTAAGCATGAGCTACCGCGCGGCGTCGCTCCAGTCCCGGAGTCGGATCGATGTCGAACAGGCAGCGAGACGGACAGCAGTCGGCGGCGACGTTGCAATGACCAATGGTCAGTCAACAGCCGGGCAGTTGCAACAAGCGCAGGCGTCGCAAGGCGGCTCCTGATGGTCCGGCGGTTGTTCGCGAATGTGCTTTGAGCGTTTGCTTTCTTTGACGTTTCCCGTTTCGATGATACCAATTGTACATTAGTGTAGGATATGACAGTAACCCGGCAATCCATTCTTAGCCAGAGCATTGTGCATCGTGCATCGTGCATCGTGCATCGTGCATCGGATAGTCCTGGTCGTGACGTCTAAGGCCATGCTACCTTCGGTCTCCAGGAGGCACGGGGTGCTCAACGTCTCCTTTGTCGCTTGTCCTTGGAGTCGTCGGCAGTGGAATCGCGAGTTCTCTTCTCTGGTCCAGCGCCCATCTTGGACGTTGCATGACCAAGGACTTCCTTCTCGCCGACCCGAACGTGCAAAGCCATGAGCATCCTGTTAGCGGTGCGGTTGCGTTGCTTGTCTTCCTCGAGCTTCACGATCGATGCTCTATCTTCAGCAAGCGATGAAGGGTACTGAGCAAGTCGTTTCTGTAGGACGTTTCTGAGCGTTGCCTTGGATCGTGGGCCCAGGTCGGTCGGAGGACGCTTGCTTTTGTTCTTCCTCAGGCTGTCGAAATCGTCCTTTTCCATTCCCAAAACGTTGATTGCAATCCGTAGCTCTTCTGGAATCATTTCGAGGACGGTGTCGCCTCGAGCGATATCGTAGGCATCCTCGAGGACACCAATCTTGTCTAGGTATTCGCACTAGCGATTCTGTCAGCACTGACTGCAGGAATGTAGGGCGTTGTGTGTTCGACTCACCTTCTTGTCGATGCTTCCTACTTCACTGCCAAAGGTCTTCTCGACCTCGTCCGCTAAAAGATCAAATGCAACCTCCACCACATCATACTGGGTGTAGTTGGGGGTGATATACCCGTAGCGACGAAGAAGGTCGCCTCGAGGCAACGGGCCATAGTCGTTGAAGATCTCTTCGCCAGCCTTGATGGGCTTCAGCGCCTTCATCGTGACCTCGTTCTCGCCATAGAACAGCCGGGCATTGTTCCTGTCCGCATCGGCGTTTAGCATGTCTGCCAGCGGCACCATACCCTTCGGGAGCAGTTCGTCTTCGTCGTCAGATACGTAGCCCTCCTCATCGGCCTGCTGGTTCGATTCTTCCTTCTCGAGGTCAAATGCGTATGCCATCATGATAGATCCCATGCGGTGCGCGAGCGCCATGATATAGTCTCTGTTGAGGTTTGCTGAGTTCGGGAAGATGGCACGGTGGTCGGGCTGCTGGATGAAGCCCCATATATTCTGATCGAACTGCTCGTCGGCGCCCGCTCTACCAATCTTGTCCTTGACGGCGCAGGCTTGCAAGTGCGAGAGCTCTTCGTCGGACCAGAACATGAGGGTGTCAAATTCCTCTGGCAAAACTCCAAAATAGGCCGCCCAGGGCGACTGGTCGCCTCGAAGGTACTCGTAGATCATGACCAATATCAACGACATCCATGGGTCTTCCAGCTCTTCAATGTACCTGCGTGCGGTCTTATTCTTCACAAAATCCGAGTTCTCAACGCTGAGAATCTCAGACCTGGCTATGGAGAAGAGTTCCTCATCTTCTTCGATATCCGCAGTAGCGACTATGATACCGTTCAGTGAATGGACAGTGAGATGTGAAAATTATATGTGGTAGGTGAAGAAGAAAGGTAGAGAGAGCAGGAAACAACATACCGACTCCACGGCCTGCGCTTCTGTCTCTGAGGTCGGCCAGTTGGATCTTAGATCCAAACTTCGAGTTAGGCAGTCTTTGTAGCCAATTCAGGAAGAACTCAGTCCTTTCCTGGAATGCATCCGAACCGTCTCCGTTCATCGTGCTGTAGTAAGAAAACGGTGGTATGGTGAAATGGAAATAGAAATGGTCCGCGAGACTAGTACTAACTGGTGGGCAGCGTAATGCGATTGGTGCGGAGGCATTCACCGCCCTTGGACCCTTGTTCGTTCCCGCGTTAGCGGCAGACCTCATTGCCCGAGTCTCGCAAAATAAGGTACTACACACCAGACAAGATGCCCATCGCAATAGGCCTCGAGGGCTCTGCCAATAAGCTTGGTGTAGGAGTTATCCTCCATCCTACGCCACAGCACGATTCTCCGCAACATGATGGTCGCCCCAGGAAGCACAAATCAGCACCGGTGCAAATCCTCTCTAACCTCCGCCATACATACGTCTCACCACCGGGAACTGGTTTCCTGCCCAAGGATACGGCTCAGCATCACAGAAGATGGGTTGTCAGGTTAGTGAAACAGGCTGTCAAGCAAGCTGGAGTTACTCTGGAGGACATCGACTGCATATGCTACACCAAAGGACCTGGCATGGGCGCTCCTCTTGGCGCAGTCGCAGTGGCAGCCCGCATGCTGTCCGTTCTCTGGAACAAGCCTTTAGTCGGTGTTAACCACTGTGTCGGCCATATTGAGATGGGCAGGGCAATTACTGGAGCAGAGAACCCCGTGGTACTCTACGTCTCTGGTGGAAACACTCAGATCATCGCATACAGCGCGCAGAGATACAGGATCTTCGGAGAGGCGCTAGATATCGCAGTGGGAAATTGCTTGGACAGGTTCGCAAGAGTCTTGAACATCAGTAACGACCCCGCACCAGGCTACAACATCGAGCAAATGGCGAAGAAGGGCAAGGTCCTCATTGAGATTCCTTATGCTGTCAAGGGTATGGATGTGAGTTTCTCGGGAATCTTGGCTAGAGTGGAGGAGCTCGCAAAGAGACTTGAAGCAGGACATAAAGGCGAGCAGCAAATTTGGAAAGATGAGGAGACAGGCCTGGAAATCACGCGCGAGGATCTGTGTTTCACCCTCCAGGAGACAGTATTTGCCATGCTGGTCGAGATCACAGAGCGAGCCATGGCGCATGTGGGAGCAAATCAAGTCCTGATTGTCGGTGGTGTGGGCTGCAATGAGCGGCTACAGGAGATGATGGGCCTAATGGCAAGCGAGCGCGGCGGAAGTGTTTACGCCACGGACGAACGATTCTGTATCGACAACGGCATTATGATCGCTCATGCTGGTTTACTGGCTTGGAGGATGGGTTTCAGGACTGCGCTGGAGGACAGCACGTTCACGCAACGCTTCAGGACCGACGAGCCGCTCATTGACTGGAGAGATTGATCATTTCAATCGAATTTGCATCTACCTAAGGCACCCAAGGTGCAAAGCGCGTAGTGGAAGGTTGTCTAACATGGCAAACTTCCAATGAAAGGGTGTCTCAACTGCCCCACATAAGCGCGTGGCACCTCAAAAAGACATTAGGCGATGTCCTCCTGCTCGGCCTTGACGCCCTTCTTCACTGGCGATTTGCGACCCTTCTTCTTCGGAGAAGCATCGTCCCCATCCTCATGCTCCTCGTTGTCGTCGGCGCCTTTGCCGCGCTTCTTCGGGGTTGCAGGACCCTTCTTGGCCTTTGTCTTGGTGGGAGAATCGGAAGCAGCTGGCTCTGTACGATGGTCAGTCTAATCAAAGGGAAAAGGATTCCAACACAGAAGTCATGAACATACTGGAAGAGACCGGCATGGGGTTGCCGTCCTCGTCGGTGAAGAGCTTTTGCTTGATTTTGCCCCAGGTGTTCTGGGTAGTCTTGATGGTATTGAAGCCGGCTTTCTCCTTCAACTTTTCCATGTCGATCTGCATCTGTCGTCAGCGTAAAGCCACTCGGATTTTCACTTGACCACCGTACGTACCTCTGGCGGACCGGACTTGAGACAGAGCCAAGCGGCCTTGAGGACAGCTTCTTCCCTAGGGGAGAAGATTGACTTCTCCTCCGCCTTTCCCTCGTTTCCCGATGCTTCGGACATGATGGTCGAAGGTGCTGTGGGTATTTGGGTACGAAGTTACTGAGGGGCTCGCTGGGCTTGTTACCACGTCGAAGAATGTTGTTGACGAGATTGGAGGTGGAGAAGGGTGGACGTCCAAGGTGTGGGAGTGGGAGTCACGGCGGGTAAATGGGAATGCGGAGTGAAGTGAAGTTAACAGAGAGGTGTCACACGTGCACGAAAATGACACACATCAAACACGCTAGCTTATTTCGTCTCCCGAGAAACATACAGACTACCTAGGTATGATCTCAATTTACACGCGTGGAAGATATACCCTACCTCTGGAGTTCCGCCCTTGGAAGCTTTTCACAAGTAGGGTAGTCGCGTTTAGTGAAGAGAGTCAATACGGCAGCCATCTGTAACTGACGACCCTTTATGGACAAGGAACTACGCCGCGACCTTGCACGGTATAGTCACTCTACGTGCAGCTCTACAGTGTGATCGCTTTGAGCATGGAAACTACGCGACTCCGTTCGAAATTCACATCATATATGCTTCCACTTTGGATAACTGTCGCAGAGACAATGCCAGGGGTACTTAGGCTGCAGTAGGATCTACACCATAGTTCGACATCCAGAAGTTCCACAGCAAGTACACGAGGTTGGAGGATTACTCGATATCAATAGTATCTTACATTTATGCCACCTTGCCACTCCGTCCGCTCTCCCACTTCCTGACTGCAGTATCGAACATGTCTCTCGTGCGCACCCTACTTCGCAACCTAGCACAGAGCAGGAACGCTCCACTAAGTTTTCTGTGCAAGGAGTATGTCTCCTCTGGGGGCGGTGCCAACCGTTCCCTCACCATGACTCCAATATTCGCTCTGACCCTATCCGTGATCGTCTGATCCTTGAAATCGTATACCTCCGGGCTGGTGCCCATGAACGGCTCAGCAAGCGTGAGAACACTGGCAACGTGGGCATCAAGCATCGTCTTGCTCTCAGCACCAGTCAAGTACCCGAGCGTGATCGACAGATCGCGGCAAGCCTCGCGGTCACCTTTGCTGGCGGCAATCAGGAGACGTACATAGGGCTCGATGAACTCCTCTGGATATTCCCTGCTTGCGCCGAAGTCGAGCAGCTGGAGCCTCTTCTGTTCGCCATCCCTGCTGTACAGGAAGTTGGTCCAGTTCGGATCGGTCTGCATGAAACGCCATTCCATGAGCTCGCGCAGACAGAGGCGGAGAATGTGGGTGCCGATCCAGTCAGCCTCGTCCTGGCTTAGGTCTTTGACCTTCGTGACTCCGGTTCCGCTCATGAACTCGGTGGTCAGGACTTCCACACCGCTGGCTTCGTCGAAGATTTTAGGTACGGTGAAGATATCCTTCTCGTCCTTGAGTAGGTCTCTGAAACGTTTTCCGCACTCTGCTTCCCTTATGTAATCGCACTCCCAGCCAAGCTCCGTCCTGGCGTTCGCGATAGTCTTTTCCAAATATAGTCCTTTAGGCAATAACCTACTCGCCGTGAGCAGTAATGAGAGGTTGTTCAAGTCAGAGTCGATACTCGAACGAACGCCAGGATACTGTATCTTGACAGCCACCTCTTCACCGGTAGAAGCCAGCACCGCTCTATGGACTTGGCCAATCGACGCAGCAGCGATCGGTTGATCCTCAAATGACGAGAAGAGGTCACGCCAGTCCTTTCCAAGGCTGGATGTAAGGACCTTATTCCGCTGCGACGGCGGCATATAATCTGCGCGGTCCTGTACGCGCTGGAGTACAGTATTGATGGCGGGAGGCAGCATCTTTGAGTCTGCACAGCGTTAGTCCGCGGTACACGTGGAACGGAACGGATGCCTTACCTTGGAAGCTCATCATCTGACCAAGCTTGAGAGCAGCTCCACGCATACGAGAAAGCTTTGCCACAAGCCTCTCCATGTTCGCTTCGCTGAGCATGAGTGAGCCATCTGCGCCGCTACCTGTGACCCGCCTCAGGCTTTCGCCTACCGCACCAAACGCCATGCTGGTTGCGAGACCACCGTACTGCCAAAGCCTGCCGAAGCGTGAAGAAGGTACGCGTGACTCGCGCATCTGGTAGGGTACACTAGCTGGCGGCTCATCTACTATTTGAGCTGTTGGGATCTAGGGAATTGCTGTTAGCATATCAGTAAGACAACCCAGCTTGAAGCGGTGTCTCGTCTTACCTCTGCTGCGGCTGCGGCGGCACTCTGAGCATCTTTTGCGAGAGACTCCGCGAACTTCAACGTCTCGGCCTCGCTAGTCTGCGTTGGTTCAGCACTCAGTGGAGAAATGGAGCTGCCTGATGCTGATGCTGCAGCTGGTGTATCGTCGGTCTGCCGGACGCTGAATGTCTCTTGATCGGTGCCTTCCGCTAACGGCGTGCGGTCAATGGGCGTTCTCCTTGCGGCGCGCATCTTCATTTCATAAGCCTTCCTTGCATCGTCACGGCCTCCAAGCAGGGATGAAATTCGTGGACTGTGGAAGACGTCGGTGTTGATATTTCCAGACACTCCTTCCTGCTCTGGGACGGCCTCATTGGATGGGATGTGCTGTGTAGGATTGCGGCCTTTTGAAGAGTAATATACATCTGCGTTGATTTGCCCATCTTGAAGGTGCTCGTCGCTCCCTTGAGCATCTTCCGCGTGCTTCGGTATCTTGGTCCTTGGCAAGGATGACAGATCCGGAGTGGTTGCTTCTGATCGCGTGGAGAAGCTATCTTGGCCGGGTGAGGGCGCGCCCCAAGATGACGCCTCCTGCGAGTCTGCGGATGATGACGGTATTTGAGACTCGGCCTGACGCTGCAGCCTGCGAAGCTCGTTGGGCGAGTGCTCATAGGAATGGCCAGCTGTGGTCCTCTCGGATGGTGTTGGTTCCCCTGGCGGTATTGTTCCATCGGGAAGAGGATCGCGACGAGCCTTCTCTTGCTTCACATCCAAATCATTGCCCGCTGGAGGCTCGGTTGTAGCATTTCCCTCCGGCCGCCCATAGTGATGATCCTGTTGCAGACCCTCCTTTTTGCCCTCTACTCCTTCCGACCCTTGCGTTTCCCGCCTTGGTATCGGCTCGTTGTAATATTGGCTATACGCTGCGTTCTGCGTTTGGCTCTCCGAAGAGCTGCCAGTCGTGTAAGAGGGACGGTCTTCGTTGAAGCGGCGAGTGAGAGCATATGCAGCTCTTGCTGTGACCGTAATACGATCTGTCTGGCCCTTAACGGCTTTTGCAAGACTCGATGTCTTCGTGTAGACATCCCATTGCTGGGAACGGAGTGCTATGTGCTGCTTCGCTACCGATCTCGAAGCATTGAAGAGCTTCGCGGCATCGAGCAGCCTCCTGCCTGCCATGTGTACGTACTATTTCAACGGCACCTGGGACTTGTTATCATCTTCCCCAGCCAAACACTCCTTGGGTTTTCTGTCGACTGCTGACGTAGAGCTAAATGGCTTCGAGCTCCGAAGATCTAATCGATCGGGAGTGAGCGAGCCGAGCAGATCTCCCCGAAGTCGCTTGGCAACTCTACTAGAGGCAAGCAACTATATGTACATAAGGGTAAACTCATACTGAAATACTATGTATCTATAGTCGTCAAGTTTACTAAGTTGCATCGAATTACTTAACTGACTCGGCTGTTGTCAAATGGTTATAGAGTCTCTTACATTCATGATATGCATAGTAAAGTCCAGCTTTGTCTTGATCCAGTAACTCCGCGTCTATACCAGCAACAACGAATCATAACTGAGCCTACGAATACCATTGAGATACACATCACCGGCTGCACGAAATCACAGCTGTGAATTTCGTTACGTACGCAGTTGACCGTATTACTGGCCACACATCATGCGCGTGGCCTGCCTACAGTTCTCCCCCAAATTGGGGAGGGTGGAAGAGAATATACAGAAAGCAGATCAGTTTCTAGAACCGGTCAAGTCTTCGAAGATAGATCTGCTTGTTTTACCGGAAATGGCATTCTCAGGTACTGCCTTGATGATACATCCACTCATACTATATATACTTACCGAATTTACATAGGGTACAACTTCCCCTCCCTTGAAGCAATAACACCTTACCTGGAACCTACCAATTCCGGCATTAGCACGCAATGGGCCCGCTCCACAGCACAGAGGCTCAACTGCCATGTGACGGTCGGCTATCCAGAGAAGACCAAAACTTCTCCGTCGAAAAACTACAACACCCTCGTCACAGTCTCCCCCGAGGGTGATATCGTCGCCACCTACCGCAAGTCATTCCTCTACTATACCGACGAAACTTGGGCTTCAGAAGGCGATGCTGGTTTCTTCCATGGGTCCCTGGGACCGCTAGGTCCAACATGTATGGGCATATGCATGGACATCAATCCCCACAGATTCAGCGCGCCTTGGACGGCCTACGAGTTTGCCACACACTGTGTCAATTCTGCTACGCCGTTGGTAGTGCTGAGCATGGCATGGCTAACGCGGTTACTCCCTCAAGAGCTACAACAGAGTGCACAAGAACCAGATCTGGAGACCTTGGCTTATTGGATTGAGCGTTTCTTCCCACTGGTTGGTGCTAAGAGGCCAGACGGCGTGGTTGTTGTCCTTGCCAACAGGTGCGGAACAGAGCCAGGAAGTGTGGCAGGTGTAAGCAGGGGAGTGGGTGAACGTGGGGAGGAAGTTGTGAGCTATGCTGGGAGTAGTTGCGTCCTCAAGATTGAGGAGGGCAGGGTGCAGGTCTACAACATTCTGGGCAAGTGTGAAGAGGCTTTGCTGCTCGTCGATACCAAAGATGTGAGTCCAACCAATCTGGGTCACTCCAGCACAGAGTCGGTTCAGTCAACTAACCAGAAGGCAGCATCCAAAATTCGCTTTGCACCCTACGATGTGAGGGGTGTCGGGGTGGCACAGAGTATAAAGCACAACAGACAGCACTTTATCGAAAGACGGAGAACGATAGTAAGCCTGCCAACCGTGGGAAGTTGAAAGGAGAAGCCTCGGGGCTCTGTGGTCGCACCAGGATGGAGGCGGAATCCAGGTAGACAATCCACGGTAGACCAGGCGAGATGATGCTCCAAACAGGCGTTGCTTGTGAGCATTCTCGTACAGGTGATCGCGCGAGAAACAATGGAAGTGGAAATTTTGGTGTTCATCAGACGATTGAATTGCAATCCACCGAATCTAAGCGCCGAGTAATTCGAATGACCGTATGCCCATTTTCATTCCCAGCAAACGTGCCACATAACCTCCATCGAATGCCGTATCCCTCTGGTATCCCACCGTCGTTGTCGACCAAGTGCTTAAGGAAGCGACATCGCTGAAAGTTGTTTGAGGGGCGAGTCGCTTAGATACCGATGCGAGTCTTGCGCCAGTGCCTTCTCTTGGCGTTGTACCTGTTGTGGATGGATTAGCTCCTGTTCCTGGACAATATCTATTCCTTCGCTGGCCCTTCAAGTGTTCGCATGCTGGAAGCCTGGGATAATCGTCAAAGTCGTACCTGATGGTGTTGCCGGTCCTGAGGCGGATCCACTGAGGAATTGGGCGGTTCTGCTTCTGGGCCTTGGCCAGCTTCTGCTTGACGCGGAAAGTCTTGTGGGACTATTTGAAATCAGTATGCGTTGAGTCTGTCGAATATACTGGGCAAGAACGTACAGGCATCTTGACGGTGTTGGCGTGCAAAGATGCAGAGATTCGGTGTCGCTGATGGGATCCTCTTGCGGGCAAGGAATTCGACGACAAAGTGCGGAAGCGATCGGCTAATCGCCGGCAGAGGGGCGCATCTTCCCCATGCTCGTGACAACGCCAAGAATCTACGAAGGCGGCAAGATCGCTGACCGTAAACTGAAACCATCCACTTGTATATTCTGTCCCTGATTTCGTGCTCGCGCTACGAACAGAGATACAGCTGCTCTCGTTGTTCAAGCCTTCCATTTGCGGGGCTTTTGGTCATAGTCAAGGACATCTCATTCCGCCGTCGCCATGCCTAAGGCGGAGGTCGGCAGCACAAAATGGCTCTCCAACAATATGAAGTCGAAGGGCTTGCAGCGCTTGCGCTGGTATTGCCAGGTTTGTCAGCGACAGATGCGCGATGAAAACGGCTTCAAGCAGCATACGATGTCAGAGGGCCATGTGAGAGCTATGCTCCAGGTTGGAGAAGACCCGCGCAAGTACATCAACGAATACAGCAATCAATTCAAGAACGATTTCCTCCGGCTCCTCAAAACCGCACATGGTGAGAAGAAGGTCAACGTGAACCACTTCTATCAGGAATACATTGCCGACAAGGAGCACGTACATATGAACGCTACCAAATGGCCTAGCTTGACGGAGTTCGCGAAATATCTGGGTAGAGAGGGTATCTGTAGGGTTGAAGAGGGGGAGCGGGGTCTGGAAATTGCGTGGGTCGATGACAGTCCAGAGGCGCTCAGAAGAAGAGAGAATGTTGCGAAGAAAGAGAGGATGGAAAAGGGAGAGGAAGAGAGAGAAGCTCGGTTGATGGAAGCGCAGATCAGGCGGGCAATGGAGCAAAAGGCCGAAAAGGAGGCTCTAGAGGAGAAGGCGTCACAGGACCATACTTTCAAGCGGCCCGAAGGACAAACAATTGCGTTTAATCTAGGTCTGGGAGCTAAACCTGGGCCCAAGAAATCAGAGGACGGAGAGACTGCCGCACCCAGTAAGACAGATCCATCGCCTTCCGAAGGAGCAGACAAGCCATCAACGCCGAAGCCCGCCTTTTCCCTGAGCATGAGCAAGCCTGCGCCCAAACCCAGTAATCCTCTCTCGGCGAAGAGCAATCCACTGAAGCAGAAACCTGCTTACGTCGTGGAGCAACCGAAGAAGATGAGCGAAGCCGAGCGTATCATGCGCGAAGAACAAGAGCGCAAGCGTCTGCGGGAAAGCCGGGATGGCAGTGGTAACAAACGACCGCGACTTGGGTTGTGAGGGTTCTTGGTTTCTAAAGTATTCATATTAGCGAGGCGTTCGCGGTGCTCGTGCCCCAGGGTGGGTGGCTTACTGTTGCTGAGGTTCTTTTTGCTGTCAAAACATTACGCGAAGGTGCGCTCCACATATCAGGCGTTCATGGGTGTCCTGGGCCTTGAGATATCCAGCTCCCGGATCATGGATATACCCAAACTTGCATAAGCTGATCAGAACTCCGAGTCTTCTTCTTCCAGGATCGTCTGCGCTAGCAGCCCTCGCCGTCCAGTCCTTGGTCCATCTGACAGGCTAAGGTTGACAGGTGACAAAGAAGGCTCCACGGCTTTCCTTGATTTCTTGCGTTGGCGCGACGCTCGATACTGCTTGATTGTGCGACTCTGTGGCTGGTCGGCGAGACGTAAACCTTTGTAAAGTCTACTGTACGAATAGTGTAATAGCAATCCAAAGATGGCTCCTACAATCGCTCCAAATCCAAGATAGATGTAAAGGGTCTGAAAATGTGTTAATATATGAGGACCACGACATGGAGCTCACAATAGCTTACTTCGAACCGCGCAAGGAAATAGACAGGGGAAGCCACGCATGCTGCGACGAAGCGACCAAAGTATACTACCGGCTGTATCAAGAACAGAAATATACGGTAGATGGGCCTTAAGACGAAGACGATGCTAAAAGCGATGCCGTATAAGACCAGGTAGACGGAGTAGGCTATCCAGTAGAGACCCAATACTACCAAAGCAACGTAGCCATTCATGTTCGATGGCACCACACAATTATGCCGTTCAGATGGCCAAAAGATACATTGCCAGAGAATGCACACTTTCCACGCAAGATTTCAATGCGAGTTCACGGCGTGCATAACATGATGAGTGAGATGAACAAGGTGGTTAGACGGTTGATCGGCGCGCGTGCGCTTCACATGAACCTTTCCCGCCTGCCCTCGGTTTCCGGCCCCGCATGAACGCTGCTGCACGGCACCTCACATACATACCCACTTCGTCATTCATTAATTGTCCCCATTCACATGTCTAATGCGTGTATATACCTTTGCGGAAACCCTTGGATGCTGACGCCCGCTACGACAATCTGCACCCGCCCATAATGGGTAACAACACGTCCTCCTCTGCAAAGTCGTCCAGCACGCCGCAGTCACCGGCTTCCACCTCACATCGAGAAAAGGCTCACCATCATGAACCGCCCCCAACCAGGAGAGAGCCACGGCGGCGGGAGAGTATCCAAGCTCTTTCGTCTGGAAAGGCAACTGCAGCTCCTCCATCAGCGAACCTAGCAACAGCGACCGCGCATCCCACTTCCGCCTCGACTTCGCAGACTCGCGCAATGGCTTCCTCAGCATCTCCTGGACACTCGGGGGCTCGCTCTTCCACAGCCACAACACCACGACTGGCGGCGCAAGATACTGCAGAAAAGGCCATGGGTGCAGATGCCTCCCGCATCCAGCGTCCTTCCTCTCGGAACAACGACAACTCGCAGACGCTTGAGAAGCCGGCAGCACCTGACGCGAAGATATCACCAGCCTCCCGCCCTGTCGACGTACCAGGCTCAACTGAAAGGCACTCCTTCGACCCTTCTCCCCTTGATCCCCATGCGCCAGGCTCAGAAGCATTCCAGCTTCCGCCGCCGAACAACTTCGCTCGTCCACCCCGCCTTCCGCTTCCCATCGAGAAAGAGGTCCATACGCCTGGCTCGCCCATAGCTTCCCCAGTAGCTTCTCCCTCTCCCATTGAGGTGACAGACATTGATGATGGTGATGACTCCTCGCACAGGCGGTCAAGTAATGCCAGCAATGCCAGCAGCGTGGTGGATGAAGAGGAAGAGCAGGACGAGTTCTCGGGCTACAAAGATGACACGGTCTCGAGTACTAAGACAATTCCAACGGTGATCGAATGGAGGCAAGGAGGAGACAAGGTCTATGTTACAGGCACATTCGCCGATTTCTGGAAGAAGAAATTCAGGCTGCATAAGAAGTGAGTCATGCATGTTGAAGCTGCGACACCTCAGCAGCCCGTGGCGCTCTCCACGTAGCTCTGCTAACACACATGATAGCGGCCCCGTCAAAGAACCTGGCGTCTTTTCGCTGATTGTTCCTCTGCCATATGGCACGCATCACCTCGCCTTTATCGTTGACGGAGACTCATTGACATCAAGACATCTTCCTACCACCGTAGACTTCACTAACACCCTCGTCAACTACATCGAAGTCTTGCCCGAAGACGTCCCGTTGGATCAACCCCGTGCTCCAACAGCGGCAGAAGTCCCTCCACCGTCTCGACCATTAGACATCCGACCAAGAACAGTGACATCTCCCGAACAACCTGTCTCGGCCCGGCCATCGCCTATCCCACGTCCTTTAGGTACCTCGCAGCCCGCTTCACCTTCACCTAGAACCGCTTCACAGAACCAGTCCGCAAAGGCCACACCACCACAGCAGGCAAAACCAGCACCCCAGGCGAAGCCAGCCCAACCACCTAAGCACTACACCAGCGACATTCCGCAATTCATGCTAGACCTCGACACCTGGCCGCCTGCTGCCCAACCTCCACATGGTTCCGACAACTCGCCCGAAACACGCTTTCATCGCGCCACGCAAGCTTGCAATGGAATGCCACCACCGCCTTCGTTGCCGATGTTTCTTGGTAAGAGCATCCTGAACGGAATCACACCGATGAAGGACGATACTTCGGTGCTCATCATGCCAAATCATACTGTGCTGAATCATCTGGCCACTACCAATATCAAGGCAGGAGTGCTGGCTACAAGCGCCACTACTAGGTACAAGCGGAAGGTATGTTCTTACTCGAGTTGCATCAGCTCCATTACTCCAGCTAACTGAACATGCTTTAGTTCCTGACCACCATCATGTACAAACCAAGAAGCGATGACGGAGATTGAATTCTTTACGCTGCTTGACAGCCACAATCGCACCTTATAGACCATTGCGCTTTGCGACGATAGACCGAAAGTGGGAACGGACATTCGGCACAGCAGGTGCCGATAACGAATTGCACACGACATTGCGAAGGAGGACCGAAGCAACAGCGTACGATCTTCCCCCGCCCCCTGACCGGGAAATTTGCAAAGCTGCACGTGGGCAGAGGGATCGATGGGGGATCGGTTCGCTGGATAGACAGTCTCACAATGCCCAACTGCGATGATTTAGGCGATAGACAAATGTAACTCTAATATATTCTCAAGCCAAGTGGAAAACTTTCTTGAGACGTTAGGTACCGGATTGGATGGTGATTGTATAGCTGCGTCAGACAAATGGAAGGAGGGTAGCGTAAGGTAACCACTGCGAAGCTGTACCTGCGGTGTCTCGGGCTGCTCTCGCCCCGTCCTCTTGGCAGTTGGATGTGAGCACTGGCATCTCTCCACCCCACACGATCCTTCGAGCCCCGATGATATGTAGGTGCCTTCGTGCCATGGATTATTTGTAGGCTACAGCTAAGCTCTAAAACCTGGCTTGCGCTCGATCTTCAGCTTTGTCTTTCACCGATGATCAGATTCCCCCAGATCAACCCTTTCGTATACGTGATTAGAGCCAGTCATGGAGCTCCCACATGCGTCTAACATAGCGAGCCATATCTCGCTATATGCTTTCCTAGCCACAGTCCTGTATTATGTCGTCCGTTCCATATATCGTCTGTTCTTCCACCCACTATCCGCATACCCTGGCCCATGGCTAGCAGGTGTGACGACCATGTATGGTGGGTACTTCGACTTGGTCACAGGAACAGATATGGTGCGGCAGCTCCCCCAGTTGCACAAGAAGTACGGCCCTATAGTTCGTATTTCGCCAGATCAATTAGACATTGAGGACATCGACGCGTATAATGAGTAAGAGGCCTGCACACATGTAATCATCGACGAGACAGGCTTACCTTCTCTCAGGGCCTTCAAGATTGGCACCAAATACAAGAAAGACGAAGGCTTCCTCCCTTTCCGGGATACTCTGTTCGGTATACCAGACGTACCCGCAGCGAAGAAGCGGAAGGATGTTTACATGCCTTACTTCTCCCACGCCGCTATCAAGAAGATCGAGCCACTGTTGCAGAGTATCATTGATCGGTGGAAGGGCCACTTACTGGAGTACTCACACAGTGGGCAGACCTGCGATCTGTCGTGGGGCTTCCAGTGTTTGACTCTCGATGCTATCACGCAGTATTGTTTCAGCAAGGATGTGCACGCTGTAGATCACAAGGATTTCATCATGCCTTTCCTTGAGTCGCTGGAATCCATCCGTCCCTCTGCGACTTTTAGCAAGTATTTCTCATCCGTAGTGACAGCGCTGTCGTACGTTGGTCCACGGTTGCCTCCCGCGATTTCAAGATACATCTTCGAGGGCTCCCATAGTTTCGGGAAGTTTGTGGAAGTACGTCTTTACTCACACTTTTCTATAACGCACATATGGATGCTTATCTTGGTAGGACTGCGAAGAACACATGCGAGCTCTTAACAACGCAACGGAGCCACGCCCAATAAATTCCTACCCGACGGTCTTCGATTCATTCTTCAGCACCGACGCTTCCAAATCCAGCAAGCATCCCACCTTGACCGACGCACAACTCACGTCGGAAGCGATCCTCTTCGTCGGCGCTGGCATGGATACAACAGGCACAGCTCTCATCACCACAGTCTGGAACCTCATCCAGCATCCTACCGCTGCCCAAAAGCTTCGAGCCGAGCTCCGCGCTTGCGACTCGCTTGATTTAGAACACATCGAGCATCTTCCTTACCTCACGGCTGTGATCAAGGAGTCTCTGCGCTTCTCGTACGGCGTCCCTGGTCCCATCGCCAGAGTTGTCCCTGAAGGTGGCACTGTCATTGCTGGGCGAAAGATACCAGCGGGAACGGTGGTGGGGCATAGTGCGTATGTGTACCACAACAACCCCGACGTGTTCTACCAGCCTGAGCAATGGAACCCAGAGCGGTGGATCGATTCCACCCCAGAGCAAAAGAAGGAAATGGAGAGGTTCTGGATGCCGTTTTCGGGAGGAAGTAGGGGTTGCTTGGGCATGAAGTAAGTTGTTAGAAGATCGAGTTGTGTGTGGTATGCAATACTAATAAGTAGCCTAGCCTGGCTTGGGCAGAGCTATATCTAGCCATCGCGACGTTGTACCGGACATTCGACGTGCGGAATGCCGGCACTACTGAGGAGGATATGGAATGGAGGGATAGGCTGGTGACGGTACAGAAGGGCCATTTGAAGGTCAAGCTGCAGAAAGTCGAGTAAATCAAGATTCACTTTGTTGTGTCACTGAAACGAAAGCGAAGCAAAGAATCAAGGTCGACATACTATTCCTCAAATCTCAATACATGTATACCTTATACTAAGCACTCGCACCTTCCTCATTGGGCAGGGTAGATACGCTGATTCAGCATGTTACAATTCTTACTGCAGGTGTCTTGTCCTCATTCATCCACACACACCCAAGCCTCTACATCAATTATTCCCAACTTTGCCTGGGCTATTCACCTCACGTATCAAGTAGACCAAAATATGCCATATGCCAACGTCAATGACATTAAGATTCACTACGACATTGCAGGCGGTGATGAAGAGGGGGCGCAGTGGGTGGTTCTGGTTAATGGGCTCGCCGATGACCTGTACGCGTGGGATGCACAGGTCCCGGCCCTGGTGGAGGCCGGCTATAGAGTCTTACGGTAGGTTCTCCCACCAGCGTCCCTATCTTCCCCCATGACTAGCCTTTGGCAAAGCTCGTATCCCACCGCTTAGCCAACCCCAGCTACTCGAACCGCGGGATCGGCCTCTCCTCCCGACCACCAGGTCCCTACTCCTCCCACCTCCTAGCCACCGACCTGCACGCTCTCCTCCTCCACCTCCAAATCCCAGCCTTCCACCTCCTCGGCATCAGCATGGGCGGTATGGTCACCCAATCCTACGCCCTCGCCCACCCGAACCCAACGCCGACATCCGCCACCGAGTCCGGATCAGGTCCGAATCCGACGATGCTGAGTCTGACCCTCGCCTGCACCTACGCCCACCCCGGCCCCTTCTGCGCCCGCCTCTTCGCCCACTGGCGCGCTGTCGCGCTGACTGTGGGCGTGGCGGAGGTCATGCGCGAAGTCCTGCTGTGGGCGTTCACGGTCCCTTTCTTCACCAGTGCAGAACTGCACGCTATTGAGCGAGCGGTGACGGAGCTCGATATGGGCGTGCCGGAGTACCTGGCCCAGTTATCCGTGATCGAGGATTTTGACAGTCGGGCTGCTTTGTCAGAGCTGTGGGGGCGCGGCGAGGTGCTTGGAGGTGTTCGACCGGGCAGGGTGTGTGTGCTGGTTGGGGAGGAGGATATTCTGATTCCGGTGAAGCTGAGTCGGGAGTTGTGGGAGGGCTTGGTGGGGGCGGAGTGGAGGACTACGAGGGGTGGGCATGGGTGCGTGTGGGAGTTTGCGGAGGAGTTTAATAGGTCGTATATAGGGTTCATTAAGGGGGTTGAGGCGGGTGAGTGAGAATGAAACGTCTACTCTAACATGCAATTGACTGTTTCAGCTGCATCTCTGCAGAGCATAGCAAACTTTGAACCTTTAACGAGAGTCCTGATCTCTGTTGGACGCCCAGGCCCCTAGAAGGAACAGTGAAGATGAATGGAGCATTGATGTGGAACATAGGCCGCCAGGAAGTGCTACTGGAGAGCATGTCGGTTGTACTAAGGTTGGATAAGTCGTCACCTACCGCTGGGAGTGGTCTTCGCTGGTGCGCGATTTAGCTCTTCCCGTCAAAGCCGGCCATGAATGTCACTGCCTTAGGACGCGTTCATCAGCACCTGCAGCTACGAGCATGTAAGCATCCAGGCGATAATCTCTAGAGCGTTGCGTAAGGTATTATATCCGAAAAGCACTGCGGGGCAGGCGTAAAGGATGCGGAGTGGAAAGTCCACGGCTCTGGATACGACAGCAATCCGAAATTGCAATTGGCATGTTCCGGATCACGGATAAGGTATGTTCATAATTCCGAGGCCCTCTGTGTGAGCTGGAGAAGCAGTTGGAAAGTTCTGAGAACGGCGGTTTGGAACTTTCTCCATCCGGCACGGTCCACGCGTATGGAACACACCGTTGCGGCTTGCATCAGATCTAATCTCGGTGGCTTTTTCAGGCTTGCCCCAATCGATTACGGCAACCGAGGTCCCCGACTCCCCGACCTTCTCGATTCACCTCAAATTAATTCTCGCGTAGAGTCTGACTTTGACGTGCGTAATTACGCGCATAAATATGCAGATGGCTGTCGGGCTGTATGCAGCCATGATGTACGATGCACAGTTTAGCACAGCAAAATACAGATGTACGTCAGTGGTGGAGCCAGGCGACTGGGATTTGGGTTGTTGATGTCAATAACCATGTCTGTCGCCGTGGGTTGTGGCTGGGTGATGATGTGAGGATGCTGTAGAAACATGACATGTAAGATTCAATAGTACATGCTATTTACCTACCCAATCAATGACTAAATGCATGCATCCACGCGTGTACTCCAACACTGAAGTCTTGTAGGCAGCAGGATAAGAAAATTGTCTCGGCGGCGGATGCATGTCACTTCCGCTGCATGATTTCTTATGCGCGTATCGTGAGGGATGCGCGTCCTGCATAATCACCTGCAGGATGTACAACACTGCATAATTATCTCGCACTGACTGCTCCAGATGGTCTAGCGCGGGTCAGAATGTCGGTCATGACCTTGGGAAAGCCCCGATGACATGCATGGCTGAGGCGCAGTCTGGCTCTTGCGCCCGTTGTCCATCTCCCTTCTCCACGCCCCGAACCCTGGCCCTCATTTCCCTACTTTATTAGCGGATGGCTGCCAATTGGCGCTTTTCACCCATAACCATATACCGTCCCTGACTCTCTTCTCTGCACCTTCCACCTTCCTTCTCAAGCTCTGTATCTCTCCCTATCTTAGTGTACCGGCTTACACCAAACTCAACATTCAAGCCACCGAAGTCATCGTACGTGCGGCCATCTGAGAACGCTCCTGCAGCGCGGCCACGACATACCTACCCTCCGCGCCTGACGAACCCTTAATCTCGACCACCATGAGGCGCGCAGTATTACTCTTCCTGGTCATCAACCTATGCATCGTCGCCTTCCTCGTTCACTCCGTCTGGACCCTCCTCTCCCTCCTCGTCGTCGATGGCTCCGCCGACGTCATCTCTCGCGCCGAACTCCCAGCGCCAGGCTCAGATCTCATTGACGGCAGACCTCAATTGATACCAAAGATCATCCACCAGACCTACATCAACGACAGCATACCAGACGTATGGAAAGAGGCGCAACGGAGCTGCATTGCGCTGCACGCAGACGACTGGGAATACAAGCTCTGGACGGACGCCAAGTCGCGCGAGTTCATTCGTGACGAATACCCTTGGTTCCTCGAGACCTTTGACAACTACGAGTTCCCTATCCAGAGGGCGGATGCGATCAGGTACTTCGTGCTGGCACACTATGGCGGAATTTACATCGACCTTGACGATGGCTGCAATCGCCGCCTTGACCCTCTGCTCTCCTACCCAGCCTGGGTGCGCCGCACAGTACCGACAGGTATCTCCAACGATGCGATGGGCTCAGTGCCTCGCCACCCTTTCTTCCTCAGGGTGATCGACTCCCTTCCCAAATACAACCGCAACTGGCTCTTGCCGTACATCACGGTCATGGCATCCACAGGACCCCTGTTCCTCAGTGTCATCTGGCGGCACTGGAGCTCCGAAGGTCTGAATGTTGGCGATGGTCCAGAAGGCAGCCGCGTCCGCGTGCTCTGGCCTGACGAATACAACAACCATTCCTGGAGTTTCTTCACGCACCATTTGGGCAACTCCTGGCATGGCGGTGATGTCAAGCTCATCTTCTGGGTAAGCTCAAAAATTGCACCTCCACATTCGGTACACA
Organism: Zalaria sp. Him3; assembly: GCA_027923365.1. Classification (NCBI taxonomy): domain Eukaryota; kingdom Fungi; phylum Ascomycota; class Dothideomycetes; order Dothideales; family Zalariaceae; genus Zalaria; species Zalaria sp. Him3. The sequence goes on from BPUN01000003.1 coordinate 583,652, forward strand.
GCAGCTAACCAAAATGTCTTAGATGGGACGCAACTGGCTCCTCCTCACCGTATCCGGCTTCCTGATCGCCGGAATCGTCTTCTCCGTCATCTGGTGGCTCTACGGCCGCGTAGTCCTCCACAACAAGCCTCTCCGGCTCCGGCTCGCCAGCCGCATTCCCTTCTGGCGACTAGCCACCAACCACAAACATCACAAGTCCTACGAGCTCCTGGAACGCCATAATGTCTAAGGCTAGCACGGCCTGAAATCACTCATCAAAAAGCCCGTTCATGTATCTGAGGTACTTTTTTTTCATTACCAGCGTCGGCGTTGGGTGGATCAAAAACAAATGTCAGGTTTTCTGGAAGAACTTCCTGTTTGTATCAGGGGTGAGATGCCCCCTTTGAAACTTCACCATTGTCTGGTCGTTGGCCAGGTTGTCTGGCCTACTTTACAACCGTTTCTCCGCAGTCGGAAGTAACTGCGGTTGTATATTTATGTTCTTTGTAAATATCCTTTTTTCTTTCTTTCTTGACCCGGGCTACGCCTGGCCTATCGTTCTTAATAGCATATTTACCCCCAATTTGACGAGTTGAAAAAATATATACTTTCCATATCTGACGAGCGAAACCTCGAACCGTGTCCGCCAAACGGACGCACTGCATCCGGATCCATTGTGCAGCACCGAAAGATGCAGTATCAACAGCCCTGTGCACGGAACCAACTGTAAAAGTAAGGTAGGTAGGTAATAGTACCATATGTCAACATCTTGAGCACACTGCATAGACGCAGGTACACAACCACCAATCCGCAGAAGTCTCACAACTGCGAAACCCTCCTATTGATACATGCGACGATCCGAGTATCTCAGCCCACTCTACAACGCTCCTCCCACCAACGTCACAATCCACATCGCAATCCTGACATGCAGCCCAACCCTCCTCTCCGTCCTCGCAAACTCATCCCTCTCAACAACCCCCGCATACTCCTGCAACCACCTCTCCTCCTCCCCCAGCCGCCTCTTCAGCCCCTCATTCCGCGTCACGACGAGACAGTTCGCCTCGAGATCGAGACTGTAACTCCTCTTCGTGTAATTCGAGCTCCCGATCAGACTCACACTCGGATCCTGCTGGCCCGGCAGCGTAACCCAGATCCCCTTGGCGTGGTACGTCCAACCGCCCGGTTCGTTCACCGTGCCCCGACGCCACTCCTTCAGCTGGATCTGCTGGCTTAATCCAGCCCGGGATACAGAATCAAGGAATTTTCGCGATAGGTAGGTGTACGCGGCGGGGAGCATGCCGGAGACGCCTTTGCTGCCGTAGAAGCCGTTGGCCCAGGGCGAGGCGGCGACGACGGTGGCGCTGCGAGGGTTGGAAGAGAGTAGCAGGTCGCGCACGTCGGGCGTCATGTTGAAGTAGCCGGCTGTGAAGGTCCAGCGCGAGCCGGCGAAGGCGGGCGTGCTGAGTTTGCGCAGGATGCTGTGGAGGGCCGGCAGCTCGGTTGAGGTGTCGGGTTTGAGGACGGGGGTGAGTTGGATCAGGGGGTAGACTTGGGTGTCGGTTTGTTTTTCTAGGGAGCGGGTGGTTGAGGCGGGTTTGAGGAGGGGTGCTAGCTCGCGTGTGGCGGTCTGGATGAAGCCGTTTGGATCTGTGATTGAGGCTGGTTGAGCGTTGGTTGATGGCCACTCGAGGCGGAATTTGCCTGGTGCTTGGGCGTCTGGGATTACTTTGTAGCTGAGGCGACAGACGGTTTGGTAGAGCTTGTGGAAGTAGGCTGTTATCTCGCTTGAGGAGAAGAGATGGTATCGGTCCTGGCGGTTGGTGAAGTAATCATTTGACAGGTTCGCTCTGTTAGAGGTCAGTAAGCCCCGATATGGACGTGAGCGCATTTACTCACCCAGACATGATGATTTCGTCGTCGATCCCGTAAAGCTTCATGTGCTGCAGACCCCATCCCTCGTTGATGCGCTTAGGCAGTATTGCCTTCCGTATACCTGTGAGGTTAGGGGTGTGGTACATGCACACCTCTACTCGTTCACGGCCGAACTCCTCCACCAGACTCGCAAGCAGAGTAGCACATGATGGATTTGGAGTCTCCCGAGTGCCGCGCAGCGCATCGGTAAGGAAAGAAACTTTGAGGTTTGGCTTTTGCTTCAACGCCGTCCGGATAGTGTCGATCTGCGGTTGGTCAGTGGAGTGTGACGGCCAGGAATGTGCAATGTACTGACCAACTCATGTTCTGATTTGCCGATGTAGAGCGTAGATAGATAGATTTGGCGTTCAGCGTTGAGGATTTTGGTCTACTTCTTCGCAGTCAGTACGGCATACAGTCGACGTAGGTAGTAAAAACACCCTGTATCTATTCTCCAAATTCAAAAGGCACATGTAAGGAAACAAAGACATGAAATGGTCAGGACGAGAGAAAGATAGAAGCATAGTAGAGATCCTTGATATTGCCTCACCTTGAGAGTCTCGTAGAATTCAGTGGGAGATCTTAAGATCTTGATTTCAGAGGCAGATATGTCAAAGCATGGCGACAGTCTATCAAGCTCGCTGGTCAACGTTCCAAGGGCAGAAACAGCTGATTGCCCATCTGGACTAGGAGCTGCTGGCGCGGTACTCGAATACCGACGCCGTCTGGGAATGCGCCCACTAAGATTGCGAGCAACCGGAGTCCTAGGCCTACAGCGTTTGCAGCAGCTTCCAACGCTCCTTGCAAACATGTCTGATGGCCTTTGCGGAGGCTAGGTATTGTTGCTTGTTCGGGGGTTGGATACATGTATCGAAATGTTCGCCGTAAAGGGTAACGTCTCGCTTAGTCATCCTTAGATGGTCAGCAAGCCGCAATCCAGCTCGACATCACCGCGCCGCAACAGAACGCTTTACAGGACCACCTATCACCCGCCATGTCGACTATACTGAGGACGCTCCGCAACTTGCGGAAGATTGGATTGAAGGTGCGCATCGTGACACCAATCAATAGCACGCGCTAACGCATTTTCTAGGAGTATGGCCACCAGATGCAGGTATGACCTCCGCCCGGAAACCTCACCCAACTCACGCAACACACGCTTACCTCGGTTCTCGCCTTTTAGTATATGGGTACGCAATGAAGAGTTCTGGTGTTTCGGACGGCAATTGACATGGCACAGGCGACACCAAGGCAGGTCAACTCGTTGGCAAGGACCTTTACGGAAACAAGTTCTACGAGAATCTGCCAGAGGAGCTCCCACGTACGTGACCCGGTGGAGAAACAGGGGCTCGCCATGCTGACAGTAGGCAGTGAGGACGCGTTGGGTCGATTACAAGGACAAGGAATTCGATCCGTGAGTTGAGCCGGACAGCTGCTTGTAATGTAGGAAGCTAACAACTCGCAGATCCCAGATCGAGCCAGGCTGGTACGCTACAATGCAATTACCCCTCTGCTGTGGGAAAACCACTCACAGACCATAGGCACGCCTGGATATCATACATGGTTGACAAGCCACCAACCGAGGACCCAATCATGCAGCGCAAGGTCCGCTCGTGGGAACCAAAGGAACACAGGCCGGTCTTGACCTGGAGCAGGAGCGCCTACAAGCCATACAACACGTTAGTCTTGGAAAATCACCTCGAATGTTGTCGTAATATACTAATGTCGGTGCAGTACGAAGAACAAGTACTCCGCGTGGCAGCCAGTGGCCGCCCCAAGGTAGCAATCGACGTAACAGCATTCTAATTCGGCGTTTGGTATTTTTCCGGCTCTGCGATCACCCGAAGATTTGTAAATAACGGACTGGCTCTTCAATCGCATTCATGTTCACAGTATCTTGCCGCGTCTGCGGAATGGCATGCAAGTTTGGTGGCATTGAGACACCTTGGTGTAGATGAGTGTGCACTGTCGTGAACCGGGGCCTGATCGGATGTAACCTACATCTTCTCCAACATGCGGTGAACTTGAGGAGAATCGAATGCCAAGTAATGACCTAGATGACCTTCCAAATCGGGGTGGCGGTCTGTCTGCTAGTACCGCAGTGATGCCTCCCAGTCCTGCGTCAAACAGTGCCCCTTAGTAGTTTCCTGTACACAATGTCCATCCGCCCACGATAAATACAACCTCCTTCATGCCCGTCTTCACTTTCGAGAACTGCGCAGACTGATCAGATAAGCTGTCTCGGTGGTGGGCTGACGGAATCCCCGCGCGTCGTTGGTGACGTCGGTTATCGGAAAGGCGAAGCGAACGATCTTTGAACCGCCATCTAACGCTACTGAAAGCGTGGCTGGCATCCACTCTCCGGCCTTGATCCTTCAGAGTAGCATCACTAACGATTCGCACCGAACTACACGTTGCAGGAAAAGGTTGGGAGGCATTCTCAATACAATCCTTTTCTTCAATGCGGTCATAGTCCTCGCATTTCCTTGAGGCGCATACCGACATCATACAACTCGCTGCTGTCTGGATTAGACGGTATACGGTGAAGATGTTCGCGCAATGCAAAGGGCCTGTATGGAAGGTTGACGACTTCTCACAATGTTTCCAGCGCGAGTATGTTGAATCATATCCTACAGCATCTCTATATTCAATCTAACATTTGCATCTAGCTACCTCCAGATTCTATTCCCCCTCCTTGCATGCGGCATCTCCTTCCTATACCTCGTCTTCCAATTGATCGGATTGGCTCGCAAATCGGATTATTATCAGGCATACAAACTCCTCAATCCAACCCACCCTCATGTGTGGGATTATCGGGTCCCGCAGGATGAAGATTCGGAAGACGAAAGCGAGGACGATTACCTGGACGAAAATGAAGAGCTAGCAATTCGTACGGCCAGACAGAGCAGAGATTTGTCTGTCGTGGCCGTCGACAGGCCGAAGGGAGAGCTTATTATCCCCATCGTGGAAGAGATGGCGGTTCTTGGGGAGCTTGCTCTGCACATTGTCGGTCTTGTCACCAACCCGTGGAACCATCATGGAAAGGCACCAGAGAGTGCCAGCGTCTTAATCTGGTGCTACATTGCTGCCATCACGACTACCCGTCTGGTACTTTCAGGCCAGCAAAGATATTCGTTCAACAAGCTCTGGTATCACACCGCTTTCCTATACGGCTTCCTTTGGCTCTGCGGCATTCTACTTTTCCGCTCGGAAATCATCCATCCTCGGTCAACGCTCGCCCAGGGACTTACGAGCGCTCATTTTGCTCTCACGTCGCTACTAACGCTGATCGCGCTTACCTCGCGAAAGGGCAACAAAGCCGTTGAACTGGAGTACGAAGGCGACTTGGAGCCATCACGGGAACCGTTAGCAAGTCTCCTGTCGCTGGCTACTTTCTCATGGGTAGACCCAATCGTATGGAAAGGATATAGGAAAACTTACGAGATGAGCGACGTCTGGACGCTCGTGCCGAAGGACAGGGCGCAAGAGATTCTGGCGGACTATCGGCAGTTCAAGAAGACGTCTATCCTTGCATTCCATCTCCTGAAGTACTTCAAGCGGGGGCTTCTCATTCAGGCTTCCTGGGCAGCCATCTCCGGTCTGAATCTCTTCGTACCAACCTTGTTGCTCAAGGTCATTCTGGAGTATGTGGAAGACCCGTCTAGCACACCACCGAATGCGGCTTGGTTTTACGTTATCCTTCTTTTCGTGTCTGGCTGCGTCTCTGCCCTCTCCTCAGGGATGGCGCTTTGGGTAGGCCGCAAGGTTTGCATCAGACTGCGGGCTATCATCATAGGCGAAATCTATGCGAAAGCTTTACGCAGACGGGCAGCAGCGGGTACCGACAAGATCCTTGGGCAGGAAGAAGCAAAGAAAGACGAGCCTAAGCAAGGCTTACTGAAGAAAGTCATGTCGTTCGGCCGCAAGAAGCAAGCCGAGACCCCGAAGCCAGGTGCCAATAAGGCCCCTAGTGACGAGTCACAGGTCACTTCTGGTGCCATCATCAATCTCATGGCTGTGGACTCTTTCAAAGTTAGCGAGATCAGTGCCTACCTCCACTTCCTCTGGGCGGAGACGCCTGTCCAAGTTGTTCTTGCTGTGTTGTTGCTTTACCGCATCCTTGGCCGCAGTTCCATTGCCGGAATCGGTATGATGGCTCTGCTTCTGCCGGTCAATCTCTTTATATCAAAGCGCTTTGCTTCCATCCAGAAGCAGATTCTGGCGGCGACCGATGCGCGTATCCATACTACTAACGAGGTGCTTACTAACATTCGAATCATCAAGTACTTTGCTTGGGAGCAGCGCTTCCTAGCTCAAGTCGACGAGAAAAGGACGACAGAACTTAAATTCCTGCGCAACCGCTATGTTATCTGGGCTTTTGCCGCAACTATCTGGTCCGGAGCACCTATTGTGATCACCTTCCTGACCTTCTTGGTCTACACCATGGTCGAGAAGAAGGATCTTGTGCCTTCCATTGCATTCACCGCTCTTTCGCTCTTCAGTCTCCTCCGTATCCCTCTGGACCAGCTGGCTGATATGGTCGCACACGTCCAAGAGTCGAAGGTCTCTGTGGACCGTGTCGAGGAGTATCTCAACGAGCCAGAGACCGACAAGTACCAACAGTTAATCACTGATGAGGAAGATGATAGTGGCAATCCAGTCATTGGTTTCGATAACGCCACCTTTTCTTGGGGCGGTAAAGACGCGGACGACTTCAAACTAATGGATCTCGACATGCGCTTCCAAGTTGCCCAGCTAAACGTAATCATTGGCGCTACGGGTAGTGGAAAGACCTCGATGCTGATGGCATTGTTGGGAGAGATGACCAGGCTTGATGGTGATGTATATCTGCCAGGAGCTCGGAGTCGTGAGGATCTTAAACCGGACCCAGAGACAGGCCTCACTGAAAGTGTCGCCTACTGCTCGCAGCAGGCCTGGCTCGTAAACGGAACTATCAAAGAGAACATCCTCTTCGCCAGCCCATACGATGCGAAGCGGTATAAGAACGTCATTGTTGCCTGTTCCCTTCAGCGCGATTTAGAGATCCTCGATGCTGGAGACCAAACACTGGTTGGTGAGAAAGGAGTCACTCTCTCTGGTGGACAGAAGCAGCGTATTTCGCTTGCTCGTGCTTTGTACTGCAATGCCCGCCATGTCCTTCTCGACGACGTGCTTAGTGCAGTGGATGCGCACACCTCGAAGTGGATATTCGAGAAAGCACTCATGGGACCTTTGATGTACAACCGAACCTGTATCCTGGTCACGCACAACGCCGTGTTGTGTCTTCCGCATGCAAGATTCGCCGTCTGCCTCGACAACGGAAGGGTCAGTGTTCAAGGTACGCCTGAACAGCTTATCTCATCTGGAAAGCTTAGCGAAGACCCTTCGCAATTCGCAAAATCCCGGCCACCTTCTCGAGGTGCTTCGACCATACCATCACGCGTACCATCTGGAATTGGTGGCGATGAGATTCCACCTCAGAACGGACACTTGTCCGGCAATGGTGCTCCTCTGCACTCAATGGCAGATGGCGACGCGCTCACGAAGGTCGTGTCTCGGGATATCCCAGGATTGAATAAGAACATGGAAGATGTGACATTGCCGGAGGAGAAGAAGGCCACTGGTCGTGTTAACCTCAGCATCATCTTCATGTATTTGAAGACGATGGGCGGTTACTGGTACTGGACTGCGGCGGCCATCATCTTTGCTCTTCAGCAAGTATCGCAAGTTTCAACCAATGTCTGGATCCGCCAGTGGGCCAATGCATACACTCAGAGAAGGGAAATGGGCATTTCCGAGGTCCAACAACCTTCTCCACTGACCCATATTCACGGCGGTATCAGCAGTGCTACTTCTTGCCTCAGAAGTGGGTCTTGTATCTGGAGCCTTCCGTTTTTCTCCTCATCAAGCTCGGACATCAGCATACAGTCAGGTCACGGCTCGGCTAACGTTGATGCGGGCTATTATCTTGGTGTTTACGCTGTCTTGGGTCTGATCTACATGCTCATCACTCTTTCGCGCGAAGGCATTCTGTTCGGTGGATCGCTTCTTGCTTCCAAGAAGATCCATCGCAAGCTCATGGACTCTGTCGCACGTGCAAAGTTCCGATTCTTCGATTCAACACCACTCGGTCAGCTCATGAACAGGTTCTCCAAAGATGTCGAGCTGGTCGACCAGGAGATTGCGCCCGTCGCTGTCGGAGTTGTTCACTGCTTAGCATCAATCATTACGGTCATTATTCTGATCTCCGTCATTACGCCTCGTTTCTTGATTGCGGGCGTTTTCATTACGATCCTGTACTTCCTCATCGGCAGCTTCTACATCAACTCATCCAGAGATCTCAAGCGCTTGGAGTCTGTCCAGAGAAGTCCGCTCTACCAGCAGTTCGGAGAGACACTCTCAGGTATGACTACCATCCGCGCTTATGGTGACGAGCGCCGCTTCATCCGGGAAAACTTTCAAAAGGTCAACACTCACACGCGTCCCTTCATTTACCTGTGGGCTGCAAACCGTTGGCTGGCGTTCCGCGTGGATGTCACTGGTTCTCTAGTATCCTTCTTCACAGGAGTCTTTGTCATCCTCAGCGTCGGCAGGATTGATGCTGGCGCTGCTGGTCTGGCTATGACGTACGCTGTCACTTTTACAGAGAACGTACTCTGGTTTGTCCGACTGTACTCTGTCAACGAGCAGAACATGAATGCCGTTGAGCGCATCAAGGAGTACTTCGACGTGGACCAGGAGGCTCCTGCGATTGTCGAGAACAACCGACCACCCGCGAACTGGCCAAGCAAGGGTTCTGTAGAGTTTATTGGGTACAGCACAAGATACCGCGAAGATTTCGACTTCGTGCTGAAGAATCTCACCTTCAAGATCCACTCTGGCGAGAAGGTCGGTATTGTTGGGAGAACGGGTGCCGGAAAGAGTTCGCTTGCGTTGGCGCTGTTCAGAGCTCTCGAGGCCGAAGAGGGCAAGATCCTCATCGATGATGTGGACATTGGCTTGATCGGCCTGCAGGATCTGCGGGAGAACATCGTTATGGTACCGCAAGGTAAGCATTCCCAGTACCTCAATATACTTCTGAGTTCCGGAAACTAACTTATCCTAGATCCCACGCTGTTCTCAGGCACGATCAGGAGTAACCTCGACCCATTCGGTCTCTTCACCGACGAGGAGATCTTCGATGCCCTTCGTAGAGTCCAGCTCATCGGGCCAGCAACAGCCGAACCCTCTCGACCAAGCACACCCAGCCAAGCTAATGGAGCAGCGAAACAGAACAACCCATCTGCCAGTGCTTCTAGTCCAAATGGTCAATCTACACCAACCCTAGAGAACAAGAACATCTTCCGCAACCTCTCGTCGTCCGTTGCCGAGTCTGGCACAAACCTGTCCCAAGGTCAGCGCCAGCTCCTGTGCCTGGCTCGAGCGCTCCTCAAAGCGCCCAAGGTCCTACTCATGGACGAAGCCACCGCCTCCATCGATTACACGACGGATGCCAATATCCAGAACACGATCCGCGAGATCAAGAACACCACCATCACGATCGCGCACAGACTGCAGACGATCATCGACTACGACAAGGTGCTTGTGCTGGACAAGGGTGAGGTAGTCGAGTACGGCGACCCTTACGATCTAATCCGGATGGAAGATGGTACCTTCAAGGGCATGTGCGAGATGAGCGGAGATTTTGAGTTGTTGGAGAAGGAGGCGAAGAAGGCGTGGCAGGGGAGGAGGCTTGTTGATGATAGCTGAGCTGCTTGTTTATAGACGCATTGTTAATTGTAGATATATTATACATAGTGCTCTTGTTCTAAAGACGTTTTTCATCGCGCTACACTCTGGGTTTAAGTTCGTGCCATCCTGTTTATCTGGATTTTGGCATGCATATGGCCTGGGCTCTGTCAGCGCGCCACACTATGTGATCAACCTTTGTGTATGGGTCTGAATTATCAGAGTGGCAATTCAGAGTGGCCCTCAGCGATCCCTTCCCTTGAGACCGTTTAATGCTGGTGACTTACCAACTGGGACCCATCCTGTTGTAACGCCTGCTCCATCGTACTCCATGTCCCCCCCTCACAACATTTCCACCCTTTCATTGCATCCTGCTATTCATTCTCCCCAAACCCAGACTTCCTGTATCGCTCTCTCACAACAACTTCACTATTTCACTACATCCGAGTGTTTATTCTTCCCGAAACCCAGATCTCATTTATCCCTCCTCACAACAATTCCATCCTTTAATTACATCCGAGTGTTCATTCTTCAAGAAATCCAGACTTCGTTGGTCCGATTAACCTCACAGCCTCTTCTACCTCACTTGATCTTCAGTCACTTTCTCCTGGACACTCAGAGAAACACCATTGATTCCACAAGAAAGCAGCACCAAACAGGAAACTCTACAACTAATTCCGGGTACTTGCTCTGTTCATTTACGAACAAGCAATATCTCACCCCTAGTTCATTCACGACTTCGAGAACTGAATTAGGAAAGACTACACTGTCCAAAGCTGGACAATAGTCACTATTTCAACTCGGCGACGCAGCTGGTGCTCCCATAGACTCGACTCTCGAAACCCTTTCGAACATGGATATGCAAGCGAAGGCGACATACCGTCGTGTTCACTTCATCGTTGTGAACGACTACCCCTCGAAGACGGATGAAAAAGTCGAGGATGGCACGCACATCCTGAGCACCCACGAAATCAAGTGCATGACCATGCGTGGCTTCTTCAAAAAGATGAAGTGCAAGGTTCACCGTCTAGACAATGAGACGATCCCAAATGGTGATGCGCTCAAGGTTTATATCACAGGTGTTCGCGACAAGATGAGCCCGAGCGATCTTATGATCATCTACTACGACGGCAAGGGATTCTTGGACTCGAAAAGTTACTGGTGGTACGGGGTATATCCTTACTAAGTAGCAATGGCAAGCCACTGACATGATTAGGCAATTGGGTGGACCGAACGAAGTTGTCGATGCTGAAGACCTCATCCTTGGCTTCGAGGGAACGAAGCGTGATGTTCTGTTCATCCTGGACTGTTACGTCCCAGACAAAAACAACAAGTGGAACAGAACAGACGGATGCACCGAGATCTTCGCCCGTAGTGCAAATCCAGAGACGACAGATGGCTATAACGAGTGGTTCTGCTTCACATACCGTCTCGTCCTCAACCTACGGCCACTGCTCGAGTGTGGAAAAGACTCGACCAAGACGCAGGCTAAAAAGCGTGGCAGCACAAAAGACAAGCTGCCCCACCGCAACAAGGACTTCTCCCTGGCCATGCTGCTATCCAAGGACCAAAAATTGCGTACCGCACCTCTGAGCATATACCTTAACCAGAGACTCAACGCGAGACGTATCCGTATCGACGCAGAGCAGCTGAAGGCGGGCAAGATCATCTTCAATTCTGGCGCTCGCAAGAGGATTGTTGTTACTCAAGCAGATGGGGAGACCATTCCAACGTACGTGAACGTCCAATTTACTTTCCAAGTACACTGAGCTAACAATGGGCAGCACTGTCCAGGACGAAGGCCTTACAAACTACGACGAAGACGAAGCTATTTCCATTGGCGCCGGAGAGGACGCTCAACATGAGACTGACCCTACGCAGCGAAGCCCAGGACTTTCCGAAAAGGACCGCTCCATTGCTGCATATGCATCTCGTCGCAATTATCCGGTCTTCCGCAACGGATGCCTAGTCTGGCCGAATGGGACTGGTCCTTCCTGATACATATGTACCCCGTACTTTTCCTACTGTTAATACTGACCGATGCCAACACCACAACCTGAGAATGACCTAACAAATTGGAGAAGGATTACGGGAAGAAGAATTTGGCACTGTGCATTCCGGTTGGCAACAAAAGCTTGAAGTTTCCTATCTGTTTTTTGCAATCTTGCTTCTGAACTCCTGCATCAAGCACACAAATTGGCACAGGCCTGATCTGGTCGAAAAGACAAATCGTCAAATGGGTATTTGATCTAGATGACAGATATTCTCTATCAATCCAAATATTACCACAGAACTTCACCACTCCATTTACTCAAGACATAGATACGTGGGCTGTAACTTTTTACATAGTGAGATTGGGAGTCTACGCAATCGCTCCATTTCGCAAGTATCTGCAACCTAAGCAACAATTGTCACTGCAGTAGCATGGTAGTTTCCGTCTGCAACTCCATGAGATAACGTTACCTGCCGTCTCTTATCCTCTCTTGGCCTGAGGTTTGTTCCCTTGGACCGCAAGGACGGTGACCATGTGCTAACTCCTTTCAGCTTGACCCTAAACCACCACCACATCTGAACCTCATTACACCAGAAAGAAGTTCATACTTTGCTCTCCCTGATCTTCTCTTCCAGAGAGGTTCATATCTGACTCACTTGGCGGACGGTACTCTGTTTCCTCACCATACACTCGTATTGAGTTCTCGCCAATCCTTCGACAAGAACGTCACTGCTGACGCTCACCGTCAGAAGGCAGTCTCCCACCTGTAGCCACCCCTGGCAACTTTCCTTTCCACCAAATCATTCGCTCAAGATGGCAGCCCGCATTACCAATGAAGAGGCCATGAAAGCGTGGGCGACGAAAGGCATCACATACACCGCCTGCCATCTGATCATCCTGGGCTACGAAGCCCCTTACCCAGACCCGACGCAGCACCAGCGCAGATGCCAAGTCTTGCTGGACATATTCAAAAAAGCCCCCGACTTTACCATCCACAAGTGGACTGCACTCAACGGACCCAACGGCATGGGCTGGAGCGACCGAGTCAATAGATTCACCGAAGGACTGGGCAACAACGACCTCGTGGTGATCTTCTTCGATGGCAACTCCTATTCCACCGAGTCCCAAGACTGGACGATGTAAGTGCTGCCGAATAGTGCGGAGAATGAAGCTGAAAAGCGGCCAGGGAAATCAGTGGCTATGCCAGCAGGATCGATGCAGAGGAACTCATATCGAGTTTCAACGACCGACGGTGTGACGCCATGTTCATATTTGACTGTGAGTTCCGCACCCGTGGAAAGGAAGCACGAAAGCGGAAGGGCGGCAACACGGAAATATGTGCCCTCCAGTCGCCACTCAAGAATCGTCGCAAGCAGCCTCTCCCCGACGAGAGTCTGGTCTTCAAGATCGCCAAGAACCTGCGGCCGGCCTTCGAGACTGGCCAGTTGGGCAGACAGGCATATCCCTTCTCGATTCCGGAGCTGCTGAAGTGGGATCGAACTACAGGATCCAACACCGTCACCAGTCGCTTCTTTAACAACAAACGAGGCCCGGGAAGACGCATCTGCATCGACCGTGATCGTCTTGTTAGGACTGGAGAGTTGGTGTTCAAGTCGTACCCCATTCGTCCAAGGGTCATGCGTCAGCTGGAATATGGGGTCGCACGCCGGTTCGTTTTGCAATGCAATCCCCCAAATACGCTTACTTACCTTCAATGACAGTCCACGCCCACGCACGCACGGAGACGAGGGTCTGTTCATGCCCGTCGATGACGACGTACAGCCTCTTAATGGTGTACTACCAGGAGCCGCGAAGAACGATCCTATCATTCTTCTTTGATGTGGTATGAATGGACTTATGAGTTGAGAATTCGAAAGCTGGGACCTCGGACTTGAAGCAGCCAGGGCACGAGACTTCCCAGAAATACAGCATTTGCTACTAGCAATATGAAAACAACGAAAGGAAAAAGAAATTGTAATAATGAAGACAGAGACGTACCCAAAGAGATTGGCAAATAGGCAGCTGCAGACTCAGAGGACAGTGGGGAGTCATCTACTTAGCATCTTACGGCCGACCATTATGAGAAGCGTGTATTCTATTTATCTGCTCTTATTTTGATGGCTCCGACCATCACACCATCGCTGCATACTGTGAAGATATCAAACGTGCCGATAAAGAGATATACAAATGTTCTGGGATATGAAGAAGAGCGATGTCGCAGAAGAACGGAATGCCCGTTTTCCCCAAATGATGACGTAAGAAAGCCTCCAATTCACTCCGAGCAGAAGGGCGATCTACTCCCACCGTTAGCAATCGCATTCAGGGCGGGGAGGTTCAGAAGTGATGCCTCGTACACATGGACACTTAGATAGCGACGACACCAACGAGGCGGCCTGGGTCGCCGCAAGAGGTGCTACCGTTGGGGCTGCAAGAGTGAGTCCGCTAAAATCCTACCTACCGAGTCTCGATCGTCAAACCGCTCGCGTGATCACCGTTCGCAGGAAACAACTCTTGGTCTTCTTTATTATATCTCCCGATATATGCTTGAGCTAAGAACAAGCTACTATACAAGATGAGGAATCGCTGACAATGTTCCCAGTGGGGCATCTACTCTGCGGTCGCGGCTGGCCTGGCTTGGTATTATAGTCCAGTCTACAGGGGCCTGACCATCCAATTCAAAGTGTAAGTGCTTTTCGGACCATCTGCCGGCCTTTCGTTCACTCTCTCACACCCTGCAATGATCCCCTGATACTGATGCTTGCCATAGGTTTCTTCAAATGTCCGGCATGGCTATGGGAAGCATGATTGAAGCAGACAACCGGTTACGGGCCCATGAAGTCTACATGCGACAACAGGCCAAACTTAAGCGCGACGCTGCTGTCTGGAGACGGTACGAGCAGGAGCTTGAGGAATTGGGTACGCCTGGCATTGGTAGTGATGCTGGAGCGGGCAAAGGGAATATCGTTCCGGAGAAGTCGGGTTAAGGCGAGGCATTTCTGCATCATCACTGGCATGATAGCTGCCATGTACATAGCTTCTAGGGTCATTGGAACTACATATTATATACCCCTTCATCAGAACACAGGGTCACTCTCTTTCAGCATATCCCAAAGTGCCAAGAAATTGATATAGACGCGAGTCAGTGTCTCAGACCCTGCATGCGGAGATAGGAATTTTTGAGACGCCCGGCAGAAGCTTGGCCGACTTTCTTCCTCCATCACATGTCAGACTTCTTTTCCATCCTCTCACCGCCCACGTAACAACGCTCTCTATAACATCTCCAAGAACACAAGGAAAGGCCAGGACTACACAACCAAACACTCTTTCAGACTACCGCCAAAATGCCCCGCCGCAGATTCATAGACAAGAAGAACGCGACGACCTTCGCGCTGGTCCACCGCGCCCAAAACGACCCCCTCATCCACGATGCCGACGCCCCATCCATGGTCTTCACCGAGATCACCGGGCCCAACACCCAATCCACCCAACCGCACAAAGCCTCCCGTCCGGTCAAGGACCGCGGCGACCTCGAGGATGAATTCGGCATGAGTTTCCGCAAGAACGAGGGACAGGCGGCCGAGCAGGGCGTGTTCTACGACGACACAAAGTACGACTACATGCAGCATATGCGCGAGCTGGGCACGGGGGGAGGGGCGGCGACGTGGGTTGAGGCGAAGCAGGAGAAGAAGGGGAAGGGGAAGATGAGGCTGGAGGATGCGCTGAGGGAGGTGCAGCTCGATGACGGGGTGTCGGAGGGTGGGGTCAGTTTGGCGAGTTCGAGGAGTCTGTTGCCGGATGAGCTGCTCCCGAGCGAGTTTGTGCGCAAGACGACGTATCAGGATATGCAGGATACGCCGGACGCGATCAAAGGGTTCCAGCCGGACATGGATCCGCGGCTGAGAGAAGTGCTGGAGGCGTTGGACGACGAGGCGTACGTGGACGAGGACGAGGATATCTTCGACGCACTGGCCGCCGAGGGCGAAGAGGTGGACAAGGACGAGTGGGAAGACACGTTCTTCGACGAAGAAGACGGCGCCGGCGGTGACTACTACGACGACGAGGGCTGGGAGAGCGACGCCACCATCAAACCCGACAACGAAGCCGACGCCTCCACCAGCCCACCTTCCCTCTCCACCCTCTCCCTCGACCAAAACGGCGACCTGCCCCCACCCACCGACACCACCGCCGCCCCGCCCTCCGACCCCACCAACGGCGCCTGGCTGGACGAATTCGCCAAATTCAAGAACGCGGTCAAGAACGCCCAAGCCCCCGCCCCGCGCATCCAGCCCTCCAACATCTCCTTCAACGAGTCCGTGCAGACCGGACTCTCGTCCATCGCCGGCCGCAAGAAGAAGCGCAAGGGCGCCATGACCAACGGTTCTTCGTACTCGATGACGTCGTCTGCGCTCGCCCGCACGGATGCCCAGACGCTGCTGGACCAGCGGTTCGACAAGATCGAGGAGGAGTACGCCGACGACGGGGTCTACGGCGACGAAAGCCAGTTCGGCGACGATACTGCTTCCATGGTGTCCGGTATGACGGGCATGACGGGCATGAGCCGTGCGTCTGCCATCTCGACGTACTCGCGCGCGACCGATAGCGAGGCGCCGCAGCTCGTGAGGAGTGATTTCGATGGCATCATGGATGATTTCCTCGGCGGGCATAGTAAGGTGGGAAAGAGGGGACGGCATGTGAAGAAGAGTGGGTTTCAGACGGGTATGCAGCAGTTGGATGAGGTTAGGGGTGGGTTGGGACCTGTGAGGTGGAGGAATGAGGACGCGAGGAAGAAGGCTGGGTTTTCGGTTGTGGGCCAGTGAGTGGGCACGAAATGGGACTGGAAGGGAGGGGTGTGAGTTGAGGATTCTTCTTGCTGGTTTAGCGTGGGCGTTTGGTTTGCATGGGAACATCGCTGCTGGAAGGGATCTAGCTACTTTGTCGTGGCTTGATAGACCATCAAGAGAGAGATAGCGGTCTCCAGCCGATAATTTCACAATAGAAGCGGGCCACGAAATCAGGGCCACGCATTTCCACATTGCTCTTTCGATCCCAATCAACCATACCAGAGACGTACAGTAACCCGTCCTTCCGATAGCGTCTTAGTGATACAGTACAGTAGCTTTTCCGTTCTTTACCCTATATTGGACAATGGCGACCGTATGCACGATGACCCCGTCCGCTTGTGGCGGCATCGACCTTGCAGCTCGAACGCGTGGCTCTCTCTATCTCTGAGCAGCGAGCGGGTGAACGAACCTTCCTAGAGCAGTATGTAATGCTCGCCTCAGCGTTTTGGGGGCCAAAGCCACCCACCCTTTATGAACAAACACACGTCATGCAGCGATTCTCTATATCTACCTTACAAGTACCTTATATCACTCCAGTCCAGCGCACGCGGCGGGAAGATGAAATTTGGAAAGATGATGCAGTGGGAAGAAAAGTGGTATCAGTCTGAGATTACGGTCTATTGCTTGAGGAACGCTTGGGGTTTGGGGTGATGGGGGGAGAGGTAGATGCTCGCTAATCATTCCAACCAACTCCCGCAAAGCAGTAAACCAAAAACCAAAAGACAACGAAAACAAAGGGAATCATCTCGCTTTCATGTGCGCAAAGCCTCATGACATGCATCCACATCCGTAACAACGACACCAGTTCGCAAACCTGCCCTGGCCAACCTTCTCCCTCGTCGCCGTCGCCGTCGCCGTCGCCGTCGCCGCAACATCCGGCCGCAATCTCCCCTGGTCCGGGCTGGCACCATTCAGCTGCGTCCGAGTACGATCCTGGATCCTCTCAGGGCTCTTATCGTGCTCATCAGACGCCTAATCATCATCCTCAAAGAAGCTCAGAATGGCCCTGACGCCGCCGGGTCCGAGACCGTGAGGCGGGTAGCAGATATAGATCGGATCCTCCTGGGCGCCCAGCTTCTCTCTAAACTCGCTCTTGGCCGTC
This sequence comes from Zalaria sp. Him3, assembly GCA_027923365.1. NCBI lineage: Eukaryota > Fungi > Ascomycota > Dothideomycetes > Dothideales > Zalariaceae > Zalaria > Zalaria sp. Him3. The sequence goes on from BPUN01000003.1 coordinate 601,206, forward strand.
AAGCGCAGTTCCGAGGCGATAGCACTGTACGCCTTGGACAAGACCTTGATCCTGGTGCCCTTGAGGTTGTGACCGGGCACGAGCTTGTTCATGGCGCCGCCGCCGAAGGTGACGCTGGTGGCGCCCGTCGCCGCGCAGGCTTTGAGGGCGTGGATGACGAGGTGCTCGATCGTGCCGGAGGGGGCGCCGGGGAAGTCGAGCGAGAACTTGACCTGCCAGCCGTGGTCTGGAGACAGCTGGGCGAGGATGACGAGGGCGGCGATGGTGCCTTCCTTGTCCACCGCGTAGTGATACTGGCGATGCGGCATGTCCTGCCACGGGTGCACGTCTGTGAGGTGGACTTGCTTGCCCTTGCGGTTGGCGAGCCAGTCCTTGACGCGCGCGTCGACCTTCTCTTTGAAGTCCTTGGGCACGGGCGTGCCGATCGGGATGTCGTGGATCTTGACGCCCTCCTTCTCGGCGTGCCGGATCTTGCGCTGGATTTCATGGTCGTGGGCGGCGGGGTTGCTGGACGGGTCCAGTCGCTGCTCAGCGGCGACGGAGAAGGTGCGCCAGTCGAACTTGGTAGCTAGACGTTCCTCGACTTCATGGCCGCAAAGCAGCCAGAGTGGCTTCAGCTTCTTTTCGTTCTTGATGAAGCGGAGGTAGCCGTTGATGGTTCTCAGGTACTGAGACTTGTGGCAGAGAGGGTCACCAACAGTGATGGCGTGGCCTTGGTGTGGCATGAAACCGACAGCCGCACCGGTGGTCTCATCTCGCCAGATCTGCATACGAGGCTCCAGCCACGACGTGTTCGATGCGTCACCGTAGTTGGCGATGAGCTTCTCAATGGGCTGGAACTCGATACCCTCAGCGACGCGGTCTTTACCCTCCCATGGAGGGTGCAGAGTGCTGGCCTCTGGATGCCTCAACTGCTTGGTGGGAGGCTTGGCTGGTAGTGACCTTGGATCACGAGGGAAAAGAGTTGCATGTCTAATATCACCAAGAGCAAGCAGCAACATCAGCATACGCTCCAGGCCGATACCACCACCGCCGTGCGGTGGCATTCCCCATTCAAAGGCCTGCATATATTCCTCCATTGTGCTTGGGTCGACCTTCTTGTCCTCCATCTGCTGTCGCAACTTCTCCGCGTCGTGGATACGCTGACCGCCAGAGAGAATCTCCTGGCCTCTGAGGAAGATATCGAAGGAGTTGGTGTAGGCGGGGTTGTTTGGATCAGGCATGGTATAGAAGGGTCTGGCGGACCTAGGGAACTTGTCGAGGATGTAGTAATCGGTGTTGTACTTTTGCTTCACAAGCCTGCCCAGCTGGATCTCGTCCCTTGTTCCAAGATCTTCATCCTCCGGCAACATGTTTCCCGACTCGTCCCTCCAGCCAGACTCGTTCAACATCCGGATACCTTCGTGGAATGGGATGATTGGGGTCTCGTCAGCCCAGACAAGATCTTCGTGAGGGAAGTGGTGCTTGACCACGTCAATTTCGTGTCGGAAGTTGTCGTACACACCCTTCCAGATAGACTTGAACAGTCCGTCAAGTGTGCGCAAAACCTCGTGGTAATGCTCATCAATGGCCATCTCGAGATCGAGACCGGTGTACTCGGTCATGTGCCTGTGGGTGTTGCTGTTCTCGGCACGGAAAACTGCACCAATTTCGAAGACCTTCCTAAAGTCTGCGGAGATACACATCTGCTTGGCCAATTGGGGAGACTGGGCCAGGAAAGCTGGTCTGCCGAAGTAATCCAGCTTGAACACACTGGCTCCGGACTCGGTTGCACCTCCTTGCAACTTCGGAGTGTGGATCTCAATGAAACCCTTCTGGGAGAGAAATTGCCGGAATATCGAGCAAATGCCAGATTGGATGCGGAAGATACTTTGGGATGGGGTAGTTCGCAGGTCAATCAGGCGATTTGCCATCCTCGCGCGGTCGGGAATGCGATGCCTTGTATCACCTTGCTGCTTGGCATCCGCCTCGGTGAACTCTGCCTCGCCAACTGTGAATGGAAGTGGCTCGGTCGGCGCACCTTCGACATGGAGCTCATGGATGGAGATTTCAAGGTTGTGAATGGTGGTGCCCAGAATCTCTCCCTCCTTGGCCTTCGGCTCCTGGACGACACCTCGCACACGGACCACGGACTCGAGGTGGAGATGCTCTGCCCAGTAGATCATGTGTTCCGAGACGCCTGCGTGCTCGTGGATCACACCTTGAATGGTAGTCGTCTGCTGGCGGAGAGTAATGAAGACAAGATGTGCGCTCACATTCCGGATGTTGTGTATCCTAGCCCTGAAAGTGATCCACTGCCCGATCTCGTTGTTGGAGAGAGTCAGGATGTCGCGGCGCTCCTCATTTCGTATCTCACCAGCGTAGCTGTTGATAGGTAGCACACCGTATTTTGAGCGCATATCATCCGTCTCCTCCGCTCTTGCGCGCTCAGCTGCTTCCCGCCTCTTTGCCTGCATAGCTTCTTCACGCTCCTCGGCCTCCTTTCGGTGCTTCTCCTTCTCCTGTCTGCGCTCCTGCTTTTTCAGCTGCGCCTTACTCATAGGCTCACCATCTCTGTTCAGGAGAAGATCGTCCGAGTCGTCGGAGGAAGAGCTGGATACCCTCCTAAGCTTGTTCCGGAACGCGCCGAGGGGGCTATGAGTTGCGCGGTGGGGGGACTGCATGGAGCGGCGGTGATTGCCATCTATGGATGCCCGCGGCGAGCCGCTGAAATAGTTGTTTAGTTCCTTACTCTTGCGCGAGCGCGCAACAGTCTCGTTGTTGCTGTCATTGTCGCTGGCAGCTACACTGTTGGACTCGCTACCGCTACCTTTTGGGTGCTTTATCTTGCTGAGAGCATGCTTAATGGCGGACATGTTGCTCAACTCCTGAGGCGTACGGTGTGCTCGGAATGCCCGCGATTGCTACAGGAGAGGCAGCGATAAGGTCAGAAGGGTTTTTCTGAGGCCTGGTGTATGTAGAGGAGCGTACGAGTCGGTGACAGAGGAGATGACTGCCCCATTCTACGCCCGGCTTACCCTACCAGCCAACCTAAACGTTGTGGATGTGACATCACATTTGATAAAACGCTCCTCGGACTAGGGGCCGCCGCTACTCCGGCTAACTGAAGGTCGTACCTGCCAGCTGTGGATGCTTATTTGCGGCTACGAGGCTAAGCTTGTTTAGATCGTCCATTCAGGAACACCTGCACACCGCAAGACGTGCAAGGAAAGTGCGACCAACGTCACTCTTGCTCAAACATACATATACCGTATAGTACCACTTAAGAGAGCAATCTATACCGTCGATCCGGAACTGAAACTACCAACAACCACTCTGATTGCTTCCAAGTTGTCAACAGTACCTGTCCTGTAAACGAACCATCGCGATTGCACTTCGCAACTCCGGCTGTTTCGTAAGCCAAGCCTCGAGCTCGGCAGCGCGCGGATCCTGTGAAGGAGAGGCTGGTAGGGCTGAGCGAGCCATGAAGTGTGTCCGCCATCCACCAAACCGAGACCGCCACATCAATTGCCCAAGTTATGTACCTTATCCTGCTAGGCACCCTCATGCCCCGTAACGAGCATCCGAAAGGCCGGCATGCATACAGCCAAGGATGGACGTGTATGAAATATAAGAATTTTCTGCCAGGATCTACACCGCATTCTCGCGCCCGCATGGCAATCCCAAGCAACCGACTTCCAGTCCTTGGCAACCCGAGGAACGCCATCTGCCCGCTGAAGCTGACACAGCAACTGACACAGCAATCGGTGATGCCTGACCAAGGCACTCGCAGCTTGCAGCTTCTACTTCACGTTCGTTTCAGCTCCGTCGGTACCTTAAGCCTCTGCCTGTCTTACGTCCGCCACCATTCAATACTCGCCACTCCTTGACCGAGGCTTGACATGTCACTCCCGTGATCTTGGCCCAAACTTGCCGTAGGAGCGGACGAGTAAGCCTTCTCATGTATTGTAGACAGAGCGGCTCCTGTCGATTGTACTCTGCATCTGCGCGGGACATCTGCGAATCCGATTGAGTGGAGGCCTCGGTAGCATACATGTAACAATTTTAGAACATGTACCTCATAAAAGGACGTGTGTAAGTTCAGCTTCTCAATTTAGAAACAAAATAGGACAGCTCCCTAGATAAGTCTGGAAATTCGGGAGCCGTCCAAAGATCTGATACCTGTGCCTCACAAGGACTAGAGCCATCTTCAATAGACGGGCAAGCAACAAAGAAGGCCACGCTCCATGGAGTGCAAGCAAATGGTCAGGCGGGTTTGCGCTGCTACGACCTGCCTTCCTCCTTGCCCCAAATAAGCCTCTCAGGGCGCTGGCGCACGCCTGGAATTCTAGAACACGCTCGAGTATTGTGTGCTTTGAACCTGGTTTTTGCTTCACAGACGATCAAGCAGCTGGTCAAACGAGCTTGGGTACATGTAGGCAGCAGCGATGCGTAGTTTCTCCTTACAAAGCATCGTAACCTGGAGTGCTAGAGCAAGCCTGGCATTTTCAACCTCGCCCGGTTCTAGATCCAAAGTAAAAGACCTGGCTTCACAGACAGGCCAGCAATTAGTCAGGGCAGCTAAAGCTGCAGTAGAGCCAAGTATCTCCATGACATAGCGAGACGCAATGATATTCGATACCAATGCAAATCTCCCGCCGCCAATCTCGTGCTCTAGGAGAATGGTAAAGAGAGCAATGGACACACCAGCGGCGTTGTTAAGAGCTGCAGCTCAACCAGCATCCTCGTTTTCTGGTACGTGGTCGTTCACTTACAATCGGGCCTAAAACCTCGGGATTTCTTACGGGGACGAGGAGGAAGTTACCTACGATGTGCCGGCGTACGCAGTCACAGAGGCAGTCTCTTGTATGTACCTTATATAAACATGCTGTTAAGCCACAGCATTATGGTCCAGTTCTGTGATAGGGACTACCAGCATGGCCCAATACACCATATCCCTCCGTGTCCTACTTTTGTGGTCTTATCACCATGATTGATTTAGATTGGCGCAGCGAACGAAATGATTCCACAGCCAGAAGTCGCCAAGCAGAGGTGTATAAGGTATGAGGATTTCTCACACCGGACGCAGTCTTATTTGCGAAATGCCCGTATGAAAATAATGCGCAGACTACTCCGGCGAGCCCGCGGTAGCTTTTTCTTAGCATGTCGCTCGAACTCATTATGGTCGATTGTCGTGGGTACGATCGTGAGTAAAAGAGTCGGTTTTGTTGATAATTCGCGCTACGTGGGTGCTTGAAGTGCAATGCGAATAAACGCAACCACTCCTCTCTAGTCCCCTATGCGAGAACCAAAACAAGCATCAAACTCCACTGTAGAACAACTTTCGATCACACACTCCCAACCGCTGCATCCACCACCACGTTCAGCCCGCCATCAACCTCCCCCTCAACCCCCTCCCGCAGCCCCTGCTCAGCCTCAATGCCCCCCTCCTCCCTCTTATACAGTTCCATCGTCGCCGCGGCATCCTCAACACTACAATGCACACCCTCCTGGATTTTCCTTCCCAACACCCCCATCGCCAACGCCCTTAACCCTACCTTCCCCCTTCCCACCCCGCCACCAAACCCACCATACCTCTGCGTATCCCTAACCCCCACCCCCAACCCCCTCAACTCCCCCTCCCCAAACCCCAACACCTTCCAATCGCCCGCAACATCATGTCCCACAACCCTCCTCCCCCTGACCGATTCCTTCACTATCTCCCTCGCGTCCGCGTAGGCCGTCGCGCCGTTGCGCGGCCGCAGGTCCGAATACCGGATCCCGCTCCAGGGGTAGTTGGTACTGGTTAAAGTGATGCCGGGGTGGTAGACGTGGGTGTCGTAGACGGGGGCGCCGTAGTAGTTGACGAGAGTGACGCGGCCGAGGAGTTGGCGTTGGGGGCCGCTGGGGTGGGAGGGGTGGAGGGGGGCGCGGACGATTTCGCAGTCGAGGGCTAGGATGGGGGTTAGGTGGTGGAGGGAGGGTTGGGGAGGAGACTTGGAAAGGGTCAAGCTTGGTTTGTCCTTGGGGCCGGGATGGATGTGTTGGGATGGACGGCTGAAGGCTGAGGCGTCGAGTGGAAAGGGGACGGTGTGTTTCTTCTTGGTGTGCTTGTTGTGCATTTTGGCCGGTTGGTAGGGTATTGGGTTCGTGTGTGGGTTGTGATAAGGGTTACGCAGAGGATCTGTCTCTGTACGGTGTCCTTTGGAGGGATATGGTTGTGCTCTCCCAGGAGATGCTTTTGGACAAATGGAAAGAAGATTGCCTGCTGTATAGGAAAGATGGGTTCTTATATACAATCGCAGAAAAACAACGCAGTGAATACATGTACGAGATCGTGCGCATGATCGTATTGTTTCCAGAGTGTTGTAGGGAAGCCGCCAGACTTCTGGCTAGGTGAATGCCCAAGCATACATGCCAGGGCTGTGATCATATTCACGCATCGCCGGCCTCTGCATCATATACAACAGAGTCCTGACCCTGATGCAAAGATGAGCATCTCGTTTGCTCCATCTCTGGTGGAATGGTCACATTCACAGATTTGCTTCCTGGACATATTGAATATGAACAGGCCCATTGTGCCGACAATTGGCGAGCAAACAGATCCGGATCAACGTACAAGTTCGCTGCGTGTGACAAGGCCGAGTGAGATGAAAGAAGGAAGAAGGAAGAAGGAAGAAGGAAGAAGGAAGAAGGAAGAAGGAAGAAGGAAGAGATGAGAAATGGAAAGACGTCGAACCTGAAAGAGCATTTTGAATTCTCATTGCGATACGTGGAATACGATACTGGTACAAAGAGGATTAAGCTTTGAGAGTCATCTTACCATGCGGAGGAACAAACTTCGCAAGCATGAACACAAGCGCTTACAGTATCAAATCATCTACACTTTCAATAACCGAACTTTGGTGAGACAACATTAAAGCGAAGTCATTACTCCCAACAGTAATCTCCACTATCACACTTGGAGGCATAGTCGTGAGCATGACGTTGGTGGTATATTCGTCTCCCAGCACTGATATCGCATGTTACCGACTGCTGCAACTGTGCGACCTATAGTGACACTGATTAGCTGCTGTGAGACATGATTGGTGAGCATGGCGTTTCACCAGCAGGCGAGCGTGGAGTACACGGGGACGGCACGCTGATTCTGGCGCGTGGGGCCCGTCAATCGCGAGGGTACCTGGTTCTTGTGTACCTTTTGTAACATCGCGGCCGGCTAATGGGTCCCCTCATGCTGACCATACTTGTACAGTAAGGTTGACGGTTGGGATGGAGACGTACTTTATAGCTGCAATCTTGCGGGCATCTACGTTCACCCGCACGCAGTCAATCGGTTTGTAGCTATGGGGAGGTGGATAACCCGGTCATGAACCAATGCTAAAATGACAGACAGAAACAATCCGACCAGGGGCGAATCAGAAACGTGACAGGGATGAATAGTTTGAGTGGTTGCAGGTGGGAAGCATGGGCAGAGACTTGGCGAGATGCAGCACGGCCCAGTTGCGATGGATCGTGAATGAGTGCATGCTTCAAGTTCATGCTTCGCTGGAGCGGTGTAAGACTGGATGCAGTGGACGGACCCTCCCAACAGGCACCAGCACCGAGGCGGAGATGGGCGGAGAGGGCCACACGACATGAAGCTATAAGCAGTGCAACCGTCGTGCCCTTTGTTCGGGGATTTTGTGCCTGTTTGTTGTTGATCCTGGCGCATGGTGGTATACATAAGGTACCTGTACTGTATATTGCGACGTTCCAATTGCAATTGCGCCTACCTACAGTACTCACAGTACCTACAATACCTACAGACTAAGGTAGAGTACAACATTGTAAGTTACTGTACCCGCCAGGCTCATGCTGCTACGGGCGAGCTCCAGGATCTGGTCCCCCAAGCGCGCATCATCGATCTCGGCACGCCACGGTCGGGCTTACGAGTCAAACCGGCTGGAGGGCCATGCGAAGTTCGCCAATAAAACACTCCCTCCGCGCCCCATCGATTCTTCCGCTTCCACCACCCAATCAACGCATCCTCCCACTCTGAACGGTCCATCTGCTAAACAAGCAGAATCAGATAACCGCGGCTACGAAGCTCCAATTCCCAAACCTCGCGTTTCGCGTGTACGTCACGCCTGTTTGGCCTGGGCGTCGCGTGGCCTGCCATATTCTAAGACAATTACTACCTTAGCTACAGCTAATAGGACGAGCTACACGCTCTCCATCACGCTGTAACGTGATCTGCTGTCTCTGCAGGTATGTTATCGGCTGGGACCTCTGGCAACCTGTCGGCGCGACATGCGACAATGCCTTCAATGTCGTCGCTGCCTTGCCGGAGCTTTGCGACCACAACGCGACTCGCGACATCACCTCAGCATGGCTCTGTACTGATGCAGCTCCAGGTCGTCACAGCTACAAGCGCTCTGCGTACCGACAAGGTTTCAGTCGGCGCGTAGATACTTTGCGCATCCAAGTCGCGCATACCCAAGCTTGTCGCTTCCGTGTTTCCTTCCCGCCCCGACCGCGACGGCTGCCTTGGGCCGAAACATACCTGAACGAAACGCATAGTATCAACCTCACCAGTTGCGCGCATCGCAGCTGCAGCACCTCAATCATATCGTAACGTCATCTGCGGCTGTGCAAGAAGGCATCAAGCGCAGTTCCCGCGACACAGTTACGGTGAGTGAGCCAACCGGGTCTAGTCACGTTTTGGCGTGCATATGCCAACGCATCACCTCCAATCGCGCGCGCAACACGGCATGCGCATCGTCCTGTCACCCCCAATTACTGTTTCGCCTTACTTATTGGGTTCCTGCTAACATGCGTTCGTCTTCGCGACTCTTAGATCCCGCCATCCTCCGCTCTATATCGCTGCGCCATTGGACTTTCCAGCTGCCAACCCTGCAAGGGACCAACGTCCGCTATAGCGTCCCAAACCCACTAGATATCGGGCGCGCGTACCACAGCCGCGCAACGTTAAGAAGAGAAGCTAGTCTTTGGGGATTTCGTACAGACCTACCGACCAAGCGGCCGCCCCGTGGTCCGACAGCTACCTGACGTCCGCCCATCGTTGTATGCGCCTCAGCTTAGTGACTTCTACTGGGATCCTCGAATGACAACGCATCACTGTTGCGCCTCAATCTAGACTCAGGCTTCACTGCACTGCGCCGCCTCTACCCCGACTCTACCGTCCCAGCTTGCCTTGGATTACGAACTATATCCTCACCCGGACGCCTCTACATACTACTGGTGCGTAATCCTTCTATTAGATCACTCCTACGGTCCAGCTGGCTGCCCATTTCCCTTATACGGCCTGAATACTAGCGCACGTGAACGCGATCGCGTCTAGCAGAGCAACTCGCTGTGTGACAGGACCACTACTAACGCCACATACCTAGGCTGCAGCCTTCCGCCGCTAGTTGGTTTGCCTCACGAACGCCGCGTACTACCGACGCGACCTGAGTTGTAAACCCATAAGCTTCGCAGGCCCCCTAGTCCGACCTCAAAGGACGAAGACAAGAATCGTATTTTGTATCCACCATTCCGATTCGGGCTTCATTTTTCAGTTTTAGCATACCATCACCATGGACTACGCACAGTATCAATCACAGCAACACCATGCGCAGCATCCTCAACCAGGGTCACATATGCAAAACGCGTATGCGCAGCCTACCCACAACACCAATCCCACGATCACTTCCCCGCAACAACAATCTCAAATTCACCAATCGCCCATTCTGTCTTCGCAGGGTCATGCCTACCCTCAGCAAGGCGCGCAACATGCAGGAGCACACCAAGCAATTCCCGGCATGTCATATGCTCCTGCCGGTTACGTCCCGGGCATGCAACAGTCTTATATAAACCCTAGCCAGGCCGCTGCAATGGCGACAGCCGCTGCTTCAGGTTACCCAAGTTATTCCATGCCAGATACCTCAATACAAGGCACCATGGCTCAGGATCACAGGCAGTCACCGCGTATGGCTGGTCAACCCGTTAAGACCGAGAACAGACAAACTCCGCGGTCACCTATCCAGGGGCAGATGGCGATGCCGGCCACTATTCCAGGTCAAATGATCATGCCTCCAGCGCAAGCTATGCCTCAGAACATTCCACAGCGGCGGATGAGTCAGATCAATAGTCCTGCTATGCCGGCGCCGCAGCCTGGGATGGGTATACAAAGATCAAACGCTGCGCCACAGATGCCTCCACAACCGCCTCCGCCTGCTGCGCAGTCCCCGGAAGCGGGCGCCGGAACGGCAGAAGAGTCACCGTTATACGTCAACGCCAAACAATTCCACCGAATCCTAAAGAGAAGAATGGCCCGTCAAAAGCTAGAGGAGGCATTGCGGCTCACTAGTAAGGGGAGGAAGCCTTATCTACACGAGTCTAGGCACAATCATGCTATGCGGAGACCTAGAGGGCCAGGTGGTCGTTTCCTCACGGCAGATGAAGTTGCAGCGATGGAGGCAAAGGGCGAACTAGAGCCGGACCCGAACAGGATCTCTTCAGAGTCGGCGCCGCAAGGATCAAAGAGAAAGGCTTCCGACATGAGCGCCCCGAACCATACTCCTAAGAAGAAGCGCAACAACTCCACCGCCCTACGAAGCGACACTGGTGAGGAAGAAGATGGAGATGACGGGGAGGATGACAGCTAGGAGGACTTTCCTCCCTCAAGCGACACTGGCGAGGAAGAAGATGGAGATGACGGGGAGGACGACAGCTAGAACAGCTGTCCTACCTCATAAGAAGGAGCCTTCTTCGACGTTGACGACATTGACGACATCATACCCTCCTGAAATCTTCAGGAACAGATTGACACTTGAGCGTGGGGGAAGATAGTTGGAGCACCGCACACATACCTCATCACATCGCATTTTCGGCGTCTCTGTTAGCGTCTGATTCCACGATCTCGCCCGATACTAGTCGAGCGATCCCAACTTTAGAGATTGGTTCCGTCACCGGATAGCATGAGGAATGGAAAGGAGAATGGCTCGGGCATCGGACACTCATTATTTGGAAATATACCCCTGGGTCGCAGCGGCTTGCTTACTATTGGTTTTCGGCATTCTTTACTTCTCCGATTCCCTCTCGATGAGGTTTCAATTTGGCTGGAAACGGTCTTTGTAGAATACAATTTATCATTAAACCACAACAAAACTAATCCCATAATACGAAGAGAACACTCAATTTCTTAAGGCTTGAATTGGTGCTGCTTCGGCTGTGATAGCAAATGAATGTAAAGATCACGTGACCGTCTCCTCCGACGCCGAGCCAGTGAAGCTTCCATCTCCAGACCCTCATCCAGAAAGTCTTCGAGAAGCCCGAATACCTACTCTAACCAACCCATTCCCACCGCCCCTCAAACAACCATGATCTGCAACCGCTGCCTGCGCGCCGCGCAGCGCACCACCCTCTCCTCCACGCGCCCAACCCTCCTCCTCCGCCCACACACCCGCACAAACGCCTCGACCGCAGCCCCCCGCCAGGGCTCGCCCACCTCCTCGCACACGCCGCCCGCCGCGACCTCTGCCCCCGGCGTCTCGCAGCCCTTTTCCGCGCCGCTGACCCCTTCGGCCAAGAACCAGGACATCCCGACTGGAAAAACGACGGCGGCGCCGGCGGTGCCGAAGAGCTCTGTGCCGGCCGGCACGGTGCTCAAGGGGCTGAACTTTATGAAGAATAAGCAGGATCCGGTCGCGTTGGAGGATGCGGCGTATCCGGATTGGTTGTGGGGAGTGCTGGCTGCGAAGGAGGGGGCAAGTAAGGAGGCGGAGGTTGAGGGGGATTTGTTTTGTAGGTTCTCTCTTGTGCAGCTTGTTCCCCCCTTACCTAGTCTGCCACGGGCACGGCTGGAGGGCGTTAAAGTGAAGCTGTTTTTGGGCACATGTGGCTAACGGGAAGTTTTTAGCGAAATCGAAGAAACAGAGACGGTTGGCCGCAAAGGCGCTGCGGAAACAGCAGCTCTTGAACCCGGAGAGCTTGGCGCCAAAGGTGCCGCTGTACGAGCAGAGTGTCGATCTGCCGGCTGGTGGACAGAGTGTGGAGGAGGCGTTGGAGGCGAACAAGGCGAGGCAGGAGCTCACAAAGGCGATGAGGGCGAAGAGGAGGTCGGGTATCAAGGAAGCTAACTTCCTCAAAGCCATGGGTTAAGCGTTGTGTGTTGGATTGGGTTTGGGAGGATTGTGCGCATAGCAATTGGTGTTGTGTTTTTTCGGGTCTGGCCATGGGAATAGCGACAAGCCCCTGCGTGGAGGGTATTTATTATACTTCCCAGGAGTTTCGGTCAGCGATCACCGTAATGGTGGTTTAGCGGTAAATCAAACTCTTTCACGAATCGCTTACCGCACCGGGTTATCGTGGACTAGCCATCTCTACATTGTAGTGTAAGGCGCACCTTCCCGGCTGTACAGGGGGCTCATAAGAGTTTGGGGAATCTCCTTTTTGCACAGGGTTCGAACCTTGAGGAGAGCGTTTTCTTTTTGCCATGCCTTGAAGTTTGTACAATACTGAGGGGATGGGATGGCATCGATGGGGCTGAGAAGAGCCGGGCATTAAAAGACGGGGATGTCGAAGGACCATTTGGAAAATTGAAATGGCTGTACCATCATCACGAACAGGAGCATTAGAGTAAGTGTAAGCTGAAGCGAAGCAGCCGCTCTATACCACAAGCAAGCAACAAAGCATTCACCCCCTCTCGAAGCTTTCACCATCCACTTCTTAAGCCTCCACTTGTTCAGCAGCCTAATACCTCTTCCCCTCCTTCTGCACCTCATCGCAGTACTCATTCATAACCCATCCACTTCAGCCAACACACCACACCACCCTATCCCCTCCTCCAGCACCGCCACACCTAACTAATCCAACCAATCCTCCACCCCCTTGCCCGTCCCATACTTCCCCATCCCCTGCCCCCCGCTCTCGAGATCGTTATGCCTGTACTGCGCGGGCGGCAAATCGTCCTTCAACAATGTCTCTGCCGTCTTGACAGCCGCGTCCCAGGACGCGAGCGCGAAGTCGAGGGCGGCGCTGACGCGCTTGTTAGCGAGCAGGCTGGCGGGGCGTGAGGAGGTGGAGGTGGAGCGGGCGAAGTTGGGGCTGGCAGGGGAGGAGAGGGTGGGGAGACTAGAGGTGCTGCTGCTGATTGTGGTGCCTTGGGAGATGAAGACGGGGAGGCCGATGGTTTCTTTGGAGATGGTGTCGAGGTCGGCGCGGCGGAGGGACATTTTTGCTTTTTCGTTCTTGTCGTGCTGTCGTGTATATTGGGTTTTGGAGACGCCTGGCAGTAACAGGTAACAGGGCTCTTGGTAACGACAGCGAGTGGCGCCTGGTCGGAGCGACGGAGAAGGTTCAAGGTGGAACGAATGTCAATGGTGAGGTTTGGGGGTCGTCATCCCTTCGCGTAGCCGCGAGGCATCTTGACCTACTCTTGCTAATGTCGTCCGCTTGCGGCATGGGTGGTGGATGGCTCTCATCCCGGACAAAGGCAAGCTGGACCTGCTTGGACAAAGAGGGATGGGGCTAGGGCAAACGTAGCCGTGGCTATCGTGCGGTGATAATTCTTCGTGGCATGGTGCGAAAAGTCGTTCAAGGTTTTCCATCATATACTAGACTACGTGTGCTACAAGGATTTGTGCATGGCGATGCTTGTGTCGGGCCATCAGATGTGTTGTGAGGTCGCGCGCCCTGACCGCCAGTCTGGAGTGGCCGGGACTTCGCCGCTTTTGGCTGTGGAATGCGCATTGTGTAACCTGACCGCTCCATCAACCACGACTCCACGAGATACTCGCGATAGGTGTATACAATCTTGCTAGACTAGATCTCAAGCTCATCATCCAACGAGGCCTGACTAACCCATTTCCGCAACTGACTCTTCATATTCTGTGAGCGGTGTACTATAGCCCTGCTATTTTTAGACAAACGCCAGCCTCCTACGATCCTCCTGCAATACTCCTGCAGATCATGCAATTGGGGGCCTCAAATATGGCAAATCACCCAGACCTCGTAACAATGTACCTGTACGGGGCCGACGAGAGATGGATCACATCCTGCATCCATTCAAGTCCCAAATACCACCGTTAAAAATTGACGTCCCGCTTGCGGAATGGATCCCGTACGATTTCCAGGGGTTTAGCTCCTTCCCCGTTCGCCATGGTTTCCGAGCGGAAAATGGCATATGGAAGGCATTGTCGCCCGAGCAGACGGAAACTGTTCTCTTCTCCTGGCTTTACCGTGGGCTTCTTTGCCAGTTTCTGGGCCACGATGTCCCCGCAGAGCAGCTGCTAAAGGAGGGGAAGACCGGCAGTATCCTCACCACCAGATCACTGAATCCCTTGCTGCAGGACTGGGGTTCCCGGCTCTTAATATTGCAGAAAGAAGACAAGGCTGGTGCCGAGAGTTTACTGCAAGGTCGGCTTGACTGCTGTGTCTCAGCTTCGGAGGAAACAGATTACTTCGAGTGGAATGGCTCAGGCGGAGATTATGCCTTTGCAGAGCTGCTGTTGGCAATACGGATCTTGATCAAGACTCTTCATGTCCTGTTACTGGAGGCTAAAAGGTCTCTTGACAAAGTGGGGCGGTATGACCCGACCTTCGAGATCGCACTGGACCGCAAAGCATCTTCTTCCCAGCAAAGTTCAGCATCGCCAGTCTTGAGACTGTTGATCGAGCGTCTGAGAACCGCTGGCTGGTGTCCATTCCAAGCTCACCATCTGTGCCAGTCTTACGATTACCTTTTCTTGTACTATCTGTCATTGCTCCCGCGGTCTTCGGGGGCAAGACACGCTCTCTGCACAGAACTCCAATGCAATGCTAACAACGTAAATCTCAGCGCGTCCAAATACGAAACCAAGCATGCTAGTTCTGGATGCCACTGCAGGTTCATAGCGGTGTCTCCCGAAGATGTCACTTCCATCATCGAAGAAGGCGGGATACCATTGGTCAAGATACAGGATGATACTGAGCGTGGCATCAGCCTTAAGGTCGTCAAAGCCGACTGGCGGACGAGCTATGTAGCGTACTCGCACGTATGGTCAGAAGGTCTAGGAAACGCAACTGACAACGCCCTTCCTCTATGTCAAATCGAGCGTCTGCGGTCCCAACTTGTCGACTTGCCAGCCCCTACAACTTCCCAGAATCTGGACGGCTTGGGTTTGGACCAAAAGATGCATCTAAGGACTCATCACAGAGACGAAAGCTATGGACAACTGTTCTGGCTCGATACTCTCTGTGTCCCGGCGCAACCCAACTACCATCACCTCCGACTGAAAACAATCAATCACATGGCTGCGATCTATGCCCTAGCAGACCGAGTCCTGGTCTTAGATTCTGAGCTGCAGGGGCAAAGAATCGCCACTTCGCAAGACACTGATCTGTTGGCCTACGCAGCGTTTTCGGCATGGAATGCGAGATGTTGGACACTTCAGGAGGGCGCACTGGCGCGATCGTGCCTCTTCCAATTCCAGGATGGAGCATTTGATATCTTTTCGGAAGACTTCCTGTGGCGGGGCCCAACGAGCAGCAGGGATGTCCGATTTCCTCGGTTACCTCTATGGCTGGCCAACTTCAAGGCCTTCACCAGTGCCCTAGGCTTCCTTACAACGTGTGGTGGGTCGTGGTTTGTCAAGGACGTGGGAAAGCATTGGCTCAGGGTGCTGGGGCCCAAGCCGACTTTCACTTGCCAAGATGCCATCAGGAGTTGGCTCTATCGATCCTTGCGCCGAGCCTGCGAAGAGCCATTACAAGTATCAGGGAAGAAACTCGGGCTTATCGACAACCATAAGGTTCGTCAACAACAGCAAATGGAGATTGAATACGGTGCTCGCCCAGAAGAGTTTGTCAAGATCTGGAACGCTCTCGGACTCAGGTCGACAACGATGATCGCGGACATTCACATCGTGCTAGCAAATCTGCTGAATCTGAACCCCCATACGGTCTAGATGATAGAAGGCGGTGCCGGTAGGATGGCCACAATCTTCAAGGCTGTTGGTGAAATTCCAGTCTCATTGTTGTACAATGATGGTCCTCGGGAACGGAGCAACGAGACTCACTATAATCGGTGGATCCCGACAACACCCAGCAAAAATACACTTACTGCAACGCCTTTAATGACATACACCGGCTCCAGCCTTCGTGTGGACTCTGGGAAGATGTTGCAAGATGGCCATTCCGCGCTGTTAGTAATCATCCCTGCTCCCGTGCCGCAGCATGTTACCGAGATCAAGTTGCTCGTGAAGCTAGCTGGCAAGGCTGAAGAGTTGCACATCAGTTTGCACAGGTCGGGGAATGACCAACTCGACGTCAGCCCTGTTCGCGCTACATGTATCCTGCTGGAAACTCGCCAGACAAGCGGCCCAAGCTCGACGCAAACCCTCACCATGAGAGGGGCATGCTTGCGGATCATGGAAAGAGACATCTCAAAAAAAGGAAACGAGGGTCCATTGACTGAACAGCGTTCACAATTCGACGCAGTATACGACTGTCCTCTAAACGTCTCCACCCTACATCCTCGTCTCCCATCCTCTCCCACCTCAACCCCACCAACCCTCTACGGCCCCATCTCCGGCCACCTACTCGCAACCCCCTGGACCATGAACATCCTCGTCACCGAGCCCAACCCCACCCAAACCGCGACCCGCCGGCCGCTAGAAAAAGACGCCAACCGCCTCATCCTGTTCCTAGCACCCCCAATAGCCCTCGTAGCCCTGCTCGCCAACGCCGCCACCATCCTCTTCGTCGTCGTCCTTGCCACCCAGCACGCCTCGCTCACCCCCCTCGGCATCGCCGCCCTAGCACTGTGTTTCTACCCGCCTGCTTGGCCACTCAGCATCGCCTGTCTCGTCGCCCTAGCCGCGCGAGACGAATTCCTCTCCGCACTGATGGAAGCGTTCTTCGCCTGCTTCTACGGCGCTGTGGCGCTGGTGCCGCTGGGGCTGGGGAGTTGGTTCGTGGCCGAGAGATATGCGTGGAAGGCGTGGTTGGAGACGTTTGAGGAGGGGTGGACGAGGGAGTGGAGGAGGGGTTGGTGGTGGCGGATGATGAGGTGGCAGGATGGGTTTTACGAAAGGTTTTACGAACGCTCTTTTGTTGTCGATGCCAAGGGGAAGGAGAGGGTGGATTTGGGGAAGGTACCGTGGAAGCTGGGCTTGGTTGATCGCTTGTTGCTGCGCCTGGTGAGGGCTTTTGGGCGCGCGAGAGACTTGAATGCTTAGCTTCGGTTCTGTAAATGCCCCCTGGTCATGGGTGGATTATTCTGGTCCCTCCATTGGGCGGAGCCAGCACGTCTAGAGCGGGTTGTTGGTGGGAAAGACACATTATTCCATTCGTACTGGCTCCTGCACCACGAATGCGTAGTGGCGGGATATGCACTACTCAAAACAGCCGAAACGCCAATGCTATACGAAAACATTCCCGTGACGGCACAAACCAAAACCCCATGGCCAAAAATATCTAACATGCACCCTACTACAGAAAACCACACCTGCTCTTTCACCCCCTCTTCCTCAACACCCGTCCCCCAGCCGACACCGTCTCCTTAGCCGGCACCTCTTTCTTCGCCGCCGCCGCCGCCGCCGCCGTCTTCCTCCCCCCTCCCGTCAGTCCAGCAATCGCCCCCTTGATAGCGCCCCTCTTACTATTACTCTTCTTGACGCCCACTATCGGCTCCTCCTTCGCCGCAACCGCACCCACAACCTTCCTCACAATAGTCCCCGAACTGGCATCGCTAGCCCCACTGCGCCTCCTCTCCGCCGCACTCAGCTGCGCAGACGCGTGCTCGTGCGTGCTCTGCGGCGGCGCCGCGGCCGCCCGTTTGGTCGTGCGCGACGTCGGTCGCGATGCCGCTTGGCGTGCTGCGGCGACTGGGAGGGTGGGTTTGATAGGGGAGACTGGGCGAGAGGTTGGTTGGATTCGGGTTGGGGGTGGGGATTTGATGGGTGAGCGGGCGAAGGTGCGCGAGTTGTTGCTTTTGGGGGAGAGGACGGTGGAGGGAGCGGCGGATGGTGCGGCTTTGCGGGAGGTCGTTCGCGCTTTCGTGGTGCGTGGTGCTGCCGCGGTTGTTGAGGTCGTGGTGCTGGTTGGCGCGCCGGTTTTGACGCGCTTTTTGGGGTTCTCGAGAGAGGAGGTTGGCTGCGTGTTTTCTTTATCCTCGGAGGACTGCATGTCGCTGCTGGGTGCGTGTGTCAGTGGTACTCCATTTGTGAGGGTCGGCGAACTTACCTCGGTCTCTTCATGCCCCTGCTCTTAGCTGGAGTCGGAACGACCTGAACAATGGACCGTCTCGATGCGGGCGCCTTCTGCGGTGATGATGCTACTGGCTTTGGCTTTGGCTTGGCCTGTTCTGCGTACTTGTCCACCAACTCTTGCATGTTCATCCTCCTCAGGCCATGTGGAATCCTATTCACGCGCATCCCGAGCCTCGTCCGGAGTCCCTGCGCTTGTAATGCATATTGTGCTCGTAGTTTACGCGCTCTTTCTGTGACTGGGACGCGTCAGTATTGGCGCGCTTGAGAGCTTGCTGAGATCACATACTTTCGAGTTGTAGATTGTCCATGAGCGCTTGCTTTTGCGCTTCTGTGATCGAAATGGACGTCCTCGCAGGGCTCCGCTGCTCACTAGCATCCGGTGTCGAAGGTCTTACTGTAGCCATATTGAAGGTTGCTGTGAGAGTAGTAGTTGCTGCTTAGATTTGTGGGTGCGCCGTGTCGCGACCAAATTTGGAGAGTATTCCTCGGGTGTATAGCGACCGACAGCCTCTTTATAGCTGAATGGTCTAGAGACAAAGCGTCGTACACATGTATGATTCGTAAAGACGTCGTTACAGTGTGGTGGTTGTGAAGCCCAAACACTCAAGACAACAAACTGACGTTACGCCAACGGGTATACCCGCAGAGCCGCAATTGACATCCATCGGCATGTGAAGCCATTTACTTTACAACACTCACATCTTCATATCACCTCATACAACAATGTCTACGATGCTACGCCCTCCAGAAAACTAGAACACGCTACTCTCAATCACCCACAACAACAATATCACCATCTCAATTACACACGCCACCACCACCATGTCCGCAGCCCAACACCTCCACACCTCCCTCCTCCGGGCTCCCGTCCTTCACATCCTCCGCGCAGCCGGCTTCCATAGCACCCGGCCCTCTGTCCTCGACACCCTAGTCAACATCACCGAACGCTACCTCCTCCTCCTCGCGACAACCACCGCGCAACACGCGCTCCTAAACCACAACGACCTCTCGCCCACGCTCACAGACGTCCGCATGGCGCTCACCGACTGCGGGATCCTGGTCCCCGTGCACGGCGGCGCGGAGGAAGAGTGGACGGAGCGGCTACGGCGGCCCCTCGACGACTACGACGACCTGCCGCACGGCGCGATTCGGCGGGACCGCGAGATCCGGCGGCGCGAGGAGGAGGACACGAGGGACGTGAGGGACTTTATACGGTGGATCGTCGGGGAGCAGAATCGTGAGATTCGTCGGATTGCGGGGCTCGTGCCGGAGGCTGGGACGGCGGGGACGGCTGCTGCGCCGGGGGCGACGGCGGAGGGAGAGGGGCTCGAGGATTATTTGGCGCTGTTGAAGAAGAAACATAGTAAGACGGGTGAGGAGAGTAGGTATCAAGGCACCGTGTTGGGGAAGCAGGCGGAGGATCGGGTGGTTAAGATTGAGGGGGGACCGGTGGAGACGTTGAGGGAGTGGGAGGAGAGGGTTAGGACAATGGTTTTGAAGGCGCAGCCGGTTGTCGAAAGTGTGGAGAGTGTGGAGAGGGAGGATGGGAGGATGGAGGACGAGATTGTCAAGGAGGAGCAGGAGCAGGAGCAGGATGTGCAGATGGAGGGATCGTGAAAGGCCTCAATTTCATCCAGGATCTTCTCATTAACGAGATCGTGTTTCTCAAGACGGCATGGGACGCGTAGAGCGGCTCAATCATCACCTGATGCCATGGAGATGCGTCACGGGGACGATACTGCCGAAGCGAAAGGAAAGTCGGTCCCGTCCTGTCGACTGGCTAAGGCGCGAGGTCGACCAACAAGGGTAGACCAGACCAAGATCATGAGCACAGCAATGCATCTGGCGCACAGCTGGTCCTGTTGAGCATGACCGCTCTGAATGCAGGTCGACACATGACGATCTGTCAGGAATTACGAAGCGGGTTCGTTGGCCCGCAAACCAAGCACCGCGCATTCTCCGTATTCTCAGATAGAAAAGGCAGCGCCACTCGCAGGCACAGCCTTCGAAGCGCAACGGCTCCACTATAGAGATATCGTACAGAACCATTCAAGCTTCAAATGTCGGACGTCGGTATATTCTCTGGATATACATGTACAATAGATGGCGCATTTCTAATTTTCAAACGCCCCAAATACCCAACACCCCATCCCGCTTGAACGCATCACTCAAACATATCCCCCCTACAATCATTCCCCCAAGCCTACTCAAACCCATAATTCCCCCGCGGCATACTAACATACGGCTCCTTCCTCTGCGGCACCTGTCCCAGCGGCGTCTGGCCCTCATACCCAGTCGGGCTCAACGCACTCTGCGCCTGCATCTGGCGGCCATCCTCAAACGGCAACTGGCCCAACGTGCCCGCGCCACCATCATAGCTGATCTGCAGCCCGGGGTGACGTCCCTCATTCGTAGCCGTGCTGTGTAGCAAATACGCATCGTCGTCCAGCCCCGTCCCTTGCCCAAAAGGCAAGCGGTCACCGGGCCCCAGATCCAGCTCCGTGGACCAGGGGTCTTTACTCGCGACCTCGGCCTCGGCGTCCGTCACGTTACTCGCGCCATGGGAGTACGGTCCCTCCACACCGGCCCCATCATTCGACGGCGACGGTAGCACGCCGCCCCCGCGCCGATAGCGCCACGCCGCCTTCCCAGACAGCCACGCCGCGGCGACGAAACTGAGCCAGAGGATCACGCCCAGGCCCACACAGGCCTCGCTCGTGCGGCATTTCGCCGCCGAGCCGTGGCTCCAGTCGTCGCAGCTGCTGCCGCCGGCGCTGTTCCAGGCGGCCACGCAGACGAAGGCGCTGAACCAGAGGATGGCGAGGAGGAGGTCGAGAGCGGCGTAGGCGTAGGGACTGCCGAGGCGCCGGGTGCGCGGCCAGATGGGGACCATGGTTTGGTAGAGGAGGGCGGGTGGGGTGAGGAAGCACTGGGGATGTTAGAGGTGGATGGTGGATTGAAGGGGGGAGGTGGGGAAGACGAACAAGGGCGAAGTACCAGGCGGTCCGGCCGTCGGTGGTGCAGGTTACCATGATTGCGAGGGTCATGCAGCCGACGAGGAAGACGACGAGGGCTTGGATGGCGTGGAGGAAGGTCTTCCATTTTTGTGCCTTGGTTTGGTCGATTCGCATGATGGGTGGTTGTTTGAGGGGAGGCGGGGGTTTAGGTTAGGTTGGAACTCGGAACGCAGCTGGGGTTTCTTCTTTCGAATTGGTCTGGCCGGGACTTGATCTCCTCTATGCTGACTGAAAGTAGAAGTATATGGGCAAGTAAATGAGTGTAGGAATGGAAATAGATAGCAAGTGTATAAAGGAGTGTAGTACGGCAGCAGTGGCAGTGCAATACAGCCGCGTCCGCAACCGGTCTGAATCACAGTCTCAGCCTCCAAGAAAGACGACAGTTTAGGAGATTGAAAGCTGCATACACCAAGGGAAGTAAAGAAAAGTACAGGCTACCTCGCCGCATCCCCTATTCTAGTTCTACATTTTTTATGCCATCTGTGCCTGGTAGAAGGAGTGGTCGTCAGCCTGCCCCAGAAATAGACGTTATCGTTGCTAGGCCTGCGCGCTTGGCGTTATGTATTCGTCGGCGCAGACGCGGACGCGTGGCGCGGTGAACCCGAGTGCATCTTGGCTTTGGAAGAGTTCATATCTCAGGGGGAAGAGGAACAGCTTCTGAGATGCGTGCAGGTGTATAGACGAGGGCATCAATGATGGTTGATAAGAGTTGATACATGGCCGGTAAGGAGGTAGGTAGGCTGATCAGTGTCCCAAAGAGGCAATCCGAACCTCTATCTATATATGCGGGATAAGCGGCCGCTCGTACAGCACGCAATAGCTCGATTGATACCACCAACCTCCAGATCAGCTCCTATAGTAGCATCGACATGCATGAGGTGAAAGCGATGTAACACATCAGTATGCAATTTTGGTAACTTACTAAAAAGAGGCACAAGTACATATCCTCATCCTTACATAGAAAGACTCTCCAAACCCAGTTCCCTATATATCTCAATCACGCACCAGATCCCTCGTAAACCTTCTCAAAAACTCTCCAAGACATTCAATACACACATCACCACCTCGAACCCCATCCCAAGGCCCCTCAACGACCCCCTCAAACCCCAAAATGCCTCCGCCCCTAATGTCGCAACCACAACCGCTCGCCGCAGCAGCCATGTACGACGCGCGCGCCGCCGACTACGAAAAAAGCTGGCACCCGACCTTCGCGCGCGACTTCCTGGCCCTCGCCGCCCCGTCCCCCGGCGACGCTGTCCTCGACCTAGCCTGCGGCACCGGCCTCGTCACCTTCCCCGCCGCGGACCTCGTTGGGCCGACTGGTGAGGTCGTTGGCGTGGATATCAGCGAGGGTATGCTGGATGTTGCGAGGAGGAAGATGGCAGGGGCTGAAGGAAAGGGTTCGGCAAAGTACACAAACGTATCCCTGCACCAGCACTCCATCCTCTCCCTCCCCACCCTCTCCTCCCTCCACTCCCTTACCGCCACCTTCGACCTAATAACCCTCTGTTCCGCGCTGGTACTCCTACCCGACCCAGCCGCCGCAATCGCGTCCTGGACGCCGTATCTGCGGCCCGGCGGCCGCTTCGTGACGGACGTGCTGACGCCGGCCACGATGCCGACGGGGCTTGCGTTCGAGCGCACGGGAAGACGACTCGGCGTGCCGGTCGACTATAACCGCGATGCGGTGCCGAGCAAGGAGGCGTTGAGGGGGATGTTGGAGGGGGCGGGGTTGGTGGTTGAGAGGGTTGTGAGGGTGGAGCAGGGGGGTGGGAGGGAGGATTTGGATGCAGGCCCGGGGGTGGCGGACGAGTTGTTTGAGAGGGGGTGTGAGGGGAGGGCGGTTAAGGGGTTGGGGCGCGAGGGGGTTAGGGAGAGGGCGAGGGCGGTGTTTAGGGAGGAGTGGGAACGGTTGGCTGTGGATGGGGTGGTGAGGAGTGAGCATGTTGTTTGGGTTGCTATTGCGAGGAAGGTGTAGGGGTGAGATGGTGGTTTGGTGGTAATCGAGGGCGAATTGCGAAAGATAGGATCTTGATACTGCAAAGTCCTTGAAGATGGCCTAGAAGTATCTCGAAACCGACAGACTCCTTCTATAGGTATCGTACCGCGTCCTGCTCCTTCCATGAAGCCTTAAGTATCAACTACACCACTATAAGCCACCGCCACTGAGTCCACCTCTTTAACTCCGTATCGCAAGTCCCGCTCTCCTCTATCGCCACCTCTACTACCAACAATTCATCGTCCTAATTAACCCACTCCCTCTCATGGTTTTGGCTAGTTTACTAAGGATCTATTCCCGGAGACAAACACGGAAAGACTGCCACTTCATAACCAACGCAGAATTTCCAGTCAAGCAGTCCCGGTACGTAGCAATAGTGCTCACCACTACCCTTTCCCAGTGTTCGGGCGTGGCGCGTTGTCGCAGAGACACTGCATCGAAATTGATCCATCATGGCAATTGACTTCGTTCGAACGTGACGCGAGAAAGCGAACCCGCGCTCAATCAGGCGAATGATTCAAGTAGCAGGAGTGGTGCCATTATCACCTTTGTTGAAGACACTCGAAGCCCAATCCTTAATACCATCAAGCTTCCCATGCACCCAGTCCCACCAATGGTTCACATTCGGCTGTTTGCCGTCTTCCTCGTCTTGATCAAGCCCATCGTGGATTTCCGGGCGATCAGGTGTAGTCGGTGGATCCGGCGTTGCTGGGGAACTTGGTTCAGCTGGGGCACTCGGAGTAGTTGGCGAACTCGGGGTGGCAGGTAGACTCGGCAAAGATGGTTCGACCGGCTTCGTAGTCTCCTCGCCCACCTTGTTCACGACCGAGGTATCAGGATCCTCAGGAACCTCGCCTGCAGGTACAGTCTCATGAACCCCAGATGGTTTCAGTGGCAACCTGAGCGTCCCGTTATTGGGTTTCGGCTCCACGCCAAGCGAGTCACACACGATGTTATAGACCTCGATGTTTTGGAACGGCTCGAGCTTACTGCCTGGGGTATGAGGGAACGCGGGTCCCTTGGCAATGAAAATAGCACGCATGAGTGGGTGCTCATGGTCATAGCCATGGAGACCTTTGGGATGGTACTCTAGCCCTTCCTTCTTGGCCTTCTCGATGTCGAAGTCCTCGCGCGTGACGATTGCCCAGCCGGTCTTGGGGACCATCCAGAGAGGTGCGATGCGCTTGTTGTAGCTAAAGTGGTAACGGTCGGGCATGTCGTTGTCGCGGAGGTAGACTTTGAAGTTGCCGGAGGCGTAGGCTTCTTCTTTGAGTCGGATGTAGAGGTCGCCCAGATCAGCTTCGTTCTTTGGTCGCAGACCGTACAGCGGCCAGCCGTCCGTGTGCTCGATCAGGGACATGTCAATGAGATCGTCGAGCTGAATCATACGTGAGGTCGATGTGCTGGCCATGCCGTGATCAGCGACTACGATAATGTTCACAATGTCGGTGAGATTGCGAACTTGAAGGCCATGGACCAGGTCTCCTATCATAGTATCCACAGCGGCGATGGTAGAGCGGATCTCTGTGCTGTTCGGGCCGTACAGATGACCATCTGCGTCCACATTTGGCACGTACGCAGCGATGAGCTGCGGACGGGGTGAGTCCAAAGACGCTCCCGGCTCATTCGCACCTGGCAGGTCCAACAGCCCTAGAACGCGGTTGACCTTATTTGGTAACGCTTCCTTCCCGTCGTACTTGTCGACATAAGCCGGCTCGATATCACCAATGTGAGCTTCAGAGCCTGGCCACATGTGGATAGCGGTGCGCACACCTTGATCCTCTGCTGTCACCCAGATTGGCTCCCCTTGCCACCACTTGGGCTGCATGCTCCGGGCGGGATCCGTGTAATAAAACTCTTCCTGAAGATCAATGTCCCAGAATGTGTTGCCTACGACACCATGACTCTCGGGGTAAAGTCCAGTGACCAGCGTAAAATGGTTCGGGAAGGTCACGCTAGGAAAGCTGGGAAGCATGTACTGAGGCGAGACGCCAGCCGAAACCAGAGCGTTCAGGTTCGGCGTAATGTTGCGATGCAAGAAGTCTGCGCGGAAACCATCCAGGGAGACCAGGATTGTGGTTGGTGCAAAAGAAGAGGTGCCGTTGGACAGCAAAAGCGCATCATCCACCTTCTGTACCTGCTTCTTCGTGCTCTTCGAAGCCTTGTATGCCCCAAATATCAAGCCCAGGAAGGCAATGAATATGACGACATGGACGCCTGCGATTTTACCAGCTCGCGCCTTTCGTGACCTCGGTTTGCTGATAATCTCTTCCAGCTTCTGCCTATCGACCTCAGATGAATTGCCTGACGACTCGGAGCTCTCCCTGTGACCGCCCTCTTCCATCTCGTACATGAGCTCGCTCTCCTCCCCTCTCTTTTTCTGTCTTCTCTGCTTCCTGGCTTCTCTCTTGATCTCTCTTTTCGCCTCCCTTTCAAACTGCCGGCGCTCACGGTTGCTTAACCTGACCTCATCCCCACCCTCCTCTTTTCGTTTGAAGAGGCCTCTAAGACCTTTGGCTTCAGTGTCACCCGATAGGAGCTTCTCCACTTCTTCTTCATCCTCGATTATGCCTCTGTCTTTCCGCCTTATGTCTATTGATGTTCGCGCATCCCTTGCGCCGTCTCTGCTCTCAAGTTCGGAGTCACTCTCCCTTCCCGAGCCGTCCGATTCATCTGCAGGTGGTTGATGAGCTTCCAATTTCTCGTAGTTCGACATATTCCAGAGTATGGACAGGTAGGTGTGTGGCAAGAGGCCTTTTGTAAACTACCTGAAGACGGCGATGTCTGGCGCGCTTCAAGCAAGGAGCATGTTCCGTAAGGTATGCAGGCCAGGAACAGAAGAACGAATAGAACAATAGATCGTGCAATCACATAGACTGGACTAGACTCCAAGCGCGACATGTAAGAGAGTAAGGTAGGTATAGTAGGTGTGTGTAAGTACATGTATGTCACATTGGAGGCTGCTCAGTCGGTGCCTGCTTCATCCCAACTGACGTCGCGATTCAACCAAAGCCCGACGCATGTGACAGAGCGCGTCTTTTTGAAACAGCTAAGTTGGTTGTTGCGACACAGCATGCATTGAAAACGGAAATTTCACTTGAATTTGACATTGAGCAATGGCCTTGCTGGATAAATCTATTGCAGGCTTGTTGCGCCTAAGCTATGCTCGTGATCCCTCCAGTCGCTCTGTCCTAACGCCATAGACTGCGTTCATGCGGTATCCATCTTATCATCATCCTTCTTGTCATCCTTCTTCTCCTCTGCACTACCGCTACCACTAGCCTCTCCATTCTGATCCAGTAGTGGTTGGCTCTCGCCGCCCTCCGGCACACTCTCCAATTGCGTCTTGCCCTCCTGCGCCTCCTGCGCCTTCCTTTCCCTCTCCTGCCTTGCGTTCTCCTCCTCCATACTCATTCTCAGCGCCAACGCCAATTCTGGGTCCATGGAAGGATCAACGCCGAACTCGAATGTCCCTCCACCTTGTCCTTCACCCATACCCTCTCCACCAGCAGCCGCGCCGCCCATACCACCGCCTTCGCCTGCCAATATCGGGCTTGCCACGATGCTGTCTGAGAGGAGGTTCGGACCCGGATGCACGATCTCGAGGTGTGAGCCGTCGCCGCCCTTGACCGCCTCGTTGAATGCTTGCAACTTAGTCACGACCTCATCGCTCAAGTCACCGAAAGCAACGATGTCGATGCTAACGTTGTTCTTCTTCATCCGCTTCGCGAGCTTTACCAGCGCGGCTTGTGACTCGTTGGGGTCGTTGAGAGGTGAGCATGTGAAGACGATGATCCTTTGGCGTTGAGACTTGTTCTGTCGGTGCTTGAGGGCGAGCGAGGCGATGTTGATGGCGGTGTGTAGGTGACTGCCTCCCCTTATCTTGGTCCGGTGGAGGCCATCAAGGACCTTGCCAGGGTTGGTTGTGAGTGTTGTGAGGACTTCTGGTCCATTGCCGCCCATGCTCATCAAGCCGACTGAGGACTCCGGGTTCGCTTGCGTCTTTGAGTGGAAGATGAGGTTGACTGCGTCTGCTTGTGCTTCCCAGCGCGATGGTACATAGTCTCCGTTCCTGCTGCTCTCACTGTTGTCGACCCTACAAGCTGTTAATATAAACCCATATGCGCTGTTCGTGAAGCATACACAATCATGGTCGCCTCCAACCCCATCTTGGCGGTAGTAAGCGGGTATTAGAAGGCAAAAAGGTATTTAAGGCTTTCAGAGAAGGGGATAACGGAGATGAGTAACTTGGTACGAGTGTGAGTGTAGTGTTGGTGTGGTGATTGATGTGTAGATAGATGGACGGCAACCAAGTGACCGACAGCTTGAAGCTCCGCCGGACATCATCATGCGGCTCGGCGGCAATCTCCGCAGCGTCACCTATTGTCGTGTGCACCTTCCATGCCTCACTACAGTACACACATTTCACTTTAAACGCAAGACAATGTCATAGCCACTTCGAACGTATTCTCTTTCATAGAAGGCCGTCGCTGAACCACATATACCCGAAGCGCCTCTGTCACCGCCACTATGAAGCTGAAACTCAGCACCAAGAACGACTTCTCCGCGCCAGGTAGCGCAGGTTCACCATCTTCCGGCGCACCACCTCTTCCCACACCTGGCGGCTCCGGCGGCGGCTTCAAGATCAAACTCAAGAGTTCCGCACCACCCACACCCGCCTCCGAGTTCGCGCCTTCAGCACCCGCGCAATCCCTCCCCCTCGCCCCTCCCCCCACAAAGCCCAAACGACCCTACAACCGCAAACCCAAGCCCGAAGACGGCTCCAAACCGAGCAAAAAGCGCGCCGCCGACTCCGACATCTCACCCGCCGCAAAACGCATCTCCGACGCCCCCTCCCGCCGCATCAGCCTGAAGATCGGCCCCCAGAGCGCCGGCGCCGTAGTCGACCATAATGGCGGTCTCACGACCCCTGGCGGTGGACCTAGACTGGTGTTGAACAAGCGGAAACAGAGCAGCGGGCCGAAGAACTTGATTCTGACGACCAAGAAGCGGCCGCCGCCACGGCCCGTAGGTGTGGGTTATGATTCCGAGGCCAGCGACGCCGAGGCCGATCCGGCAATCGAGCAGCAGTTCATCCTGCGCATGGCGCCGGGCGACGACTGTGACTACCTGCGCACTGCGATTGCGGAGAAGCGGTTGGGGCTGCGGCCGGAAGAGGGCGGGGCGGATGTTAGTATGCGGTTTTTGGACAAGGACTATAGACGGGCTATGGTTACGGTGAAGGGGAGGAGGTATGCGGCCGCCATGGTGGATCTGCCGTGTATTATCGAGGGCATGAAGAGCTGGGATAAGCGCGGCTGGTGGAAGGTGGCGGATATCTGCCAGATGCTGCTTGTGCTGGGCCCATGTGCGGATGAGGCCGAGGCTAAGCACTTCCCGCTGCCGCGAGAGGTGGATAAGGATACGTGGGCGTATGCGCATGGGTTGACGCCGCCGATGCATTGGGTAAGGAAAAGGAGGTTTAGGAAGAGGGTCAGTTATCGCACTATTGAGCATGTCGAGGAGGAGGTCGAGAAGCTGTTGAGGGAGGATGCAGAGGCTGAGAAACAGGGTGGCACTGTCCGATTCGAGATTGTGGATAAGGCGGCTGAAGGAGAGGAATACGATGAGGACGAGGGTGAGGAAGGATACATGGAGACTACGGAGAACGGATATGGCGAGGCGGAAGACGTGGACTTTGATGACATGGACGACGAGCTCGGCGCCGAACTTGCCGCTGCGCTTGAGGATGGCGAAGATATCGCACTCGACGAGAGCGAGATTAACATGCCGAACGCGGACGCTGCTGCCTCTCTCGGCGCCGTCCTTTCAGTCGAGACGCCCTCCTCAGCAACAAACCCGCCCGATACTTCAGCCGTGGGTACGCCGGCAGAAGACAATGCATCTGGCACCGCCTCCTCGGACGAGGACGAAGATGATTACGACGAAGATGGACCAGATGCGGTCGACGAGGATCTGCTTGCGGAACAGGCGGAGCTGGCGCAGAAGAGGGAGGAGCTGGCGGACTTGGAACGTGAAGTTGCTAATGCCAAGCAGAATGCTGAGAGGCAGATGAACCCGCTGCTCAAGAACCGTATGATGACGAGAGTCAAGGATCTGGAGCAGGAGCTCGAGATGAGACGTAAGGCTATGGGGTTGGACGATTGAGATACTTATAGCAACCGACGGGACTATTGATACGTATTAGGCACTTCGAGAATGATATCACTAGCTTACGACCAGTACGTCTATTGTCACACTTCACTCTTGATCATATGTACTGTTACAGTGATTCCCCATCTCCCAGGTTGAACATAGGAGCGGGGTATATATACATTCGTCAGACGTTGAATCGTAGGTACCTTACAGACACAAGTGCCTTTGAATCTTTATGCACGTCATTTCCTCCATCCTTCCAGGGGTTTTCACACCCCATCGACCATCTTCCCGTCCGGCGTCTGCCTCTCCCTCTCCCCATCCCTCTCACCATCCCTATGCCCATCCCCATCGACCCCATCCATCACCACATCGCCATCGGTCATAGTATCGCGACTCTCCTCCCTCCTCAGCGCGCCGGCGCCAAACTTGTGATCGACATGCGCCTCGATCTTAACATCCGGCCGTCTCGCATCCTCGACCTTAGGGAAAAACTGCTCCGCCACACTGCGGGTAGAAACAGCATCGATGCCGTACGGGAAGATCCTCCGCATATTCTCCCTATGCCGTCTGGCGGTCTCGTCCTCGCCATCCGTGTCCTCGCTCTCCCTCCCGCCATGCCCATGCCCATCCTCCTCCCTATCCCTATCCCTCTCCCCCTCAATCCCATTCCCATCCCCCCTACCCTCCCCATCCGCACTCTCCCTCCCCTCCTCCCCCTCATCCTCCTCGCCCCCCTCCCCGCCCTTCTCCAGCCGCTCAGCCTCCTTCTTCGCATGCACCTTCCGCAGATTCATCGCCGAGCTCACACTCCTCATATCCGGCCTCCCATCCTTGCGGATCAGAATCCCATCCGCGTTGCGCACAGGCTTCGTGCGCGTTTTCTTCGCCGGCCCAAACCCGCCCCCGCCTCCGCCGTGCGACGACGGCGTCGCCTGCTCCGGCGTCACGTGCGCAAACTGCGGATCCGGGTACATGCCTGGCCCCGCGGGCCCGTTTTGGGCCGTCGCGGGCGTGGCCGAGGTCGAGGCGGAGGCGGAGAGGGGCGTCGTAACCGAGACGGAGCCTGGGGCGGCGTGGACGGGGGTTTCGAACAGCTGGCGGCGGTCGACTGTCGAGGGGGAGAGGGGGCGCGGTTGTGTTTGCCCTGGACCTGGTTGTTGCAATGCCTGGGCTGGCGCGGCGTGAGAGTGGTAGTAGCCGTCGGGGACGGTGCTCGCTTCCCACTCCGGGGTCAGGTCCTGAGCGCTCTTGCGGCCGCCTCTGCCGCGGCCGCCGCGGCCTCTGCCTCGGCCTTGGGGGCTGCCGCGGTGTGTGCCGTCCATGGCTGATGCGCGCCAGTCTTCTGGCGGTGGGCCGTCTTGCTGGAAGGGTACGAAGCGGAGACTTTGGCCCTGGGGCGGTGGCGGCCCGGGCAGGCTGGGCTGGAGTCCTGGTGGTGGTGGTACGGTGTGGGATTGGTTGGTCGGAACGAAGGCGGCTTGGCTTTCGTTGCTGTGGCTCCGGCTTGGTCCTGGTGGTGCGGAGTCTGGTGGTGAGATGCCGTTTCCGACCATCTGGCCCTCGTTGTAGCTCGTGCGTGGCATTAATGGTGCCAGCTTTTGACGTTTTGGGGACGTTGCGGTTGCGGTGGTGTCGTATGGTGGTCTTTCATCCAAATGGGTGCGTTTAATGGATGGATTGACATTTACAGCGGCCCAGCCCGTACCGGTGGCCTCAGGTGCTGGTTCGCGTGGGTGTGAGGTTGTTTCTGGGATGGGTGCCGAAGGTGGATGTGGTGGATGTGGTGGTTGGTAGCCGGCTGCCGGTCGCCATGAAGCCATCGAGGATGATTGATCGAGAGAACGGAAGCCTGGCAGAGACGGACGATCGGAGGGTTGTGGTTGATCTGATGCAGGACGTTGTGGTTCTGGGGCTGCGAGATGCGGTGGCGGCGGTGGTGGAAGAGGCGGCTGGCTGCTGATGGCGCGCGAGTCCTGTGAGGATGGAGTGTTGACATAGACAGGCGCCGAACCATGAGAAGAATGCGGTGCGGGACTTTGGTCGTATACTGAGTGTTCTGGGTGTTGCTGGTATGCGCCCGGAGGTGGCTCCGAACGTTGTGGTGATGCGGATTCCTCGAGTCTCTTCAGGCGACGCTTCATCAACTCCATCTGCATTTTTAGACTGTCGACCTCGTTCGCTTTGCCTGCCACGTTTTGCAATTCGGTACTGAGGATATCGAGTCCATCATGCACTGTTGCTGGTCGCGTCTGGATTTGGTTGCGCAGGTCGGCAAGTACAGCGTAAACGTTTCCCATCTCCTTCTCCAACCGATCCACAGCGCTGTCGATTCTAGCGACATCCCTCCGTTGCGTCTCGATGATACTGGAGTTGTAGTGCACTTGTGTCTGCAGTCGATTTATGGCGCTGGTCCAGACCTCATGTGGTGGGGGATAGTGGACCGTCGATCCGTCTGCGCCCATTGACGGGAGCTGCACAGAAACGGGATTGTGGTGGTTTCCGCCGTCCATAGCACTGGGCGGAGCTGCAGTTTCCCGCATGGCGACCTTCATACTAGGAGACGTGGGTTGCAATTGCGCCTGGGCGTGACCTGGCGCTGGAACTCCATCCATCTCCATACTCTCCGTCATGCCTGCATCCGATTGGATTCCCCAGCAACTACTGTACTTCTGAAGCACTCCTGAAGCAGAGTCGAATCGCAGTCTGGGCAGAGTGATAGCGATTGCAGAATAACTGGTGTGAGTTTGGGATAAACGCCAGATGACTACAGAGGAGGGTCAGCACGATGCTCGGCCCGCAATTAATCAAGGTCGCAGGTCAGCGGAGATAGAGCGCCCCAATACGGGGGAAAAATCTGCGACCCGAGATCACAGTGCGAACTTTAATTGATCGGCTGTGAGATGAGATGAAGGCGCAAGCGAGAGCTTACCTGCTGTATACCTAAGTTACTACCTTAGGTAGTGCAAATTGCAAACCTGGACTCAGTCTCTCAGAGCCGTGCGAGATGTCAAGGTAGAGATCAAAAGTCCGACAGCAGACGCCAAGTGTT
The DNA here is from genome assembly GCA_027923365.1 of Zalaria sp. Him3. Taxonomy (NCBI): domain Eukaryota; kingdom Fungi; phylum Ascomycota; class Dothideomycetes; order Dothideales; family Zalariaceae; genus Zalaria; species Zalaria sp. Him3. Next base: position 633,639 of record BPUN01000003.1, read on the forward strand.
TTCGCTAGACGGGCGAGGCGAAAGAGGTGTATGTGGCTATATGTATATGTGCACTAGCTCTCGGCGACAGGCATGCAGGCACTATAGGGACAGGGTCGTAATATGTGGGATAGTGCTTCGGCCTGCTCGCAGTGTTTGAGTTTAGCTGGCGAAATTTGGAATAGATTGCGCTAAGCACTGCTAAGCAGTGAGAGCAGAATAGGGCAAGCGACTCCCGGGCGTCACTGGATGACACTGGTCGGGCACGCAAATGGAGGGACCACCTGCAGGTACCTTAAGGCAAATGGTGGTTAGGGTCCGCCAACCGTTACGAGTCTCTGCGCCGGTCTAGGCTCGCCTGTAGCGTCGACTCCCTCAATCCGGTAAGACCGCGTGAGCTACCTGGCAGCCAGCAGCAGGTCCTGGGCTAGAGGCTGGGAAATACTTCAGCTTAGTACTTACTTAGTAGGCCCCTCGTAATACCCAACCCAAGCCGCAAAGCCAAAGCCCCAGAGCCGACTCGCCAATTGCAATAGCCCATTTGCGGCACTGCGCCTCTACCGCTATTTATTGCCATGCGTACATGTAGCTAATGTATGTAAGTACCTACATACAAGTAGATAGATACTGAGCCGGTACCTGCCATCTCCCCACCTCCGCCGCGCTGTCTTTCTTACCCGAAAGTGCTGCTGAGCATTTCAATGTGTCATGCTAGCGCCGCTTCTCACCATCCCACTTCGATAGGCGAGCCTACTACTTTGCCGTAATTTTGCAGTCCGCCTTCGCACGAATCAACGATGGGCACGGACAGCCGTTGATGGCTTTTCGACCCTTGGCCAGGCAGTGCTTAGTGGCCAGTCGTGGACTCGCGGCCAGACGAACATTCCGTCCTTGAGCAAGTCTGACCAGATATAGCACTCTTAGGCTCTTACGTTATGCCCCTCTTCGGACCTATCGTGTCAGGAGACTTAGCATCGCTGCTGCCTGCGCATCATCATGGTCGTATAGCGGGGTGGAGGCGACGGAAGGGATGCGGGATGTGCGCTGTGCGCTGTGCTTATTGCGTGTATTGCAGGCTTGCAGCAAGGGAGCGGCGCAGGAACGACTTGCCACGAAGATCGTGGCGTGTCAACCGTCGAGCAATCAACTGCCTCCAACAGTGGTTGGATTTGGAGACGTGCATATTTGCCGCGCGCGAGGCGCAATCCGCTCCGTAGTAGGCAAATCAAACAGCCGACGTATAACATAGCTTCAAATACGGATGTTACTGGTCAAGCTACCCAAGCATAGACCTTGCAGACCTTGCTAAAGAATAGCGAGGGCTAGAGTAAGGCCGCTTCGGCGATGACAGCATACAGCCAGACCGGTCGCCTGTCTGCGACACTGCTAACGTCCCTGGCTCCGTTATGAGAGAATAACGGAATGATCCTTCATCATTTCATGTACCGACGACATCCGTGCGTCCATGATGAATATGATCCATCTACAAGACCCGTGTGTAAGACCCCCGCCGTGGACGTTCGGAGAAGCCGAGGAATGCGACGTCACGTGCTTCGGCACACAGAGTGCTCAAATCCACGAGCCGCATATGTCTCACGTGACTCCTCTATAGCTCTCGCACGTCACGTGACCCTTTGAAGTGTTCTTTGGTCACGTGGGATGCGGCAATGCCAAGCCGCCAACCGCGCCGCACCCGGGTCGGATCTGAACGCCATCATTGTAAGCTCGCTGTAACAATAGCTGGTAAGGCACGCGGTTGCCTGTCGCATGCGCAACACCGACGAGCCACAACACTTACTGTTTGCGCTCTTCTACATAACAATGATTCTCACGAGCTCATGAGGCGATATACGAATCATTTGACCGGCGGCCTGACCTTCACATGCCGCCCCGCTGATGGCCACTGCTGCTTCACATCGACCTTCGCTTTCCCTTGACACCAACCCCAATCACAAAATGCCGCACGCAGTAGACGAGTTTGAGCTGCAGGATCAGAGGGATGAGGAGGAGATCCAGCGCCTGTTCGCCGGCCCGGAGAGTGGCGCAGACGATCGACTTGCGTTCTTGAACAGAGACCTAGAGGTTGGAGAGAAGGCCGATGATGCGGAAGATTATGAAGATATAGGCGATGATGACCTGGCGGATGACGAGGACGAACTTATGGCGCAAGACAACGGTACCAACGGGCACGCTGCAAGTGACGGTCTGGACGACTTTCTAAGCGGAGAGGGTGCGGTGAAGGCAGAGGAGGGCTTCGCGGATGAACCAGATTTTGGTATCGAGGATGACCTCTTCGGCGAAGGTGGCGTTTCTTCGCCTGTCGATGAGACTACCGAAGTTACCGATTATGCACAGCCGCCTCCCCCGAAGTCGCGCATTGCGCTACCTGGTCAGAATCGGATTGCCCTCCCAAACGGACAAAAGGCGGAAGACCAACGCATGCGCGAAATTCCGGATTCTCTCGACCACAACGACCTTGCAGAAGACCCCGACGAGGGCCGTATTGTCATACAGGAGGAAGAAGAGGAAGACGAGGACGATGGATGGGCGGAACAGAAGGCTCTATTTGCCGCGGCAGAGAGGGAAAGACAAGCTCGTGCTATGGGAGGCAATATGTACGAGCCACCCCCAGCTCCTGAGACGGAAATGGATGTCTTCTATTCCATCTGGCCCTCGTACGATCCTGGCAAGACACCACGCTTCACAGAGCTGTTCCCTCCGAGGCGAGGCAAGTATAACTGGAAGCAACCCGTCAAGCCACCTAAACCAGTCAACCCCACGAAAGTCAATCTAGAGCTGCAGCAAGACCAGGAGCGGAGCTTCCGCATTTCCGGTGGAGCGACGGCGAATAAGATTGCAAGGGAAGCCGAAGCTGAGCACAGGGGTGTTATCCATGTGAGATATGCTCGAGCTGAGGAAGAGCAAAGCGAAGATGGCATGGATCTTGACGAGATTGATGAAAATGAAGAAATTGGCGGTGTCTCATGGAACGACCTGACAATGATTTGCGAGGAGTGGGATGCCCCAGCTCTTGATTCCTCGCCTTCCACGCCCGAACACCCTTCAACGCAAGCTGATAGTGGCGTCTTCCTTGAGGACAGTTGGGGCCAGGACGCTGAAGGTCCTCCTGCAAAGAGACAAAAGACCGGCCATTTCGATCTCAAGGCTGCTTCTGCCTTCCCTGAAGTTTATCCTTCTCTCGAAGACCCTGAACAAGCAGCGGCGAAGATTGCTAAGAAAGTAACCCTCGACATGAACGATCCCGGACTCCTCATGGACGAAAACGTTCCGGTTACGGCACCCAAGAAGGTCCGGAGAGCGGTCGGTGAGAGGGGACGTAATGCGAATAAAGCCATGGTCCGGGATATCACCAGGAGGTACAACATCTCAAATGATGAGGCATATGAGCTTCTCAAAGAAAACCACCAGCACAAGGTGCGGAGTACCCTTGGTAGCATGGCTGTGGAGCACAGTATGCCTGCTCTGAAATTACAGTTCCCATTCTATAGGGTCAAACTTGAGCCCAAGCAACTGCGGTCATTCCACAGGCCTGCATTTACTGGCGAACGCATCAATAAAGAGATCAAGTTCAGCAAACCTAAATCCATCAAGCGCAAGCATATGCGGGGCAAGGATGCGCAAGCGGTTTTTGCCAAATCGGAAGATCTGTCTCTGGGCGACAACTCGAGTGCGTTGCTGCTGGAGTACTCCGAAGAGTATCCGGTCATGCTGTCAAACTTTGGTATGGGCAATCGACTCATCAACTATTACCGTCGTAAAGACGAGGCAGATACGTCACGTCCGAAGGAAGAGGTGGGCGAAACTCAAGTTCTTTTACCTCAGGACAGGAGTCCTTTCGCCAACTTTGGCTCAGTCGATCCTGGTGAGGTTGTGCCCACAATTCAAAACGGGCTCTACAGGGCTCCCATCTTCAAACATGAAGGGAGACCGCAGGATTTCCTTGTGGTTGTTAACACTTCGGCCGAGAATGGCAGAAAGTACTACATGAGGAATCTGGAGCACATCTACGCTGTTGGTCAACAGTTTCCTTCGCAAGAAGTACCTGGCGAGCATTCTCGTAAGGTGACAGATGCCGCCAAGCGCAGACTCAGGGCGATCTCGTACCGAGTGTACAGGAAGAGCATTGATCCTCTCAAACGCGGTCCGCCTCTCACGAACAAGGTTGTGCAAGACCATCTGCCAGGCAGTGATATCGCACAAAACCGTGGCAAGATGCGTGAGTTCATGGCATATGATAAGGAAGACAGCAAGTGGGTACCAAAGAAAAATGATATCGTTCCGGATGAGGAAACGCTTCGTGCCTGGATCAAGCCCGAGGATATCTGTCTTCTCGACTCCATGCAAGTTGGCGTTCAACACCTTACAGATCTGGGTCTTAAGCGCGACGATGCTGCTGACGACGAAGATGGTGAGAAGGAGGGTGCCAACATCGAGCTGCAACTTGCACCATGGCAGACTACGAAGAACTTTTTGAACGCCTGCCAAGGCAAGGCCATGTTGCAGTTACACGGAGAGGGTGACCCTACCGCACGTGGTGAAGCATTTTCCTTCATTAAGACATCCATGAAGGGTGGCTTCCGCGCACTCGGCGAGTCCATCGAAGACCGTCTTGACGCCAAACGTCTCAAGGAGAACGGCGGGCACAGCTACAACGTCGCCCGGCAGCAAAAGGCCTACGATGACTCTATCCGCCGCATCTGGAAAGCGCAACAGGACAGCCTGTCCTCCAACATCGAGCACAGCGACACGGAAGCCGACGAAGACGACGAAGACGCAAACGCCTTTGCACGGCGCGGCACTCCACGCTCCAGCTTCGGCACCCCAGCCGCCTTGGCCCGTCACGACGACGAAACCATGTCTCAGTTTAGTAGAATGAGCGCCAGCACCGCCAACAAAGTCCTCATCATCCACCGGCGCGTGCGCAACCAATACGGCGAGTTCGAAGACGTGCCGGTCCGGATCGAAAACCCACGCGTCATCGCGGCCTACCGCAAGAAGAAGCTGCTCGAGCAGTCTCGACACGTCGACATCTACGCCGCGCAGGCGACCGGCGACCAGGAGTTTAACGCGCTTCAGGCGAAGAAGGTGCAGAATGAGATCGCTCGCTTAGAACGTAACATGGACCGTAGAGAGGCACGTGAACGGGCTAAGGGTATTTTGGGCTCGCCTTCTGTGGTGGGTTCGCCCGGTGGGCCTGGGGAAGGCGAGGGTGAGGCTGGTGAGGGGAAGCCGGGGAAGAAGGCGAGGGGGAAGAAGAATACGGAGGGTACCCAGAGGAAGTGTGCCAATTGTGGGCAGGTTGGTCATATCAAGACCAATAAAAAGTCCGTGAGCGGTTCTTCTTTTTCTCATCATTCTTTTCTTTGTTCTTCTTGCAGGCAGAAAAAGTCTGGATCCGGTGGTGCGGACGGCGGATGGGCAGTCCATGGTGGGCGGGCTCAGTCACGGGCACTGGCTTGACGGCACTGGCGAGTTGGCGATGCCTTTCTCTTTCCATCCTCTTCCCTTTCTCTGTCTGAGGCTTTCCTCTTCGTTCCGCCCCTGAGGGCTTTCTTTCCTTCAATCTCAAGATTCTACTTGACGCTGGTACTGACTTGCATCCTTCCTTAGACTCTGCCCCATGCTTAACGGCACCATGAAGCCTGACGAAGCCGGCGGCTCTGGTTTTGGTAGCAGCGGTGACGGCGCCTTTGGCGCTATGCCCGCTCCCTTGTCCCTTTAGGCCCGGTTTATGTACACTCTCGACTGTACGACTCTTCGTCGCGCGCCTTGACTGTAGGAGGTAAACATGTGGTGGTCCTGTTCCTGCTGGGAATTGCTTAGCTCAGGGGATGCGTAAGCAGGTCATTTGGTATGGCTCTCGCTGGCTTACGACAGCATATCGACGCTATCGGCATCAAAGACGTCCGGAAGTGTATGTCCTGCAGAACAGTGGTATTACTAGTCTTACTATTGGTGGCATAGACCACCTCTAACTACATCAATCATGACTACCAATGCCTTCCTGCCATTAAGCTGAAGTATGCTACATGAAACCGTATTTTGATCCTGAGTTGGTAAAGCGTTTACTATATGTACGTGACTTGCAACTAACAGTCGGTGGACACATTTTTTCTCCTTACGTCCGCCCTCAACAAACCAAGAATATAATTTCCCCCTACTATCCCACTCCTGAAAAGGTACAGGTAGGTAGTTGATACGATCGGCTACTGTCGGGTGGTCGGCTTTCCGGTAGAATTCGGCCATGGCGTCCGTCGTCCGCGACCCCGCGGCTACGGGGCGAGCTTGCGGCAGTGGACGGAGCTTCAGCCGTCATACCTTAAGACAGCTCGCGTGCTCTGTGCCTGACTGCCGACACTACCTCCGCTTCCTTCCTCTATACCACAGCTGCGGCATACACTTACCCAATCGAATCCCCTCTCTGTCCCTCACTCGCTGGGGTCAATCAGTCTCCAAGAACTCCTTCGCCCAAAGCAATCCTCCCGTTTCACCCCCAAAGCTCACAACCACAATGGGCATCCTCCGCACAACCCTCGCCCTAACAGGCTGGGGCAGTCTAGCGACCGTCGGCACCTTCGCCTTCTGGACGCGACAATCCCGCTTCGTGCCCATGCCGCCCAACGACTACATCTACAACACGACCATGTTCGCGCGGTTTAACCCGGAGCGCAACCCCACCATGAGCGATCTTTGCGTGCGCAGAGTGCCGCTCGGAAAGATTAGGCCGGAGCTGTTGGAGGATGAGGGGAAGTTGGTTGAGAGGTTTTGTGCGGGGGTTTGGGGGAGTATAGGTATGTTTACGAACTACGCTGGGTGAGGGGGTGGGGATTGGGAGGAGGAGAGAGGGAGGGATTGGAAGGGGGAGGGAAGCGGTGCAATGGCAGGAGGACATGACGCTGGAAACATAGCTGGCTGACACGGGTCCACAGGCTACGCCTACCAACGCCGATTCCTCGAGAAAAAGTACCGCGCCCAACAACCCGACCAACTCTGGGACACGGACGACCTCATGAAATCCGACTACCCAGTCGGCACCCTGATCACCGACCACTTCGAAGTGGTGTCCAAGACGCCCGAAAGCATCATCGTGCGCTGCGGCGACTCGCCCACGATCAAGGACGTGCGTGCCAGCGACGGCCTGTTCGAGATGGTCGCGCAGGTCAAGAAGGACGAGGGCGTGGCTGAGTTTCAGCTCAAGAGCTGCTTTTATCAGGGCTTGGGGAAGGCGGATAAGGCGCCTATGCCGTGGCATGTGGAGATGGCGCATCGCTGGTATACTAAGCTTTGGATGGAGACGGCTGTGAGGAGTTTGTTGAGGTAGATTGGGGGATGGATGCAAGGGTTCCGTTGGGTAGGTGCAAGAGTTCGTTCTGAAAAGTCTTGTGGTTGATTGAGAGAGGTGTTTGACAGTAGATGGGGCAGGGGGTGAGGATGAGTTTGAGACGCTTTGGTAGAGCCGCGACGCTCCTGGTCGAGCTCACGGCTGCTGCCATACGAGTGTAGTCCTCACATGTCATCGCGGAGGGACATTGCAGGCTTGATTGAACTGAAAATGTACATATCAATATCTCGAACAAAAGTTCACATTGGCTATTCTACAAGTTGCTTATATCAACCTACTTACATGTAATCATCCGACGCATTTCCCAATCCGGAACCATTATAGGCACGCGTCCTTGGCGTCATGACGCGTGAAACGCCTTCCAAATGTTTAAAGCTCCCGATCTAACCTACAAATCCACCGTCTGCTTTGTTGCCTAATCGATCCCACAAACGCTTCGACGGCCACCTCCAACGCTATTGATCGATGCGCCCAAATGCTGCAGCACAAGCGTGAACAACGCAATGGGGCAGCCGCGAGCAGGCAGGAAGAGAGCAGTTGTGCTGTCGTCGGATGAATCGGACAACAATGTTAGCCCGGCGCCCGAAGAGATCTCGAGCGACCGAGAAACCAGGGCGGACAACGATCCTACAACTGTAACACTAGCAAGAGGGGACAATGGCAGACAACGTGGGTTGGGAGATGGAGCACATACAGCAGGCCAGGGCCAGCAATCGACACCCTCGACCTCGACCCAAGGCAACACGACTCCAACCCCCACCTCCTCGCCCGAGAAAAAGAAGCAGCCGCGACCGTCTCGGCCAGCTCAAGAGAAAGCGAAAGCGACAGCGGGAACCAAGCCCAAAGCCAACAAACCCATCTACTCCTTCTTCAACGCCGCGACGCAGCGCCAGCGCGCATCAGCATCTCGGCCGCGCTCCGCCAGCCCGGAGAAAGCTCCCCAAGACCAAGGCCAGGACGACGAAGACCTAGACGTCCTCGATGCGATTTCTGGGGATGACGATGGTGATGCCGCGGTCCCGTTCTCGAAAGGTTCGCACACGGCGCTGGCGCTGCGGAAGCGGAAGATGCTGCACGGTGACGACCTTGGCCCGGGCGGCTCGGGCTCGCAGTCGCAGGGCGTGGGTTCCGCGACGCAGAAGTTCCGGAAGACGGGTTCGGGGGAGGGAGCAAAGGTGCCGGGCACGGCTACGTCTACGGTGCGGGTCGAGGACCAGAGACCGTGGACGGATCAGTACCCGCCGCGGGATCTGGGCGAGCTTGCGGTGCATAAGAAGAAAGTCACGGATGTGCGGAACCTGCTGGAGATGGCTACGGCGGTGCGGGGGAGGCCGAAACTGGTCGTGCTGAAGGGTGCGGCAGGGACGGGGAAGACGGCGACGGTCAAGCTACTGGCTAAGGATATGGGGATTGAGATGATGGAGTGGAAGAACCCGGGTGGATCTGATTTGAGCTCTGGAGGAGCCTACGTCTCTGTGTCCGCGCAGTTCGAAGATTTCATCAACCGCAGCGGCAGGTTCAGCGGTCTCAGCCTCGCCACGAGCGATAGCGCAACCCTACCTACCGCGCCCTCACAGAAACCCCCACCCCCACCGACCAGCAGCAGCGGCAGCGGCAAACAACTCATCCTGGTCGAAGAATTCCCCACCCTCTCCACCACGGCCTCGCCAGCCCTCCAATCCTTCCGCACGACCCTGCTCTCCTACCTCTCGACCCCTCCCCCCCAGGGCGTCCCAGGCATCCCCATCGTCCTCATAATCTCCGAAACCCTGCTCTCGGCCACGACCTCCGCCTCCGACAGCTTCACCGCGCACCGGCTGCTAGGCCCACACCTACTCAGCCACCCCTTGACCGCAACCGTAGAATTCAACCCCATCGCGCCGACCATCCTGACCAAAGCGCTCGAGGTCGTCGTGACCAAGGAATCGCGACGGACCGGGCGCCGCCGCACGCCTGGCCCAGCCGTGCTGAAACGACTGGCCGAGAGCGGGGATATCCGCAGTGCGGTGTCCGGTCTCGAGTTCCTGTGTCTGCGGGGGGATGCGGATCCGGCTTCTTGGGGCGGGAAAGTCGCGTTCACGAAGCCGAAACGGGGTGCTGGGGCAGCGGGGAAGGAGGTTGCGCTGACGAGGCAGGAGAAGGATGCGTTGGCGCTGGTGGCGAATCGGGAGGCGAGTTTGGGGATTTTTCATGCGGTGGGGAAGGTGGTTTACAATAAACGTGTTGATCCTTCCGCCTCTACGGTTGGTGCTGGTAGCGTTGGCGTTCCACAACCACCGCCCTTCCTCCCGCAACACCGCAGGCCCAAAGCCCCGGAAACAGACGCAGACACCCTTCTCAACGAGCTGGGCACGGACACGACGACGTTCGTGGCGGCGCTGCATGAGAACTACGCGCTCAGCTGTACCGCGCAGAGCCAAGAGGACAGCATGGATGCGCTCGAGGGCTGCGTGTCGTACCTCAGCGACGCGGATCTGTTATCGCCGGATCGTTTTGGCGGCAGGGGTGCTTGGGCGGGCACGGCGACGGATGGGCTCAGGCAGGATGAGTTGGCTTTTCAGGTTGCGGTTAGGGGGGTTTTGTTTTCGCTGCCGTATCCGGTTACGAGAGGCGCTGGTGCTGGTGCTGGTGCTGGGGCTGGGAGGGGCGGGGATAGGTTCCGCATGCTCTATCCGACAAGTTTACGGATTTGGAAGCGGAGGGAGGAGATTGAGGGGTTGTTGGATGTTGTCGGTGTCTCTGTCCAGCATCTCTCTAGCCGCGGCGGCAACGTGGGTACTGCATCCGGCGCAGGAGCAGGAGTGGAGTCCTGGCGCCGCTCTACTGCCACCGCTCCGGCTGCCATTCCGGAAGACAGTGTGGCGGCAGCGGCCTCACCTGTCATCACAAACAGCTTGCGGTCGGAAATGCTTCTTGAGCGTCTCCCGTACATGGCGCAGATCTGCAGCAAACGACCGGACGTCGATCCGGTACTCCAGGAGCGCATGGCTTCGATAGTATCGCTGAGTGGGCTCGGTGTCGCGGCCACAGATGAAGAGCCAGATGTAGTCGAAGACGAAGCTGCGTATGCAGGGTGGCCAGGTAGTCGGTCGAAAGAGCGAGGACGGAGTGGAGTAAAGACGGAAAGGGAGGGAGGTGGTCTCAACATCCCGGTCGAGCACGACATCGAGAAGCTTGTGCTCAGTGATGATGATATTGTAGACGATTGATGTCTTGATGTATGTATATTTCTCACTTTAGCTGGAAGGGCAACGAGCGCGGAGTCTGGTGTTTGGGCGGCCATCGGCGGCCCTCCTGTCTGTTCATGAACTTTTTTGGCTGTATTGTACACGTTCGAAACGAAAAGTTCCGATCGTGAAGCTCATGTCGTCGAGACCGTTACGAGTTCCTCCGAGACTCGCGGTCGACCTGGTGTGAATGTAGTAGATGCATCAGGCGCAGGTTTTCCTACACAGAATCCGGGCTTTTCTTAAGCTTGTTGATCAGGTCACCGATTTCGCCTGAAACGCCGTCCCATCCTTCCTCTCCTTTGTCGCTTGCTTAACAGAGCTCCGACCAGGGCCACGCTCAAGTCTTCCTCTATGCGCTTCTCGTGCCAGATTTTGTATATACATTTCTCGTGCCTGCCTTCGTCTATGCGCTTGTCGTGCCACATCTTTTTCGATCCCAGGATAGGTGATTTCTTTGGTCATATGCTTCGAGTCAATATGGTAGCTGACCAGTGACGTGCGATCTTCACCTGTCTTCGACACGTGGTACTTGACCAGTGACGTGCGATCTTCACCTGCATCTGCAACCTCATCCTCCGCTCTCGTTCGCCGGCTCTTTGGGCTAGAGACAGTTAATTTCGCATTCTTCATGGCTGATTCCTGCGCTTGAGCAAACTCTCGAGACATCCTGCGTCTTGGTGTTGGGGCCTGAGCGGCCTGAGCAGAGACGGTGTTCTGTTGGGACTTATCTTTCCCGCCGGGGCGCTCTGAACTGTAGCCGAGACGCTTGAGCTCGTCCAAGAGGGTCTCGAGGAGCTGGCGCTGGAGGTTGCACTCCTTCAACTCCAGGTATCCTCGAGCCGCAATTTGCATGTCAGGGCCTTGCATAATGGCTGCTACTGCAGCTTTAATTGCTGCCACTACTCCATCAGCGTCAGACATAGATGCCGTACTGTTCTCCATAGACGCTCTGAGAATCTTCGCTACATGGCGCAGGTTCTCAGCCTGTCGCGACCACAATTCCCGCCTTTCAGCGAACAATCTGTCATGTTCTGAGACGAGCCTGTCGTACGTTGCAGCCAAGCTAGCGTGCTCCTCAACGCTCAACTTCAGGCTTGACTCGACTTCTTGCCTCGTGGTCTCGTTATCTTTTGTCGCTTTTTCGGCGTAGGAGTGTTCTGGCACTTTGAGAGTAGTCGTATCATGCGCCGCGGAATCTATTGGAGAAGATTCTGTATCTGAGCCGTTGGGGCTGTTCTCCCATTCTTCCGAGATGCCATAGGCTACGTTGTAGAACGGACTTTGCGGAGAAAGTGTTGCTCTGTGCCACTCGCCGTCGGGAGACTGTTCGTGGAAGTTCCTCGCTCCCTCGCGGGTTCTGCTTCTCAGTCGTGCGACACAATGTTTGCTTCCCCCCACAATGTCTCTGTGCTCTAAATATCCGTAGGAATTGTCAAAGACGAGAGCATATGATTTAGCTGCCTTTTTCACACAGTTGCGATCGTCGAGAGGCAATATATCTACCTTATGGGGGGCTTTGTGCCTGAATTCCAAAATGCAGTGATTTTGCATGTCTGGCAGACGGGATATCAGTTCATTTGCAAATTTTTGGTACCGTGTAAGCCAAATTTGTCTCCACGACCCGGAGCCCCAGCAAGACCCACTCCATTTAATGACGGCCATATTGCCATCCTCAAGCATGAAGGACATTGCCTGTGGTCGAGGGCTCTCGTGAACAGAGTTACCTCTAAGCTCTGTATTTCGCTCGGCTGCTGCATTCGAAGCGAACGTCCGCTCCGGAAATGCGACGTCGGATGTATGAGAGGTGCTTTCACTTTCTGGTGCTATAGATTTCGCATTGCTTTGGATTGAGGATTCGGATAACGAATTTGTCGCCTCAGTGTTTAGCATACGGCCGCGGTTCACGGGACCACGGTTCGAAGGACGAGTTTGAGAGCCCTTCTCTAAACTCTTAGCTGGTGCATCCGAACCAGAAGGATCTCCGCCGCTGTCAACGGAGAGCTTTGAGGCATCGACAAGGCCGCCAGGATACGCCTCGCCTGGTGAATCACCGGCATCATCTGCAATGCTGATATTGTGGCTCGTTTTCGATGGTCTTGTTACATCAATACGAGCATCGAGACGTTTTGGGCGTTTGGATCTTGATCTGTGCTGTTTCGTCCCACTGCTTGCGACAGTCGCGGGCTGGTCCCGCCACAGCGGGCTTTGGCTGAACTGCCGCTGGAAGTTGAACGGTAGACTTTCCCGCAATGGAAAAGACCGACGAAGTGAGATCTGCCTAGGGATGGTCCGGCGCGTAAGAAGCATTGAACAGTGCCTGACCGTGAGATAAATCTTTGGCGAATTAAGTCTTCGGGCGTAAAGTTGAGAAGCGACTCGTTGGTGTCGAAGTAGGAAGGAGGTATACAAGAGCTGCGGTTCGAGACGGATAAACTTCGGCCCATAAACCATGTATCGACTTGGATACATGAGGAGGATACATGTACACCTTTCACATACAAACATACTTAACCCTTTGGGGAGCTCCTTGGCTACACAAGACAATGGTATAATAATCTGAGCAGCTCAATTGTTTGAAATTCCTCAACTATGTTCCAACCGCGCCGGCCAAGTATGAAAGAAGCAGAACCATCCCAGTCAAAGAGATACCCTCCCAATCGTCCCGCAATATCTCAACACCTAAACGCCAATGTCTCGTACAATCATCATAACATCGTTATCCCGAGGGGCCTAGTACCCCGCTCTTCTCCAAAATCGTTCAGCGGTCGTCGTCCTCATCCTCCTCATCTGCAATCTCCAAGGTCCGACTGTACCCCTCCAGCAATGGAAGCGGCGTCCAACCCCAAGCACCCATCTCCCCAAGCAGCCCCGAAGAGTGTCGGCTACGGTGTCCGCTGCGCGAACTAGCAAAGCTTTGTTCTCCACTGCTAGCCTCGACCAACATGCTCTCGGACTGGGTCCTTGACATGAAACCCGACACGACAGGTGGCGTATAGTGACCATAAGCGACGACGTAGGGGCGTTGGACTTCTTGCTCCCTCTCGTAGAGTTTGAGCCTCTGCACAAACGTCAAAGGCCACATGACTTCCTCCGAGGACTCAGCACGGTCCTCGACGCCCTCCTGGCCCCTAATCTCATCGCCGCCCTCGCTCTCGGTCATCGTGCCAATTGAACGAGTATCGCTGATGAGCTTGTAGCGTTCGCATTCCCTGCCACCCTCGCCGTCGCTGCTGATACTGCCGCCTTTGCCCCTCTGACTGGCACCGCCGCGGGGGCTGGCACAGGCGCAACCGCAGCGGCAGCGAGCTTCAGTCAGATTGAACTGGGGTGGTTGGTTGGGGTTCTGGTTCATGTCAAGCATGAAGGAGGGAGTTGGAGATTCGTATTTGTGGTGGTCGTGACGGGCCATTGTGAGGTAGGTATGGAACGGTAAGTCGATCTTTCGTTGATTCAGTCAGCTACAGGCTCATACTCTCCTTGTTTGGGGTAAGACCTACAAGATATGATGGGTATCCAAAAGGGTATGTGTAAGGTATCCAACAAGGTATGTGTACTCAGACAGCCACCAATAAGTTGTGATAGTACGGGATCGCTCCCAGTCAAGTCTTGTATCCGCTAACGCCGCGCTATGGTTTGGAATAATACTGTTAAGGGCCTGTTTGTCCCCGAGCAAGAGAGGAGAAGCGGGAAGAAAGAAGACGGGACTCTAAGCTGGTGTAGCAGCCTCTATATATCTCTAGAGAAGCTACATTAATCCATACACCCCACGCGTTCTCACAATCTACAGTTACATCACCCACCCACCTGACCACGCACGACACGGGATGAAACTCACCGGCCTATCTACATGTACCATCCACGCAGTTACCCTAGCCAAGCTCTTCCACCTGCGATCCTAGCGGCTTACAGATCACAGCATATCCGCAACCCGTGGATATCCGCCACACCCAATCTCCAATCGCACCAGCACTCGCTGCAACGACAGGCCAATTGCGCAGACGATTCACAGGATTAAGGCATCTAACTTACAGTAGTAGATTCCTGAAAGCGGGGCAGGTGTCGGCAGCATACTCCCGTCCAGCAGCTACCGGGTGCCGATATGCGGCTTGGAGACAGCGACCGGGACCGTGGCGCCCGTCACCGCTGCTTTGCAGCAATAAGGTATGGTCTTTTTGTTTCGCCCTGCCTTTCTAGCGCACCCAGTGGAACATTTAGTCCGGCATTGATAGTTCGGCGGTATGCACACGCGTTGATGGCTGGGGGCTGTGCTTCCAGAGGGCTTCTGGAAGCAGGGTGCTGTATTAGGTTACTTGTAAACATATTGCATCATCTGCCTCTGTGTCATCTGTCCGTGACACCAATCACTGACTATGCACTGCCCCCTGCGCGTGCCATGCCATGCCATGCCCCGCCCCGTGGGACCAGCCGGGCTTGGACATAGGTGCGATAAGACCATCGCATCCTTCACGGCCTCTGCAGTCTGCACTGCCAACAGCGACCAGAATCCGCGACGATCTGTAAAGGATTCCAAAACCATCGAGATAGACGTTCGACGCGCGGTATTGTGAGCCGCTGGTAGCCGTTGCGCATGGTGGGGTACTGTACCTCACTACCTCTAACTTAGGTATATCATGGCCGCAAGCAGCAATTACAGCCGTCAGGATCCTGCCTCAGGCATGGCGTGACACGTCTCCGACGCCGACGGGACAGGACATCGGCGACGGCCGGCGGACCACGAATAAGTGTGCCTACATGCTATCTCCACCATGCGGTCTTGAGACCAGGATGCCGTGGGCAGGGCGAGTAGAGATGGGACCGGTGAAGTGGTGAGTCACGTCTGGCAGGCCTGGACGGTCTTGGGAGATGGGTGGGCGAGAAACGCTACATGTACAGTGCCTACCTTGACTTAGCTGGCCAGCCAAGTATTCGAACGCGGTAAGCTCGGCGGGACCGAAACGAGATCGCTGAGGTGGATAGATCATGGACGTTGGTGTGTTAGATGTAACGGTTCGTTCTTGCTTGCCAATTTTATATTAATACTGTACGGTCATACTCGTATATCCGGATCGCTAAGCCTTATCCCACCAATCGTTCAGACCCGATACCCTTCCGCTCGAAAACGAGGTAGGTGCAAACCCAAACGCCATGCAATGCCCTTCGCAAAACGTCCCAAAACCCAAACCTTATACACACATGCCACCACGCTACCAAGCCCAACTGCCCCTCCTGGCCCCCGTTCCCCAGTTCCCAGTAATCCCATCCACCTGCACCATGGCCTTCTCCTGCCTGGCCCACTCCCTAACATACCTCTTCAACGCCACCCACCGCTTACACCCGCCGACGCCCTCGCCGCCCAACTCCTGATCGCTGCCATCGCCTCTGCCCTCGAAATCATCGCCGAGGCGAATATACCCCTTCGGCATCGTCCTAGCCAGCTCATCATCCTGCCTCAACTCCTTGATACTGATTTTCGAGATCTTCGACAACTCTTCGTCAAAGGGACGCGCGAGGGAGGGGTAGCCGAGGGACAGATAGTTATAGACCTGCGTGACGAAAGTATCCGGGAACTCGCGGGCGATGAGCTCGTCCAGCTCGCGGTCCTCTTCCAACATAGCGTCGATCTTATTGACCTCTTCGGCCTGGGACACCTGCGGCGTGGGCGGCGTCTGCAACGGCTGCGGCCCCATCTGCGGCACCGGGAACTTCATTTTCTCGAACGGGTTTCCCGCCTCTACCGCTGGCGTCAGGAGTCCCGTTTGCACGTTCGGAGGCGCGAGACCGCCGCCCCGGTCCGGCGCGCGGCTGCCGTCGTCGTAGCAGAAGCCGCCCCAGAGACCCTGGTCGCTGGAGCTCTTTGCAGAAGGTTTGGTCGAGGGCGGGGAGCGGACGGCCCAGAGACCGTCCGCGCTCTTGAGGTTGGTGGTTGAGCCTTCGGCTTGTTCGGTTAGATAGCACATCTGGGAGCGGATTTGGTGGGAGCCTTGAGTGACGTCGAAACGGGCGGGTTCGGGGGATGCGGAGCGAGGGAAGCGGAGGTCACCGCCTAGCATCGGTGGGCGAGCGCGGCTCTGCATTTGGCGGAGTTCGGGGTCGTTCTTCGTGTCGGCGAAGTCCTGGGCGGCGATTGTGGCGGAGGGGTTCCACCACGGTGATCGGGCAGTGGATTGTCGTCTGTCTGTTGTACCGTTTGCGCGGCGCTCCTGCTCCATGATTTCGTGATGTTGCTGGTGTTCTCTCCGTTCCCAATTGACTAGTGAAGTCGACCGACGCTTCCTCGGAAATTCGTCCTCATCGTCGTGGCCTTCCCACGTGGCAGGCCGGTCATCGATCACGTCCTCTTCGCTATCGGTTTCGTTGTCAACATAATGTGCCACGGGTTCGTGGAAGTCGGAGTTGGGGAATGCTGCCAGCGCTTGCTCTTGCATCTTCTGCTCCGCCCTCCGTGCCTCCAATTCCAGGAAATAGCGGCTGAAGTTCTCATCCACACTCTCGCGTATCCGGGTGGCGTGCTTGTATGATTCTGATAACGCAACATCCGACCCTGTAAGAGGCGATTCGCCGGAGGATGAGGGACTCGTAGAAAGACTGGGTGGATTGCTGTGTTCACTCTCGGATGATTCTATCGTGTCCAGGTCAGGTAACCGGAATGAATGACTCCGAGCGCTGTGTCGCGAGTTCGATCGCCCAAGGCCAAATGGCGAACGTTCTCTTCTGAGTTCATGAGGTGCAGGAATACGCTGTGCTGCCGAAATTTCGGCTGCCAGAGTAGGGAGCAGAGGGTTCTTCACAGGCTCTCCAGGAACAACATCGGTTTTGTCCGTAGGTAAGTGAGTCGGACCAGAGTCCGTGGATTTCCGCGAGCGCTTTGAGGTGTCGATGAGTTGAGGCGCGAACTTCCGTGCCGGCTTAGCTGTCGGCTCAGGCTTCTTCGATGTTGGTGAAACCGGTTCATCGCTAGGCGGTGAGGGTGACTTCCGACTACTCTTCGTCGAGGTTTCAATTGGTACTGGCGCAAATCGTGACCTTGGTTTACTAGACTTCTCCTCTTCCTGCTTTCTACTGCTCTTGCTACTAACTTCTACTGGCTCCACAGCGAACCTTCTGGGCGCCTCCTTCGTCTTTGCTGTCTCTTGTCTGTCTTTGCTGCTCTTGTTTGATGTCTCTACCGGCTCGACGGCGGACTTCCGGACGGGCTTCTTGTGTGGTGGTTCTTCGGGTTCTCCGGGTGAGCTATTCCGCGGCGATCCATTCCGACTGGACTTTGTGGTCTGCTCAATTGGTACTGGCGCAAAACGCCGTGGTGTTTGAGAGGGTGCCATTCTGAGTGTCGTGCAGTATAGACTCGCACGTCGGTCTTCTCGTCGGTAATTCCGGGACTATCTCATGACAAGGTCTCAGCACCACCAATGACCTGATATGGTATCCACACTCGATTGTATTTCTTCCTCAGGTCCCCGTGTACCTCTCTCGAGTATCTTGCTCTTTAAAAGACGGGTTAATATGAATACAAGGACCCGAAAGGCTGAAAAGCGGAATTGAGATCCGTTGGCGAACTATTACCCCTGTATGCAGAAAGCAGCGGTGAGGTGAAAGTGACGTATGGGGAAGGTGTGATGTGGGTCCTGCTGAAAGAGAAGGTCTGACTGAACAGCATGTAAGCAGATTGAAAGGATGGCATACGAAATAGCAGCGGCATGTACCTACAATGTGTTGGAGTCGGAGAGTATACAAGAATAGACAAACGCAGGAATCTCCGTGGCTGATCCGGTGGTGTGACCCTGGTTGAACGATACAAGGGTCTGGAGTACCAGCTCCTCCGTTTGACGACAACGCTGCAAGGCAGACACGAGTGGTATCGAAGAATGCGCCAACAATTGGGCTATAAATGTGTCCTCTGGGTCGTTGAACTTGAGGAGTACGGGGCGGTTTACGTCAACACAGGAGTTGGCTACCGCAGCATTCAACGGGAAAGACTGGGCGGTCTGAAACGGCAAGCGTTGAGCCTCAGGAGGCCGTGAGAGAGAAGGACAGGCGATACAGAGGTGGTTGAGATGTAGGACAGCAGAACAATGCAGTGGTCAGCAGTCGAAATGGCTTGGGTGGACTGGGTGCTGTCATAACGTGCCAGACCCACTGATAGTCGCGGGTGCGTGTCCAACCGCCAAGTCTGGAGATCTGGAGTGGCGTTCCGCCCCCGACTTCCTCCGCGAAACCAGTTCGTGGGCTTGACGCCAACGTGCTTGCTTCTACCCAAGGTACAGTATACAGGCACTCTAAGTACATATACGTATACATCTCTTCATACACTCGGCTACTCAGCCATTTCCTGCATCATGAACCATACCTTACACACGTTACCCTGCGACCAAGGTACCCATTTCCATTTGCACACGAAGGGTGCTCGATTAAGCGAGAGCGGGAAGCCCGCCTTCAGAAGCCACTCTAGGCCGCATTTAATTGATTGTTGGGCCCTGCTTACCCGAAACAGGTAAAACAGGAGCCCGAACAAGCAAAAAGACTCCTTTTCAGCTGTACACAGGCCGGGCTGCCTATTCTGGGAAGCGTTATTGATCAGGACCTTCAATACTAATGTCTGGACCCCTGCTTCGTCATTTCGGACAGTCGATGGGTGCGACTCCTGAGTCCTGAAAGACCGTGAACTTCAGAGAAGCATGACTCGTGCAGCAGAATCCAAGTTACTACCTCCAGTACATGTAAGTTACTTCGTAGTATGCATGTATGATTTTGTCCCTTTCCCGCTCCTGCAAGCCAAACGTGAAAAGCGGTCAGCATGCCATCCGGACCCCGATACTACCCTTGACGGATGCTCCAGCATGACCAACTGGGTTCTTTCGGACAAAGACTGTATTTCCACTGATTCGGATCTCAATCCTGTAAGTTCAGCCTCGTTTCAGCTCCCTTTGATCGGGCTCAGCTTCTAATATTGTGACCAAACACACGAAGGATTGTACTCGACAACATGTTTACACACACTTGTAGTCAGCAATAGGTTTAATACCGGGGAATGAATCCAACCAATGATCTGAAACGCCGGTTCCGAAATACCATCAAAACCTTGCACGCGACCCCGCATACTGGTGCCAAACACCTACATACATTAACCTCCGCTTCCCCATGGGGTCCCGGGTCTCCATGCACCTGATGATCCTGATCGAACAGTTGTGCATATGAGTCGGATGGAACCGGGGAAATACCTTGTTCCAACACCCTGGGGAACTCAGACTCCTCACAGCAGGGCCGTTCCCCTCACTGGAACCGACACCTCTCGAGTTCCTCCTACCTGTTGACCACTCTCAAGTCTTCCTTCATCCGCCATCTCAATGAGTAAGGATCCTGCCTCTAGTCCTTCCTACACCAGCCTTCCCCTGATTCGCCGCCTGATCCATGCCCTTGCTCACAAACTCCTGCACCGCCCTATCCAGCATCTCCGACACCTCCTCCACAAGCTCCCTGCTCGGTCTCAGATACGAGTCGTCATTCCCGAAGCAGACCCTGAGCACCTTCACAGCCTGCTCGGCATACGTCTTCGCCTGTTCAAGCCAGCCCCTGGCAGCCAGGCATTTCGCAATGCCCATGTACCTGGTGCACCACACCCGTTAGTATCCACCCTACCACAGAGCAAAGGACTCGAGGGGCAAATGACTGAGAAACCAGGACATACGTACACCTCACCCAACCAATCATCCTCATACCCGATATCGTTCAACAGCGTAGCACAACGATGTAGCGCATCGATACAGCCGGGATGAAACTCTCCCGACTCGCCGGGTCGTTGCTGCCGCTGCAGTCCCAGCATCTTACTCAGGTCTCCGAACTCGATCCGCCAGCCCTCCTGCCTGTCCGCCCACTCCCGTCCTTTGTCGTTCAGAGCGTGCGGGATATGGCATGCCACGCACTCGCACGTGAAGCCGTAGTCCCGACTCAGATCCGCCCGTCTAGTTTCCCGGGCACGGAAAGTGCTGCCGCGAGCGTAGTCGATCAGGATTTCCTCGCCAGCGTCGATGGCGCGTAGCGTGCGTAGCTGGCCCAGCTTGTCGGCGTCGTTGAAGCTGAAGATGGCGTTGGGCAGGCAGGAATGGTTTGCGCGCGAGATGGCGTCGAAGATTAGGACGTGCCATTTTCCGTTGGCGTCGAGGGCGAAGTTGTTGGTTTGGACGCGTGACCAGACTAGCGCTAGGTTTTCTGTCGTTAAGTCTGAGGGCTTGGGGCGAGGTCTTAGTCTCGGGGGTGCAAGAGCCCTAGGGCTGTAGAGCGTGTTGAACTTGCTTCGGGCTGTGGCGTTCAGTGCGAGGTAGGCTTGCCGGGCTACCTTGGCGTTTGCGTGGTTTTCGGGTTTGTTGAACCAGTCGCGTCGATACTGGTTGGTGGGTAGCTCAATGTTCATGAGTGGGGATTCGCGAATGATGGTGTAGCCGCGTGCGATTGGCTGCGTGGCTATGAGACCAGCTCCTTTGCCTGGGATGTCGGTCACGGTGCATGATTCCATTATAAGAATCGATGTGTCTCTGTACCAGCAGAGTTGTAGACGAAGTCAGAAGAAAATGTATCAAGCGTATATGACAGAACTACAGTGTATAAGGAAGAGAAGTCCAGCTTCGTATCAGTTTGTTGAAGAAATCGAAATGTTGGTGAAATGCAAGAGGAGAATAGAAAGCTATATATCGACCGAAGACACCGAGTTGCAGACAGCCTCGAACCTGCATCGCTGTCTTATCGAGCACAAAGCAGCCAGAAATAGAATTAGACTCGACTTCAGGGACATACGAGTTCCACTTGAGAAATTGCTCACCGCGCTCGTGAGTCGTCTCATTGCGTGACCTACACAACATTGGTTACGTCACCTCAATGCAAATGTATCCTTAGCACGTTTATTAGCTATGGGGATGTCTCGTTGAGCATGCCCGGGTTCAGAATTCCCTCTCCCTGTACTCAAGTTCACTGTTCAAGTCAAGAGTTGACACAGGCTGATGCTGGGTCTGGGAAGACGTCTCGCACCGGCCAACATGTGCGCTAGTGGTCTCGTTCGGCAGCGATAAAGTGAACGATGTGAACCATTTCGGAACATGATCTGTTGACTAAAGTAGGATACGGCGAATTGGAAGTGAACGACGTAGGATTCGACGAAGAGTGACTCTTCCCCCAGGCTCCTCTTGCTGGCGCTCACTCAGCTTCGGGTCAAGCTACGACAGTGGAGGCCAACTTTGTTCAATTCTCCATGTTGAAATTCTTGTAGCCTTGACTTGACACGAACTGATTCATGAGTAGAGTAGCATCTGCATATGAGACCATTACAGACGGTCCCGCTACCTAATAATCTTGTTTACTGTCGTCATGGTGATCGTCTGTGAACTATACATATACATCCCGTCATAAACCAAATGTTGACTTCCAAACATTACTTCACTCTTTTTCGCATTCACAGAATACCACGTAATCATTGGCGCGGATACTGGCACAACCACAATGCCGCACCTGAAGCAGCTCACCTGCTCCATCGAGCTCACCCCCACAAACACGAAGCTAGAAGAGTATGGCACGACATATGGCGACGGACACGTCTCCACTTACATCGCCGTACCAACACACCAGAGAACGTTCAACATTCACCTCACTTCAGATGGCTATATCGCACCTGGCTTGGCAATGTTCGTATACATTGACGGCGCGTACCAGTGCAACCGTAATCGACGCGGTTTGCTAGAGCCAGGTGAGGGCGTGCCGAATGAGGGATCTCAGGTGGAGTTTCGGGTGAGGCAGAAGGAGGAGAGGCAGGCTGATGGCGGGTTTGTTGGGCGGGATTGGAGCTTTCATGCGCTCAATACAGGTGCGTCCGTATCAATGATCGTGACTGAGATGACACGCGCTGATGGAAGCAGTCTCTGCAGATAAAGCTGGCTCAGCGACCAAAGACTTTCTGGATAATGTGGGCACGATCGAGGTCGTTGTCCTGCGTTGCAAAGCGCCCACACAGGTCACTTCAGCGGATAACGCCCAGGTCTCTACCAGAAATAACGAAGGTAAAGGGATCAAGCAAACAACGCACAAGCAACCGGAGAAGTCCAAACCAGCGTCCGCAAAAGCCGGTTCTGTGAGCAATGCATCCCGCGCCCAAAGCTCCATCGGCGGCCTCATGGGTCTCTTCGACGGAGCCGCAGACTACAACTTCGACGGCCCAGCCGACGTACCAACCGCGACACTCCAAGATCTCCAAGCCCTGCTCACCCAGATGCAGAATCTCCAGCAAGGTGCGACCGCCCCTCCAGCCGGCGGTATACCGCAGGTGCAGACGATACTAAGTGGCCAAACCAACGCCGTGCCGCAGCAGCCAGGGTACCGCGCTCCGTCTGTCACTGGCGATCCGCGCTACGCTGGACTTTACGGTGCGGATAGGCGCGAGATGAAAGAGCGGCTGCGAGCGAGGGGGGAGGCTGTTAGTGTGACCGATTTTGGCAATGGTGCTTATGCATACCCGACGCAACCACGCCAGCAGCGAAGCCCGTATGGGCAAGCTCCTGGTGGATTTTCGGCCTATGTGCCGCAGATTCAAGGAGGTGCTGAACAGGCTATTGCGGCGGAGGTTGCGGCTGTGCAGGCACTGATGGAGCAGTTGGGGAGCCAGAAGCAGGCGGCGAAGAGTGCGTTTACCATGGTCGAAGATCCTGTGGTGTTGCAGGCGAACGGCGAACGGGGCAACAAGGTAGCGTCTAATGCTTGGGAGACCAAGAGTGTGAGCAAGAAGCAGGAAGAGAAAAAAGCTACTAGCATTAATGGCTGGTCGACTGGAAACAGCAAAGCGGCAGGCAACAACGGCTGGGACACTGGAAGCAAAAAGGTTGACAATCAAAATGGATGGGATTCTGGAAGTAACAAACCTGCTGGAAACGCTGACTGGGGGCATGTGAGCAACAAACCCGTCAGTATTGCCAACTGGGGCTCTGCAAGCAACAAAGTTGCTGGAGGAAATGGTTGGGAGGAAGCGAAACCCGTCTCTGTCAGTTATAATGATTGGAAGAAGAAGGAGCAGCAGCAGCAGCAGCAAAAGCCCAGTTCAGCCAAGAATGAATGGGACACATCAAACAAAAGTCAAGGCTGGGGCGATGAGAAGGCTGCCTCTCAGAAAGCCAACGACGATGCAGTCTGGGGCGACTTTAAGAGCTACAATGGCAGCGGTAAGAGTGAGGCCGCAAAGTCCCACCCGCATCGCAGCAGGAGGCCTCATAAGGAGGATGGGACGCAGAACAAAGTCGACGACTGGGCAAAGCAGCAGCAGAACGTCACAGGCAATGCTTGGGACACCATCAACAAAAACAACACAAGCGGCAACACCTGGGACGACACCACATCCATTAAATTACACAAGAATGACAACAACTGGGACACTTCAAAGAACAAGCAGCCCTCCGTCCACCAACAGTCACAAAAAGCCCAAGAACGAATCCTGAAGAACGGCTCCAGCACCTACGTAAAACCCTACTGGGCCCACTGGGACCGGAACCCACCCGCCCCCATCGAACCAGCACCACCGCCCCAAGGACCAAAAAATCTCTACACGCACCGCGCGGGCCCTCTTCCCGCCGTGCCGGCCTCCACGGCCAAACAGCGCGACCTCGCCGCCCAAGTCCGTGTGGGGGCTGGAGCAGATTACTACCACCGCACCAGCCGGCCGGAGTATCTGGACGAGATGGTGAAGCCTTATGCGGTGTTTACGTTCCGGTACCGCAGCAAAGAGTTCGTGGAGAGCAAGCTCGGGATTAAAGTGGAAGAAGTGGAAGAGAGTGGCGAGGACGTGAGGAAGATGACGAAGGAGGAGCTTATTAAGGAGGTGTTGAGGGCGAGGGGGGTGAAGGTGCGGGAGGGTGCGGGGGAAAAGGGAAAGGGAAAGGAGAGGGGAAAGGGAAAGGAACGTACGTCTGATGTTGTGTGGAAATGGTAAGCTAACATTCGCTCGTAGACCGCTGGCCCTCCGGCACCGAAGAGCGAAAAGAATGAATGGGGTAAGCCAGACCCGTCGAGTAAGAAGGATGGCTGGGATGAACTGCGCCCAGCAAGCAAGAAAGTCGATGATAAGAATTCTGGATGGAATGGTGTCGATAAGGTATCGCAGAAAGCAAACAGCAAGGTTGGCAATTGGGATGATGGGAACAAGGAAAAGGAGAAAAGCTTCAAGAGCTACAGCTATACTTACGCTCCGGGTTCGGCTAGGACTTTCTGGTAAGGGGCCATGCGGTCAGCGGAGGGATCGGGAGGGCGGCGTTGAGCTTTAAGCCGCAGGGCATTTCATGTCTTGCGTCTTGGACAATGCCACCAAACGTAGTAAATTCTTCCTGATCAACACGACATTGCAATTGAATGACGAGCCCTGCTCTATGTCTAATGAAAGTAGTTCTACCCCGTCATAGCCTCGTTCTGCCGTAATCCGCGTACCTTACCAGCGCCCCCCACCCGTGTAAGACTCTATACCTCTAGTCCAGCACTCACTTTGCCGAATCCCCCGTGATATCCGGGATGGTCACGGAGCGTGCCTGCTGGTTGTGCCACAGCAGGCTTCCCAGACTATCCCAGGATTCCGAGTCCGCGAAACTGCGTGCGGTTTGTCAGCCTCGCCTGACGCGGAAGCAATGCGCCTCGATTCGGCATAGAGCACGTGTGATGACACGAAACAGACAGCTGGCGGTGAGTTGCACAAGGGTCATATGGTAGAGGCAAGAACGCGAGGAAATGCAGTGATGGGTGTTTCATTTGTTGTGGAGAATGAAAGTTCGTAATGAATCCCATCGGTCCGCGTTGTCGTATCTGACGGAGGGAAGAAAAAGTCAGTTGCGTGAGGTATAGGTATACTGGGCGGAAAGGGGGGAGGTAGCCGAAGGTACGAAAGTAAAGAAGAATAAACGCAGGAAAGATCAATAAAGGTGAATGAGAACGAAAAGCGTTAAAAAAAAGGCGAACAGAAAAGAAAGAGAAAGACGTACATATAAGTCATACTGCTCCTCAAACTCGGCTGCAGCATATCCGGATACCACCTGAACAGCCACATAACGCTCGCCCAACTGACGCTGGCAAACACCGGCCAAGCATTCCTCCTGATCCTCTCCCTCATCTGCGGACTAATATGTACCAGCCCCAACCCACCCCTATCCCCATACTTACTCCCCACCAGGGCATTATCCCCCGGCGGCTGGATCGCCAGCGCCGCAAACGCCAACACCACCCGCGCAAACACGTAGATGACGATCTGCTGATTCACGCTACTCTTGCTCTGGCCAAACACATACCAGCCGCCCAACAGGCCGGCCACGAACGTGTCCAGTCTGCCCTCCTTGCCCTTGGCGCTCCGTAACGCGAGACAGGAGGCCTTGTAGATCAGCGCGAAGACGGCTAGGTTGCGGGCGTGCAGCCGTGTCGCTTTGTAGATTATGTAGGCTTTTTCGCGGAAGGTCCCGGAGCGGAAGAGGAAGATCATCACCAGGGCGTGCGGGAAGCGGACTTTGGTGCCGTAGACGGCGCCGTTGCGGATGGCTTTGACGAGGGTCAGGGGAGCGTGGTATTTGGGGTCGAGGATGATTTTCTCTGCAGCTGCCTGGTGGGTGGTTAGGAGAGGAATGGGCTGTGGTGGAGGCGCCGAGGTACCTGCAGGTGCTTGAGGTTGTCCATGTTTGTGGTTTGGGGGTACAAAGACCCGGGCTGAGATATTTCTGAGAAGGAACTATCTGTCTCTCATGCGTATGAGGCGGTGTACTCGGGTTGATGGGTCTGAGACTGCCTGCAAGGTAGATGAGGAATAGGATTGGTTTGACAGGTATGGATTGGAGTGGTAGAAGGAGAATGTGTCGAGTTGCAGGTGCGCATGTGAGCCGGCTGCATGTGGCAGTTCACGGTCATCTTCATCCCGCAACCTCGGCATCTTCTCCACGATTTCATGTGAACCGAACCGAAACAGCTACGCGCGCCAAGGACAGATGTCTGGGGTAGGTAAGGTACATGTAATCTCTCACTCTATCTTGACACAGTAAGTTACACATGTATACCATCCTCTCATCCTCATTCCTAGCAAACATGTACGTTCCCGTACTCGGACCAACTGAGGACGTTTGTGTCGCCTGTCCGAGACCGAAAAGGAAGGTGACGCCATCACTGCCGGCATAACAATACCACGAACCTGAAAGGATGCGGCGGGGGTGCAGCTCTGCTGGCCGATCATGTACTAAACAAGAGAGGAGAGAGCCTCCACCGCTCCCGTCTCCGCACCTCTTCAGACGGGGCTCTTCATGCATTGCTGCCGGAGCGGTGATGTTGCCGTGCGATGTAACGATCAATGAGTCGTCAACATGGGGTCCTGAGTGTCGCTGGCGTAACTCTGTTTACTTCGACCCCGCCGAGCTCAATATTAAGGTAGGATGAGCGCCCAGCTTCTTGTTGTCCAACGCTGTAGGTAGAGGAGACACTCGAGATAGCCTTTCAGTCATGTTTTCTTTATTATCCGTGCTGCTGTTATTCGCGGTATCGCTGTGCGGAGCTCAAAACCCGTACACTACTGCTACGGATGCTAATGGGTAGGTATATGCCAAAAATCTCTGCTGAGCTCATAGCTTGCATCACAAACTTCAACAAGACCTGCATATTTGACACGAAACAGTCATAAACTCCCAGCATACTCGCCTGCTCGGCCACCGGCGCTGCCACTTGCAGTTCGCTCTCCTTATACCAATGCCTGGAGCTCTACGTCAAATAACGGTACCCTCAACACCAACGGAGCCATCTTCTGGCCGGGACCAGCAGTAGGCTGGGAGGGTATCATCACTGTAGATGGCGTGTCTTACGAGTATCTCGGTACTGGTTCACAGTCACTGCCAGCTCTCAGGAACCTCAAGACTGCAGTGCCGCTTACCGTCAGCTACGACTCGCAGTACTCAAATTTCACTTTCGCGGCAGGCCCGGTCGAGGTTACCGCTAGCTTTCTGAGTCCCGTTCTCCCCCAAGATCTCTGCAGAACCAGCATCCCTTTGAGCTACCTTCAGACGAGCTATAAGAGCACTGATGGTAGCAGCCACGATGTGCAACTCTATAGTGATGTTAACGCAGCCTGGATCGCTTACGAATCGAACAAGACCATCCAATGGGATCTTTTCGAAGGTTCGACCATTGTAAACGGATCTGGCAATGCTACAGGTGGCCCTTCGTCAGTGTATAGCTGGGTCTTCGAACTTCAACAGCAGTACGAGTTCGCTGAAGAGTTTGACTTCCCTCTCTGGGGCAACTTCACCTACTCCAGCAGTCCAGGTTCATCGCAGAATTTCAGCTTTGAGAGCGGCTTCTCAGCTACTGTACGTTACGACTATGTGATGGACCACAGCTTGTCGGACATCGTCGATCCTGATTTCAGACCCTCGGGTACGAAAGAGCCCGTCTTTGCCTTTGCCCATGACTTCGGCTCCTCGGATACTGGTGCTGCGCTGTACACTCTTGGATCCGTTCAGCAGCCGATCATCAGATACCTCACGTCAGGCGGTGTGCTTCCCCTTCAGCCATGGTGGACGAAATGCTACGGCGATATCTTCCAGATGATCAACTTTCATTACCATGACTTCGCCACCAGCCAGGCTAAAGGCGATGCCTTCGATGCTCAGCTCAAAGCCGACGTCGATGCCTATTACAGTGCGAACATGGCGATGGTTTACAGTAATAGCACACCCTCTCCGTCCCCTCCCTACTCAAATGGCAGCGAAGGGTACGCTCACGGAACAGACCAGTTCGGCCAGCAGTACATCTTCGATCCGAATGATGCGTACGGATTTCTGAACCCGAACAATTTCAGCGGTATTGCCATCCCTGACGTTTCTGAAGCGGAGAACTACTACTCGATCGTGGCACTCAGCGCAAGGCAGGTCATGGGCGCTTATGTTCTGACGATACCGCCCAGTCTTTCCTGCGACAACTCGACAACGAACAATCAGAGTGAGCCGTTGATGTTCCAGAAGGAGATCTCTTCTGATGGCAACGTCAACACTGTGGATGTTATGTATCCTGCGATGCCGTTCTTCCTGTACGCAAATCCCGAACTACTGAAGTACAACCTGAACCCCCTGTTCTACAACCAAGAGTCTGGCTTCTACCCGAATGGTTACTCTATGCATGACCTGGGCAGCAACTTTCCGAATGCCACAGGGCATGTCGAAGGCAACGATGAGTACATGCCCGTAGAGGAAAGTGGCAATATGCTACTGATGACCGTAAGCTACCTTGAGCCCTGCTGCTTGCACCTCCACTGACCGTTCCCTAGTACGCCTACTACAAATTCTCAAACAACGCCGCCTACCTCCGCGACCACTACGCCCAACTCCAAAAATGGGCATCCTACCTGATCTCATACTCCCTGGTCCCCGGTCTCCAACTCAGTACCGACGACTTTGCCGGCCAACTCGTGAACCAAACCAACCTAGCTATCAAAGGCATCGTCGGCCTGCAAGCCATGTCCGCCATCTCCTCCATCGTCGGCGACACTGTTTCCGCTACCAACTACTCCACAACCGCAACCTCCTACTTCACGCAATGGGAATACTTCGCCATCGACCCGTCCGAACACCACACCCTGCTGTCCTACGAATGGCGCTCCTCCTACGGCCTGCTCTACAACACCTACCCCGACAAACTTCTCAACCTCGGCCTCATCCCCCAGTCCCTCTACGACATGCAGAGCGCCTGGTATCCCACGGTGTCGCAAATCTTCGGCGTGCCGCTCGACAACCGCCACTCGTACACCAAGAGCGACTGGGAGATGTGGACGGCGGCGACCTGCAGTCCGGAGACGAGACGGCTGTTCGTCAACGCGTTGGCGTATTGGCTCAACTATACTAGCACGGATCGCGCGTTTACGGATCTGTATGAGACGATCGATCAGGGCAGTTACCCCGCCAGTCCGGGCCCGGTCTACTTCATTGCCCGGCCCGTTGTGGGGGGCCATTTCAGTCTCCTGGCGTTGTTGAGGGCGGGCGAGAATAGTAGTGCTGGTACTAGCGATGCGGGGAGCTTGTTTGCGAAGAATAGTACCGAGGCAGTGGGCGAGAGTGTGGCGGGGTATTTGGCGGTTTCGGCGCAGGGAGGGAGCAGTGGGAGTCAGACGCTGCCCACGAGTTTGTTGACGGCGACGAGTGGAAGTGGCAGTGGGAGTGCCGAAGCGGGAGCGGGAACGGTGACGAGTGTGGGGAGTACGGTTAATAGTGTGCAGCCGGAAACGACGGTGTTTCCGAGTTCTGGGGCTTGAGGTAGGGAGGCTGATGTTGGAAGGAGGAGCCAAAGGTAATATGGAATGTGTTCTTGTGCAAAATCTGTTCACAATCGAATTTGCCAATGTGTGATTGGAATTTAGGTCACTATCTAAATGTGAGCTCTTCGTCCATCTCTCGTGATATCTGCAACGCTACCATATCCATTCCTTATGTGTATCCCATTTTTGCCCTACCGGCATCATACGCCAGACCACCGAAAACACCCGTCAAACGCCCACCCAATGCTCCAATCGCACCGCAAAATCCAGCTCGACCACCACTTCTCACTCTACCACGCGACCTTACTCCTCATCGCTCTCCTCACCATCCCTCGGCTCAAGCCACTTGCTCATATACGGCCCATCAAGCCAATACCCCAACTTAGCATAATAACTCCTGACACCCACGCCCGAAATAACGCTAATCTTCCTACTCCCATGCTCCTCCCTCGCGATCCTCTCCGCCTCCTCCATAAGCAACGTGCCATACCCCTGATGCTGAAACTTCCTCGGGTCGCGCGCATGCACCGGCACCGCCGATCCATAGACATGCAGCTCGCGCACCAGACTCGTCGGCTGGCCCACCAGCTCCGGCCGGAACGTGTGCGTCCTGCTGCACTTCCTTAGCCGCAGCAGGCCGATCAGGATATCCTGTTTGGGGTCCTCGTAGGCGAGGAAGGTCTCCCAACCCGCGTTGGCGGCGTAGTCGCGCCGCACGAGCTCGACCTGCGACGGCCGGATCTTGTTCTTCACTTCGTTGATGCCGACTTCGCGCGTGCGCACGTCGCGGCAGGTGGTCCCGAAGTCTTTCATCCGCGACAGGGCTAGCTCGCGCAGGTTGCCGTTCTCGACGCCGGAGGTGACGAGCGGCATGGGGATGTCGCGCTGGACGCGGTAGATGCGGGTCCAGGGGGGGATGAGGGCGAGGATGCGGGCGACGAGGTCGATGAGCGCGTTCGGGGTGTAGTTTTTGTAGCGGCCGGTGCGCCAGAGCTCGTAGAGGCCCGTTCCGCGGATCACGAGGGTCGGGTAGATTTTTAGCCCGTCCGTCCGGAAGTCCGGGTTTTCGAAGTATTCGCGGAATTGGTCTAGGTCGCGCTCCATGCCGACGTTGGGGAGGTCCGGCATCATGTGCGATACTACCTTGAAACCGGCGTCTTTGGCTAGCCTGAAGGTCTCGGCGACGGCTTTGACCGTGTGGCCTCTGTTGGTGTCTCGTGCTACGTCCTCGTAAAGCGATTGCACGCCGATCTCCAGACGTGTGCATCCATACCGCAGCATGCTGCTCAGATGCTGGTCTAGACAATAATCCGGTCTGGTCTCGATGGTGATACCGACACACTTTATATTGCTCATTTCTCCTGCCATTACCGCCTCATCCACGTTGCTCGTCTGGTACCCGCTTAGAGCATTGTGTAGTTGCGATATGAAGTCTTCCCTGTAGCTTTCCGGCAGCGACATGAATGTTCCACCCATAATGATATATTCCACCTTATCCACGCTGTGACCCAATGACTTGATCTGATCCACCCGCCCGCGGGCTTGCTCAAAAGGATCGTACCGCGCTCTTATAGCTCGCATAGATGTTGGCTCATAGCCGGTATATGACTGTGTAGAGTATTCAAAATCCGAGTCTGGTCCTCCAGGGCAGTAGACGCAGATGTTTCCAGTGTATGAGATGTGCGGACATCTGTGCGGCTTGCACATTACTGCTACCACCGCAATTCCGGAGGCGCTTCGAATAGGTTTCGCTATGAGTTTTGGCAGTATGTATTTCTTGTAATGTTCTGGCACGGCGGCGATGATCGCCGTGAGAGGTGGTTGAGTTCCCAGGTAGTGCTTTTTGGCAAAATGACTCCGGAGGGTATTGAGGTTGATGTCTTTCTTCGGCTTCGTACTGTCCAGTTGGCTCTCGTAGTCCTCGACGAGCGCATTCGCAATGTCTGCGCATGCGCGCATATACCGTTCATTTTCTGGCGGCAGTTTCAGACTCTTTGGCAGATGCTTCTTGATCGTTCGCGGCTCCATGACCATTGTCGCCATGATGGGCAGTATTCACGCAGTAACGCTGCTCTCTTCGGTCTTTAATACCTTTGCGTAGATGGTGGCGGTATTCAACTGTCTGTTCCGCGAAATAAATCTCGATACACGGTCATCACGTCTGGGGAAAGGCATGGATGGGGCTTGACTCGCCGCGGGCTTGGCGCAAGCTGTTCGGGCCTTTTGACCTCCCATCTTAAGCTCCTTGCGAAGCTGAGAACAACCGCAACATCACCTTATACCCCTCCTCCCTCCTCGCTCCCCTCAAGTCTCTGCCAAACATGCAGAGCTTCCGGAAACCTCTCACCTCCGCGCTGCGGACCGCAGCACGGAAACAGGGCTATGCCTCCGCATCCCAGGCCTATGCCGCTACCAACGCCAACCTCAGGATCAACGGTGATACCAAGGTTATTTACCAGGGCTTCACTGGTCGCCAGGGTACTTTCCACGCAGCGCAGGCGATTGAGTATGGCACAAACGTTGTTGGTGGTACAAACCCAAAGAAGGCTGGAGAGACACACCTTGGCAAGCCAGTGTTTGCGACTGTCGCCGACGCCGTGAAGGAGACTGGAGCTACTGCCTCTGCCATCTTCGTCCCACCTCCAGTTGCCGCCGCCGGTATCGAGGAGGCCATCGCTGCCGAGATTCCACTCGTCGTTTGCATTACGGAGGGTATTCCCCAGCACGACATGGTCCGCATCACCGACATTCTTAAGACTCAGGGCAAGACCAGGCTAGTGGGACCAAACTGCCCAGGCATTATCGCTCCGGTAAGATGAGCAATGGACAACACGTGGGGAGAGTTCAAATTCTGACGCGATCTACAGGGCCAATGCAAGATCGGTATCATGCCAGGTTTCATCCACAAGCGCGGTCGCATTGGTATTGTCTCCCGTTCCGGTACCCTCACCTACGAGGCCGTCAACCAGACCACCCAGGCCGGTCTCGGTCAATCGCTCGTTGTCGGTATCGGTGGTGACCCCTTCTCCGGCACCAACTTCATCGACTGCTTGAAGGTGTTCCTTGAGGACGAGGAGACGGACGGTATCATCATGATCGGTGAAATTGGTGGTTCCGCCGAGGAGGATGCTGCCGAGTTCCTGAAGGACTACAACACTGCCAACAAGCCAGTTGTCAGCTTCATTGCCGGTATCTCTGCTCCACCAGGAAGGAGGATGGGTCACGCTGGTGAGTTTTGAAGTTCTCAGTTTGCCATGGCACATCAGCTTACATTCTCATCTAGGTGCCATTGTCAGCGGTGGTAAGGGTGGCGCTGACTCCAAGATCTCCGCCCTCGAGGCTGCCGGCGTCATCGTTGAGAGGAGTCCAGCTTCGCTCGGCAAGACCCTCCACGCCGAGTTCGTCAAGCGCGATATGATTTAGACGGTGTACAAGGGGCAAGGCATGACTCGGATTCATCATTTGTACTTTTTGCATTATCTGTCTATACCAGTCCGCGGATTGCGTTCGTAGGAGACCGTTGAAGATACCTTTACGTCTAATCGTGCCTCTAGTTTCCAATCTGCGTCTATGTGCTTCCGTGTGACCTTTGCGCTCAGCCTTCGTATACGAAGTCGCATAGCGCTTGTTGCGGCAGAATATGCAACCCGATTGTAGAATGGGAGGGCGACTTGGAAGGCTACAAAGCTACTGCGAGCTCTTGGCTGGAAAGATGCTTGGAACAGTAAAACAGAATATGTCGACCTATAGACACAATCCCAAAGACGCTCAGGTCTATTCCAATAAAACGCCGGTTCATCATGATATCACAAGCGCATGCTCATTCGCATTCACGCTTCTACATTCCTTCTTCTACCGCTCGCCGTCTCAACCCCACTCTTCGTTAAGTCTAGTTCAATGCAATGGCTCCATTCCTTCTTTCTCTGTTGTGCAACCATGCCTGACTAGCGCAGAATACAAGGAAAAGCTGGAGGAGTGTTAGTATACAAGAAAGTGTTGGTAGGTGGTAGTAGGTGATGCATCGTACCCCGTAGATACCAACGGCTCCGAACACAGCCGCGGCCACTGCTGGACCGTCCTTAGGATCTTCTTCTGAGCCGACCATCGAGTGGTGGTTGCTCTGTTTCAAAGATACATGTTAGCTTGTTCTTTTGCTTTGCGCTTTGTTTATGTGTTTCGGTGTAGCTAAGGTCGGATATAGTAGGCTGCCGGACTCGGGCGGGATGGGAGATGGCGAACCTTGAAGAGGGATCCCAGGATGGAGAGGATAACGATAGCGAAGACGGAGATGACAATGCTAAACAGTAATCAGCTCATGCTGTATAGATGTTGCAGAGGCTAGTCGATTACCATGTCCATGCATTGAAGGCTGATACGACGGGCTTCATGGTGGCTGTGGTGAGCAGCACTCGGAGCTGCGATCTGCTGAGCGTATATAGGCGGGCGCTTTGCTATAGTTGACCGTGTCGGAGTATTAGATGCTGCTTTTAGACCAGCTGCGCAACTAAATAACGTGTAGGTTGAGTATTGGAGTACGTTGATAGGGCTGCTGCGACAGTCGGGCGTGGACTGACGGCATCGCAGATCCAGCCCACGCGCGCGGCAACACCCGGCCGCGGAGGTGGTTTCCTTGGCATCTCCATACTGTACACCTCGAGGGGTAGCGCTCTATAAGTTGCTCAATTGCTCTCCTACAACTACTCCAAAGGATTGCCCGAAATGTTGTCCGGCATCCTTATCTTCAATCAGAAGGGTGAGAATCTGATCTTTCGGGCCTTCCGGAATGATTGCAGACCCAGGTTGGCGGAT
Source organism: Zalaria sp. Him3 (assembly GCA_027923365.1). Classification (NCBI taxonomy): domain Eukaryota; kingdom Fungi; phylum Ascomycota; class Dothideomycetes; order Dothideales; family Zalariaceae; genus Zalaria; species Zalaria sp. Him3. The sequence continues at coordinate 668,302 of BPUN01000003.1, forward strand.
GTGTTCAGAATCCAGGGTATGTATTAGTTCATCTCCAACCGGAGTATGCTCAGATGCTGATGGTACGCAGTCATAAGCAATCCGGCCGTCCGCTCCCCAATCCTCACACTAGGAAGCACAACTTTCTCCCACCATCGCTGCGAGAACCTGTATCTTGTGGCTGTCACAAAGGGCAATGCCAATGCCGCCCTCATCTTCGAATTCCTATACCGACTCGCAAGCTTGGGAAAGGCATACTTTGGCAAATTCGATGAAGAAGCCGTGAAGAACAATTTTGTGTTGATCTACGAACTACTGGATGAGATCCTGGATTTCGGGTACCCGCAGAATACCGAGACGGATACGCTCAAGATGTACATAACCACGGAGGGCGTCAAGTCGGAACGCATGATTGAGGACTCGAGCAAGATCACAATGCAAGCTACGGGTGCTATGTCATGGCGCAGAGACAATATCAAGTACCGGAAGAACGAGGCTTTCGTGGATGTCATCGAGGATGTCAACCTTCTCATGTCTGCGACTGGTACAGTGCTGCGTGCAGACGTCAATGGCCAAATCGAGATGCGCGCCTACCTTTCCGGAACGCCAGAGTGCAAGTTCGGTCTCAATGACCGGTTGACGCTTGGAGAGGACAACATCACCGCTCCGTCGGGCAACATTGCCGGTACCAAAGCAACGAAAGCGGCTGCTGGTAGCGTGACGCTTGAGGATTGTCAATTCCACCAGTGTGTCAAGCTGGGCAAATTCGACACGGACCGCACCATCTCTTTTATACCTCCAGATGGATCCTTTGAGCTCATGCGCTACCGAGCGACGGAGAACATCAACCTGCCGTTCAAGGTGCATGCAATCGTCAACGAGATCGGAAAGACCAAGGTTGAGTACAGCATCGCCATCAAGGCCAATTATGGTAGCAAACTCTTCGCAACAAACGTTATCATCCGGATACCTACGCCCTTGAACACTGCCAAGATCACAGAGCGGACGACTCAGGGAAAGGCAAAGTACGAGCCAGAGCACAACAACATCGTCTGGAAGATTGCGCGCTTCACGGGACAGAGCGAGTATGTCTTGTCTGCCGAGGCGACTTTGACCTCCATGACGAACCAAAAGGCATGGAGCAGGCCGCCACTGAGCCTGAACTTCTCCCTGCTCATGTTCACCAGCTCTGGGTTGTTGGTGAGATATCTAAAGGTGTTTGAGAAGTCGAACTACAGCAGCGTGAAGTGGGTACGGTATATGACCAGAGCAGGAAGCTACGAGATACGGTAAGTGACATTATTTGCCGCAAAGGAATATATATCTGACATCCGGCAGCTTCTAGGGTGGTTTACGATATCTGACGCAGCATGAGATTATTGGGAGCATGGCGAAGGCGTCTGTGTTTGAGATACCCGAGACTTCACCTTGGTTTAGCATTTCCGTGGCGCATGAAGAGAAGACTGTTCACATGTGCATATGCAGGGAGCCGAAATTGACATTATTATTCACTTTCAAATCATCCAATTCTTCACATCTTCACATCAGAGTCGGCTGACTCTTCCCTTCAACACACTTCCCAACTTCACTACCCGAGCTGTACTCCCTGTCTAACTTGCCTGTACTCAATTCCCAGCCGATAACAACACCGCACTACCTTCATCAGCTTACCCTCCATACGCGGGTACTCTCCTCCCTCCGAAAAGCAAACCCAACA